>OW964567.2:9309833-9926610 GCA_943138885.2 Tholera decimalis | reverse complement strand
AAAAATATCGATTATCGATTTATTGAGATGTAAAATATCACCGATATTTATCGATTAATTTATGAAAAATATCTATATTTTTATATATCGATTCGTCAAGCCGACATGTCAATATGACATTCGCATCACTGTTCAATAGCAACATGGCCGATCCACCATATTTTTTGTGTTGCTTCAAGGAGAGCAACACAAAAAATTAAGAAAATTAATTTTAGTTAATTAAAAAATATCACATTAAAATAAAGTGAAATTATAGAAAATTAACACTAAAAGACGGTTATTATATTATACAGCTATATTTACATGTAGTGTACATAGTGCTAGCCCAGGCTCCATACATTTCTGGAACATCTCCTTTAAGCATACATTTGCGGTCATGTAACAAATGAATCAACCCTTACCATTATAAGTGTTACACAAATCCCCTCAGGCGCAAATTAAATGAGAGTGAAGTGTAATTAATGTTTATCAAGAGGTTTGAAATGCACACACTTCAACTATTTGAGCTTCAGCTACATTAAACTAATTATTCATCCGAAATCGTTTAACATCTTCTTAGTAATTAACGCAGAATTAATTATTAAGTTTAGACTGCACTTGTAGAAGTTTGCGGGGAGAAATTGCGCGTCATGTTTATAATTCTACGATCCATGAGCGCTCGCTGAGCTAACTTTGTTCAAGATTAAAACAATATTAGGTATGCAATACCTACTATTGTCAAGTATAATTTATTTCCGTAAACTTTTAATTGAAGGGTAGCCAATCAAGACAAGCATATTTAGCTTAGTTGGAGGGGTTAAAAAAATGCTAATAATATGAGTTCTACCCACGTTCATTCATTGCATGCTTGTTCTATTTTCAACCGACGACAAAAAGAGGAGGTTATCAATTCGAAGCGTATATTTTTTTTTTTTTTTTTATGTATGATCATCGAGTACTCGAAGACGGCTGAACCGATTTGGAAAATTCTTTTTTTGTTCGAATGGGTATACGTCGAAATTGGTACCATTATCCCCAAAGTCAGGATCTGATGATAGGATCCTGGAGAAATCGAGGGAACTCTTCAAATATTATAGGCACACCTATGGCGTTTTGGGTATTTCTTATAGTAACTTGTGCAGTTGCTCTCAAAAAGTACCATTTGGGGAAGTGGAACTGATGATGAAGACCACAGATGGCCGCCGAAACTACTCAATAATAAGTATTGAGTGGATTGCGATTCGATTACCTGAATATGGATGTTAAGCACTTTATGCTCGTCACAATGCATATGGTGATGTAGAGCTGATGGTGAAGTACCAGGAGAACTCCTCAACAATTAACGGCCCAGCATTGGGAAAAGCAATATTTTGTAAAAGGTTATAAGTAGTTGACATTGATGACACATTAGGCTCTTGTAACTAGGTAAATTAAAAATCATCCAACTAAAAAGAGTGAAATAAAAACTTTTTACCAAAAAATTAAACCGACTCCCAAAAAACACTGCAAAGTGAAAAATAACTTTAATTTCGGAAGTCGGTGCCAAAAACGAAAAAACAAAACTAAAGACACCGACTACCGAAATTAAAGTTATTTTTCACTTTGCAGTGTTTTTTGGGAGTCGGTTTAATTTTTTGGTAAAAAGTTTTTATTTTACGAACAGCTTGATACAAGCTACAATACTAGCTTTGGTTTTTATAGCTTTCTGTACGGAGTTAAAATGTAAAAGACACAGAATTGATGCAATTGAGATGTGGCGCTAGAGACGTAGTATGTTATGAATACCTTGGACGGCGAAACACACCAATAATGCATCAATCTTGACGCAGCTGCGGATTAAAACTAGCCAGTTAGCAACAAGCCAACCACGGATCTTATCGTATTTCGGCCACAGTGTGCACAGAGGCGACGAAAGTTTGGAGAAGCTGATTCTGGTTGGGAACTCCGAAGGTCACGCGGTCGTTAACAAATAAGGTGGACTGATCAAGCAAAAATTTCATGGTCTTTCAAATTTTACACGGTCACAGAAGCACTGGATAAGAACCATTGGTGGTAATCATTTGGTCTAGACGCAACCTGATGTTGATCACGTTAATCAGATATGAGAGAGAGCCCAGAGGGAGAAGGCTATGAAAACAATGGACGAATCTTTTCTTCCTACAGTTATAATTATTCTACAAGTATGAATATAATTATATGGAATGAAATTATATTGTTTGTTGGTGGTTTTGAGGTCAGTGGTAAGAAACATAAATTTTTCACAAAAAACAGTAAGTTTTTGTGATCAATCTCTTGTTTCTTACGTAAACACTTAATTTCTTCCTCTTTCTTTCAATAAACTGTACCTTAACACTCAATACGAAGTAGAGATTTTATTACGTACAAGCCTTTCTTCTTTTACGCCTTTCTTCCCGTAAATTTATTGTAACCCGGGTGACGTAACTGTCATGTTATGCACAACACCATTCCTTTCAATCTTACGCATAAATGATTTCTACTTGCTTTCTAGCACCATGATTAAGTAAAAAAATTATTCAAATAATAACTTCATTGACGCAAACTCGTAGTAATAAATGACTGCCGTCTTCATTCTATACTTAATATCATGAAGCAGAAAAGTTTGTTTGTTTGTTTAGTTAAACGTACTAATCTTCGAAAGCGCTGGGTGGATTTAGATAAAATTTGTTATGAAATTAGATAGATAGATAGAATACTCTTTATTGTACACCAATAATTTAAACACACACTTGATTGACAATACTGTAAAATATGGTTACAATGGCGGTCTTATCGCTGATAGCGATATCTTCCAGACAACCTTTGGATGGACTTTAAGAACATAAAACAAAGAGGGGAGGGGAAAGTCAGTGTACCTACTTCAAGTATATAACATACACAAAAGTAACTACTTAAAGTAGTTAATATAATAATATTTTCTATAATTTCATTTTATTTTAGTGTGATATTCAAATTAACTCGGTCAAGGAGAGCAACACAAAAAATATGGTGGATCGGCCACGTTGCTGTTGAACAGTGATGCGAATGTCATTTTATTTTTTATAAAATAATCGATATTTTAAATCTCAATAAGTCGATTTTTTTTTTTCATTTTAGAATAATCGGTCTAACGTATACTAATCTTGTCATATCCGGGGAGTAGTTCAAATGTTAATCACTAGATCGTCAGCACATTTGCGCAGTAAGAATATGCATATACCTTCAGGTTAGTTTCGTTTTTTTGTATCCACGAGATTGCGATTGAGATCGGGAGCGCTCCTTTTAGTAGCGCTCCCGATACCATGTTATCGGAAAAGGAGCGCTACGAGGAATAAAAAAGGAGCGCTTCATTAGGCGCGCTTCAAAATGGTAGCGCTTCGAGGAATACCTCGAGATTGCGTAGTGCCAAAAACCACGTAATGTAATGCACTTATTGTTACTTACGTGCGTTACCTCTACGAAAAATATCGATACATCGATTTATCGTTATTTTTAAAATAATACATGAATAATAATCGATATAGTTTAAAAATATCGTTTCTATATTTATTCATATGTTTTTTTATACTTGCCCATCCCTACGACAAACCAAGATCCTCTAAATCAAGGATTATCATAATAAAAATCTTCCCAAATAATAATTTATCACAGCTATACCCGTCTCCAAATATTTTTTGTTTATTTTTATGATAATACCTATTATTTATCAACCAACGACAAAAAGAGGAGGTTATCAATTCGACGCGTATATTTTTTTTATTTTTATTAATGTATGATCATCAAGTACTCGAAAACGGCTGAACCGATTTGGAAAATTCTTTTTTTGTTCGAATGGGTATACTTCGAAATTGGTCCCATTATCACCAAAGTCAGGATCTGATGATGGGATCCTGGAGAAATCGAGGGAACTCTTCAAATATTATAGGCACACCTATGGCGTTTTGGGTATTTCTTATTGTAACTTGTGCAGTTGCTCTCAAAAAGTACCATTTGGGGAAGTGGAACTGATGATGAAGACCACAGATGGCCGCCGAAACTACTCAATAATAAGTATTGAGTGGATTGCGATTCGATTACTTGAATATGGATGTTAAGCACTTTATGCTCGTCACAATGCATATGGTGATGTAGAGCTGATGGTGAAGTACCAGGAGAACTCCTCAACAAGTAACGGCCCATCATTAGGAAAAGCAATATTTTGTAAAAGGTTATAAGTAGTTGACATTTAGGCTCTTGTAACTAGGTAAATTAAAAATCATCCAACTAAAAAGAGTGAAATAAAAACTTTTTAACAAAAAATTAGACCGACTCCCAAAAAACACTGCAAAGTGACAAATAACTTTTATTTCGGAAGTCGGTGCCAAAAACGAAAAAACAAAACTAAAGACACCGACTACCGAAATTAAAGTTATTTGTCACTTTGCAGAGTTTTTTGGGAGCCGGTTTAATTTTTTGTTAAAAAGTTTTTTTCGATATATTTATGTGGTGTACATAGAGGTAGCCCAAAATGAAACATCTCCTTTACCGATGATCTCAAATCTCTAGTATGTGTATCATGAAGGAACTTAAAACGTTCTTTGAGGTAAAAGGGAATTCTTGGATTGAACAGAATATTGTAAAGTAGTGATAAAATATGCGCATTCCAACGAAGTTTGAAGCTTGAAGTTTGAGAAAAAATATAGGCTAATTTTTAACTGACTGCGATAGAAGGAGGGTTACGTTTATATCGGGATAAAGTTATATATTTCCTTAATCATTAGTCCTAAAAAGCTTTCTGTAAAATAAAATAAAATAAATAAACAGCGATTTAAGTATCCCTCACGCCACTATATTAGTTATGAGGTAAGATGTCTTAAAAATTTTATAGCAACCAACTTTTGTAAATAAAAATTTTACTGTGCCATATAGGTTACTTTTAGGCAAGCATGATTCATCTTTTAAAGAAGGTACCCATTGTCACAAGATTGTTTGGTGTCCTGAAATACAAGTTTCGGCTTAGTTCAGGCACCAGTCTTTCACAAATAGGTTACAAATAATGTTTGTGAACTATGGAACAAATAAATAAATAATCAATTTGTGAAAGAGAAATAAACATTATTATTACTACATTATCTTCGACCACATCATCGCTTACCATCAGGTGAGATGTTTGTCAAATGTGAACCTACCAACAATAAAAAAGATAACCCTTTGTTTAATTTCTAGTGAGCGCAACATATATCGCAATCTCTTCTTCACAGTCTACATGCATGTACCAACTAATTATGTGTAATTACCACCGTCAAAGGCAGACTAAAACCATTTATTTTAAACTAACTTTATTACCTTTCTTTTCCCGTATCTTACCGAAACATTGTAAGGTAGACTCGTTGTTTTAACTCTTGTTTAAGTACTAAGGCCGTGCGCGCACTGCCTTGCGGTGGCCGCAATTGCGGTAGTTCTACCGCACCGGTCACAGAAATCTTAATAATAAGGCAATAGAAATGCTATCTACTGTCATTTAATACTGGGACGCGTGTCGCCGGTTCGCAGCTACCACCACATAAACAAACAATAGATACACACTTTCGCCTACACATACATTTTGCATTATTACAACAAAATTAAACTTTAAGCGATGACATTACGCAATATTTTCTAAAAACGCATAATCTCAGGTGGCGTAACGTGTGCGAAAAGCAGAGAAAGATTTCGCGCGCTAACTCTCACTTAGGAATAGTGTAGTGCAAAGCTCGTAATGCTCATATTATTATCGATAATTTTCTGTTAAGCGTTAATAGAAAAGATGTCTCGTAACAATAGATAACTAATTTATTGAAAGTTTTTCATTCCTCGACGCGCTTTTAGACGATTTATTTAGGAGAAAAGAGAATACAATAAAACGTTAAGTGTAAGTATATTTTTTTATTATTTAGTTATACAAATCTTAAAGGCTCTCCAATACTTCACCTTATGGAAAAAAAAAAACAATGACCAAATCAAATAGAGCAATAATGGCACAACTTAATACCGAACAATGAAGAATATACTTTATTGTTCATCAAAATAAATTGTTACACAACTGTTTTACGTAAGTTCTATGGTTACGATGGTGGTCTTATCGCTTATAGCGATATATTCTAGACAATCTTAGGATGGATTGATGATATCCGGATCTTTCGGAAACCTGTAATAATAGCATTGGATAAAGTAAAACAGATGCATAAATAATATGAAAACGTATCGATCCGATCCAACTTAATCCATTATACTTACAATATACATAATAATATGTATCCTTAATTATTTTATCATAAAAAAAGATAAATATTGAACACTTCAATGATACAAGGATACCCAACGCAGACTGTTATTTAACTTACCTACGTACATAACAATAATAAGCCTACCTCCTATTAATTTTCTGAATAAAAAAACAGTTAAAAAGTACGAATTAACAGATATATAATCGTTCAAAAATGACTTTTTACAAACTATTTAAACAGGAAAAAACGTGCCTAATGAAAATACGTATTGAAATATTTAACGAAAAATTATATTTCATTCGAATTTCGGTAAAACTACGTATTAACTATTAAGCTGAAGATAATAAATTACCGATACGAAATAGTAGCGGCACGTCACTAATTCGTGGCCAACTCGTGCGGCGTGTTCCTGGAATGTACGTAAACGACGATATTGTTTATTGCGCATGACTATAATATTTCATTGCTGCTTTTAGTAGTTGTAATAGTAGGCATGAACAAGCTTAAGTATTAATGGTAATTGAGTTGAAAAAAAAAAACATTTTCTGTGATAATCGTAGTAATGGTGGCGAAAATATTTGATTTGATTATATTTTTAAAAAACGAAATTATTTAAAAAATTAAGTACTTACATATGAAATGTTATCCCTTGGTAGTGACATAGTACCGGTCACTCATTTACCATACCTTCGAACGATTACCAAATACCTTCGGCCAGTACCTTTACCTTCAAACCAAATAATTACCAGTTTACCACTCAACACTGAACCAATTACCACACCACGTTTTTGACATTCCGAAAAGAAACAGAGAAAGCAATCATCTTGAAAAAGACGTTAGTTTGTAAAGAAACAGGATAACAGCACGAACACAGCACGGCGTCATCACAACGCCGCACTCGCCGGCCATATCGCTTCGAAAGAAGCGGTTTGTTTGTAATCATGCAACCAGGCAGAGCAAGCGTAGCACCAGTTTTTTCCCGCATCTTCATGTCATACTCCAGGACTACGCAGATGGACACGCGGCGCTGACGACACACGGCGGAAAAACTCTTGAACAGCAGACATCTTCACTCGACGGCAGCCCACGAAGAAAAGGAGCGCGACCGCGCCCCGCACCGATATATATAAGTCCACGACGATCTAGTGCCGCGGGCAGGAATGCGTTCCGCGCCCCGCGCGCGTCTCGCCCGGCGGCGCTTCGCCATTGGTCGAGAGCTTAGAAACTGTGTTTGTTATGCCTAGATAGAACCATAACCAATGTATATATAAGCAGGTGTTTTCGTCAATAAATTATTCAGTATCTATTCAGTATTGATTCAGTATTCGATTAACAATTCGACGTGAGTTTTATTACCTTCCAATGGGTACATAGTAATCCGAACACACCCTTCCAAATTGGTGACCCGCGAACAAGAAGTCAAGAACACGAACTGGAAGACGAAACGAAGCCTGAGCTCCTCGAATACCAAACTCCTGCAAGATCCGCCGTGAATATTTGAAGCTCCACCATGCTGAATAATCCCGACGATTTCTGCGATGCTGAAGGCGCCACAACAGTAAAGAGCGACGTGGCAACAATTTCTCTTCCTGCACGTCTACCACCATTTTGGCGCCAAAATCCTCGCCTGTTGTTCGCGCAATTTGAAGCCGCCGTCGCTGCCAGCAAGATAGGTGAAGAACAAAAATTCAACCTCGTCGTCCCGTTACTCGGCAACAGCGACCTAGAACAAATCGGCGACATCATATTCAACCCACCGGCTACCGGCAAGTACAGCGTGCTCAAGGACAGACTCATCTCGACGTACCAAGAGTCCGATCACCGGCAATTACAGAAGCTACTCAGCGGTCTCGAACTCGGCGACAACAAGCCGAGCCAGCTGCTGCGTAAAATGCGAGACCTCAGTGGCACGCTATTATTTGATGAGGCTCTGAAGGTTACGTGGCTCAACCAGCTGCCCCCACAAGTTCGCGCCGTGCTCTCCGTCAACACCGAGTCATCGCTCGAAGTGCTAGCCGCGATGGCCGACAAAATGATGGAGCATTTCGAACCCACTACAGTCGCCGCGGTCTCCAGCTCCACAGCAAAGCCTCCATCAACAAGCACAGCAGCGAATGAGGTACAGTTAAACGCAATAACAAACCTACAAATCAGCATGCTGTCGAAACAAATAGAGAAGTTGTCAATCGAAGTCGCCGAACTCCGCAAACACCAACATTCATCGCTTCACCGTTCCCGCCAAAACTCCGCACACCGTAACCGCTCACGCTCACATTCAAGACAGCGTACTGAGAACTCCCGCAAGCCCGGCGACCCCGACTGGCTTTGCTATTACCATTACCGATTCGGTAACGAGGCACGAAAATGTGAATCACCGTGTTCCAAAATTAAGCGGGAAAACTAGAACGTACATCGATAGTGGCGGGTGTCGATGTAAACCAAACAAGCCACCGCCTATGCGTGATCGACATCAACAACCGTGAAAAATTTCTGGTCGACACGGGAGCCGACATATCTGTATTAGCCGCTCGAAACCAGAAATACGCAAAACCAACGGACAATGCAGGCTACAAACTATACGCAGCAAACGGTACAGAAATTCGTACCTACGGAGAGCGCACACTCGAGCTCAACCTAGGTTTACGAAGAAGTTTCAAGTGGACTTTCGTCGTCGCTAATGTTAAAACATCAATACTGGGCGCCGACTTCCTGGCACAGCATAAACTATTAGTCGACCTACACCAAAGAAAACTTATCGACCGTGTGACAGAACTTAGCGTGAACGCCATCAAAATTAACACCACAGAAGAATCAATCCATATCATCAACCGCGACCACACTCACCACGACCTGCTGAAGAAATATCCAGATGTACTTCGACCAATGACACTGAAAACTCCAGCCAAGCATGACGTCACGCATCACATAGAGACAACTGGGCCGCCGATCTACTCACGGCCACGACCTCTACCGCCCGACAAATATAAAGCTGCAAAACTTGAGTTCGAGCGCATGATCGAGATGGGAATATGCAAGCCGTCGAACAGTCCGTGGGCGAGTCCACTCCACATTGTAAAAAAGAAAGATGGATCACTTCGAGTATGTGGGGATTACAGAAGACTCAACGCCGTCACCGTTCCCGACCGATACCCCATTCCACGAATTCAAGATTTCACATACCAGCTCCACGGCAAGAAAATATTCTCAAAACTCGATTTGAAAATGGCCTATTTCTGGATACCAATCGCAAGTCAAGATCATGCTCAAAAAACAGCAATAATAACACCATTCGGTCTCTTCGAATTCAACTGCATGACATTCGGTCTAAGAAATTTCGGTCAAACATTTCAACGTTTTATGCATGAGGTTCTACGAGGACTGGACGACAACGTATTCTGTTTCGTCGACGATCTGCTCGTACACTCGAGAAACAAGGAAGAACACCGCCACCACTTAGAACAAGTACTCGAACGCCTAAATACCTACGGCGTCAGTCTTAACATCGAGAAATGCGAGTTTGACAAGACAACCATCGAGTTCCTCGGATACGAAGTGTCATCAGAAGGAATCAAACCCACTCAAGAACGAATCAAAACCATAGTCGACTATCCTAAACCGCAAACAGTACAAGAACTTAGAAGATTTTTAGGAATGATTAACTTCTACCGTAGTTGTTTACCACATCAAGCCGAGTACCAACATGAATTAAACAAATACCTACACAACAGCAAGAAAAACAACAAAACTCCGATACAATGGTCTCAAGTAGCAGAACAAGCCTTTGAAAAATGCCGACAAAGCATACTCGAGGCAACAACACTGACGCACCCGATACCTAACGCGCCGCTATGTTTATTTACCGACGCATCGAACACTAGCATCGGCGCCGTACTTCAACAAAAAGTTAACGACGTGTGGAAACCACTTGCATTCTACTCAAAAACTATGAGTGAGACGCAGCGACGCTACAGCGTGTACGATCGCGAATTATTAGCTATGTACACCGCAGTGCAACACCTACGACGGCTGATCGAGGGCAGTGACCTAACAATATTCACCGATCACAAACCACTGACTTACGACTTGACAAGAACGCCAAGTAGCAGCGATACACTACGACGAGAGCGCCAGCTACACTACATTAGTCAGTTCTGTACGGCAATCAAATACATTCACGGTGATAAGAATCAAGCAGCTGACGCCTTATCACGCATCGAAGAAATCGACTTGTCGCACTCTACAATCGACTATAATCTACTCGCTCAAGACCAAGAAAACGATGAAGAACTGAAGATCTGCATGTCGAACCCAAGTCTCAAGTTCGCGCCTATCACATTACCTGGAGGTCAACGACCCATCATATGCGAAACATCGACCGGTAACGTTCGTCCATACCTACCAGAGACCTAACGTACGCTTCGCTTAGGGGGGAGTGATGTAGTGACATAGTACCGGTCACTCATTTACCATACCTTCGAACGATTACCAAATACCTCCGGCCAGTACCTTTACCTTCAAACCAAATAATTACCAGTTTACCACTCAACACTGAACTAATTACCACACCACGTTTTTGACATTCCGAAAAGAAACAGAGAAAGCAATCATCTTGAAAAAGACGTTAGTTTGTAAAGAAACAGGATAACAGCACGAACACAGCACGGCGTCATCACAACGCCGCACTCGCCGGCCATATCGCTTCGAAAGAAGCGGTTTGTTTGTAATCATGCAACCAGGCAGAGCAAGCGTAGCACCAGTTTTTTCCCGCATCTTCATGTCATACTCCAGGACTACGCAGATGGACACGCGGCGCTGACGACACACGGCGGAAAAACTCTTGAACAGCAGACATCTTCACTCGACGGCAGCCCACGAAGAAAAGGAGCGCGACCGCGCCCCGCACCGATATATATAAGTCCGCGACGATCTAGTGCCGCGGGCAGGAATGCGTTCCGCGCCCCGCGCGCGTCTCGCCCGGCGGCGCTTCGCCATTGGTCGAGAGCTTAGAAACTGTGTTTGTTATGCCTAGATAGAACCATAACCAATGTATATATAAGCAGGTGTTTTCGTCAATAAATTATTCAGTATCTATTCAGTATTGATTCAGTATTCGATTAACAATTCGACGTGAGTTTTATTACCTTCCAATGGGTACATAGTAATCCGAACACACCCTTCCAAACCTTTATTTGTAAAGTTACAAATTTTGGAAGAGTTTTTGCAGTTGGATATGCTGCAAAACACCATGTTTACATCTCCGCGTCCCATACAACACAAGTAACCGCAACGAACGCTCCACGCGCACTTGTGGCCTACGTGTCACATGCGCGGCGACAAGGTCACGCGTCTTTGCGACTTCTATTGCCTTATTATTAAGATTTCTGTGCCACCGGTAGAATGACCGGGGCCACCGGTGACTCTAGCGCACGCGTTTATTCCACCGCAGTGCGCGCACTTCTATGACACACCATACTTCACAGATTTTGCGTTTCCAAAACGCAACGCAGTACGCGCACGGCCTAAGAGCGGGATCATTTGATATCCGCATTCCGCTAATTACGTTGAACAAGAAACAGTAAGAATAATGAATTAGCTTTAATTTTATTGTTTAGTGATAGAACCTTTAAACCTTTTATGCCTACTCTAGCTTCTGCCTGTGGTTTCGCTCGCGTGTTCAAAGTTCTGCATTAAGATGCCAGTTTCCGAAATCAGTTATATCCTATACTTAATAGCTATATAATCAATAAAACTACATACAATTCCAATCCGTTCACTAGTTCCGGAGATAAGCTAGAAACATAAACAGACGGAAGACATAATAAAATAATGTATAAAATTTTATCTACACGTGCTTACGAACTTACGCTATAACTTAAAATGTCTTTTTTATTTCAATAATAATCTTTTTATGATAGTTACGACTTACTTATCTCTTAGGCAACAGATTTGTCATCAACGGTGTAACCATAGATAAACTATATTTTTGATTTCTGTGGGTGTAACTGTTCTCACACGAAATTTTTCTTTATTTGAGCACATTTAAATTATACATCGTTTGGTTTATAATAAAGTTCTGCCATTTTCATAATAAGACCCACATTTATAGACAGATTAATCGTTCATTAGATGCAACAATATTATTTTTTTCTGTTGGAATGTAATCTAATCTAACAAAAATCTAGTCATCATTCATTCAGTACGGTGCCTTATTTGATATTTATGTCGGTAGGTATTAATAATTATGACCCCACGGAATGACAAGCATTGTTGTGAGTTCGGCGCACGTTTTCAAAACTGTTATAGTTATAGTATAAGGTCACCTTCAGTCATGAAGAAAACTACCTACCAAGAAGAGAATATTCATCAAGAAGTTTATAGTATTAGGATTTCATTGTCTTCTTATCTTCATGCATAAAAAAGATTACATAAGTTAAACCATGAATGGATGACCGGATGAATGGATGATGATGATTGATTCTTCTTAGCGGGTCGACGGCAAAAATATTCTAAATAACTTTGACCCAAAACTCGGCTATGCGAACTCCGCTTGCGGAGCAAGATAAAAGATGGCCCATTGTCTGTGGGGTCGCACCGCATACACATTTGATATCTGAGCCATCCTTAAATCCCCATCTGTAGAGATTATCTTTACTACGGCCGAGTTGGGTTCGCAGTCTGAAGGCATTTCCAAGCCGGCCACGGTAACACGGTAACACGGCCCAGGTGGAAGGCTCTCAGTGATGAATAATGTATCAATCTTTCCGAGCATCTGAAAGTACGGTGAGCCACTGATATCGGCAGTTATTCTCAAGATTTTGTCTGGTGTGGGTAGTCAGAAATTTGAAACTGGCAACTAAAATTGCCTAGGAATGTCATTTTATCAAGTTTCTGGGTTATAGATGTTAGAATAGCAATCGGGCAATGTAATGATATCATGGTTTTCTGTTACAGCCGGTTAAGATCAGGCACTCTAAGATAATTTTTACGCAAGCTCTGCCCCCATGCACCCCCGGTTAGGCCGTTGTGTGCTAAACGCTAACACAGCAGTAATAAAGTTGAATATCTCGTGCTCTCTTTCACCATGTTCGGGTTCGAAACTTAATGTCGTAAGTCTCAATTCTTTTTTCGTTTATAACTATTGTAACAATTTATCTAGAGAAAAAAATATCTTATATTTGGATACTAAACTCTATTTTCTTACTATCAATACTAATTATAGACATAAAAGCCGAGTAATCTTGATTAAATTTTGATTATCTTTAAAAAATATATGACTTTCGACAAATAAAAAGTAGAAAGAAATAAAAAAAAAATTCAATAGATCATATACTAAAGTTCGATTTTGATTGTGTGCGTGATTGTTTCAGAATATTAATGCAAAGTTACATACAATTTAGGGAGCCTTCTCTTAAACTGGAAGCCGACTATAATTTAGATGTGTAAACAAAAAAAATTGGTATGTACATAATCTATTCATATAGTAATCTGCATAGCTTTTTTTCCCTACTAAATTTGGGCTTTTTTCCGGTTAGAAAATCATCAAACGCGCTCTGGGTGAAGTAAAAGTTAGTGTCAGACTTCTACTTACTTAAAACCCAGCCTATTCCTTCAGTTGCCCTTGTGGTCTGGGGCCACGGTATCTCATTAAAACACTCCCGCAGCCCCGACTTTCCTAGTGGTCGGTGTCGGCTTTCTGTGTCAGTCTAACCGGATGCAACCTAGGGGACTTTAAATCAAGAGTGAATAGGTTACTTCTATGTAAGTGTGCTCCATCTTCGAACACATCATCGCTTACCATCAGGTGAGATGGTGTTCAAACGCGAGCCTATTCTGAATAAAAAGCTGAGTTCTAGCACAGATTACTAAATAGTTACTTCGTAACAGATACATCACTCTCATACAAAAGCGAAAATACCTACGCTATAATAGCCTACAAAATCTTAATAATAATACCAGCTGTGTGCAGCGAGAAGAAATGTACCATAAGTGCGCACACAGAGAGTTGAGATTGTTTTGCCCGCCGTGCGACCCACATCATCGAGCGAATGTCCTAGGGTTGTATATGATGATATTGGTAATAAAAAGAATATAGAAAAACAATTATTTTTTATTTGTTGATCAAATATGTTTCAGTTTAATAAAATGAAAGATGCATTTTTCCCGACCCTGAATTCCCGATTATTAATTTTTAGTGTCGAAAATATCCGAAACCACGTAAATAATTTTAATTTTAATAAAATTCCGCGCAAATTAATAATCAAAAGGGAAACAGGAGCAAAGCGGAGGAAAATCAATTGTTTTTCAGGCAGCCCACTGTCGGATGTACCGACGGCGATACGCGAAGCGGTAGGCATATAACGCGTGGCCTTGAGCGAGTGACGGACGCCTGGAACTAGTGTTACATGGAGCGACCGCCTATCTTACGTCCACTGGACACTGGACTGGTGTCAGATTATCTGGCACCTTACTGTTCGTAATGACTGTCAAAGATTTACAAATGAAATCGGGTACCAACGGCTACACGTGCTTTTCCAGGTACGGAAGATGTTAAGAAGGTCACTCATCCAATGACTGCCCTCATTAAAAATCTATCCGTTTGGCTGTTATTGTTAGTCCATCCAAAGGTTGTCTGGAATATGTCGCTATCAGCGATAAGACCGCCATTGTAACCATATTTTGCAGTATTGTAAATCAAGTGTGTGTTTAAATTATTGGTGGTATTCTATCTATCTATCTATCTATTTCGCCAGGAGCTCATTTGACATGTATTATCAAGCAAATATTCATTTTTAAAAGCTCTTGTAGAGTGAACCCTAGAGTATATCCCCACACGATAACTCAAAATAATAAAAGATAATGAAGAACACTAAAATCTAAAATGACTTTGTTCTCGTTTTACTCTAATGAAATTAAAATTTAGAATGTTGATTAGTTTAGTAGCCACATAATAACGAGATCAGAAGATCCAGCACCTTGATAAATAGAAAAGACAATAGTTAAATAAGAATTATAATAGCTTACCTAGTAAATTGAAATGAATATCAGAAGATCCAGCATCTTGATAAGTGGAAAAGACAATATCTTAATAAGATTTGTAATAACTTACCTAATAAGTTGAAATGATTATCAGAAGATTCAGCATCTTGATAAGTAGAAAAGACAATATCTTAATAAGAGTTGTTATAGCTTCTTCTTAACATAGTATAAAGCAAAGTCGCTTCCCTGTGTCTGTCCCTATGTATGCTTAAATCTTTAAAACTACGCAACGGATTTTGATGCAGTTTCTTTAAATAAAAAGAGTGATTCAATAGGAAGGCTTTTAAGTATATAACATGCATAATATAGTAGAGGAACACTGATAATTTTTGAGGTTTCTAATGTGATGTCGCAAATAAACACATTTTTTTGCGCTTGCTTTGCAAACGCTGGCTGAACCCTACGAGATAGATCCTTTACTTTTTACGAGAAATACGAGCATATTTTACGAAGCGATTTTAAGCAATACAGCATTAATCCTTATCCAATTAAGTACCATAAATACATTGTGCATTTAATATAAATAAATATTGCCCTTTATATAATATAATTTAAATAAATAGTTTCGAAGATATTACAGATTTAAAATGCAAGGACATAGCGGTTGCGGCGCGGTGCCGGCGGAGGCACGGCACGCGTGCCTATGTTGCTTAGATTTGAGCGTTGAATGTTTTTCCCATCGTAAATTATGTGTCGCACTTTCAAGAGTAATTACTAAAGAGAACGTGTATGTCAAATGACAAAAAGGCTGTCAACGATGTATATAAAGACATTCTATGGTATATTTAATATAAACATTGCACCCGTGCGAAGCCGGGGCGGGTCGCTAGTACCTAATAAGATGAAATGATTTTCAGAAGATCCAGCACCTTGATAAGTAGAAAAGACAATATCTTAATAAGATTTGTAATAGCTTACCTAATAAGTTGAAATTATTATCAGAAGATCCAGCATCTTGATAAGTAGAAAAGACAATATCTTACTAAGATTTGTAATAAGCTTACCTAATAAGTTGAAATGATTATTAGAGGTTAGTTTATTTAAGGCAAAGCAAATTTCTTATAGAAAATAAGAGCACCATTACTTACTATTACTAATTACAATATTTTATTTTTCTTTCAGGGAAAATTATACAATTATATGTATATAGCTACCAATTCCTTAGCCACAATCAATCAATATTTGTTTCAAAAGTCCATTGGTTGATTAAAAGCTTCAGAACCCCATATGACATTTTTACCATATCATGCAGAAAAAGCTGTTGACTTTCGTATCCATAAATAAATAAATAAACACCAAATATTAATATAGAAAATATTGGGTTGTCTGTGGTCTTGTAGTTGGGTCGTATTTGTTTGCTGGGAGCCTTTAAGTTTAAAGTTTACGACATATTATTTTCATGTATCATCTTATACCTCAAAGCCATTGAATAAATCTGGGGTTGTGGGAATGTTCTAATGAGATACCGCGGCCCCGGAACACAAGAACAACCAAAGGAATAGGGTGGCTTTATAGTAGGTAGAAGTCTGACAATCCTTTGCACTCCATCAGACCAAGCCCGAGTGAAACCTCCACCAAACCGGACTCATTCGATAATTTTCCCCCTAAAAAGTCATTGGATAAACAAATAAGATTACATCATGTTATACAACGTGTAACGGAAACCCCATATCTATCCAAAAGGACTGAAGACAACATCTGGTATGGAGTCTCTATACACAGTTTCAGCACAAAATAACTGACTGAAAGAATTGATACCAAATTATTGGTTTCATATAATTTCTTGAATACCAATCATAACAAACATGTCACAGCACTACGAGGGTCAATAACTTTCCACGTCACTTGCCAATAACACGATAATTCTTTTCGTTCTTCTTAATTTGAAAAATCCGGTCTCTGGTATTGTGTATTGGAATTTGTAATAAGTTCTACACACGTAGACTTAGGATTACAAAACCCTTGCCATATCGTTTATCATCCCAAGAAGCCATGCACTTGGTATGTATATACCCTTTAAGTTACACGTTGTATATTAATAAAGAAAATTTATTTATTTTAGGTCCAAGACCCATATGGAATAAAAAACATAAATTCATATAGCAGATAATGTATAGTTAACACGAGAAACTTGTAGTTCCATAAAAACATCATACACGGGTCGATTTTAAAAGCTAAACAAAAATTTCTGAGGCTGGTCCGAGGACCATCCTAACATAAATCACGATTCTTACATGTCTCGGAAAACATGTTACACCATTGGTCCAAGCTATCATCTACACATTTTAGACAATAGTAGCAGAAAGTCCGATACCAAGTTATCCATGAGATTGGGGAATCGTGTTATTTTGTTATTAGGTTACGGAGACAGCCACATATAAAATACGGATACTTAGCTGCATCTAAGTATGCAAGCCTTTTCTATACTATTTCGGAATCAGATTCTAATCTAACTAGTAGCATAGTTACAATGGAATCTGACCCCGATACAGAAAAGAAAAGGCTAGGTAGACCGTGCATGGCTAACACGATGTAAGTACAACAAAAATGTTTTAACTTCTGTTAAATATTTCATATAAAACAACCCTGACGTCTCCTATTTGAAATGCAAGAGTTCGTGCCAAAAGATTGCATTTTAAATCCTTAGTGCTGCCACGATTAAGTCGGTTTTGTTATTCAAATTGGCAACACTGGAATATTCAGTTTTATACCGTATGCATTACATTAGTATAAACTGTTCTCTAGTGACGACATTGTTTAAGGATAAGATGATGGAATAAAGAAACTCACAATTGAGTTCAGACTATATATGACTCAGAATAGGGTTCTAGCTACCCTCCCCCAGCGATGCTCTATGCCGGGGTCCGTACGGTCCCGATCTGGGCGAAGCGGGAGGGTGTGCCAGACTTTTACTGACTAAAACCCATCCGTGTTCCATCATATGGCTTTCGTATTCCGAGGCCGCGGTAACTCTTTCGAACAATTGCGCAACCCCGGCAGGCAACAGCTCTCTTGTGGGCCTCGATAATTTTGCTGACACTCTTTGAGGCGCGCGTGGAACACGACGCGCCATCTACATGGGCCTGGTTTCAGTCGGGCGGTGAGCTACCCATTGCTCGCAGCCCTCAAGCCCGCGCCTACGGTAGCTGGGAGTCACCCTGTGACTTCCGAATAGTATAATGCTGAGTGGGAGTCTTGTTGCACGACGTGCATTAGTCTTGTCTTTGTTTTGTCTTTTTTTTTGCTTCTTTCGTCAAATCAGCATCTGCTTTGCCTTTTGCCAAATATGTCGAGGTCAGCTTTCAATATGGATGCAGCTGGGTATTAGTGATTCACATGGAACGACTGCCTATCAGACTGCTGCTCAACCTCTATCAAGCGCAAGTTCGGTCGTGTATGAAGTACTACTCTCATCTCTGGGACGGATCTGCCAAATACCAGCTTGATGCACTTGAGTCTATAGAGAAACGGTCCAAAAGGCTCATCGGCAACGAGAAACTGGTCGAGACAAGGCTCCAGAGCCTAGAGCATCGGCGACGTGTTGCAAGACTATCAGTTTTCTATCGGTTACATTTCGGGGAGTGTGCGATGGAATTGCACAGTCTTATTCCACCAAGCCCGTTCCATCATCGGACTACAAGACAAACGGCGATGCGCCATCGTTACATGGCGGACATCCCACCCATACGCACGAAATGTTTTCAGAATACTTTCATTGTGCGTACAGCTAAGGAGTGGAATTTCCTGCCGGAGTCTGTGTTTCCTGATAGTTTTGACCTGGGAGTCTAAAGACTGTGAATAGGTTACTTCTAGGCAAGCGTGCTTCATCTTCGAGCACATCATCGCTTAACGTCAGATGAGATTATGGTCAAACACAAGCCTTTCAACTATAAAAAAGAACAACCCAGTAGTTGGGACAGGAAACCCCTTGTCCAGACCAGTGTCAGATTATCTGGCTTCTGATTACCCGTAACGACTAGTATAGATATCCAAATAACAGCCGGGGCCAACGGTTTAACGTGTTATCCGAGACACGGAATCTCGACATGTTAGGAAGGTCACCAATCCTCAGCCTGACCTCGGCAAGCGCTGCTTAACCTTGAAGATTGTCCCGTATTGCTATTATTATACAACGTGTAATTTAAAGGGTATATACATACCGAGTGCACGGCTTCTTTGGATGATAACAAACGATACGGCAAGGGTTTTGTAATCCTATGTCTACATGTGTGGAGCATATTAGAAATTTCAATACATTGATACCAGAGGCCGAATTTTTCAAATTAAGAAGAACGAAGAGAGTTATCGTTTTATTGGCAAGTGACGTGAAAAGTGATGACCCTCATCGTGCTGTGACACGTTTGTTATTACTGGTCTTCAAGAAACATATGAAACCAATAATTTGGGGTCAATTCTGTAAGTCAGTTATTTTGAGCTGAAACTTTGCATAGAGACTCCATACCAGATGTGGTCTTCAGTCCTTTTGGATAGATATGGGGTTTCCGTTACACGTTGTATATTATAGTCACGAGCTCCTCTTACTTCTATCGTCAAATATTATTCTCTAAATCTTCATCCTTACTGACATAATTTTAGTAAGTACCTTTTAGTAATACTATTATTAAGGAATTTTCATTTTTTTTTTAATTTTCAAACTAATCTCAAAGGAAGACCAATGGGAATGCTAAAATTTTGCCTGCATATTCTACGTTTTTTTTTATTGATAATAGGCCTGCGTGTGACCACCATCTCACCTGATGGTAAGTGATGATTTGGTCGAAGATGGAGCACGCTTGTCTAGGAGTAACCTGTTCACTCTTGACTTAAAGAATCCCAGGTTATAGCGACCAGGAAACACAGACTCCGGCAGGGAATTCCACGCCTTAGCCGTACGCACAATGAAAGTATTCCCAAAACTTTTTGTGCGTATGGGTGAGATGTCCACTATGTAACGATGGAGCATCGCACAGAAATAACTTCAGTTTTTCTTGTAAAAGAGAACCTTGTTAACCCCTCCATCTAAGTCTAAGATAAGTATGCTTGTGTGTGGAATGGATTTTGCGGCAAATTAAAAGTGTAATAGGTAGGGTTCGAACCCGCTATTTCTCGATCACAAGGAAGACCTTAGTCATCAGGTTACGGCTGCCCAGAAAACGTAAATAAATGATAAGTTGCATGTCATGATAACGAGAAAATACAATTCAAAAGTTGGACGATCCATTAATTTGGTCCCGTGTCCAAGTAGAAATAAATCTCCAATATACATTTTCTTATTACATTTTTTTTTTACAAACGTCAACATATTTTTATCCGCAACCACGATTGTTTGTGTGTTAAAACAAATTTTCACTGAAAGTTTTTATTAAGATCTACAAAATCTATTTTTTAGAATTTTCAGTCTATTATTTTAAAAGGCAACGGGGGTAGGGGGGCACATTTTACCACTAGTTTGGAAGTGACTATCTTTTAAACGATTAACTTTAAGAAGAAATGTTTTGAGGAGTCTCTATATTATTTATTTTAGACCTGTCTATATTCACAACACACGTGAAGGTTTGATGAAAAATTTTGTGTTTAGTTCCAGTTCATGTATGTACATGGAGACCTCCATGGAAATACATGAAACTGAAACTAAAAATAAAATTTTATATTTTTTTTCCCTTAATGTTATATATATTTTATTTTTGTATAAAAATCGAAAAGCGTTTTACAGAATACTTCTACCTACCAAGTTTCACCTCGGTAGTCCTATTAGTTTCGGAATAAAATGACTGTGACATACGGACGGACAGACAGACAGACATGACGAGTCTATAATGGTTCCATTATTTGCCAGTTGGCCATGGAACCCTCATAAAAATTGCTTCATCTATTTGGAGGTCTAACACTAAATCTGTTTATTGTAGCGTTTTGGCATAGGTACCTAAATATAACCCTTTATGGCGCAAGGTATTTTTTTTTATTAATTATACAGAAACTAGGTAGCACATGGGGATTTATGAATAGGAAAAATAATTTAAAAAATGTCATTACAAAAATATATTTATTATTCAAAGAAAACTACGTGTTGCAGGAATGCAACATTGCTTCATTATGCTTAAAAATGTAAAAGAAAGTTATGAGAGATGTTGTATATGTATGTGTGAATGGCGCGTATGTAAACGTGCGCTGGGTTCCTACCCAAACCTCTTATGCAGGATTAAACGAGTGTGCTATCAGCCGTCAGTAGTTTCACTTGTCTCCTTACGCACCTACATAACAGTGGCGACGAGTTACCCACAGTAGAAAAAAATAATTTAAAAAGTCTGTTCAAAAATGGCACAGTCATTTTGTGGAATATTGTCAATTTTCGACCATAATGTTAATGATTGGAAGACTTACAAAGGTCGCGTAACACAATGGTTCATCGCAAATAACATCGATGTGAAAAACGATGCGGCGGGAACCAGGAGGCGGGCCATACTACTCAGCGCACTCAACGATGGTACATACAAGTTGGCAGCAGATTTAGCCCTGCCCAAAGACGTACAAGAGGTACCATACGAGGATCTAGTGACGTTTTTGGATAACCACTTCACACCGAAACGTTGCGGGTTCAGCGAACGGCACAACTTTTACGCAGCTTCGCAGCAGCCTGGCGAGATACATACGCAGTGGGCAGCGAGGTTACGTGGACTAACGGCGCATTGCGGGTTCAGCAATGTTGAGGAGGCGTTGCGTGATCGCTTTGTGATGGGGATGCTAGCGGGTCCTGAACGGGAAAAACTGTTTGCGCTGGACTTGGAGACCTTAACCTTGGCGAAGGCAGTGGAGTTAGCAGAGAGCATAAGATGCGCGCGCGCAGGCGCAGCTGCAATTGCTTCTGCATCTACAGATCAAGCACAGGTGTTCAAGATCGCGAAAGGACAAAATAGTGTCAACACGAACAACAGTGCCGAGAAAAAAAAGTGCTCAGTGTGCGGCCGCGTTAATCACGAATCGTCTCAGTGTCGGTTTGCAAAGTACAAGTGCAAAAAGTGCAACAAAGTAGGGCATTTGCGAAAAATGTGCAATAAACTTAACTACGTGTTAACGGGGGTGTGAGCGAGGACGATGACGGTAAGTCACTGTATAACATTTGTTCGGCTCGGGGAGAACCTATGGCAGAAACGGTGTCGATAAATGGGCAGAATTTAAAATTCCAAATAGATAGCGGATCGGCGGTGACGGTCATATCTGAGGGTACATATAAAAAAGTGTTTGCGGGGATACCATTGCGTATTTCTGACAAAAAAAATTATGGTTACACGGGAACCAATATGCAGTGTGTAGGTTATGTGCGTGTACCAATAACATATATGAAGCGCACACACACACTCGATATGTTCGTCATACGTCACGGCGGCCCACCGTTACTAGGTCGTGACTTCATATCAATATTTAAATTAAAGTTAACTCCAGTTAATTTTCTTAATCGTACTCAAAGCGCAATTGACCGATTGCAAATACAGTTCCCGGAAGTATTTTCAGACAAGCTGGGCGCTTTCAAAAACTATAAAGTTAAGTTGCAACTAAAAAATGATGCAAAACCAATATTTTTTAAAGCGCGTCCCATTGCGTTTGCGTTGCGTGACAAAGTCGATAAAGAGTTAGAACGATTGTTAAACCTCGGAGTATTAAAACCGGTTAAACATGCGGACTATGCATCGCCTATTGTGCCCGTACTCAAACGAGATGGTTCCGTCAGATTATGTGCGGATTATTCTGTGACCATTAACAAACAATTAGTAATAGAACAATATCCTTTGCCGACGGTTCACGAATTATTTTCAAAATTACACGGTGGCCAGCAGTTTTCAAAAATTGATTTATCCATGGCCTACAATCAATTTCCACTTGATGATGAGTCACAAAACATAACCACTATTAACACTCACCGAGGCTTGTTTAAATATACGCGTCTTGTATTTGGCTTGTCGAGCGCACCGTCTATTTTTCAGCGCGCGATGGAAACCTTGTTGTCCGGGTTAGACGGAGTGTTATGCCTATTAGATGATGTGTTGGTAACAGCAGACACGGAAGATTTGCATGTAGAAAAGCTACACATAGTTCTTAAGAGACTTCAGGACGCGAGACTAACTTTACGAAAGGACAAATGCGAATTTCTTAAAGACGAAATAAAGTATTTAGGATATATTATTAATAAGAACGGCCTAAAGAAAGATTCGCTTAAAGTAAAGGCAATTGTAGATGCTCCTGTTCCAAGTAATGTAAACAACTTGCAATCATTTCTAGGGCTTGTTAACTTCTATCGAAATTTCGTTCCTCGAGCATCAAGTATTCTTAGTCCCTTGTACGAATTGTTAAAGAAAGGAGTTAAGTGGCATTGGACAGCAATTCATCAGAAGGCATTCAATGAAATAAAAAAATGCTTAACGTCGGAACAAGTGTTAACACATTTTGACCCAAATTCAAAAATAATATTGACGGTAGACGCGTCTCCATTTGGTTTAGGCGCTGTTTTATCACAAGTAGGTAGTGATATGTCGGAACGTCCCATATCATTCGCTTCCCGCACGCTCACGTCAGCCGAAAAACGATACTCGCAAATACAGAAAGAAGCCACAGCGATAATATTTGGTATTAAACGTTATCATCAATATTTATATGGCAGATCGGTACCGTTTGTATTACGTACCGACCACAAACCATTGATCACTATTTTTGGGCCCTATAAGGGCATACCTGAAGTATCGGCTAATAGGCTACAAAGATACGCAATGTTCTTAAGCGCGTATAATTATACAATTGAATACGTAAGAAGTGCCGATAACAACGCAGACTATTTGTCACGAGCGAGCTTACGTCACGATCAAAAACAGATAGAGGAGCGGGGGGACAGCGGCGCTCACGCAGCTGCAGCCGCGGCACTTATCGACCGGGCGACTTATGTTAGTTTTGTAGTTGAAGGCAGCATGCCAGTAACATTGGACGAATTACGCAAAGAAACTGCCAAAGATATTATTTTAACGAAGGTAATTAATTACATTCATCAGAGGTGGCCTAGACAATTGTTGTCCGATTTAAATATTAAGCCTTATTATTTGTGTAGGACACAATTGTCACACGAAAATGGTTGTGTTATGAGAGGACATAAAGTGGTTATTCCGGAAACGTTGCGCTCAAAAATTGTACACGAGTTACATAATTCGCATATGGGCATTGTGAAAACGAAAGCTGAGGCTAGATCACGATTTTGGTTCCCAGGGGTGGATGCGGCGTTGGAGGCAATGATAAAGGCGTGTGATATCTGTCAACAGCTACGGCCTTCCCCGCCGCGAACGCCGATAGTTCCATGGCGGTACCCACCAATGCCATTCTATAGAATACATATTGATTTTCTAGGCCCGTTAAACAATCAAATGTTCTTCGTGGTTGTAGACGCCCACACCAAATGGGTGGAGTTGTACGATGTGACTATGTCTACAACTTCCACAAACGTCATAGCGAAGCTATACGATTTTATGTCCAAGTACGGACTACCACATACAATAGTAAGTGATAATGAGACCGCGTTTACGTCATTTGAGTTTAGAAAATTTTGTTTAAGAAACGGCATCGATCATTTGACGTCACCGGCCTACAATCCAGAAAGTAATGGGCAAGCGGAAAGTTTTGTTAAGATCGTAAAAAAAGGCATTAAATCATGTGTTATTCTTTCGCGCAATAAAAGTGATTGCAAGTTAAAAATATTAAAATATCTTTTTGACTATCGAAATTCGGTCCATTCTGTCACAGGGTTCTCACCAGCAGAGCTAGTATTTGGCCGCAAGTTGAGGTCACGCTTAGATTTGATCAATCCGAAAACGCCTTCGGCCTCTCTCAAATCCCTCACTAATAATGTTTACCGTCAACAGTGTTCGCAAGTTAAATCACATGGAGGATGTAATAAACAAGTGTTTAAGCCAGGGGATCATATTATGTACAAACATTTTTTAATAATATTAAATTCCGTTGGTGCAAAGGTATCATCAAAAAGAGACTGGGTAAAGTACCTTACCTTATTCAAGACTTGAGTTCGTCGTGTGATGTCAAAAAACATAAAAACCAAATAATATTATTTAAAGGTAGCAACGGTAATGTTTCACAACAGCCAGAGGCGCAACGTCATTATGACTTTGATGATTTAAACAACAGTAATAGCGACCCATTGCCCGGCAACCCTCGGGTACAGAGTTCTGTGGGGGAGGGAACTAACGAGGCAGATCTGCTATCACCACCGTCTGCAGACACAAATACAGTCCCGGATCCGATTTCAAGGAATCCAGAAAGACTGTTGAGAAACATTCCCAGGGTAGATTACAAACCTTTTCTATAACTCTGTATGTACCTATTGTTAATTAATATTGTATAATATAGTGTAACTTATGTCATTTTGTTCAAATAAGGGGAGGGGTGTTGTATATGTATGTGTGAATGGCGCGTATGTAAGCGTGCGCTGGGTCCCTACCCAAACCTCTTATGCAGGATTAAACGAGTGTGCTATCAGCCGTCAGTAGTTTCACTTGTCTCCTTACGCACCTACATAAAAAGAGATGAACATTTTTAAAACAGTTGTTTTGTTTATTGTAGCATAAGCTAACCCCACATTTTTTGCAAACAGTTTGCATATACCCTGTGCGGCCTGGAAATTTGCATCTCATTCTTTTATCTACCCAAACTGGCCAGTGCCCGTATTGGTCCAACCTCACATCTTTCGGAGGAAAATATTGAGCTGGACCTTTCTTCTTTTTATCTTGAATGAGACATTCAATATCACTTTTGCGCTTTGTATGGTTAATTGTCTTATATTTGCATAACGTCTCTGCTATAGTTACTCTAAATTCGGCAGAGTTGAGAATTTTACTGATACCACTCTTTGCAGCATTTATTCTTCGGTATAAAAGCCATGAATTACACATACCCATGTCTAAGAAGTGATAAAAAAATCGTAAATACCAACGTTTACTACGGAGTTTGATCTTATAGTGGCCCATCACACAATCTAATAGATCGACACCACCCATATGTTGGTTATATTCTGCTACGACAAAAGGACGTTCAACAGGAATGTATTTCTTTTCAGACTTATCCCACCTTCTTACTACCGATGTTGGGTGTTTTCCTACGAAATTGGATGCTAGAGTGACAATTTTGTTATCTCTCCATGCCACTACAGCCACATCAACGTCATTGCAGTTACCGACCTGTTCCTTTGACGTACCACGTGGTTCTTTTTTAAAAACATTTTTCACTCATTCATCTGCCAGCTTGTAATTGGTAATTCGGTTGTTTCTTATTGTTCCTAAAGCTAAAATGCCGCGACTGGACAAGTATTCGATAAGCAGTATCGAGGTGTAATAATTAGAGTGTAGAACTAGTACTAGGAGCCGCTGCAGAACTAGTACTAAGAGAAATGATGTCTGGACTTTCATCCGTTGCAGTACTATTGAACTGAGTATTTATGGATGTTGTTTCTAGAGTTCTGGCAGCCAGAACTTCATTTTCTAAGTCAAGGGGCTCCTCTGGGTCCTCCTCAGAACTTTCGTGGTCATTCGGCTGGAAGAAATATTTTGAATCGGTGACATCATCGTAATCAGAAAAATCTAGGCCATCTTCACTGTCATTCCGTTCTCCTAGTATATTTTCCAGTTCTTGAGTAGTCAAAGTACGTAATTAACGACTCATTTTGATCCTAAAAACGAAATATGCAAAATTCAAATAAACGGCAAAAATCGACCACAAACGCGCAATGTTGCATTCATGCAACAAAACAAAACTAAAAAAACCTGTCAAGTGCGTGTCGGGCCACGCGCAGTGTAGGGTTCCGTAGTTTTTATAACAGCCAAGTGCGTGTCGTATTCGCTGACTGATCGTTTCGTACCATGCTCTAACTAAAAGCCAAACATGACTACCTAACTAATTTGACTTCCTATACAAATCCTCACCTGATCCGACAATTTTGCACGGAAAGTTTTAATTTTTTTTAGAGATTTGTATAAAACTTGTATAAAACTTGTATATTTGTATAAAATATATAAATATTTCTATAGAGTTGTTCGAAATTTTCGAGTCAAATACAATTGGTCGACTATTACTCGTAAACTTGTAAAGCCCACTTATGTGTGATAGTTTTCCTTTAAATTTCGTTATATATAGGTACTACTGCCGTAACATTTGAATTTCTAACTACAACCATTTAGTTGATAGAGGGGGGGACACTTGACTCTTACGAAAATTGGTATTTTAAAGCTTGATAAGTCACGAACGGTTTACTTAATCAAAAAACGGTCTCACCAAACCCCTAATATTTTTGAAAGACCTATGCAACGATATTCCACACTATGGGAAGAACGAAAAAAAAAAATTATCATCCCACTTTACATGTATGGGAGGTACCCTAAATAATTGTTTTTTTCAAAATTTTATTTTACTACTTTTTTGGCGTCATTAACGTGTATACTCATGCCAAAGTACAACTTTCTAGTACCATTAGTTTTTGAGCTAAACCGCGGACAGACAGACGGACATGGCAAAACTATAAGGGTTCCTTGTTGACTACGGAACCCTAAAAACATCCAAGAAATACTTGAATCTGCAAAAAAAATATTGTTGATTATTGAAATACATCAACTTACCTTTTACTCACATCAATTTCAATAGCCAAATATCAGTATTTCACCAATAAATCACTTTTCGTAAACCAATTCAAAGAGAGAGAAACCGGCTAACACACGTTCATAATTTAAATGCGAATTTAATAAAAGTGTCGCCATTTATTTAGCCGATATGTTACTAAATCGGTAGAATGCTTTGTTGCCGGTGTACAACACCGAGTTAAGTCGATCTATCGGGATTTGATACAATTTTACGTCTATTGGAATGGTATGTTGCAGAAGTACAACATGGCTCCATAAAGGGATAATATCAAGTTTTCACAAAATAAACCAAGGCCATTTTTGGGTTTTCCATTTATGTTTCTCCATTACTTTAAAAGGTTAAAAATACGCTAAGGTGCTTTTATTTAAGAAATGAGAAAACAGAAATCCAGAGAGTGTAAATCTTTTGTAAATATTTTTAGTGACGCTTTAGAATATGAATGTTTGTTTTGAAAAAGAAACATTGCTCCTCCTTAGGACACCGTTCCACTCCGTAATACTCGAAACGTTTATATATTCGGTCATTAATGTAATACATCTTCCCGTAGTACTAATAGAAGCCGTAGTAGCCAATGCGTAATTTCGGACTATTAGGTATAGGATATTTTTTAGATAAGCGTGCTTCATTTTCGAACACATCATCGCTTACCATCAGGTGTAATTGTGGTCAAACGCGAGCCTATACCAATAAATAAAAATTGGTCATCAAGGGTTTCGTAGTACCTACGCCACATAACTTTGTTTTTCATAGTGTTTGTATGAATTACAAAGTTATATTTGCAGTTTTAGAAAATATGCTCTATCTAAAAAACTGCTGAGCCGATCTCGTTCAAACCAATTTTTACCCGACCACGGCAAAGCCAAAGGAGGGTTATGATTTTGACAGGTTATGTATGTATGTATGTATGTATGTATGTGTGTATGTTCATCTGTTCCCTCATAGCTCCAAAGCTGCTTATCAGAACTCGACAAATGAGGTATCGTTAGAACCGTCTTGACCGTCCGCTGAACATAGGCTACGTGACGTGTCACAAAACCCAATGTGGCGCCCTCTAGGGCCCAAAAAGTGTTGTGTTAAAAAATAAAAATAAGATAAACACATCGTGTTTGATATCATTTGAAAGGGCGTCACATGCACATTTCCAAAACATTGCTTAAATTTAAAGTAGCGCCCTCTAGTGGACAAAAAATCATGTGTAAAAAAAATAAGATAGATACACCGTGTTTGGTATCATTTAAAAGGGCTTCACTTGTACTTATCAAAAATTATTGCTTAAATTTAACGTGCGCCCTCTAGCGGTCAAAAAGTCATGTGTAAAAAATAAAAGTAAGATAGATATACCGTGTTTGTTATCATTTGAAAGGGCTTCACTTGAACTTATAAAAATAAAGTAAATAGTATAGAAGCACAGTGATTTAACACCAAAATAGTTTAAATAATAAAAAGTGAAAAAACTAAAATCTGACTACGACAAAAAAATCGATGCTAAAAAGGATGAAACGAGATTTTCAGGATGCTGAAATAAACAAGGTTACTGGAAAAACAAGAACAGAACAAAAATAAAAGCCGTAGTCACACGTTATATAGGATATCAACCGTAACAAAACAATTAATAACGTAACGTGTGACTACGGGTTTTATTTTTGTTCTGTTCTTGTTTTGGTTGAACATTTACATTAAGACGGCATGTATTTTTTTTTTAGATTTTTCACTCCATTATTATAGAAGTTAGAGGGGGGACACACATTTTACCATTTTGGATTTTGGTATAACTTTTAAACGATGAACTGTATGAAAAAGTGGTTGTAAAAACCTCAATGTCATTTTTAAAGACATGTCTACAACGTGTAATTTAAAGGGTATATACGTACCGAGTGCACAGCTTCTTTGGAAAATAACAAACGATATAGCAAGGGTTTTGTAATCCTATGTCTACATGTATGGAACTTATTAGAAATTTCAATACATTGATACCAGAGACCGAATTTCTCAAATTAAGAAAAACAAAGAGAATTATCGTTTTATTGGCAAGTGACGTGGAAAGTTATGACCCTCATAGTGCTGTGACACGTTTGTTATTATTGGTATTCAAGAAACATATGAAACCAATAATTTGGGTCGATTCTGTGAGTCACTCATTTTGAGCTGAAACTTTGCATAGAGACTCCATACCAGATGTTATCTTCAGTCCTTTTGGATAGATATGGGGTTTCCGTTACACGTTGTATAGATAACAAACACGCTTAGGTTTCATGAAAAAAAAAATCAGTTTCAGTTCCATGTATGGGGAGCCCCCCTTTATTTTAAATATTTTTCTTAAAATCGGAAAGCGATTTACAGAATACATCTACCTACCAAGTTTCACATGTAGAGTCCTAATAGTTTCGGCATAAAATGCCTGTGACAGACAGACATGACAAAACTATAAGGGCTCCGTTTTTTGCCATTCGGCTACGGAACCTTAAAAATAGGGTCAATCTTCAAGGTTTATTAACGTTTACTAAGATCAGTCAATAGATGGTCCTTGCATCTTAACATACCTATTTAGATTCCCATGTGCCTTGCATAGTTAATTAAGCCTACGGTACCCGTCCGTCATATGTATACCTTTGACAGTCATCACATAATCATAATCATTTATTGACAGTTTTTTTTTGTAATACATTCAAGAATTCCCTGGCTCCTGCGCTAGTGTTAATTGTATTACAGGAGCCAGTTTGTTCCCCATGACATAATACATGAGAGAAAAAAAAACACAAAATGAATTAAATTAAATGATGCTGATAAGTTTACCAAAGTATATATGTTTAACAAAGGTGTGTGTGTATGTGTGCGTGTGTGTGCGTGTGTGTGTATGTGTGTGTGTGTGTGTGCGCGAGGGCGTGTGTGTGTAGGATGTGTCTACGTATTTATGTGTGAGTGTGTGCTAGTGTTCATCAGTGCATGTCTGTGTTTGCATGGGTGCTATGCGTTTTTGGGTAAGCGTGGAATTTATGAGAGTTATTACGGATAGTCAGAAGCCAGAAGCCATCTGATACCACTCTTGCAAAGTGGTTTTGTGCTACCCAGCTGCTGGGTCGTTAGACTATATGCCAACCCTAACATAGTTGGAAAAGGAATTGGCAAGGTAGATACATATAAATTTGAAATTTCTGACACAAACTGGACCAGGTCCGGTATAGATAGATAGATAGATAGATATATTCTTTATTGTACACCATCACAGTAAAAACAAAATTATGGACTTAACAATTAAAAAGGGTGATACAATGGGCGGTCTTATCGCTAAAAGCGATCTTTTACAGACAACCTTTGGATGGATTTGACACAGAAGGAGAAAATAAATACGCGGGTAGTCCACGGTGTACTAATTATCTATATAAAATACAAAACAATAAATAACGTTCTCAAAAACATATATATACATACAAATATTTTAAAAAAGAAAGAAACAAAGACATACATAATAACTACAATTTAAGGAGAGAGATAAAGATCTTTTACTAAGTTTTTGAAAGAAGATAGTGTTTGTGCTTGTCTTACTGAAACGGGTAGAGCATTCCACAGCCGTACTGCTTGAGCTGCGAACGACTTACCATAGAAATTGGTGGCGTGACTCGGTACCGCAAGCGTTAAGTTTTCTGATGACCTCAGAGATTTTGCATGTGTGTCATGAAGGAACTTAAATCGTTCTTTAAGATAAGTCGGGGTTTTAGGATTAAACAGCACACTGTAAAGCAGAGACAAAATGTGTAAGTTCCGGCGAAGACGTATTGGAAGCCACTTGAGTTTTCTCAGGTTTCTGGCGTCCCTTTTAGCTGCTCACATTATAGAGACAAAATTTTGCTACCAATTGAAGCAAAAGTATACAAGTTACTATGTACCGAATAAATGCGATCCTCCTGAAATCTGAGCAAACTACTTAGTTTGCTTATCTTACTTTCTTAGGCAAGATACGTACTTGTCTTGGCTCGCGAGCTGGTTTGTATTTTACAAAGTGTAATTTAAAGGGTATATACATACCAAGTGCATGGCTTCTTTGGATGATAGCAAACGATATGGCAAAGGTTTTGTAATCCTAAGTCTACGTGTGTAGAACTTATTACAAATTCCAATACACTGATACCAGAGACCGAATTTTTCAAATTAAGAAGAACGAAAAGTATTATCGTGTTATTGGCAAGTGACGTGGAAAGTTATTGACCCTCGTAGTGCTGTGACACGTTTGTTATGATTGGTATTCAAGAAATATATGAAACCAATAATTTGGTATCAATTCTTTGAGTCAGTTATTTTAAGCTGAAACTGTGCATAGAGACTCCATACCAGATGTTGTCTTCAGCCCTTTTGGATAGATATGAGGTTTCCATTACACGTTGTACAGACAATCATTTCGGTATACTAAGGGTGTTTTTAATATCGTGCGGATTTCATTACGCACGCGGGATTGGCCCGCATGCGGAAAATTTCACGCAGCGTGAGACACGCTAGCCCACGATTGAGTTTTCTGCGGGCTGCCATGCATTGTGGTTGTCTACAATGAACGTCAAACTCAGAAAATTATTGATCATATACTTAATTTATAAAAGGCGAAATAAGAAGACGAGATCACAGTATGGCCTGTTATTTGAAAAAGGATTCTTGCTGGAACGTTTGTCACACACTATGGCAAATTACGAATGAATGAAAGGAAATTTAAAATTTATTTTCGAATGTCCATTCGTACTTTTGATGAATTGTTTGGAAGAATTGAACACAGGCTACAAAAATACAATTCAAGAAATAATATAAAAAAATAAAAATATAATTCCAGGCAGCGACTCTAGCATCTCTGTTTTGATATAATTCATGGGATTTATCCCATAAGCACGGTCGCAGATGCACTTCAATTATAACACGTTCTGTGTCTATTTTCATTTTAAATGTGACTGTACTACTCGCGCGTGCACCCCGCATGACAGTAAAACGCACACTGATTTTCATAGAAGTGCTCACGCGCGCTGAGTCCCCGCACGGGTCTGTGGCCACGCATCACACCCCGCGTCCTGCGTGCGTATTCCACGCATTACAATAAATACTTGTATAAAAAAGACACTTGCGGGTGTTACGCATGCGGGGCAATCCCGCGTGCGTGATGAAATCCGCACGATATTAAAAACACCCTAAGGGCTATGCTGCCTTTTTTCATGAAACCTATGCGTGAAAACAAAAAAAAAAAGACAACATCTGGTATGTTGTCTTCAGCCCTTTTGGATAGATATGGGGTTTCCGTTACACGTTGTATATTGTAATATTATTTTAAATAGAATAGAATATTATTTATTTAGAAGAGTAAAGTAAGTTGATAGGTGTACATTAAAGAGTCCGTCTTATTCTACCAGGTAACTGGTATGTAAATACTTGAAACATTATTGAAATTAGAGAATTATTATTAAGGCCTAACAAGGCGCCGGTGTCTGTCACACAGTTAATACTAGCTCAGACACCGTCGTTTACTCTATCTGTACTTAATTTATACGTTAAGGGTTTTTGTATATCAATGGTTAAGAAAGAAATTATCTGTGTATGTCAAAGATAGAAAAATTATATAAGCAAATACTTGAACTACTACCTACTAAAAATCCATCCTGTTTCTTCAGTTGCCTTCGTGGTCTGGGTTCGAGGTATCTCGTTAGATAATCCCGCAACTCCAGGAGGCAATGACCCTATCGGGTGTCAATGCTGCTGACTGCACTTTGAAGCGCCCGTAGAATACAACGTGCCGTTGACCCGGGCCTGGTCCTTACCGGACGGTGAGCTATCCCTGCTCACCGCCCGCACCTATGATGGCTGGAGATCGGCTTGTGATCCCCGTCGACCGTGCCTCTCCTGCAAATCACCATTAACCTTATATAAGCTAAATATAAAAATAAACGTACCTATAAAAAATATAACTTAAAAACAAACCTTAAAGCAAAATTTTGTCTGTGTGAAACTTGGAAATATTATAATAGCAATTATTTAAGTTTTATCTTAAATAGTTTTAAATTTAATGCCTTAAAGTATCTGAAGGTTATGGTATAGTTTTGCCATCTCATCGCAATGTTAACTTCAAGGCGATCGTGGTGCGGGTACCAACTTGTCTCCTGAACCTCGTCATGGCAGTGGACTTTTGGCCTCAGGGCGCGGCGTTGTTGTCACACGAGCGCATTGTATTTTTTTTATTACGAACTAGCTTCCGCCCGCGACTTCGTCCCCGTGGAAAAAAAAATCCCCCGATTTTGAAACATTCTTCATTACTGCTCCGCTCCTATTGGCGTTAGAGTGATGATATATAGCCTATAGCCTTCCTCGATAAATGGGCTATCTAACACTGAAAGAATTTTTCAAATCAGAACGGTAGTTCCTGAGATTAGCGCGTTCAAGCAAACAAACAAACAAACAAACTCTTCAGCTTTATAATATTAGTATAGATGAGCCCGCTCATGATCGCTCTCGATCACACCTGATGGTAAATGTAAGATGAGGTCTACGACCGAACGAGCGAGCCAAGAAAAAGCCTATTCACTCTTGCTTTAAAGGCTGACGGGTCATATGTGGCAGGGGAATATTACTAACATATGTAGGTACAAGGTCTTACTCACTCAAATTTATGATTGAAAATAATATATGTTATAGGTTTAAGGTTCCTTGCTTGTGGGAATTCTGGGTAATAGAAATACGTGGTTTATTTATGCTGATTTATTTGCGACTAACTTTAAACGATAGTTTCTTATTGATTTTAGGGCGACACACACATGCATTCGTACTTACTTCACACTTTCACACATACATCCGATTCGAAGTGAACTATATATATATATATATATTATATGTTAGTTTGTAAGGTATTTACCTGTTTAAATATGAGCAACAGATACTTGAAAATAAATGAGTTTTATTATAATGTAAGTAAGAAGTATTTGTGTTGAATAAACTTAAGATAAGGTTGAAGAACTATATATTTACTTGAGCTAATGCGATTGGCAATCCTTTTACCAGTTGAAATGGACGTTTGAACGAGAGTAACTGGCTAGATTTCAAATCGTTCGGTAGGAAAATTTTGTTTATCGTTTGATAGAAACGTAATGTCGTCGATCCTGTGATTCGCTAGGCCATTAACGCTTCAAAACCTTTGGAAGACCTCACGAACTTTTGTTTTGAATAGGTATCATATTTTTGCTGCTAATAAGCTGCATTATCTTTGTTCACTATTTGTCATAGATTCTCTCGCGATATTACGAAGACTGGGATGTCTACTTTATATCTTTTTAAAAAGATAACAATATCGCGAGTAAGGCTACGAGAAAAAGTAGTTAATCACCTATATTAGATCTTAAATTCATAAAATTTACTTTAGCAATAACGCAACAAACAATACAATGAGGGCTTAGCAATAAAGCTTTGCTTTCAAACCGTATTTTACCACATTTATTTTAACGTAATGATGTTAAGTAAGTCCCCACTTAAGAACTAGAACGTGTAGAATAAAAGATAATATCTTTAAAAGAAGATATTAAGGAGAGTGAACGCATTTATGTACTTAATACTCTATAAGAATAGTACGCATTAATATAAACTTTAATTAATGACGTTTATATTTTTATTATGCTTTATTTTGTACGCACTAGCCGTACCCTCGACTTCATTCGCGTGGAAATTTATAAATACGGTGGTGGCGTTTTTGATCCAAGACTTCTTCTTGCCCCACCTCAGTACACCCTGCCAATGTTTCATCACAATAGATAGATACATTTATTTATTTATTTATTAAAACTTTATGCAACACAAAGTGTACAAAGGCGGACTTAATGCCATAGGCATTCTCTACCAGTCAACCATGGGTGGTGAAGAGACAACATGGCAGGTGCATAAAAAAATAAACTAATAGATAATATATTCAAAGTAAAAGTCTTATTACAAGTATATATATACATAAATAACTAAAATAAACTTACAGACATATTTATCATAATACATACCAAATATATATAATATACACTACATATTAATAAAAAGTACTAGAAAGAGGGTTATGAAAACTCTGCTTCCACTATTAATTGTTTCGAAAATAATCCCGCGACTTTCTCTTAAACGCATATTGACTGGTGGCCGTCCTGATATCAGGAGGTAGTGCATTCCACAAAAGAATAGACTGTATATAAAATGAAGAATGAATAAAATCAGAAGTATGAGAAGAACAGAGTAATAGAAGATTATTGGAAGATCGCAGACTTTTAGCGTGTGAAGAACAAAAAATTGAAAATGAGAAATAAGGTAAGAGGGAGCGGTAGAAGATTTTAGCAAAGAGAAAAGCGTAGTCAAGGCGCGCAAATTTCTTCTCTGACGAATGGGCATCCATTTGAGCTCGGTTCTGTACCTCGATACGTGGTCATATTCTTTTAAATTGAATATGAACCGGATAGAGCTATGAAGAGCTAAGAAGCCTATCGAGCTTATCCAGCAAGACCGCATTCAAGTCAAAATAGCACACGTCACCATAGTCGATTATAGGGAAAATTAAAGTCTGCACAAGCATTGTCTTGGTTTTCACAGGTAAAAAAATTCTCAAATGATACAGGTATCGCAAAGTCCCGTTGACTCTTTGACTGACACTGCAAATTTGACTTTGCCAGCCAAGCACAGAGTCAAGATGCAAACCGAAATCTTTAACGCTAGAGCTATGGGGATGACGGTGGCATTGAAAATGATTGAAGGGAGCGAACTAGTTGCCTTTCTACTGGTCATACGTGAGCTTCCAATCACAATGGCCTGACACTTTGAGAGGTTTACAGACACCCCAAATCTATCAGACCAATTTCTGATAGCATCTAAATCTCGGTTTACATCTCCTACAGCGTCTGAAAAACCTTCCACCCGCGTAGATGCATACAACTGCAGATCATCAGCGTAAAGATGATACAAACACCGAAAACAGAGAGTTATAAAGTTTATGAAGATGGAGAATAACAATGGAGAAAGAATACTACCTTGTGGGACACCAGCATCCAGGTCACGCCAACTCGAAGAATTCTCATCAACACGAACCGACTGCTGACGTCCCCGAAGATAAGAAGAGAACCATTCCAGACACTTAGAAGATACCATGAGATGTGACAGGATAGAAAGGAGAATATCATGACTGACGGCATTAAAAGCATTGGAGAAATCAATAAGCACCAAAATAGTAACCTTTGTGTTCTCCATCGCCTCTCTAATGTCTCCAGTCACTTTAAGGAGAGCGGAAGCCGTACTGTGTCCTGGCCTGAATCCAGACTGGAATGGACTAACAAGATTGTTCCGGTGAACAAATCCAGAAAACTGTCTATGGACGCAGGCCTCAAGTACTTTGGACAGGAAAGGAAGAATGGAAATTGGGCGAAAATGGGTAGAATATACTTTATTGTACACCAAAATTTAAACACACCTATTTAACAATATTGCTCATTCAATGGTTACAATGACGGTCTTATCGCTAAAAGCGATATAATCCAGGCAATCTTTGGTAGGACTTTAAAACTTTTAATTAAAGTGGGGAGAGCTAAATTAGTGATCAGTATTAATTTATTACACAATGTGATCAGAAGCATTCCAACATTAACTTTTATTTATTACTACACTACACGTTCGTGTGGAAATTTTGGCAGTTTTCGCCGGTTTCAATAAAAACCAGCATAGAACACGACGTAATTGATATCGTAACAGAATTTAATTTCAAAGATGCTAATGAGTTTAGAGTCAGACAATGGGCTTCTAATTATAATACCATATGTATTTTGTGAGAAGTTCCTCCGCTCAACATTTGAACATGAAAATCGAGGGTTAAAATAATATTGGTTTATACTTTAGTGGGAAATCCCTAAAGGATAAACAACTAAAGACAAACGTTGAACTTTGTTTGCCATATGAATTTGAAGTTAGGGATTTAAGGCCGTGCGCGCACTGCCTTGCGGTGGCCGCAATTCCGGTAGTTCTACCGCACCGCAAAATTTGTGAAGTATGGAGTGTCATAGAAGTGCGCGCACTGCGGTCAGTCTACCGATGCGCGGTACCGCGCACGGCCTAAGAGGGTCTTTTTCGCAGGAAAAAGATAAAATGAAAGAAAAATTAACGATTAAAATAAAAAATAACTCACGTCTGTGCCAAAAAATCTGTTAATTAATTAATTTTGCCAGACAATCTATTCCGAAAAAAAAAAAAAACGAAAGACGACATGATTGGCGTACTTGTTGAGCAATTAGTTACTGTGCTGCGTGTGGCGGGTTTGATTCCCGCACTTGAACAAATGTCTGTATGGCCTACAAACAGTCGCGTCGTTCCGAGTCTGGGTGTTTGTAAAAATGCATCCACGATAGAGGGGGGTTCCCCTGATATTAAAAAATGAGATATGATAATTTGCTGCATTCTATTCTATTTTCGTATAATCTCCTCGCATTTGTTATTCAAACATAAACCAAGAGAGAAGTAAAGTACTAATAAGCTATTGTTGTGATCAAAAAGTAAGGTGAAAATTTTTATTGAGACCAAAATAATAAGCTTATACCACATTTGAATTAAATTCCTCCAAAACAAAGTCTAAACAAATAATTTAGTCGTAACCTTAATTCCATGATTACAATCCAGTAACTGACTATGTAACAGAATAACCTTTGACAAGACAAATGCCAGATTATCAGGCTTCTAACTATTACAATTAAAATTAATATTAAAATTATATTCAGGACTAGTGGTTTAACGTAGGACTCTCGTTCTATGTTAGGATGTTCACCCATCCATGGCCTGACTCGGCCAGCATTGCTTAACTTCAAACATCGAGTTATACGGCTGTTAACTTCCCAAAGTCAAACCTCAAAACCGCTTTTGCGGGGAATGTATTAGTTTTTAGTATGTATTTGCAGTAAATAAATAATATTTAGGCTTCAGCTTTTCCTTTGATGTTGAATAATATTGTTTGTTGAAAGTTTAATTAAGCCGGGTCCGCTGCGATGTGTTTTCGTATTTGCAAACAGTATAACATTGTTTGTAAACCGAATATAGGCGTGGCCTAACAGTTTTGTTAGCAAAAACACAATAACATGTTTGCCGAGACGAATGGATAACATCCCCCGCGTTCGCCTGCGGGGAGGGAAAGTGACGCATTTTGTGTTCGCGCTCACTAGAGGAAGACGGAATCGTTCGAAGAGTGTGTTGATTGTCTATGACAATTCTCTTTGGTTGGTGATGGAGTGGAATAAAGAAAATACTTTGTTTTATAATACTTTGTTTTCTTCTCTATATCTGGTAAAATTAATCCCATAAAAACAATACTTGTCAAAAACCCAAGTCTCGCAACTTAGTTGTTCTACCGTAAAAAGTTGTGAGATCCATGTAATAACAAGTCGGTTATTAATTTATTCAGTCCCTACTTAAGGGACCTTCTGTCTGAAGTTGTTACGTAATTATCTAACCTAACGACATCTTATAGTGACCATATCAATATTAAAAATCTTTACCGTTTTAAATAAATAGATTGACTGCGGCCATCGCATGAAAACACAATATGTCTCACAAGTAATACATATATAAATTAAATTGTTTATTGCGATTGCCAAGTCAATCTATTTATTTAAAACAGTAAAGATTTTTAATATTGATATGGTCAGATGTCGTTAGGTTAGATAATTACGTAACAACTTAAGACAGAAGGTCCCTTAAGTAGGGACTGAATAAATTAATAACCGACTTGGTATTACATGGATCTCACAACTTTTTACGGTAGAACAACTAAGTTGCGAGACTTGGGTTTTTGACAAGTATTGTTTTTTATGGGATCTCATTGCTTTTTGTAGAAAGTCCTACTTTTTTCCTTTCCGGTACTTTCTACTTCTTGTATGCCAACAACGAGTTTTCTTAAAGCCCTCTCTCTGTCTTATGAGCTTTTCTCATTTTTGTAGGTAGCCTTCCTTTTTTTATTTTCCGGTACTACTTCTTGAACTTCAGCTAAAGTTTTTTTAAAAGCCCACTCCCTGTCTCCATGGGTTTTTTTCGGAGGCTTTGATACGCACATATGAATACGCACGTACGTCTTTTGCATTAGTTAGTAATAATTAATGCAGCACTCGTCAAACGTCTCGGTTTAAAGTTAATCCATAAGTAAGTAATTATGCAATTTCGGGCAATTTACTCTACTTAATACTCCCCAATACTCTTAATACTTCTTGCTTTTTTATTCCGTTGACCATTTAACAAGTTACCTTTGAGCATAATTATTATATCTAGGTACCTATCTACACTGGAAGACACGGTGGAGCATATGGTCGAGGTGTGCCCTGCATGGGTGGAGCACCGTCGTATCCTCATAGAGGCAATCGGCGGCGGCGACTTCTCGCGCCCTGCTCTGGTTTAGACCATGGTGCGAAGCGAGAGGGAATGGGATGCAGTCACCTCCTGCTGCAAAGCAGTCATGCTAGCGAAGGAGGAGGCCTAACGTGCGAGGGAGAGGCAACTCTCTTCCTCGCGCCCCAGCCGCCGGGGGAGACGCCCCGGGCGTCGTGGATCGCGAGTCGATTTCGGGCCACCGTAGGCGCGGGCCTGCGGTTGGCGAGCAGGGGTCGCTCACCGTCCGGTATGGACCAGGCCCGGGTTGGCGGCGCGTTGTGTTCCACGCGCGCCTCAAAAAGCTGTTAATACTAGTGACGGGGCCTCATAGGGCCATTGCCTGTCGGGGTTTGCGGAAAAGTTCCATTGAGATACCGCGGCCCCGGAACTTTAGGGCTTCCGAAGGAACAGGGTGGGTTTTTAGTCAGTAGAATTCTGATACACCCGAGTGGAAGAAGTCATTCGATGATATTTTTCACCAAGAAAGAAAAAAGTACCCATCTACATCTATTATTTCATTATATTATACAGGTACACTGATTAATTAACTGCAAATGTAACTTTGTAATCCTATATATATGGGATTACAAAGTTATTTATGCAGTTGATGTATCTAGAAAACTGGAACGAAATTGAAAAATATTATAGTTTTTCCTTGATTCATATACTAAACACTAATTGTATTCTAAATTTGAAGCTTCTATGTCTGCTAAAAGTTCTTTAGACTTTTGATGATCGGTCAGTCAGTGAGTGACAAAATTTACAAAATTAAGGAACTTTGACTCGTTATAATTCTTAAACTACTGGTTCAAATTGAATGAAATTTGAAATATACCGTGTTTATATAATGCCTGTTTGGTTACTGAAAATTCAGGTTTCTAGTTTTATTCACAACGAAGTTATAGGGGGTCGAAAATGGCCTGAATTGCTTCGAGAAAAGAATGGTACGGGTGTGCCGCTTTTTTGCTCGACTTGGCGGGGCACTGCCGTGCCCCCAGATGAACAGCTCTTGATAATCACTTTCTGAATATCTAAAACAATTTTTATACTGAACCTATCATCAATTTTCAGTTCTTTCTATTATATTATATTGAACGAACGAGGTTGCAGGTAGGGTCGGACCCGGAATCTATTTCCGTTTCTTCTTTGGAGAACTAATCTACTATTGATATAACAGCTTCCACGTCTTCTTCGTTGGAACTCATTTTTGAAATTAAACAAAAACATTACAACAATTGACGCAGCGGACGGGCGGTTTTACTAACATGTTCTGCTAACATGTTTTGATAACATGTTTTGTTAGAAAATTGGCGAGGCGGACCCGGCTTTACATGCCTAGTATTTCATGTATAAATAAGGTCAGCGTCGGGAAATTCAGGTCAAAGTTGAACGAGGAAATTAAGTTCTGATGATTGTCGACATGAACTACATTAGCTTGACGGCAACGACTTCTTGACAGAACATTTTTGCTTCGAAATATTAGTGAAATATATTTTTCACTTCTCATGCTGCATGCATGTATAGGCTGCACAAAATCGAATTTTGTGCACAAGGACATTAACGTATCTACTCATAAATGTATTATATTAAGGCAAAGAAAATGAGCCATACAGCCAAATGCAATAAGAAGTTCATAGATAGAATTTGTTAGTATATAATATTTACTTTAATTTATTTGCCTTATGTGTTTTTTAAGATAATAAATAGATAATAAATTTTAATTCAAGTACGGTAGGTTAGTTGATTTAAGAAAATTATTATTACAAAATTAATTTAATAGTAGGCTGTATAGGTCTGCAGCCTAATATCAATTTCGAAAGATTTAAAAAAAAATAAAGCGGCGGGAAACAGCTCTTGTTCTTTTTTCGTGCATTTATTAATTTCTTCAATTTGCTAAAATTGTTAAAAATGTCCAGTGAAGAAGAGGATTTAACAGTCTCTCCTAATACGCTTATGGAAATGAATGCACAGAGAGTTGTGCAACAGATATTACCGCCAAAGTCTCGTGAAAAATATCTCAAAGTTTACGATAATTTTGTAAATTGGAGAAAAGAAAAACTAGTAACTACGTTCTCAGAAAGTGTTCTTTTGAGTTATTTTGATGAATTATCCAAAAAACTTCAGCCGTCTACACTGTGGAGTATATATTCCATGCTGAAAGCAACATTACAAATGAAGGACAATGTTAATATACAAAATTATTCGAAGCTTACATCTTTGTTGAAGAGGCTTTCAAGTGGGCACAAAAGCAAGAAAAGCAAGGTCCTTTCAGCTAATCAAGCGGAAACCTTCTTAAATACCGCTCCAGATGAAACATTTTTGGCCACAAAAGTACGTAATACACATTTCTTTCATATTTTATTGCTCATATACCTATTGCTCTTTTGTTCTAAAGTGTATAAAAGTTATTAATTTTGTTTTAGGTGGCACTTATATTTGGTATAAGCGGTGCGTGCCAAGGCATTGAACTTGCGAACATTACCGTAAATGACTTAAAGACGGACACGCTTTTGCAAGCAATAAACTTACCCGACACAAAAAACAAACGGGAGCGAACATTTGTTGTCAAAGGAGATTACCTAAAAATAGTTAAAAATTACCAAGCTCTACGTCCTCAAAATGTGTCGACTAATAAATTTTTCCTCAATTATCAAAATGGGAAGTGCGCTAAGCAAGTTATAGGACGCAATAAATTTGCAGCCTTTCCCAAACAGATCGCAACTTTTCTAAAATTAGAAAATCCCGAAAATTACACGGGTCATTGCTTCCACCGGACCTCAGCCACAATTCTAGCAGATTCGAGAGCAAACTTAACAATGCTGAAAAGACATGACGGGTAGAATTCTGATCAGATTGCTGAGGGATACATTGAAGAATCCGTACAGAACAAAAGCAAGATTACCGACCGTATACCAGAAGCCATTAATTTAATCCCAAGCGAGCCCGTCCCTTCTACATCCAGAGATTCCTTGTTGTCATCAGAGCCATCTTCTCATAATATGCCATCTTCTCACAATATGTCGTCTTCACAAATTCAGAAAAACACCCTTAATATGCCGGGAAAAACAATTTCCTTCAGTATTCAAAACTGTTCTAATTTTACTTTGAATTTTAATTAAAGAAATGTTATGTTATACTACTGTTTTATTTCCTCGCAATCGAAGTGAAAAGCAGAGTTTATAACTCGTCCACAAAACCATTTTTATCCTCGACATTACTATCAGCCCTCGCCTTCGGCTCGGGCTGCTAAAAGGCTCGGATAAAAAAAAGTAAAAAAACTAAAACCCGACTACGACAAAAAAATCGATGCTAAAAAGGATGAAACAAGATTTTCAGGATGCTGAAATAAACAAGGTTACTAGAAAAACAAGAACAAAACAAAAATAAAAGCCGCAGTCACACGTTATGAATTGTTTTGTTACGGTCGATATCCTATATAACGTGTGACTACGGCTTTAACGGCGCGCGTTGGAGCCGAAAAAATAAAAAGATTTAATAATATTACTATAAGATTAAATTATGTACAAAATTAATTTTTATTGTTTATTAAAACCAAATTAAAATGTATTTTTATGTATAACAAATATAAAATTCAAAAACTAAAAGGTTTTGTTTTATTTCTTTGTACCTCGAAAAATACCACACCCCGCTCTTACAAGGCTACGTCTAGGAGCAGACCACGCCGATTGACATCTTAGTTATCATAGATGGCGCTAATGTGTTTTGTAGGGCGACCGCGTCCGTCAAATGTTCTGATGACCGTATCTTTACTATTTAAATCAATGCCTGTAATGACACCATATCTAGTCCTTTCATTAGTTATAGGCTTTGTTACTCAGAGTAAAGCATAATATTATACTTATCTTTATAAAAATGGAATAAAATCTTGGCTGTTCGTAAACTAAATACTTTTTTTTCATAAATAGCGATGGCAAGATTCTGGACAGTCTTTATTGCGATGGATTATGGGTAGGCCTTTAATATGGAACTACTTCTAGTGTCATCTAGTATCAGTCAGTGTATCCTATTTTCCAAGCTCGTCATGGTGTGCGGTTATGCGTTGCCGTTTGGGGTTTGAAACTGTTGGATCGTTGGATTCGAATTTTCATACCCCATTTAAAGATCATTCCAGAATCTAGTTGACACGTCGCGTGACTCAAAGGCTGGCTGTTACCTCATACAGGAGTTAAACATTGTTTTAAAATGTAGCAATGCCTCCAGTCTTATGAGCACATTATTAGCTACAGGACACAGATGCGTATGATTTCGACGCCATATTTTAGATTTATCAAGTTTAGAGCTTTTATTTAAGCATATACAACGTGTAATTTAAAGGGTATATATACCAAGTGCATGCCTTCTTTCGATGATAACAAACAATATGGCAAAGGTTTTGTTATCCAAAGTCTACGTGTGTAGAACTTATTACAAATTCCAATACACTGATACCAGATACCGAATTTTTCAAATTAAGAAGAACGAAAAGAATTACCTATCGTGTTATTGGCAAGTGACGTGGAAAGTTATTGACCCTCATAGTGCTGTGACACGTTTGTTATGATTGGTATTCAAGAAATATATGAAACCAATAATTTCTCTGTTTTTATGAGTAATTTAGTAAGTAGGTACACTAATTTAGCCCTTCCCACTTTAATTAAAGTTTTTAAAGTCCTTCCAAAGATTGTCTGGAAGATATCGCTTTCAGCGACAAGACCGCCATTGTAACCATAGAATAACCAATAATGTTAAATAGGTGTGTTTAAATTTTGGTGTACAATAAAGTGTATTCTATCTATCTATTTATATATTAATGCAATTATTTTTTACTTCGAAAGACTTCCAGTACTAACATAAGTCTTACCTTATTGTCACCACACAAGTCATCGTTCCATTTTATGGAAGGTCTTAATATAATCAGCCTATAAAATTCCTACTTCTGGGATTATGGGACCCTTGTCCCAGAAGTAGCTATGGGGGAATGGGCCGTAGTCCACCACGTGGCTTGTTGGATGTCGCATGTCTTTGAATTTTCGATTCTATTACATGCCTTGTCTCTCGAGGTTTTGCCTTCACCGTTTTGAGACCAGTGATAATACAATTTTTGTTCCTGGTTTCGAACCCACAACCTAGAAATAGTAAGTCTGACAGTCTATCGTAACCACTGGGTCACCTCTGCTTTCAACGCCTTTACAGTAATGAAGAACAATTTAAATTATTAAAATATGTAAAATTTCTGAAACAGAATAATCTAAAAAATCATTTGTCAAACGAAAAATCAACTATTCCAACATAATATGATTTCAGATAATCAAAGACTAGTCGCTCTAGGCTTTATACAAAATCAGTAGTTTAAAAAGAATTATAGAGATGAAACCAGCTTTGACCGTGAAATTATGCGAATCCCTTTTTAACCGACTTCAAGAAAAGGAGGTTCTCAGTTTGTCTTGAACTTTTTTTTAATGTATTTTACTTCATAACTCAAAAACGGCTGGACTGATTTAGAAAATTCTTTCTTTGTTTGAAAGGGTATACTTTCCAGTTGGTTCCAATGTCATCACGTTAGGATTTAATGATGGAATCATGGAGAAATTGAGGGAACTCTTCAAATATTATAGGCACACCTATAGCGTTTTAGGTATTTCTTATAGTAACTTGTGCAGTTGCTCTTAAAAAGCACCATTTGGGGAAGTGGAACTTATGATGGAGACCACAGATGGCCACCGAAACTATTCAATAATAAGTATTTCGTAGATTGCGATTCGATTACTTGAATATGGATGTTAAGCACTTTATGCTCGTAACATGCATATGGTGATGTAGAGCTGATGATTAAGTACCAGGAGAACTCCAAAAAAATTAACGGGTCTGCATTGGGAAAAGCAATATTTTGTAAAAGGTGATTTGAGTAGTTGACATTTTAGCTTTTTTAATTAGATAAATTACAAACCTACCCACTAAAAAGCGTGAAAAAAAGCTTTTTAGCAAAAAGAAAATACAAAGTAGTTGGTAGTGTTTTGATATGGAAGTCGGTTTTATTTTTTGCTAAAAATCTTTTTTGGTTTTCATTTTGGTAGGTACTTAGAAAACAGTTTATACAAATATTGAAATTATGAATATACATACTGAAATTAAATTTTTGTCTAATACAAAAAACTTGGTTACTGCATTTAGTTCACAAAGTATTTTTTTTTTTATTATGGTCAAAATCTCAGTATACCTACATATCGTTCTTATACAAAAACTATAAAAACCCCTTACTGGCTTATATATGGCTAGTGAGTTCGGATAAATTAGGTTATAAGTATTTTAGATAATAAGTGAATTTGTAAGTTTTACATTTAAAGATGTTAGTAAATAAGCTTAACTAAACTAATACATTCTTGTGCAAAAAATGCTTTTTTAATTTGCATTTTAATTTTTTAGGGTTGCAGAGGTATTCCTTTTGTATGTCCACAGGAATTTCATTAATTATTTTTGGTAGTATGTAGGTGTATGTTCTCATACCATATGTATTGTTGAATCTAGGCAAGCTAAAGGTGTTCATGTTCGCTAACGTTCTTAGTTTTGGATGACGTGTATTTTTAATTAAGTTATTTATGTTATTAAATTCGTCTTTTAAAACAGAAAGTTTAGCCATGTTGTGAACTGGCAATATGTTGCAATAATGAAATAGTTCGGAGTAATCACTTTGGTATTTTGTTTTAATTTTAAGTGGTACTATATTTTTGAGAATTCGTTGTTGTAGTTTGTAGATTTTATCTAAATGTGTTTTATAAGTTCTCCCGTAGCTACTGAGACCATAGCCAATTATGGAGTCAGCTAGAGCTAGGTATAGTAGTCTTAGGGTTTTATATGGTATTTTATGTTTAAGTACGATTATTCGACCCAGGATAGATCTTAGTCTATCACATAGATAGTTAATGTGGGGAAGAATTACATACTAGGTGTTGCCCGCAACTTCGTTCATGTGGAAATGTATTATTAACGTAGACGTATAATAAATATATAGGCATTAGATATATCTGGGATAAAAATTAACCAATTAGCGGTTAGAAAAATGTAAAATCATATAGGCCGTGCGCGCACTGCGTTGCGTTTTGGAAACGCAAAATCTGTGAAGTATGGAGTGTCATAGAAGAGCGCGCACTGCGGTGGAATAAACGCGTGCGGTAGAGTCACCGGTGGCCCCTCGCTGCAAAGTTGCGGTGAGTCTACCGCAAATATTTTGTATCGCATAGGAATGTATGTAGTACCGCGCACTGCGGTGAAAAAAACGCACGTTTTGTCTGACAATGTTGCCATACACACAGATTTCTTTGTATTTATACATATTTTTGATGTGTGATATAGATTAGCACTCGATACAGATTTTTATACAAATTTCACACTGTATTGATTCAAAGTGACTGTTAAAACTAAAACAGAACTTAGCAAAATAAATTACCTAGATACCGCATTTATTACGTTACACACACCATTGTATCATTCTATTCTTTATGGTTATTTTTTATTTTTTCATATACAACGTTAATTTAAACATTCTAATTATGTTTTTTTTTATTGATAATAGTATTTGTACTATGGAGAAAATTCCATATTTTTAGATGATGCCGCCAAAAAAAAAACGATATTCAAGCGCTTACATTGCAAGTACTACGTCAATAGATACCTACGTTAAAATAATGTACTACGGAAATGTATATATCTTAAAAAGGCCTACAAAAAAGTTCGCGATAGCATATATCTATCTCATATGGTTGACTCACAGTAACCATTTTTATCTCTAAATAATTAATTTAAAATATTACTCTACTAATATTACTTGCAAAAGGTAATTTCTCCTAATAAATACTAATCTTTATCCAAATAAGTATATTAATATTCCACAATATTCCACAATATTCCACAACTCCACAACTTTTTCACACAACGCCATCTAGTCCCAAACTAAGCAGAGCTTGTGGTATGGGTACTAGACAACTGATAAACATACATATATATTTCTAAATACATACATATTATAGATAAATTACACCCAGACAAAGAACAAATGACCGTGCTCATCACACAAACATTTGTCCTAGGTGGGAATCGAACCCACGACCTTGCGCATAGCAGTCAGGGCCACTGACCATTATACCAACGGGCCTGTCGAATATTATTTACCTTGGTCATTTAATGTAGATTAAAAATTGCCCTTTACTTTTTCATTTAAATATTTAGAAGTTATCATAGATTTAAAATTACGCAGCCAAGAAAACAATTGTCAAGGACCCCGTGCAAAGCCAGGCCAGGCCGCTAGTACATGGCCTGCCGGGAAAGTTCTACCGAGTTACTGCGGCCCCGGAAATTTAGGGCAGCCGAAGGAACAAGGTGGGTTTTTAGTCAATAGAAATCTGACACACCCTTCCGCTTGACCCAGAGCGGAAGAAGTCATTCGATGATTTTCCCACCCCAAAAAAAAAAAAAGGCCGCTAGTACATACATAGGTATTTTCCGTAAATGTAAACTAGATAAGGCCGATTTTTCCCTGAAAAAAACTTTTTTGTATAAGAACGTATTATATCTTACGAAAACAGTAAGTTGCTTTGTAATATCTAGCTCCAATAGCCAGAATGACAATTTTTGCATCACTCTGGGTTTTTAGATTAATATTAAATTAAATAAAAGTTTGTACCTATGATATTAATTATTTACGTATTTTACGTATGTGCGACACTACGAATGCGAGAGCCTTGGATAGCACACAACAATCTTTGACGGATTTCCTGATCACAGCAAATTAATTATGTTTATAAAAAATTAAAAATAATTATAAAGAATAGAATCATACAATGGTGTGTGTAACGTAATAAATGCGGTATCTAGGTAATTTATTTTGCCAAGTTCTGTCTTTAGTTGTAACAGTCAATTTTATCAATACAGTGTGAAATTTGTATAAGAATCTGTATCGAGTGCTAATCTGAATCACACACCGAAAATATGTATAAATACGAAGACATTGTATGTATGGCAACATTGTCAGACAAAAGATGCGTTTTTCTCGCCGCAGTGCGCGCACCTGAGATTGCGGTTATTCTACAGTTGCGGTAGAACTACCGCAAAGGCGGCCACCGCAAGGCAGTGCGCGCACGGCCATATGCTGGAGACCTTAATGAAAACTTTCAACAGAAATGGATTTGAACGAGATACAGCCTTTTAAGATATAGAACATTTTCACAAATTGCAAATATAACTTTGTCATTCATAAAAACACGATGAATAATAAATAATCTTTGCTTGCTGCTACGGGACCCTTCCCACTGCCACCAACTCTGGTCTGTCGGCAATCATCCCCAGGATTCACTCGCCACTCCCTCGAATTCTGCAAATTATTGAGGCTGACTTTTTGCGCATTTATTTATGAATCCTAATAGCATTGTTATATTGTACTCTGAGAGCATTGTAGGCCTATTGCGTGTAGTTTTAAACAGTTTTGTAATAATGGATTTAGTACAACTACAAAGTAATAGACACGTTCAGTCTACGAAGTTAACTAGTCGAAATTTGAACAGTTTTTCGACTAGTGTATCGTTAACGATAAACGGTCTCAATGCGTCGACGGAAAATACGTCAACGACCCACCGCTAATCATATTAGTTCCTTGCATTTGTCTCAGTCTTTTTCCTTTGAAAAAACTTAGCCTCTCACTACGAAGTTCTCCTATATCGTGGGCGCATTTTTACAAACACCTGAAACAATTTATATTCGTAGGCTGTACATTTTTCCCTTTTAATTCATAGTTTAGTAATTGTTAGGCACGAGATAATTTTATACCTACATCTTTTTGGTAGGAAGGATCCTCTCTTCCTTGATTTTACATCTGTTGATCATTACGATCCTTGTATACCCTGTAAAACAAGTGATATTAATTTACTGGTACGTAGTTTCTGGTAGGCAACATTATCGTTTCATTGGATGGCTTCTTCTTATTTTACTTTGATGTGAATTGTGAATTCGTTCCATCTTAATGGGCAATCCAGAAAACTTTTCAAAGCTTTACACTCTTAAGTTTAAAAATAGGAAGAATGTTAGTTACATCGTTGTGAAGATCTTTCCAGTAAAACTCATACTTTACTAGCTCATACGTTAATTTTACCCAAGCTCGATGCATTTTTTTTTCTTCGTTTTTTTTTAATACAAAGTGTTCTATTTTGTGTGAAGTCTAACGCCTTTGAAAGTTTATGTGACACAGTGAATGAAGCAAGCTCGACCACATGCCACTTAATTAAAATAAATTAAACCTTATACCTACTTACTTACAACTTAAGATGTTATGTTAAATATTGTTCTAGGTTAATATTCATTTTTTATATGTACTGTAGTGACAATATTTGACTGCACATTTTAAGAATTGTATTCAAAGTATCAGGCTGTCAGTTGAACTTCATTGATAGTCGTTAACTGAGGGTGTTCAGAAGCCTGAAGATTTGTCACTGTTCTGGCCAAGGGGTATCGCGTTACCCAGCTACTGAGTAGAAAAGAAAAAAAAGTTTTTTTATTTTTTATTTTATTTATTTTAAATAGGCAGTCGTTCCATGTAAAACTCTAACTTTAACCAACACCAAATACATGGGCAATGGTTAAGCAAATAATGATGATGATCTGTGGTAAAGTCTAGGGGCATCATAAGATCCTTTTAAATGTGAGGCCGTTAGTAAGGACCCATTTGGCCCACTCATAACTACGCCACTGCATCTAAGGATTTTGTTACCGTAAACACGTCACTCTGTATTATCCCTTTGGAACCCACAAAACAACCCACCTAGTTTTAAATACGAGAAACTAGTTCCTTTGTGCACCGTAGTGAAAGATTTTGTTAACAAACTGGCAAGCTTAATTGAAAATAATTAACAAGCTCGCCGCATGTTGATCCCTATTTCTTAATTTTATGTGAAGTGACTTTTGCTTTGATGTTAGGGATGAGATTTTCATGTTGTTTTACACCTTTTCTACTCATATCTTTTCCATAGGGTTGCTACCTCTTTTATGGAAAATCGTTTTTTTTTTAACATAAAATTATTGTAACTAATCTTTCAGAAAATTCAATAACATTGTTGTGTTTTTATATTATTATATAGATCAAAACATTTCTCCTCCTAGTTTTTTTAGAGGCGTGCAAAACCTAAATTCGATATCACATTAAATATTATTTTAATGGCACTAGATTAATCAATAAACGCTTTATAGTTTAATATGATATAATGAACCATTCGTGGAACGTGAGTGAAGTGAACTCAAATGTGTATGTGTATCTAACAGGCTTCATCGACTAGAGAATATTCTTCGCGGAGAATATTCATGAGGAGTTCATCATCAACAACATCATTGTACCGGCTGAAAGACGTCCACTGAGGGGCATAGGTCTCCCTCAAGCAAAGCAAAGGTCCTGTGCGTTCCATGAGCCAGTCCAGGTGGTTTCCATGACCTTAGTCATATTCATCAGTCCAAATTGTAATAGACCTCTCAAAGATGGGTATTCTGGTAAGCGATCGCCACTGTAGAACCACACCATGGATTTTCTGTTCTGCGGCGGCGTCTCACCTTCTAATAAAATCTTCATGGTGCTTTTTTGAAGCCAGGTAGGAGGTAAGGTTTTCTGTTGCTATCGGACTTGCTCTGCTGCGCAAATACCTCGGGAGATTTGATTTGATTTCACGTTCTCGATCTGCTGCAGTCTCGTGTCTTAACATCACTTGACATAATACCATGACTGATGCATTAATATCTCCATCCCGTACTATTCAATCTGTAACAATATCAAGGTATACGACAATTTTACAGCTACAAACTTAATAACTATATTCGTAGAGTGCCATCATTGAATCATTAATGTTGCCCTCACGTACTATTTCAAAGTGTGGAACGAATTAGTGGCTATAAACCAAATAACTATGTCTGCGTGGAACGGAAATTGTCAGCCGAATGATCGATAATTTAGTAACGTGAATTCCGCCTAACGCAACAACAGAAGCGAGTGGTTTTGAAGGCACTCTCGGGGACCGAACGAATGTGTGACATTCCAAAATTAAGGTAGCGGTTTTTACTGGGAACTATCTCGACGAATTCCTGATTCAATAATCGTTGCTATGGTAATTAATTAGAGTTTGAGCAGAGATGTTGGTAATTAATATTAGTTTATGAGACTGTTACATTACAATAGATATTAAAATGTGTAGGTTAGTATATACTCAGATATTACTTATATAACTAATAGTTGATTTATGTTGATGAACATATCACTACATAGTATAAAACAAAGTTGCTTCCCTGTCTGTCTGTCCCTATGTATGCTTAGATCTTAAAAACTCCGCAACGGATTTTGATGCGGGTTTTTTAAGTAGATAGAGTGATTCCTGAGGAAGGTTTTAGTGTATAATAACTTAAGGTTTTGTGTAGATTGAATGAAATACGACGATATTACTTCAATATGTCGGAAATAATTAGGCCTATCGGGAGCTTTAATCGAAAACGCTGCCAAAACCTTTTGAGTTATAAAAACACAATGTGTGGCGGGATTTTTTCTCTTTTATAGATCTACAAAAAAAGTCTGCAATGGCATATGTCTATCTCCCAAGAATAACCCACAATAACCATTGTTTTCTTTTACAAATTACATTAAAATGATGGGTTATTTACGAATCTTTTTTTAACAGTACAGTATTATTCCTTATCCAATTAAATACGTCAGATATGTTGAGGATTTAATGTAGATCAAAATTGCTTTTGACACTATATCAATAAAATGAAAATGTTATAAGTTATCGCCGATATATGAGTGTGGCAAATTACCAGACGAGAAATTGATTAAACAAAATCATATATAAGCAAATATAAACTTTATTACCCGAGCGAAGCCAGGCCGGGTCGCTAGTTTTGGAAACAACAAGTTATTGTAAAGTGCAAAATTTGTGATACCCTGTCCAAATTGTTTTAAGCACCGTGGTAGCGGGAATTTCCGGGTTGTCCCGGGCTGCATGGGCAACTGAAGATCTAAGGTTAATTTTTAGTAAACTGCCTCGTTGGTCGAGTTATCACACGACTGCAGACCACGAGGTCTCGGGTTTGATTCTTGGGTCGGTCGAAAAGTCTATTGGGTTTTTCTGTAAGGAAATTCTCAGTAGAACACCGGGGTTCGAAAGTTGGCAGTCTGATACCCTTTGATTCGGAAAGCATGTTAATTCGTTAGTCCTAGCTGTCATTTGATGATCTCTGACACTCGTTACTCGGTAGTCAGAAGCCATAAAATCTGGCACTGGTCTAGTCAAAGGGTATTCTGTTACCCAGTTACTGGGTTGTGGAGGTCAGATAGGCAGTCGCTCTTTGTAAAACACTAATACTCAGCTGCATCCAGTTAGACTGGAAGCCGACAACTATAATAAGTATAGAAAGGAAATAGGCTAAGGAGATGATGAATGGAAACAAATAAACACCATATTCTAGCCGTGGATACAGACATTTACAGTATTTCAGATTACAGTAAGTCGTGTTACTGTTGTTATGACCTTTTTACATTACTGTGATCCTTAAATCATGCCCTATAAAGAAAATTTTTCTTTATTTTTATATCTAAACTAGTATTTGCGTGTTGCGCGAGGTGCAAGCACCTCGCGTGCTTGTGGTGGTGGATTGTTCACTTTTAAAACCCCTAAATGTAGTAAAATAAAAACTAAAGCATTGCCCCTCTAAATGAATCTGAAAAAAAAAAATGTTCCTAGTCTCTTAATTTCCGAGATCCGCCTAAAGGCGGTGAGAAGGGGGCATGGGGGGCAACTTTGAAAAATGGTTTTTACTTTACCGAGCCTCCTCTATACGAATCCGTAAAAAAAAAGAATACGGGTCTCGTAGTTTCCGAGATACGATAGGGAGGGGGGAGAAGGGGGGTGAAAAGGGGAGGTTTGGCACTTTTCCCGTAGGTTTGAGAGTTACTTGTTTACGAATCTGTCAAAATATACCCACCTCCCCATCCACCATCTGGGAGAACAATTATGTCAATGAGTCAGTGAGTGGTAATTTAGCTTTATATAGTATAACTAGTATTTGCGTGTTGCGCGAGGTGCAAGCACCTCGCGTGCTTGTGAAAAAAAAAAAGGGGAGGGGGTGATGGGGGGGGGGTTGCAGAAGTGTTTTGACTAAAGCATTGCCCCTCTAAATGAATCTGAAAAAAAAAATGTTCCAAGTCTCTTAATTTCCGAGATCCGGCTAAAGGGGGTGAGAAGGGGGGTGGGGGGGGGGCGACTTTGATAAATGATTTTTACTTTACCGGGCCTCCTCTATACGAATCCGTAAAAAAAAAATACTGGTCTCGTAGTTTCCGAGATACGATAGGGAGGGGTAAGAAGGGGGGGGGGGGGGGGGGAAAGGGGAGGTTTGGCACTTTTCCCGTAGGTTTGAGAGTTACTTGTTTACGAATCTGTCAAAATATACCCACCTCCCCATCCACCATCTGGGAGAACAATTATGTCAATGAGTGAGTGAGTGAGTGAGTCAGTCAGTCAGTGGTAATTTAGCTTTATATAATAGAACTAGTATTTGCGTGTTGCGCGCGGTGCAAGCACCTCGCGTGCTTGTGAAAAAAAAAAAAAAAAAGAGGGGGGGTGATGGGGGGGGGGTTGCACAAGTATTTCGACTAAAGCATTGCCCCTCTAAATGAATCTGAAAAAAAAAATGTTCCAAGTCTCTTAGATTCCGAGATCCGCCTAAAGGGGGGGAGAAGGGGGGCGGGAAGGGGGACTTTGAAAAATGGTTTTTACTTTACCGAGCCTCCTCTATACGAATCCGTAAAAAACAAAAAATACGGGATATCTTGGCAAAACTGATATCAGCTTAACTAGTTTCTACAAATTCGCAACCCCTCCTGCCTACCAATGATGTTCTTATGGCAGAAGGGACCAACGGATTATCATGTTTTTGGAAGCACGAGCGAGTCTTAGAATGTATTGGAAGATCATAGGTGCGAAACCTACAGTGGAAAGCATTACTTAACTATTACTGTGTTGGCTGTAATTTTTAGCTGCAAGCCCTCTCGTAAAGTCTCGTAGTTTCCGAGATACGATAGGGGGGGGGGGGGGGGGAGAAGGGGGGGGAAAAGGGGAGGTTTGGCACTTTTCCCGTAGGTTTGAGAGTTACTTGTTTACGAATCTGTCAAAATATACCCACCTCCCCATCCACCATCTGGGAGAACAATTATGTCAATGAGTGAGTCAGTCAGTCAGTCAGTCAGTGAGTGGTAATTTAGCTTTATATAATATAACTAGTATTTGCGTGTTGCGCGAGGTGCAAGCACCTCGCGTGCTTGTGACAAAAACTAAAGCAATGCCCCTCTAAATCAAGTATTTGCGTGTTGCGCGAGGTGCAAGCACCTCGCGAGCTTGTGAAAAAAAAAAAAAAAAAAGAGGGGGGGGGGTGTGATGGGGGGGGGGGTTGCACAAGTATTTCGACTAAAGCATTGCCCCTCTAAATGAATCTGAAAAAAAAAATGTTCCAAGTCTCTTAGATTCCGAGATCCGCCTAAAGGGGGGAGAAGGGGGGCGGGGGGGGACTTTAAAAAATGGTTTTTACTTTACCGAGCCTCCTCTATACGAATCCGTAAAAAGAAAAAAATACGGGTCTCGTAGTTTCCGAGATACGATAGGGGGGGGGGAGAAGGGGGGGGAAAAGGGGAGGTTTGGCACTTTTCCCGTAGGTTTGAGAGTTACTTGTTTACGAATCTGTCAAAATATACCCACCTCCCCATCCACCATCTGGGAGAACAATTATGTCAATGAGTCAGTGAGTGAGTGAGTGGTAATTTAGCTTTATATAGTATAACTAGTATTTGCGTGTTGCGCGAGGTGCAAGCACCTCGCGTGCTTGTGAAAAAAACTGAAGCATTGCCCCTCTAAATCAAGTATTTGTGTGTTGCGCGAGGTGCAAGCACCTCGCGTGCTTGTGAAAAAAAAAAAGTATTTGCGTGTTGCGCGAGCTGCAAGCACCTCGCGGGCTTGCATTAAAAAAAAAAAGAGGGGGGGGTGATGGGGGGGGGTTGCACAAGTATTTCGACTAAAGAATTGCCCCTCTATATGAATCTGAAAAAAAAAATGTTCCAAGTCTCTTAGTTTCCGAGATCCGCCTAAGGGGGGTGAGAAGGGGGGCAAGGGGGGCGACTTTGAAAAATGGTTTTTACTTTACCGAGCCTCCTCTATACGAATCCGTAACAAAAAAAAAATACCGGTCTCGTAGTTTCCGAGATACGATAGGGAGGGGGGAGAAGGGGGGTGAAAAGGGGAAGTTTGGCACTTTTCCCGTAGGTTTGAGAGTTACTTGTTTACGAATCTGTCAAAATATACCCACCTCCCCATCCACCATCTGGGAGAACAATTATGTCAGTGAGTCAGTGAGTGAGTGGTAATCTAGCTTTATATAATATAATAACTAGTATTTGCGTGTTGCGCGAGGTGCAAGCACCTCGCGTGCTTGTGAAAAAAAAAAAAAAAAAGGGGGGGGAAGATGGGGGGTTTAGTATTTGCGTGTTGCGCGAGGTGCAAGCACCTCGCGTGCTTGAGAAAAAAAAAAAAAAAAAAAGAGGGGGGGTGATGGGGGGGGGTTGCACAAGTATTTCGACTAAAGCATTGCCCCTCTATATGAATCTGAAAAAAAAAATGTTCCAAGTCTCTTAGTTTCCGAGATCCGCCTAAGGGGGGTGAGAAGGGGGGCAAGGGGGGCGACTTTGAAAAATGGGTTTTACTTTACCGAGCCTCCTCTATAAGAATCCGTAAAAAGAAAAAAATACGGGTCTCGTAGTTTCCGAGATACGATAGGGAGGGGGGAGAAGGGGGGGGAAAAGGGGAGGTTTGGCACTTTTCCCGTAGGTTTGAGAGTTACTTGTTTACGAATCTGTCAAAATATACCCACCTCCCCATCCACCATCTGGGAGAACAATTATGTCAATGAGTGAGTGAGTGAGTCAGTCAGTCAGTCAGTGGTAATCTAGCTTTATATAGTATAACTAGTATTTGCGTTTTGCGCGAGGTGCAAGCACCTCGCGTGCTTGTGAAAAAAAAAAAAAAAGGGGGGGGGTGATGGGGGGAGATGGGGGGGGTTTAGTATTTGCGTGTTGCGCGAGGTGCAAGCACCTCGCGTGCTTGTGAAAAAAAAAAAAAAAGGGGGGGGTGATGGGGGAGATGGGGGGGTTTAGTATTTGCGTGTTGCGCGAGGTGCAAGCACCTTGCGTGCTTGTGAAGAAAACTAAAGCATTGCCCCTCTAAATCAAGTATTTGCGTGTTGCGCGAGGTGCAAGCACCTCGCGTGCTTGTGAAAAAAGAATTTGGTATTTGCGTGTTGCGCGAGGTGCAAGCACCTCGCGTGCTTGTGAAAAAAAAAAAGGGGGGGGGGTGATGGGGGGGGGTTGCACAAGTATTTCGACTAAAGAATTGCCCCTCTATATGAATCTGAAAAAAAAAATGTTCCAAGTCTCTTAGTTTCCGAGATCCGCCTAAGGGGGGTGAGAAGGGGGGCAAGGGGGGCGACTTTGAAAAATGGTTTTTACTTTACCGAGCCTCCTCTATACGAATCCGTAACAAAAAAAAAATACCGGTCTCGTAGTTTCCGAGATACGATAGGGAGGGGGGAGAAGGGGGGTGAAAAGGGGAAGTTTGGCACTTTTCCCGTAGGTTTGAGAGTTACTTGTTTACGAATCTGTCAAAATATACCCACCTCCCCATCCACCATCTGGGAGAACAATTATGTCAGTGAGTCAGTGAGTGAGTGGTAATCTAGCTTTATATAATATAATAACTAGTATTTGCGTGTTGCGCGAGGTGCAAGCACCTCGCGTGCTTGTGAAAAAAAAAAAAAAAAAGGGGGGGGAAGATGGGGGGTTTAGTATTTGCGTGTTGCGCGAGGTGCAAGCACCTCGCGTGCTTGAGAAAAAAAAAAAAAAAAAAAGAGGGGGGGTGATGGGGGGGGGTTGCACAAGTATTTCGACTAAAGCATTGCCCCTCTATATCAATCTGAAAAAAAAAATGTTCCAAGTCTCTTAGTTTCCGAGATCCGCCTAAGGGGGGTGAGAAGGGGGGCAAGGGGGGCGACTTTGAAAAATGGGTTTTACTTTACCGAGCCTCCTCTATAAGAATCCGTAAAAAGAAAAAAATACGGGTCTCGTAGTTTCCGAGATACGATAGGGAGGGGGGAGAAGGGGGGGGAAAAGGGGAGGTTTGGCACTTTTCCCGTAGGTTTGAGAGTTACTTGTTTACGAATCTGTCAAAATATACCCACCTCCCCATCCACCATCTGGGAGAACAATTATGTCAATGAGTGAGTGAGTGAGTCAGTCAGTCAGTCAGTGGTAATCTAGCTTTATATAGTATAACTAGTATTTGCGTTTTGCGCGAGGTGCAAGCACCTCGCGTGCTTGTGAAAAAAAAAAAAAAGGGGGGGGGTGATGGGGGGAGATGGGGGGGGTTTAGTATTTGCGTGTTGCGCGAGGTGCAAGCACCTCGCGTGCTTGTGAAAAAAAAAAAAAAAGGGGGGGGTGATGGGGGAGATGGGGGGGTTTAGTATTTGCGTGTTGCGCGAGGTGCAAGCACCTTGCGTGCTTGTGAAGAAAACTAAAGCATTGCCCCTCTAAATCAAGTATTTGCGTGTTGCGCGAGGTGCAAGCACCTCGCGTGCTTGTGAAAAAAGAATTTGGTATTTGCGTGTTGCGCGAGGTGCAAGCACCTCGCGTGCTTGTGAAAAAAAAAAAGGGGGGGGGGGGAAATGGGGGGGGGGGTTGCACAATTATTTCGACTAAAGCATTGCCCCTCTAAATGAATCTGAAAAAAAAAATGTTCCAAGTCGCTTAGATTCCGAGATCCGCCTAAAGGGGGGGAGAAGGGGGGCAGGGGGGGACTTTGAAAAATGGTTTTTACTTTACCGAGCCTCCTCTATACGAATCCGTAAAAAGAAAAAAATACGGGTCTCGTAGTTTCCGAGATACGATAGGGGGGGGGGGGGGGAGAAGGGGGAGGAAAAGGGAGGTTTGGCACTTTTCCCGTAGGTTTGAGAGTTACTTGTTTACGAATCTGTCAAAATATACCCACCTTCCCATCCACCATCTGGGAGAACAATTATGTCAATGAGTGAGTCAGTCAGTCAGTCAGTCAGTGAGTGGTAATTTAGCTTTATATAATATAACTAGTATTTGCGTGTTGCGCGAGGTGCAAGCACCTCGCGTGCTTGTGAAAAAAAAAAAAAAAAAAATGGGGGGGGAGATGGGGGGGTTTAGTATTTGCGTGTTGCGCGAGGTGCAAACACCTCGCGTGCTTGTGAAAAAAAAAAAAAAAAAAAGGGGGGGGGAAATGGGGGGGGGGTTGCACAATTATTTCGACTAAAGCATTGCCCCTCTAAATGAATCTGAAAAAAAAAATGTTCCAAGTCTCTTAGATTCCGAGATCCGCCTAAAGGGGGGAGAAGGGGGGCGGGGGGGGACTTTGAAAAATGGTTTTTACTTTACCGAGCCTCCTCTATACGAATCCGTAAAAAGAAAAAAATACGGGTCTCGTAGTTTCCGAGATACGATAGGGGGGGGGGGAGAAGGGGGGGGAAAAGGGGAGGTTTGGCACTTTTCCCGTAGGTTTGAGAGTTACTTGTTTACGAATCTGTCAAAATATACCCACCTCCCCATCCACCATCTGGGAGAACAATTATGTCAATGAGTGAGTCAGTCAGTCAGTCAGTCAGTGGTAATTTAGCTTTATATAGTATAACTAGTATTTGCGTGTTGCGCGAGGTGCAAGCACCTCGCGTGCTTGTAAAAAAAGAAATTGGTATTTGCGTGTTGCGCGAGCTGCAAGCACCTCGCGGGCTTGCATTTAAAAAAAAAAGAGGGGGGGGTGATGGGGGGGGGTTGCACAAGTATTTCGACTAAAGAATTGCCCCTCTATATGAATCTGAAAAAAAAAATGTTCCAAGTCTCTTAGTTTCCGAGATCCGCCTAAGGGGGGTGAGAAGGGGGGCAAGGGGGGCGACTTTGAAAAATGGTTTTTACTTTACCGAGCCTCCTCTATACGAATCCGTAAAAAACAAAAAATACGGGTCTCGTAGTTTCCGAGATACGATAGGGAGGGGGGAGAAGGGGGGTGAAAAGGGGAGGTTTGGCACTTTTCCCGTAGGTTTGAGAGTTACTTGTTTACGAATCTGTCAAAATATACCCACCTCCCCATCCACCATCTGGGAGAACAATTATGTCAATGAGTGAGTCAGTGAGTGGTAATCTAGCTTTATATAATATAACTAGTATTTGCGTGTTGCGCGAGGTGCAAGCACCTCGCGTGCTTGTGAAAAAAAAAAAAAAAATGTGGGGGAGATGGAGGGAGATGGGGGGGTTTAGTATTTGCGTGTTGCGCGAGGTGCAAGCAGCTCGCGTGCTTGTGAAAAAAAAAATGGGGGGGGAGATGGGGGGGTTTAGTATTTGCGTGTTGCGCGAGGTGCAAGCACCTCGCGTGCTTGTGAAAAAAATAAAAAAAAGGGGGGGTGTGATGGGGGGGTTTAGTATTTGCGTGTTGCGCGAGGTGCAAGCACCCCGCGTGCTTGTGAAAAAAAAAAAAGAAGGGGGGGTGATGGGGGAGATGGGGGGTTTAGTATTTGCGTGTTGCGCGAGGTGCAAGCACCTCGCATGCTTGTGAAAAAAAAAATGGGGGGTGTGATGGGGGGGTTTCACAATTATTTCGACTAAAGCATTGCCCCTCTAAATGAGTAGTATTTGCGTGTTGCGCGAGGTGCAAGCACCTCGCGTGCTTGTGAAAAAAAAAAAAAAAAAAAAAAAAGGGGGGATGGGGGGGGTTGCTGAAGTATTTTGACTAAAGCATTGCCCCTCTAAATGAATCTGAAAAAAAAAATGTTCCAAGTCTCTTAGATTCCGAGATCCGCCTAAAGGGGGGGAGAAGGGGGGCGGGGGGGGGACTTTGAAAAATGGTTTTTACTTTACAGAGCCTCCTCTATACGAATCCGTAAAAAGAAAAAAATACGGGTCTCGTAGTTTCCGAGATACGATAGGGAGGGGGGAGAAGGGGGGGGAAAAGGGGAGGTTTGGCACTTTTCCCGTAGGTTTGAGAGTTACTTGTTTACGAATCTGTCAAAATATACCCACCTCCCCATCCACCATCTGGGAGAACAATTATGTCAATGAGTGAGTCAGTCAGTCAGTGAGTGGTAATTTAGCTTTATATAGTATAATTACTAACAAAGTTACGACAAGCACAACCACAGTAAATGTTGAGAAGACTCAATCGTTCATTATAATAATAACAGTAAGTACACTTACTGTATTAAAAGTATGTTATATTTCGTATTTTCATTATCATATTTACAGTAACTAATGTTCCGGTAGATTGACATTATTTAAATATGGCGTTTTAGCTACTCATTTTCACAGTAAGTATAGTTACTCTATTTATAACTTGTGTAATTCACAAAAAATAAAACCAATCCGTAAGCCACTTACTTGATGGTTATCAAGTAAGTGAGTGAGCAGATATACTTAATGCAACAATGTAATTACAGTATCTTACCGACTTACTGTAAATACGCTTAAGAAAGTGTTAGTTGGGCTGATAGAAGTGGTAATTATAGATACATTAGATTAAAAAAAAAACCATCAATATTAAACAAATAAATTATATTGAGGACTAATCTATAAACATGTATCTTTGTTATCCGTTTAAATATTTAAGCTATCTGCTATAATTATCAAGATACACCAATTTAAATATTTCAAAACAAAAGTGCGATTTCCCAACATTTTTTTTTTTTTGACTTACTGTAATTATGACATTGGGGGCAGCATAGCCCTTAGTATACCGAAATGTTACTAAGAGTATGTATACTAAGAGCTAGAGTATAGAATTAATAAAACTGCACATAATTATTAAACTATGGGTAGTATTTAAACGCAAATCAAAAAATATCCTTTTTCTATGCAATAACATTCCGAATTCCCAAAATTACTGATCGCACAGCAAAATCATAGAATTAATTTACTCTAAGAGCAAAATATTCAACTTAAAATATCACTGCGATTTTTCCTAAAGCAAAAGCTTTTTCATCAATGCACAGCTAATAATCTTAATGCACATTATACATGTTAACTCTTTTTCTTTTAAATATAGCTTCTATTTTTCAACCGACGACAAAAAGAGGAGGTTATCAATTCGACGCGTATATATATATATATATTTTTTAATGTATGATCATCGAGTACTCGAAGACGGCTGAACCGATTTGGAAAATTCTTTTTTTGTTCGAATGGGTATACTTCGAAATTAGTACCATTTGTCACCAAGTCAGGATCTGATGATGGGATCCTGGAGAAATCGAGGGAACTCTTCAAATATTATAGGCACACCTATGGCGTTTTGGGTATTTCTTATAGTAACTTGTGCAGTTGTTCTCAAAAAGTACCATTTGGGGAAGTGGAACTAATGATGAAGACCACAGATGGCCGCCGAAACTACTCAATAATAAGTATTGAGTGGATTGCGATTCGATTACTTGAATATGGATGTTAAGCACTTTATGCTTGTCACAATGCATATGGTGATGTAGAGCTGATGGTGAAGTACCAGGAGAACTCCTCAACAATTAACGGCTCAGCATTGGGAAAAGCAATATTTTGTAAAAGTTTATAAGTAGTTGACATTTAGGCTCTTATAACTAGGTAAATTAAAAATCATCCAACTAAAAAGAGTGAAATAAAAACTTTTTAACAAAAAATTAAACCGACTCCCAAAAAACACTGCAAAGTGAAAAATAACTTTAATTTCGGAAGTCGGTGCCAAAAACGAAAAAACAAAACTAAAGACACCGACTACCGAAATTAAAGTTATTTTTCACTTTGCAGTGTTTTTTGGGAGTCGGTTTAATTTTTTGTTAAAAAGTTTTTTATATTATTTACAGCAGTTTTTCTAAGTAAAACAGCATTTTATTAGTCACAGTCATCTTATTATTTATTAATTACCACATAATGAGATCAGCAAAAAATATCAAATTAGATACAAAATTGTAATTTATTGAATTATTAAAGCGGGTCTTGGTTTCGCGGGGCGGATCTTATGGTGTAGCAACTGAATCTATTGTTAGGCGACAACAGTTTTTACGCAAAATCGATGGAGACCCGCTTCGCGTGGCTCCTATTTCTGGGTGGTTTAAAAAAAAAAAAAAACGAAGGCTAAGGCGGGAGCGAAGGGGAGCGGAGCTTATTATTATTATATTAGCTTATTATTTAGAATTATCCGCAGTTTGAGTTTTGTTAAACATTTAGTTTATTTGTAATGTTTTTATGTGTGTTTAGTTATAAATGTAAAAATTCATTTAATGTCTTTTTTTATTGAAAATAGGTTCGCGTTTGACCACTATTTCACCTGATGGTAAGTGATGATGTGGTCGAAGATGGAGCACGCTTACCTAAAAGTAACCTATTCACTCTTGTCTTAAAGACTCCTAGGTTATAGCTATCGGGAAACACAGACTCCGGCAGGGAATTCCACTCCTTAGCCGTACGCACAATGAAGGTATTCCCAAAACGTTTTGTGCGTATGGGTGGGATGTCCACCATGTAACGATGGCGCTTCGCCGTTTATATAACTTTGTATTTCATACAAACACTATGAAAAACAAAGTTATTGGGCGTAGTTACTACGGAACCCTTCATGGGCGAGACTGACTCGCACTTGGCCAATTTTTGACGTGACAACGTCTTATAATTCGATGAAGCTGGCTGCACGCACGAAAATACATGACTCATGCGGCGTTACCTCGCTGGCTGGCTAGCCTGCTGTCCTCGGTAGTTATCGGGAAACACAGAATCCGGCAGGAAATTCTACTCCTTAGCCGTACACGCACAATGAAGGTATTCTCTAAATGTTTTGTGCGTATGGGTGGGATGTTCACCATGTATCGATGGCGCTTCGCCGCTTGCCGCGTTCTCGGATGATGGGATGGGCTTGGTGGAATTAGATTGTGTAATTCAATCGCACACTCCCCGAAATGTAACCGATAGAAAACCGATAGACTTGCAACTCGTCATAGGTGTTCAAGGCTCTGGAGCTTTGACTCGACATGCAATGTAAAATGAGTATTAGAATAGTCTGTTATATTCTAGAGCTCTAGTTTTCAAAACCAATACATAAAGTAAATAAAAGACATAAGTAGTAAATTAGTAACTAGTAAATAAACCTCAATAACAAATTCTAATTATTTATGTCACGCCATGCAAACGTCGTCTTGCGTGATGAAGATAGATGCACAAGTTAATTATTCGCGTAGTTATAAAAATTGCGTTATAATTATTTCAATTTTTCTTTTTTACAACAATGTATATCTACTAAGAAACTGATGGAATATGATATGTTTGACACATAAATAATAATGTAGAACATCAAATACTTAAGTAAAATATGTAGATACGATTTCAATAAGAATTTAAACATTTGTTTGGGGCATGTTAATGAAAATAGTGAATAATAATTATTCACTAATTTAATGCATCGAAGACCAATTTATGGGATATTCATGGTCTCCGATGCATAGAACTATTATTACTAGCATAGTATTTTATCTCAATGCTCCGATGCTAAATTATGTTTAATTATTATCTTATTATCTATTATTATTATTTGCTTTATTTAACTCATTTCTCAAAAATTAAATTTTATAATATTTTTCTATAAAAAACTTTATTATTATTTCCTTTATTTCTAATACATACATATAAAACAGGGTATCGGTATTGTTGTTATAATTATTATACTCTTAATTATCTCCGGTGTTATATCATCAACAGTTTATTGATCGATGTTGCGTAGTTTTTTTTTCATATTTTAATCAGGGTTCCTGATGAGATTAGATATAGTTTAAGGGATATTATACATTGCATATCAAATAAATAATCACCTATCAATGCATACTCATCATTTATATTCTTTTTTACATCAAATAACTTACTTCACTACAAATAAACTAAATGTTTAACAAAACTCAAACTGCGGATAATTCTAAATAATAAGCTAATATAATAATAATAAGCTCCGCTCCCCTTCGCTCCCGCCTTAGCCTTCGTTTTTTTTTTTTTTAAACCACCCAGAAATAGGAGCCACGCGAAGCGGGTCTCCATCGATTTTGCGTAAAAACTGTTGTCGCCTAACAATAGATTCAGTTGCTACACCATAAGATCCGCCCCGCGAAACCAAGACCCGCTTTAATAATTCAATAAATTACAATTTTGTATCTAATTTGATATTTTTTGCTGATCTCATTATGTGGTAATTAATAAATAATAAGATGACTGTGACTAATAAAATGCTGTTTTACTTAGAAAAACTGCTGTAAATAATATAAAAAACTTTTTAACAAAAAATTAAACCGACTCCCAAAAAACACTGCAAAGTGAAAAATAACTTTAATTTCGGAAGTCGGTGCCAAAAACGAAAAAACAAAACTAAAGACACCGACTACCGAAATTAAAGTTATTTTTCACTTTGCAGTGTTTTTTGGGAGTCGGTTTAATTTTTTGTTAAAAAGTTTTTTATATTATTTACAGCAGTTTTTCTAAGTAAAACAGCATTTTATTAGTCACAGTCATCTTATTATTTATTAATTACCACATAATGAGATCAGCAAAAAATATCAAATTAGATACAAAATTGTAATTTATTGAATTATTAAAGCGGGTCTTGGTTTCGCGGGGCGGATCTTATGGTGTAGCAACTGAATCTATTGTTAGGCGACAACAGTTTTTACGCAAAATCGATGGAGACCCGCTTCGCGTGGCTCCTATTTCTGGGTGGTTTAAAAAAAAAAAAAAACGAAGGCTAAGGCGGGAGCGAAGGGGAGCGGAGCTTATTATTATTATATTAGCTTATTATTTAGAATTATCCGCAGTTTGAGTTTTGTTAAACATTTAGTTTATTTGTAGTGAAGTAAGTTATTTGATGTAAAAAAGAATATAAATGATGAGTATGCATTGATAGGTGATTATTTATTTGATATGCAATGTATAATATCCCTTAAACTATATCTAATCTCATCAGGAACCCTGATTAAAATATGAAAAAAAAACTACGCAACATCGATCAATAAACTGTTGATGATATAACACCGGAGATAATTAAGAGTATAATAATTATAACAACAATACCGATACCCTGTTTTATATGTATGTATTAGAAATAAAGGAAATAATAATAAAGTTTTTTATAGAAAAATATTATAAAATTTAATTTTTGAGAAATGAGTTAAATAAAGCAAATAATAATAATAGATAATAAGATAATAATTAAACATAATTTAGCATCGGAGCATTGAGATAAAATACTATGCTAGTAATAATAGTTCTATGCATCGGAGACCATGAATATCCCATAAATTGGTCTTCGATGCATTAAATTAGTGAATAATTATTATTCACTATTTTCATTAACATGCCCCAAACAAATGTTTAAATTCTTATTGAAATCGTATCTACATATTTTACTTAAGTATTTGATGTTCTACATTATTATTTATGTGTCAAACATATCATATTCCATCAGTTTCTTAGTAGATATACATTGTTGTAAAAAAGAAAAATTGAAATAATTATAACGCAATTTTTATAACTACGCGAATAATTAACTTGTGCATCTATCTTCATCACGCAAGACGACGTTTGCATGGCGTGACATAAATAATTAGAATTTGTTATTGAGGTTTATTTACTAGTTACTAATTTACTACTTATGTCTTTTATTTACTTTATGTATTGGTTTTGAAAACTAGAGCTCTAGAATATAACAGACTATTCTAATACTCATTTTACATTGCATGTCGAGTCAAAGCTCCAGAGCCTTGAACACCTATGACGAGTTGCAAGTCTATCGGTTTTCTATCGGTTACATTTCGGGGAGTGTGCGATTGAATTACACAATCTAATTCCACCAAGCCCATCCCATCATCCGAGAACGCGGCAAGCGGCGAAGCGCCATCGATACATGGTGAACATCCCACCCATACGCACAAAACATTTAGAGAATACCTTCATTGTGCGTGTACGGCTAAGGAGTAGAATTTCCTGCCGGATTCTGTGTTTCCCGATAACTACCGAGGACAGCAGGCTAGCCAGCCAGCGAGGTAACGCCGCATGAGTCATGTATTTTCGTGCGTGCAGCCAGCTTCATCGAATTATAAGACGTTGTCACGTCAAAAATTGGCCAAGTGCGAGTCAGTCTCGCCCATGAAGGGTTCCGTAGTAACTACGCCCAATAACTTTGTTTTTCATAGTGTTTGTATGAAATACAAAGTTATATAAACGGCGAAGCGCCATCGTTACATGGTGGACATCCCACCCATACGCACAAAACGTTTTGGGAATACCTTCATTGTGCGTACGGCTAAGGAGTGGAATTCCCTGCCGGAGTCTGTGTTTCCCGATAGCTATAACCTAGGAGTCTTTAAGACAAGAGTGAATAGGTTACTTTTAGGTAAGCGTGCTCCATCTTCGACCACATCATCACTTACCATCAGGTGAAATAGTGGTCAAACGCGAACCTATTTTCAATAAAAAAAGACATTAAATGAATTTTTCCAGCTTCCCGTAGTAGAAGACTGACACTCTTTACCAAGCGGGCAGGGAGCGTCAGTCTTCTACTCACTAAAAACCTACCCTGTTTCTTTCACTCCATTTACGCCCCAGGGCTGCGGTATCTCGTTAGAATATTCCCACAAGTCCGTTAGACTTACTAACATGCTCTCAACATTTCAAAAAAATACGGAAGAAATTAAATCGCACCCAGTCTGAGTGAAGCAAACGGGCAATAAACTTTACTTTGAAAACTTGATCATAAAAATGTTTGAATTGGTACGTAAAACATAAAAACAGCTTTTAAGGTGTCAACATTTTACTAAGCGCTGGCAAACAGAAAAAACAAAGGTTGAAGTTTTACAAACCACTCATCAATCCATCGGTAAAACTATTTTGTGAGTTAAAAGCCCAATTACGGCAGCGATGGTTTGATTACTTTTAGTTTATAAGAAATATGAAACGCGTTGGGTGGAGTTCCATTAAAATATTTCTTGTGTCAAAAACGTCAAAAGATCGCTTGGTGATTATTATAGCTAAGCTAGTATAATAATGCCCGGATCTGCGGGTTGTCGCGTTCCACACGCGCCTCAAAGTCTCGTCAACACTAGTGAGGGGGCCCTATAGGGCCTTTGCCTGCCGGAATGTTCAAACGAGATACCATGGCCCCAGAATCTAAGGGTAGCTGAAGGAACAGGGTGGGTTTCTAGTCAGTAGAAGTCTGACACTCTCTTCCACTCCACCTAGAGCGGGAGCGGTCATTCGATGATATTCCCACCCGGAAAAAAGTTAGTATAATAATGCTTTTAGGATGCTCTTGTGACTACCGCCTGCGTTACTGTAATGCCTCAGAGATGTTTGCGCAAGCCCGCAGAGGTTTGCGGACACTATTCACGCTATTATACGCAAGAAAACCGCTTCACTTTTGAGGAGATTGAGGGACAGTCGCAACAGTATCCTGACAACGGCAGGTGAGAAGCAGATTATTTGGAGGGTGATGGGTACTAACACTAAAGAATAAGCTTTTAGGTGTAAGTGTAAGTTACTAACACTTTGTGGATTCTAAAGTCTAATAGAAAAAGTCAAACAAGAAAATTTTACGAAATACTTACAATGTACGATTTATGATTTTACTAGGCGTTACGTAACAGTTAAATACACACATCAAAAGTGTCTAGGGATCAAGCATTTTTATGCGGATTTCTTGAGATTGAGATGTGGCTTTGTAATAAATTTATGATTTTATAAATTTATATGGATCCTTTTTGGTGCATTTCATAATTTGAAACAGGAACTGTTAATCAAATTCGAGTAAAAGATGAAAATCAGCTGTCAATATTTTCACTATAAAAACATACAACGCATTGAAGACATTATTAGTGCTACTGTTTCCCTACTACTGATTAAAACCAACGTTATTATGGAGCGGTGACGTCATTTAAGCAGGGAAGAAATGCTCAGAGCCGTGGGAATGATAGAAGCTGGTTCCCGGCAACGTACTGTGGCTTTAGCTCTGAATACAAGTCAGAGTGTTATCAGTCGACTTTGGACACGTTACCGAAGCACTGGTACCGTGGCTGAGCGCCATGGAGGACGGTATCGCTGCACCACACGGAGACAAGACCAATACATTCAAATCTTAACTCGAAGAGCTCCAACAATAACCGCCATGATGTTAGCCGTGAGGCTTCATCACTCTTCAGGGAACTTAATTAGCGACCAAACAGTCAGAAACCGCTTGCATGAAGTGAACCTTCATTCCCGAAGACCGCTACGGGTACCACCTATAGCAATGCACAATCGTAGGATTCGATATCAATGGGCTCTTGAACACAGAAATTGGGCAGAAGAACAATGGCGTTTTTTGCAAGAAGAGCTCTGCCGAATATGGAGGGTATCCAGTCGCAAGAAGACCTTTTTTTGTTGTTGCAACGAACATGGGCGGCCATTCCACAGCGTGATTTGGATGAACTCATTTTGAGTATGCCAAACCGATGTTCTTGTGTTGTTTGTGTTCGCGGTAGAAACACGGATTATTAATTGTTTAAGTTACCCAATAAAATTTTAAAGAAAACTGTTATTTCAGTCTTTTTTTCGAACTTTAATGTTAGTGGTTCAAATGTCAAAAATCCCTTTATTAGGAAAATGGCAAATTTCTTTATTAATGTGTGGCGAACTATTTCTTTAATATCTATGGTAGTGCGAACATAAACCATAGTGACAACACTATGGTTATGTTTGTCTATGCCCGACACACGCCTTACCGACAATCTGATCGTAACGGTCTATTCAACAGATTACTTGTGTTATATTATTATCCTGTAAATAACCGAATAATATTGTTATATTAAGGACATTATATTTTCATGACCGTAAATAATACCGAGTGTATTGTGTGCCGTATAACGTACTTTTGTTGTGGAACCTGCAAATACATCCTAATCTAAACTGGACCAGTCTTTCATTGAACAAACTGGGCGCTCTCCCGCGCCTAAATTGGTGACCCCGACGACGCCCAACGTGCGAAGATCATCATCGGCGTAGGACGTCGGCGATAATTAGACCTGGATTTCAGTTTCCGCACTCATCGACCTACCAGCTCGTCAGCTATTACGCAAGTTTGCCGGCAAATATTTATGGTTTCAAAAGTGCGACCAGTGTTTTAGTGTTTATCAGTGCAATTTGTGTGAAGTATCCCAAATATAAATCTGCAACAATAAACTTAAAATCCAAATTTTCTCCGCGATACTAACGCCACTTTTTCATGCGCGGATTTTCGGAGAAACTGGAAGTGTAACGCGCGAAGTTTGATGTTTGACACTACGCTATCGCTCGCCAACGTCAAAAGTCAGCCGCGTTCCAGAGACGGAGATATCGCCTTATGCGTCATCGAAGAACGGTGAGACATCAAAACCCGTAAGTGTGAACATTTGCATGGACTGAACTATACTGTGGACTTTATTATAACTTACCCTTAATAATAATAGTACTACTTTGGTTTTTTTTATAGAATAAATTGACAGAAATTTTTAATAATCCTGATACTTGAACTCATAAATTTATATTTAATCTAAAACTTGTCTGTCCTCTGTTCTTACACACATTTTAAAGTAATTCTGCCTAATGGGTGTTATGTAACTGATACTGGTGGAAGCCTAATTTTTTTTTACAAAATCGTCTGTTTTTTACTGTTTTACTTAAACATATTTATACATGTTACATTTTACATGTAAGTTGCATGTACAATTTCAGTCCATTCTTTTATTATTATTATTACGATTGTGCAAGTTGCCTGTTGTCTCTGATTAATTTGTTATATGGTTTGCGGTGCTACATTTTATTAATGCTGTAACGGATTGTTGTGTTTTTGCATTTGTTATTGCTAATATTTTCAATTATTGACACCATGGCTACTGAAGGAAAAGACATTTTCCTAGACCCCGAGGCCGAAACTGGTGGTGGACAGTCAGCTTACCCTTCTACATCTAGCTCTCAGAATATTTTAGTAAATAGAGTGTCTATCCGTGTTCCTCCTTTCTGGCCTGACCGACCGGGGCTTTGGTTTGCTAGTTTAGAGGCACAATTTCATATTAATAGCATCACACAAGAGACGACAAAATATTATTATGCCATCAGTCAACTCGACACAAATTCTGCAATTGAAGTCGAGGATATAATTACAGAACCACCTAAGGAACAACCTTACTCTACTTTGAAGAAAGCCCTTATATCTCGTTTCTCAATTTCTTACGATGAGAAAATTAAGAGGGTCCTGGAAAAAGAGGAGATGGGGGATAGAAAGCCCTCATCATTCCTGCGTCACCTCAGGGCTCTTGCAGGATCATCCTTTACAGAGCAGCTCTTAAAAACAATCTGGATGAATAGGCTACCTCAACACATCCAAGGTATTTTGGTGGCACAAAGCCTGTCAACTCTTGAAGATCTGGGCGATTTGGCTGACAAGCTGCAGGAAATTAGCTCCCAACCATTGCAAATCGCAGCTAGTAGGGCTACACCATCTATAAATGACGACACTAGGGAGCAATTGAGTCTGCTCCAAAAACAAGTTGCAGATCTTACACAAATGGTAACTCGCTTAACCACAAGCAATAGCCACCGAGGTTCCAATTACCGTAGTCGCAGTCGTTCTCGGTCTGCATCACGCTCTCACAACAACCAACTATGCTGGTACCATGATCGGTTCGCTTCAAAGGCAACCAAATGCTTACAACCGTGCACTTGGTTTAACTCTGCCCCCCAGGGAAACTCCAACAGCAGTCAGTAATGGCGACCGCTGACTGCTCCCTGGCAAGTCGCCGTCTATTCGTAACAGATAGGTATTCGGGCCGACGATTTTTAATCGACACCGGATCCGATCTCTCATGCCTCCCTAGACGGTTCTCTGATATTCGGGGTAACAAGCAGCCACTACCTTATGAACTTATAGCAGCGAATGGTTCCAAAATAAATACTTTTGGTGTTGTAGAGCTTAAACTAAATTTAGGATTAAGACGTGACTTTGTGTGGAAATTTATAGTTGCAGAGGTCGGAACTCCGATAATCGGCTCTGATTTTCTAGCCCATTATCATCTACTACCAGACTGTGCTCATGGAAAATTAAGGGATGATAAAACTGGGTTATCTACTGTGACGGAATTATCGTCAAGAGATCAACCCAGCATTAAGGTCGTCCAATCACCTGACTCTCCATATGCACACATTTTGGCCGAGTTCCCCAGCATTTCCCGACCCCCTGGCGCTCCTACAGAACTAAAACACTCCACGGTGCATTTCATCAACACCACTGATGGTCCACCAGTGACGGCGCGACCACGTCGCCTCGCTCCACAAAAACTCCGAGAAGGCATTTGAAGAGATGGTTCGAGTAGGCACTGCTAGACCTTCTAGCAGCGCATGGTCCTCTCCACTGCACCTCGCACCTAAAAAGGACGACACTTACCGCCCATGTGGGGACTTTCGAGCGCTTAATGCCCGCACCATTCCGGACCGCTACCCCGTCCGTCATGTAGGGGATTTCTGTCAGAACCTTTCCGGATGCTCAGTATTTAGTACTTTAGACTTAGTTAAAGCCTATCAGCAAATTCCTGTAAACCCTGACGATATTTGTAAAACAGCCATAATTACACCTTTCGGCCTCTTTCCCCTACATGACGTTTGGCCTGCGAAATGCAGGGCAGACTTTTCAGAGGTTTATTGACGAAGTCGTGCGGGGATTTAACTTCTGATTCGCGTACGTGGATGACATCCTTGTTTACTCAAGAGACCCGAGAGAGCATGCTGAACACCTCAGGCTCCTGTTCCGTCGATTGCACGAGTATGGAGTAGTCATCAACCCAGCAAAGTGCGTTCTTGGCGCAGCTGAAGTTACCTTTTTGGGTTACCGCATTAACGCTACAGGCACATACCCACCCGAAGATCGCATCCGCGCACTGATGGATTTCCCTCTCCCCAAGACAGTACAAGGCGTGCGCAGATTCCTGGGCATGGTAAACTACTACCGCAGATTCTTGCCCAACGCCGCCAAGTATCAGGCTCCATTAATTGACGCAGTCGCTGCAACAAACAGCAAGGGCGCAAAACCATTTCCATGGACACCCGAGCTTGAACAATGTTTTAATGATTGCAAGAAGAGTCTGACCGATGTTACTACCTTGTCGCACCCAAAATATGATGCCCCATTGGGCCTCTTCACCGATGCGTCTAGCATGCACATAGGCGCATGCCTACAGCAGAAAACCGACGACAACTGGCAACCCCTCGCATACTTCAGCAAAAAGCTTACCGCCAAACAGTGTGAGTGGCCTGCATATTATAGGGAACTTCTAGCTGTGTACGAGAGTGTTCAACACTTTCGGCACTTACTAGAAGTGCAACATGCAACAATTTTTACTGATCACAAGCCCCTAGTTTACGCCTTCGTTCAGCGACGCGACAAACTACCACCAACACAACTCAATCAGTTAACTTTTATCAGTCAATTTACTACCGATATACAGTACATAAAAGGCGCTGACAATGTAGTAGCAGACGCTATGTCGCGGATTGAATCTATCTCTTTGGAGGAGGATTGCCAAGCCCTTGCCGAGTCTCAAGAAAATGACGAGGAACTCAAGGAGATGTTTTCATCTTCTTCCATGAAGTTGGAAAAAGTCGTTGTCCCCGGAACCAACACATTCATAATATGTGACACATCAACAGGTAGACCTCGCCCATATCTCACCTTACCCTTTCGTCGAACAGCTTTCGATCGACTGCATGGTCTCAGTCACCCAGGCGTGAGGTGACTCACGCTCGGCTACCAAACCTTACGTTTGGTAGCCGAGCGATATGTATGGCCGCAGATGAACGTAGACTGCCGAAAATGGGCAAAGTCATGCATACAGTGCCAACGCAATAAGATCACTAGGCACGCCTCTGCGCCCCTAACACCTTTCCGTGATCCTTCAAGTAGATTCTGTCATATACATATCGATATCATAGGTCCACTGCCGCACTCAAATAATTACACATATTGCCTTACCGCGGTGGACAGATTCACGCGATGGCCCGAAGCGTGGCCTATGTCATCTATCACGGCGGAAGAAGTGGCAGACACGCTGATAACCGGTTGGATATCCCGTTTTGGGGTACCAAGCACCATAACGACCGATCAAGGTCGTCAGTTCGAATCCACCTTGTTTCGGCGCCTCATGAACGTGTGCGCAACAAAGCGGATTCGAACAACCAGTTACCACCCGTGCGCAAATGGCATGGTAGAACGCATGCACCGCCAACTAAAAGCTTCTTTGATGTGCCATCCCCAAACATGGAGCAAAGCACTTCCATTAGTACTCCTCGGCATGAGGACCGCGCTCAAAGAGGACTTGAACACCTCATCTGCTGAGTTAGTCTATGGAGAACCTCTCCGTCTTCCTGGAGAACTAATTGTGCCAGCGGATGAACCCAGGAGCCCAAACGACGCCGCAGATTTCGTCACGGAGCTGAGAAGCCGGATGGAAGCTTTACGCCCAGTACCAGCCTCACGACACACTCGCCCGTCATCATTTGTATTTAAAGACTTGGCGACTGCGACTCACGTCCTACTCCGCGACGATACTGTTCGACGGCCTCTGCAACCTCCATACACTGGCCCATATCGTATCCTGAGTAGAAGGGACAAAACCCTTACCTTGGACATGAATGGAAGAGAGGCTACGGTCAGCATAGACCGTGTCAAACCAGCTTACCTGGATGTCGAAGCATCTACCTTACCACCAGCATCAGTCCCTATTCAAGCACCTCTTTCCGAACAGACTCCTGTCACGCAGTGTCCGTCCGCTCCAGCACCCTCATCTTCTCCAGCTCATACTACTTCACCACCTCCAGCTGCTGTCACCACCAGAACTGGCAGACGGGTTAGATTTAGGGATATTCTAGATTTATAGTTGTAAGTTTGTATTTGTTTTTTGTATATACCTTTTTTTTTCTCCGTAGGGGGGTGGTGTGGCGAACTATTTCTTTAATATCTATGGTAGTGCGAACATAAACCATAGTGACAACACTATGGTTATGTTTGTCTATGCCCGACACACGCCTTACCGACAATCTGATCGTAACGGTCTATTCAACAGATTACTTGTGTTATATTATTATCCTGTAAATAACCGAATAATATTGTTATATTAAGGACATTATATTTTCATGACCGTAAATAATACCGAGTGTATTGTGTGCCGTATAACGTACTTTTGTTGTGGAACCTGCAAATACATCCTAATCTAAACTGGACCAGTCTTTCATTGAACAAACTAGGCGCTCTCCCGCGCCTAAAATGCAAAGGTGACTTGGTTTATCGTTACTGTGACAAACGAAAACACTTTATTTGATGAATCCTTAAAGAAAATTTTAATTAATATTAATCAGGAGAAAAGTTATTGCAAAAATATATGTTGATCCCTAGACACTTTTGATGTGTGTAGTTTACACTTAGAAAGGAGGAATATATCCCAGCCAAACGTAATATTATTATTCACTTTATTTATACTATACTAACATTATAAAGCGGAAAAGTTTGTTTGTTTGAACGCGCTAATTTTTGAAACTATTGGGTGGGTTAGGATGAGTATGGAACACGGAATAGATGAATAAGGTTGGAATGGTAATGTGGGCGTGGCGGGAGCGCCACATTTATGATACGACAATCATAGCGCGACCGATTAATTCATTCACCGCGTTTAGTGCGCTTCGGATTACTTCGGAACACAGAGCTCTGCTTTAAAATGCCGTGTTGTGCGATTATAACCTGTAAAACAAAAAGTCAGACCGCAAGTATAGAGCGAGGAGGTATATCTTTCCATCGGTAAGTCGAAAATAACATTTAATTACAATTTTATTTGTAAAAAACATAAAAACATTCTGATCACAATGAAATTCCGAACATTAACAACATTATTGCAACAAGTTACAAAAAATATACATTGCCCGATGTGTAGTCGCTTAATGAACGCAATGACCAAGACCGCTTACAATGTACTGCATGCGTTGCGTCCTCCACACTTCGTTTCGTCCTTTGCCCTGATTGGCCGTGATGCATGGCGCATGTTTATCGACAGTGAGTTACAATCAGTAGCAAGCTCTCGATTTAAGTGTGTGTAATTTATTTGTGTGCATAATTCGCATACGTAACTTGCCTCTTGCTTGTAGTGGAGCTAAATAGTGGGAGACAAGCGGCGACACGCGTTCTCATACAAATCAGGAACTATTTCCTTTCTAACCACTTTTATCTGTTCTGTGGTATGGAAGTAGCTTGAGGGTCATTTTTATCCGACTGCAAAAGAAGGAGGTTATGTTGTTATCGTAATAAAATCCACGGGAGCGAAGCCTAGTAGTATTATAGTAATAATTTTTGTTTCTTGTATGTCGGGCAGGTATCCGCAACTCCACGACCATGCGCGTATTTTGCGTAAGGGGTAAGATTTCTCTTCACTCAATCCATGCCAGTTCCTCCAGGAAGGCGAGCAACGCCCTTGTTTTGCTTACCATTTCTCGGAGGGTACCTGGGTTGCCGAAGTATTTAGTCCTGTAATCCGCGACTACAGGGCAGCTCAGTAGCAGGTGTGCTGCTGTTTTTGTTTCTTATAATTCATATTAAAAAAGAAATAAAATTACTGTAGTGATTCGTAAAAAGTAGGTACTAAAGCAAAATATTTCTTCAGGAAGACTTCAGCTATACTCAATATTTTTATCCTATTTTCGGTACACATTGTTAAAGACATGTCATGTCAACACGACATGTCTTAAATTACACAATAGTGCGAAATACATTCTTCAGAACGTTATTGATAAATACATACAATGAAATAAGTAGGTTACGTATTATGAAGCGAGTTTTGTACAGTTGTTCGACGCTTTAAGGATTATAATTTTATACTCGTTCTAGGATGAACTGCTTTAAAAACTTAACATGTAAAGCTTATTTCTGAGTTTTGAAATACAATTTATTACCCATCAATACAAGAGAAAACGTCTGATGTGGGGTAATGTTTAAAAACTAAAATATCAATGCGCAAAGTTCCGCAGTTTCGAAAGCAGTACGTGCTCTCGTGCTCAAAAAACTCGATGACGGTACAAATTATTTGACTGTATGTAACAAAATGATCGAATAATATTTATGGAACAACGATTGAAAGTGTATACTTTCACCTGTTTTTTGCTTTGAATGGAATCAAATGCGTCACTTTGCGGAAAATTATGACAAATAAATATTTTAGGACTAAATACTGTTAAATCCGCCAAATCTGGTTCATGTTTGAATGCATTATGCAAAAATGCAAATTGCTGGCACAATCTGTTACAACATAACCAGTTGCCAAAACCAAGTTACTAGAACTCGAAAGGGTCACTTTTAAATTTCATGTATTTTGAAACCATACAGATATGCTACTAATAGACTACATAGTTTTTGCGGTTTGCTAACAGTAAGGTTGCTAGACCTATGAAACATGACCTTATACCTGCATAACTCTACCCTACATATCCAGTAGAAAAGGATAAAAAGCCGCAATAATATGGTAGCGCACGCATCGCGGGTTTGCATGGTTTTTGCAAAGCGTCAATATGTTGCTCGATCTACCTATGTATTCAATAAAATAAATACATACCTAATAAAGGGGAATGCCTATAAAATGCTTGAAATGGACAAAAACTACAAACAGTCCTTAATTGTTTTTAAAATAATGTATGTACCTATAATCAAATCATTCTGAAGTTTGTTTAAGTATGGTATAAAAATAAGGGAATCATTAAAACAATTGATATCCGTTTAATTCATACTTATTTTTATGAGAGGTTAGTGTTTATTTGACATGAGTAAGTGACATTCAGCCGAACGAAATTATTTTGATCACAATTTTATTTTTAAATTATTAATTCGATATATGTGTACCATAAATCTAATCAAAATAATATACGCAATTCAATATTAATTAAAATAAAATTATCTTTTAAATAGAAAACGTATCATAGGCTGTATCAATCACATTTCCTTTGCCTTACTGACATTTTAACATTACCGCATTTTCGATTGTTTGTTTACTTTATTCTTGCGATTTGAGTTACGTTCGGGTTGCTTTTGTAAGATATAACGATGACTGTGGCCATTTTTTGCGGACTTTGATTTTACTTCTGCACGAGATACCTATTTTAGAACACTGACATAGATAAACCGTCCATACGTCCGTCGTCGTCGACCGTCTAAACGACAACTCGGCATCCATGACCCCTAGACTTAATCTATATTTCAGAAAAAGGTTTGTAACTGAATAATACCTAGTTTTTTTTTTATAATTATTGATATTATAATGGTTTGCCTACGATTTGTAGTAACATTTGGTGTATATTTCATTGTTGTTCATTGAAGGAATTTTTTTATATGGCTGATGGGCATTCGCCTTTCATCTAGAGGCCCAATTCGAGAAGATTATTACTGATTGGTTAAAACATTAACATAATTTTGAGGAAATTTTTTTTTTAACACGGCTGAACCGATTAGGATAATTCTTTTTTTTTTTTTTTTAAAGGTAGTTCCATTGTCACCAAGTCAGGATATGATGGTGGGATCCTAAAGAAATCGAGGGAACTCTTCAAATATTATAGGCACACCTATAGTGATTTGAGTATTTTTTACAGTAACTTGTGCGGTTGCATTTAAAAAGCACCATTTGGTGAAGTGGAACTGATGGTAAAAGATCTCTATCTCTCTTTTCAATTTGTTACTATTTTTTATATATCTCAGCTTTGTTTTTTTATGTATATATGTGCATTGAGTATGTAGATTATTACGTATATAAGTGAATAGTACACCATGGACAATCCGTGTATTTATTTTCTCTTTCTGTGTAAATCCATCCAAGGGTTGTCTGTAAAAGATCGCTTTTAGCGACAAAACCGCCCATTGTAACACCCTTTGTAGTTTTTAAGTCGTCATTTAATTCTGTTATGGTGTACAATAAAGAGTATATCTGTCTATCTATTTATTCTTTATTAACCTAAAAGTGATACAATGTTAGGGCGTAGCTATGATTTCAATGTAATATCTATTTTAGCTACCGATTCAAAACCTCTAGACTGAAGAGACTCCTCCATAGGATTAACAAACTTTGTTTGTCGCATATTGATAAAGTTTGATATAGTTAATAGCTTTTTATTCGTTATCGTTTTTGAATTGCCCTCTGATTTTGTTTCGGTCTTTCTTCTATCTCTCTTCAACACCGGCCTCATCTAGTTAACATTAACGAAAAAGAATTACCTATGTATAAAAGTGTTATTAATAACGTATTTGCTAAATAAACGAATACATGCACAGTAACTCACACATCTGTGTTCTGTGTCGTCATCAGTCCCAAACCTACAGTTACCGATAGAGAAGGATAGAGATAGGAGACGGCGCTGTAGTGCGAGCTAAATCGCCTCAGCTGACGAATGTTTGCGCTTATGAATGAAATAAGATTGCCTGTATTAGGTAAGTAATCCCATAAGTGATCCCATGACCCATGTCTCTTATTTTTCTTCCTGGTGTAATTAAAACATTGTCTAGCTACACAAAAAGTCATTTTGATGCGTATTTATTCCAAAAAAATCCTTAAAAACACGAAGAGACGACAATTTCTTGACTTGTGTGATAAACAACGTTCCGTACGCGACTGAGAGTGAGCGCCCGCCAACTACGGGCAATCACTTAGTTTTGTAGGACCAAACGCTGTGTCTAGTACCGTATCTTCCTCCTTTTAATATATGAATGGTTTTTTTGGTAATTTATATAATCAATTTTTATTTCTTAAGAGCGCGTATAAAGCAAAATTACCAATTTTCTATTTGATTTTACATGAAAAATTCCAGACCAAATCTTAAAATAAAAATATATGAATAACTACATCATATTTTCAAGGGCTCTCTCTGATCAAAAACATAAAATAATAACATTTCCTTGGTAGAAAAAAATCACGAAATAACCTCTAATTCTCATGTTTTTCCGTTTTGTACTCGATATGGTAATGCCTATTGCGACAAAAATTTGATAAATAATTATATTTAAACAAGAGTAAAGGCTTTGCTTAGGCATTTTATGTAATTCCTTTTAGTTTTGGATTTATTACGATAAAACACTTTTGGCGCATACTACGTTTTTATTCCGCGCAAGAAGTCATCTTCCGTCGCTCGTTGCGGGAGCTTCAAGCATATTTCTATTTCACACATCAGTCGCTACCGCTCTGTTGAGACGAGAGGACTACGCTCAAGTGTTTTAGCTGCGCCGAGTTATAATCATTTCAATCGTAATTGTTGTTGTTGTTCGAACTAAATAGTGAAATGGGAAACAAAAAAAAACATTGAAAGAGAACTAAAAAAGTTACAAATTGACAGGATGGCTAATTGTCGAAGGTAAGTTTGTGAGTTACTTGTTTGTTATATACTGAAAAAATAAAAATACATTTTATACTTTCGAGAAAGTTTATGCAGGTGATTTTAGATTTTATTTTGTGAGACACAAGATCTAAATTCGTTTACCTACGCACTTTCGTGGGCCGAGTAGGTGACTAGACATAATAATATGTGGGGACATTTCACACACGGCTGTCTGACCCCAAACTAGGAAGACCCTGTACTATGGGTGTCAGACAGCTGATATACATAGACAAATATATTTTTAAATACATACATATTGACGGGCCTGTTGGTATAGTGGTCAGTGGCCCTGACTGCTATGCTCAAGGTCGTGGGTTCGATTCCCACCCTGGACAAATGTTTGTGTGATGAGCACGATCATTTGTTCTTTGTCTGGGTGTAATTTATCTATAACATGTATGTATTTAAAATATATATGTATGTTTATCAGTTGTCTAGTACCCATACCACAAGCTCTGCTTAGTTTGGGACTAGATGGAGTTGTGTGAAAGTTGTGGAATACAAAAAAAACAAAAAAATATTTCGAGGTCAACCGTATATATAGATAAACAACACCCAGACACGACGATATCAAAAATTCGTGGTAGGTACTTTATTAGATTATTAGGATAATAGGTAATAAATTACATTCATAATAGGTAGCTATTTACTTTTGCTATTTTGTTATGTTATTCTTCACGATACAATTTTATGATCATTTTCCCATAATGTAGGTAGTTATGAGATCTTCTAAAAATCTAGATACACGGATGGACAACAATAATGATCTTGCGAGTATCCTATATAAAAAAAAAATTATCTACCTATACCACTTCTTATTTAATATTTCTATGGTCACTCGTAGTCGTAGGTAACGCGGGCAGAATAGTATATGCAAAATAAACACAAGCTTTTAGTTGGTATCCGTGTTTGTTCGATGAAATATATTTATATCGATTACGAACCTATTTAAGTATGCCCATTAGGTATTTAAACCCTATTTTTGTAGATCAATTTATTGTGGACGTGATTGTATAACAAGGAATTTGTTTTGAAATAATATTTTATTTTCAGAATGTGGCCACCTCGCTCGCCAGATTTAAACCCATTGGACTTTTTTACTGGGGCTGTTTAAAGGAGGTAGTTTATAAAGAAGAAATCACTTCAGTTGAACAGCTGCGACAACGCATACGTTCGGCTGCTGACGAAATATCGTCAGCAGGATTTGCGCGCCGATTGAGACGGTCCTTCATAAGAAGGTGTAGAGCGTGTATAGCAGCTGAAGGAGCCCACTTCGAACATCTTGTATATTTTCTTTTTCAATAAATTTGTTTAATTACTAATGTCTTTTATGGTGTCAACAAACCCATAGTGATCAAATTTTAAGGAAATTCTCATTCTCTTTGAGTCTAAAATTAGTTACAGCAGTGTTAAAGTAATTTAATTTTGCAATCAAATTTGTATAAAAATTCTCCTTTAAGATTCGAACAGCAATAACTTTGTACTTTATCAAGATACTGGTTATTATTATACCATTTTAGAATTTGCATTAAATAGGCAATTATCTATACTTATAATAAATCTGTAGAGAGGTCAATTCTGTACATCTATACTAATATTATAAAGCGGAAAAGTTTGTTAGTTTGTTTGTTTGTTTGTTTGTTTGCTTGAACGCGCTAATCATCGAAAGTACTGGGTGGATTTGGATGAAATTTGGTATGGAAGTAGCTTGAAGCTTGAGGAAGGTTATAGGCTACTTTTTACCCGACTGCAAAAAATGAGAGTTATGTTTTTACCGTGATAGAATCCACGGGAGCGAAGCCCCGCGAGAGTACTAGTGAAATATATTTTTCAACAGTATTATAGATTGACATATTATATTTCCCTACTAAATTACGAAAGTTAATCTGTGTGTTACATCTAAATCACTGAACCGTGAGGAAGGACATAGGCTACTTTTTTTTACGAAAAACGACGGAAACGTGGACGAAGTCGCGGACAACAGCTATCTATGCTAATATATAAGGCTGAAGAGTTTGTTTGTTTGTTTGAACGCGATAATCTCAGGAACTACTGGTTCGAATTGAAAAAAATATTTTTAATTAAATACTCAATTTATAGAGAAAGGCTATAGGCTATATATATCATTACGCTAAGGCCAATAGGAGCGGAGCACCAATGAAGAATGCTTCAAAATCGGGCTTAAATTTAACGTTAGCCCAAAGTAACTATTCCACGCGGACGAAGTCGCGGGCAAAAGCTAGTCTAAAATAATGAGCCACCGCAGTGTAGTACATTTTTTTTCGATATAGTCTGGCGGGAATAATTCCGAATCATTCCCGTCGTATACTTCGGAAGTATTCCGAAATATTCCGAAACTTTGGGAATATTTCAACTGCCAAAGGAAACCAGGAAAATCGACCTTTGAAGTCGGTTAATATACCAAAACCTGCTCCTACCTAAGTATAACAAATACCTTTCTGAAAACCGCATCAAAACGTGTTTGCTTGCAAGGTTTGCCTTTAATTGTTTTTATTGGCTGGGCTATTAAACGCGTTAAGTAGGTAGGTAATGATTAATACCTACCTATGCGACTCGCGAATACTCGCGATGCGTACAGAGCTACATACAAACTAACCAAAAACATAGGTAACCCTTTTTCAAAAAACAAATAAAATATGCTAGGCCTGGTTTTTTATTCAACTACTGACATTTATAAAAATAGCATTCAATTTCGAAATAAGTAGAGTACCTACCTAGAAACAAAAGAATAAAAATCCTGTTAATCGCAGGCTAACATATCTACCTATAAAAATATCAACATATACTTAATCAATCCCATTTAAAATAAAACTAGTACTCACGCGGGGCTTCGCTCCCGTGGATTCTATCACGGTAAAAACATAACTCTCCTTTTTTGCAGTCGCGTAAAAAGTAGCCTATAACCTTCCTCAAGCTTCAAGCTATTTCCATACCAAATTTCATCCAAATCCACCCAGTACTTTCGAAGATTAGCGCGTTCAAGCAAACAAACAAACAAACTTTTCCGCTTTGTAATATTAGTATAGATAAACATTTATATTTTACTCTTGTATCGTACGTAGTCTCGCACTGAACAATAATTAACCCACCCACCACACAACAAACAAACACGTTAATTTCGATTGAATTATTCGGGCGAAATATTCGGAAACATTCGATTGCGGGGTACGAATCTTTCTCGCGGGGGGAAAACTTCTCCGGGGAGCATCTCCCCTCTTACCGCACCCCGCACCGCCATCGCAGCGCGGCGACAGCGGCCGGTGCACAGAGGGCTTTATTTAAATTCATTTTGAATAATTCTGATTTAAAGAAACTTTCCCAGAAGTATTCCGGAATTATTCCGAATTTTTCAGAAGTTTTGCAATTATAGATACAGGGGCCCAAAATTGCGTAATTCCGTAGAAAAAAATTTTAAAATTTAAGAATAACTATTTTTTGCAATATTGATTTAGAATGTAATAAAAAATCTTGATACTGATCTGATAATACAAATATTCAGGACTTGAGACTTGACTTGACTTACAGGCACGTAAGCACGTGATCTGTCTATAATTTTTAGGTTCCGAAGTACTGCCTGATTTATGGAGCAGGTGGGTTATTCCTGTAGTTAGGAATTGAGGTAGCGATCCTAGCTCTAGGGCAGACTGGAACTGAGCGGCCAAGCGAGCGTGCGAGCTTAGAAACCATTTTATCCAGAAATTGTGCAGCCCGTCCGGCCCTGGAGATTTCCAGTTAGATAACGGACGGACTGCACGGGTTACATCTTGGGGGCTGATCGTAATTGCCCCCATTTCTGGTATAAGATCGCACGTGCGCTTGATCTCACTCATCCAGTCACCCTCAGTGTGACTGACAGGAGCCGACCAGATGCTGCGCCAGAACGAACACATGGCGTCATCATTCGGTAGGCACGTATGGATCATCACGTATCCGCAAAATTTCTAGTATTAGTTTACCGGCTTTCATTTCCTCGGTCCACAGCACTGAGAAATTAATCAGGAATATCCTGGCTTCCACACTGATTGATTTCAATGTGCCGTGCTTCACTGAGGCTATTGATGCCTGGAATCTCGCTTGTCCGAATTCTGACCTACCTGTTATACCATCTTAGGTACGTTGCCAGCCGACAGCGTTGAGGACGAATTTTTTGATGCTTTATTGTAGTTTGTATTTTAGTACATAATTTTGTATATTTGTTGTAATTAATTGTTTAAATATATCCATATGTCTCATATAAAAAATAAATCGCATTCAGGACTGATATAAAAAAAAAACAAAATGAAAAAAATATCACCAATTTTAGAAATGGTACCTAATTTTGTAAGAGTAAGTACGATTTTTATTTAAAATATTAAAAATATCAATAATTTGGTCATCCATGGGCATATGACGATATAAGTGGGGTAAATGATAGATATTATCTGGCCAATCGACAGTTTCAGAGTTATCCATTATTTACGCCACACCAAAATCACGCGCCAAAATAATATTATATTATACATAATATAATATTACCTTTTGGTATTGATTTTATATTGATTCGTGTTCAGTATCAGTGGTATAGTCACCTCCTACTAACTTACTATTTACGTATTATTCGCGTACACATAATAACATTTCGTAATATTGTATAACGCAGTCATACTTTGAATACAGTTGTTTCATCTGAATATTATACGTATACTTACTACAGAAGATACGCGTCGAGCGAGCGCGTAGGTACACGCGCGATCGTATTCGATGTGAGGAGCGGGTAGGACAGTGCGGGTGAATTCTAAAATTTTGCTGGCTTTAGGCGCGCTCTTAAATGTTTATCTTTATGTTACAAACCCATTTGTAAAAACAATGACTAGCTTTTTTTCCTCTCCATTTCTCTCAAAACGGAGAACAATAACAAAAACTTTCTTCCCAACGGAAGAAACCTGTTCTTAGACCGAAAAATCAGTAGGCTTATGATATCCACCAACACGCATAGAGCTGCGCGGTGGATTGCGGTCGATTCTCTTTCATAGAGAGGACGCTTGTGTTCCCTGTATATTACTTTACTCTTTGGTTGCAGCATTGAGCGACGAGCAACGTTATGAGCTGTTTGTGTTATGTAAGTGAAAAACAACCTGTCTGAATATCATATTCTAAAATTTTTAAACAATTTTTTTTCATCTTTTCGAGTCGATGCTCAAACCTCTTTGGACCAATATGCAGCTACCTGAACAGTTCTTGTATTGGCCTCGTCAATACCCAGCAAGGTGGAGATAGCCCATGCACGATAGACATGACAAGAGGTTGGCCGCATATTTTGTAGAGGGGCTCCACACTGGAATTGCGTCCGCGACTCAAACTCAAGAACAACAATTAAAATAATAAAATTCAGCATATTAACTTTCAATGTGAAGACTAAAATGGCTTCGTCCTCGTACGAGATCACCTACAAGTTTCTATAACGGCTACACTGCTGCAGCCTCAAGTGAAATAAGGAAGAGACTTTCCCGAAGAGCGAGACAGAAAATATACGTTTAGCTTTATGACAGGCCGCAGTGGACCGGGAAATAGGAATTAATATATACGAGAGCATGAGAGATATATATATATATACATCCTAGAATCTTTTTGGCGTCATGCACGTAATGCAACCTTACGACGTCCCCCAGTTCCCCTTATACTTTTTCAACAACAACAAGTCTCAATGAATATTGCTTAGTTTGTCGATTTCCAGCAACGTGGGGTTCGTCATTTTACGATAATCTTATTTTTTGCGATATTCCTCTTGCAGTCATGCCCCAACATTTTTGAACCCCGAACCATGGTAATACATTCTAGGCGTCCTGGATATATTGATTGCGATTTACCTATGGCATTGACTACTTAACGTCCCCGCAGGTATTTGGGAGTGCGACGTTGCCAGCTTTCGATTTATCTACTCATCTCTTTCTTTTATTATTGCTTGACAGTAGTCCACAGTTTGAACATTACACTTATCACAATATTCGTAAGATGTGCTAATATACGGATGCCCGATATTGATATCTATGAATATCGCATATTATGCTATTAATATTATTAAAAAGTTTGTTGTGTTAGGAGCGTAAATAAGAGGATTGAATAGTAAACCTATGGCTTCTCTTTCATACAAAACTTAACGAACGGATTTTAATGACATTAGGGACTGAAATACCTAGTTAATAATAAGATGAATAATTATTGAGGTTCCAGTGAGATTTTACATGAGAAGTCGCGGGACATATCTAGAATGACATACTATTGTAAATATTTGTCTACATTTTTTACAAATTCAAACAATATGCGCAGTAAGTTCATTAGTGAGTCAAGTTAAGATTTAGTATGATAGAGCTAGCTTAGCAAAGCTTAGTATGTCTATGCAAAACATCACGAAAACGTTGGCATGTCTCTCTTTTCCTCGTGGGGTCTGCTTACAGAGAGAGAGGGAGAGAGAGAGAGTGTTAAGTACTTCTGGTCATCAGATCCTCAGATAATGGGCCACATAGGTGATGAAGGCCTAGTGTCTCCGTCGCCGGGTAAAGGCCGGTTTCCACCAAGTACATGGTGGGATCTTATGAAGTTAGTAAAACTATTCAATTTACAAACTGAGCTTCCCTGAATACGAAAGTGCAACCGAAAGTATTGCGGGCTTTCTCGTTCAAATCTGGTGCAGCCCGATTGGGTATATAGTACATCCATCTTACAGTAGTTTGCAGCCAAATGGCATTCCTGCGATTAAGATTACCAGGCTATTGAACGTCCGAATATAGCTCTTGACGTCCGTATATACCTTTTGCACGTCCGTATAGTTTGTGGTTATTGATGATGGGTTCGATTCTGACTACTATCTCACCTGATGGTAAGCTGCATTTATTGTATGCACGGCCAAAGTGTGAAAGTATCTGCCGGCTCCTATATTCCCTACCATATTGACTCGTCTGCCTTCAAAGTAAGAGTGAACAGACACTTCTAGGCTCGCTCATTCCTTCTTAGACCTCATCTTTATTAATAAAATGCTCACATTTGACCACCATCTCACCTGATGGTGAAGCGATGATGTGGTTGAAGACTAAGCACGCTTACCTAGAAGAAACCTATTGACTCTTAACTTAAAGAGCCCTAGTATAACTATAATAGAATTTAATACAGTTTCATTCCATAGCTAAAAAATGAAATTTCTCAAAACGTTTTGCGCGTATGGGTGGGATGTCCACCATGTAACGATGGCTCACCGTTCGTGTTGTAGTTCGATAATGGAACGGGCTTGATGGAATTAGATTGTGCGAGTCCATGGCACATTCGCTAAAATTTAACCAATAGAATTACATTGTGTCGCCGATGTTTAAGGCTCTAAAGCTTTGACTCGAGCAGTCTCTCGTTGCTAATGAGACGTTTGGTCGTTTCTTGAATGAGTCAAGTGCATCAAGATATTCCGATGTAAAATACTGTCTCCTTTGCTAGGATTGCCAATTGTTGGCAACCAGTTGAGTTTTAGCCGCGACGAACAGACCAAAAGTAAGGGTCAACGTTACCCAAAGATACTGAAGCTGAAGTTGAAGCTGAAACTGAAACTGAAGTTGAAGTTGAGGCTGAAGCTGAAACTGAAGCTGAAGCTGAAACTGAAACTGAAACTGAAGCTGAAACTAACTGAAACAGAACCTGAAACTAAAGCTGAAGCTGAAGCTGAAACTGAAGCTGGAACTGAAACTGAAGCTGAAACTGAAGCTGAAGCTGGAACTGACATTGAAGCTGAAGCTGAGCTGATACTTTAGTTTTCAGCTTCAGGTTCAGTTTCAGTCAGCTTCAGTTTGGAAGCTGAAACTGAAACTGAAGCTGTAGCTGAAGCTGAAACTTATACTTAAGCTGAAGCTGAAGTTGAAACTGAAGCTGAAACTGAAGCTGAAGCTGAAGCTGAAGCTGAACCTGAAGCTGAAGCTGAAGCTGAAGCTGAAACTGAAGCTAAAGCTGAAACTGAAGCTGAAGCTGAAACTGAAACTAAAACTGAAGCTGAAGCTGAAACTGAAACTGAAGCTAAGGTTGAAGCTGAACCTGAAGCTGAAGCTATAACTGAAACTGAAGCTGAAACTGAAGCTAACTGAAACAGAAGCTGAAGCTGAACTGAAGCTGAAACTGTAACTGAAGCTGAAGCTGGAGCTGGAGCTGAAGCTGAAGCTGAAGCTGAAACTGAAGCTGAAACTAAAACTGAAGCTGAAACTGAAGCTAACTGAAACTGAATCTGAAGCTGAAGCTAAAGCTGAAACTGAAGCTGAAGCTGAAACTGAAGCTGAAAACTAAAGTTTCAGCTTAAGTATCAGTTTCAGCTTCAGTTTCAGTTTCCAAACTGAAGCTGACTGAAACTGAAGCTGAAGCTGAAAACTAAAGTATCAGCTCAGCTTCAGCTTCAGTTTCAATTTCAGTTTCAGCTTCAGTTTCAGCTTCAGTTTCAGCTTCAGTTTCAGCTTCAGCTTCAGTTTGAGCTTCAGCTTCAGTTTCAGCTTCAGCTTCAGTTTCAGTTTCAGCTTTAGCTTTAGCTTCAGTTTCAGTTTCAGCTTCAGCTTCAGTTTCAGCTTCAGCTTAAGTTTCAGTTTAAAGCTGAAACTGAAGCTTCAGTTCAACTTCAACTTCAGTTTTAATTAACTTCAGTTTCAACTTCAGTTTCCGTTTCAGTTTCAGCTTCAACTTTTGCTTCAGTTTCAACTTCAGTTTCAGCTTTAGCTTCAGTATCAGTCTCAGTTTCAGCTTCAAAACTGAAGCTGACTGAAACTGAAACAAATATTTTTTTATGATTTTTCTTTTTTATTGTTGATAGGCTCGAGTTTGACCCCTATCTCACCTGATGGTAATCGATGATGTGGTTGAAGATGAAACACGCTTGCCTTGAAGTAACCTATTCACCCTTGACTTAAAGACTTCAAGGTTAAAGCATCAGGCAACAGCCTCCGGCAGGGAATTCCACTCCTTAGCTGTCACCATTTCCTGGTTTTTGTTGCATGATCCAAGCAGTTGAATTAATTTCTGGGCCTCGGTCAATTTCAAAGCCTTAACTATTTTTTATTGGTTGTGATTGTTGATTCTGGCCCTATACTGGCTGGATTCTCCCGCTTCGAAATGCATAAATATACTAAGAAGATAGGGGAAAGGAAAAACTACGGGAAAAAACTGTGACTTTCATACTTTATGCGTAATTTTATGTGTTTAATTTCTGACTGACTCTGCGAAAACTTACACAGAGCTATAGGTCAAAACAAAGAAAAATTTATGACAATCACATGGCTTGATTGAAACAATCTCGATCAAAGATCTTTCAAAGTATATAAACAGCAATATGAAAAGTTTACACAAGAAGTTTTTAACAGCCTTTTGTTTAAATTTAGGGTTCTGTAGAGAAAATATGCGAATTAAACCTTCATTCGTTACAAGACAACGCGGCTTCTTCTTTGCGAGTTGATGCTTAAATATCTTCAGACCAATATGCAGCATGATCTGATTCAACCTGTCCATAACTGCCCTCTCCGTAACGCCGCACTATGGAAAATAAAGGTCTGTTTCTGATTAAAAATCAATAACTTTTTTATTTCTGAATATTATGTTCTAAAATTTTGCACAAATATAGAATAGTGTATATGGCTTCAAATGGAATTAAGTAATTTTTTATGACTGGATTTGAAACCATACATTAAAAAATAAAACAAATTCAAAATTATCAAAAATGTCCAATATTTATTTTTTAACAATGAATACTATTATTTTAATGTTTACAAAAACCAAATATCATATAGTACATCAAAATACAAATCAATTTAAATAATAATAAATTAATAGTTTAAAAATCACTAGAAAAACACGCTTTTATAAATGCACGTAAAAATAAAAAAAATGTTCGCGCTTTTCCTTTTTTTGTAGGTTGCGTTTTCTTTGTGTTGCTGTTTCTTTTTTTGTAGTTTTTGCCATATTATTCCCACGAGTAATGAACAATTAAACGGTAGATCCCCCCAGAGGATTTGAAAGTGACATCTATAAAAAAATCTATGGATTACGCGGTAATTCAAAAAGGTTAAGAAAACCGATAACGGATTTTCTTTAGGTTTGTAATAACCTTAAAACCTGATCGTAATCAAAGTCCATTATGTGGCCTTTCTCACAAGTGCAAACACGACTATGATACCATATTTCATCATGGAATGCCAGTGCCTATCTTCCGGTTTCATCACCAGACCTTGAAACCTAATCGTGGTCAAAGTTCATTACAGGACTTTTCTAAGAAATCCAAAACAGCTATGGTACGATTTTTCATCATGAAGTTCTAGTTCATATCTTCCGGCTCCATCATCAGATCAGTTCGACGGTACCATATTATTGTATTGTCATCAGAACTACATACAGCTGCCAATTTTCATTACGCTACTACCCTTGGAAGATGGTTAAATTAGTTACCTTAGATTTCATTACATAGTTACATACAGGTCGACCTAATAAAAGCGTGTTAAAAACATTTTTTTTTTTAATGTTGTGGTTAAAATCGAACACAGATTAATTATTAATTAATTGTAATGTTTACTAAATTTTATGTTATTTATACTTGATGAACTTCGGGATCTAAAATTAATTCGTTCACTTTCAAAAGATCTAAGGTGTCTTCATCAAGTTCCTTCACGTTTTTAGTATATGGTTTTCTAATGCTGGTTATGTAAGGATCTGAAGTATAAAGAAGAGTATGAAACACATCCTCGTTTGTAGCGGATCTTGAGCATTTTCTAGCATGATGTAGATGAAATTTTTTATAATCCTTATTACGAGATTCTTGTCCATCTTCCGAAAGTTGACCAATAGGAAGTATTGCAAAATGCTCTATGACACTTTCTCCATGAATCAAAATTTTGTGAACTGAAGATGGCATGTAGTACCAGTCATAATTGCTCACATAGATCCTGGCAGTCTCCAGAGCATAACTGCCAAATTTTTCAGCATTTATCATTACACCCGATGAAAGAGCTTGCAGAATTATGTGAAGTCGTTTAATCAAATTTATATCCACTCCTGTAATTTCAGCAGAGCAGCTTGCATTGTGAAAAAATCTTCTGGCAGTATTACCGTCATTAGAATTACCACTTACTTGTCTTGGTTTGTCGACGATTAATCCTAGCTCTTCACGGAAACGCCTTTGTACCAGGGTTTTCTTCTCTTGCTTTAGTCGTTTCTTTTCTTCGCTTGTGGCTGACCATGTTTGGAAAGACAGATTATAGGAAATATGTAAAATCATTTCCATACAACGAATCCAGGCGTGCGAAGTAGACAGTCCGTATTGATAAGAATCTTCATTTTCGGGCCTAGCAGTCACTTTAGTCAAATCGTTCATTTGGTGTGGAGTAGCTCCACATATTGTACATGTGGAACCCGAAGGCGTATCTGTTAATACCTGAGCTACTTTGCCATCTATCATTGTAAGAAAGAGATCATGCTTCACTTGCACTCCCTCACCTTCTTTATTTATTTATTTATTTAGAGTTACCAACATTTGATTATACTCAAACAAATAATAAGAACAAGCAAAAGGGAATGAACATAAGTGTAACAAACAATTATAGGCAACTACAACACTAACATATACATAATATAGTTTAAATACAGTTATTTAAATTTATTGCTATCTTACAAATACTTAACTTTAAAGAATATCAAAAGGTAGAAAAAAGTGTTATTGGGGGAATATTACCGTTTTTTAATTCATAGCGGATTAGTCAGTAGATGTTTGAATATTTTAGATCGGAACCGACCAAGCGAGTCCAAATGAACATCTATGAGATCTGAATATTTATTTAAAACTCTACAAAGTCGAGGTAGAGGTGAGTTTACTCCAAGTACAGTCCTACGGCGTGGCGGACACAGAGGGGTGATCCGACTTCGGGAATATCGTGACGGTACTCTATAATTCACCCGTCTCAAGAGTTCTGGGCAGTCTACACCATAATTAAGGATTTTATACATGAAGACACAATCTGACAGTTCCCTTCGACTAGATAAGGACACCATATTAAGTTGTGACAATTTATTCAAATAAGATGATTTCTTTTCTATTTTATTAGTTTTGTGTACCAACTGCCACATTAATCTCTTCTGAATGCGTTCCAGTCGAAGGGAATGTACCGCAAAGTGCGGCCTCCATACGACGCTACAGTAGTCTAAAATACTTCTCACTAGGCTATTGTATACTATAATTATTGGCCTACAGTTTCGAAAAATTTTTCAGTTTCTAATTATAAAGCCCAACATCCTGGAAGATCTTTTCATAATACTTTCAAGGTGGGGAAGAAAAGTCAGCTTTTGGTCAAATAACACGCCAAGGTCTTTTATTTGATTCACTGTTTGAACTTTATCCTCACCTATGAAATAGTCACACCCTATAAGATGGATTTTTCGTGTAAATTTAATGTGAAAACATTTTTTTCCATTTAAATTCATACCATTACGGTTGCACCATTGAACCAGTCTATTAAGGTCGCTTTGAAGTAATGCAGTATCTCTATCTGATTCTATCATTCTCCCCAATTTCAAGTCATCAGCGTACATGAAGTTCTCAGAATATTCGAAATATGTTGGCAAATTGTTCATGAATACAATAAAAAATACTGGGCCTAAATGGGAACCTTGCGGTACGCCAGATATAATTTTCCAGGTGCCAGAACGAAAGCCATTGACAACAACAAAAAACGTACGTTCTTCAAGGTAAGATTGCACCCACTTCAGTAAGGCATCCGTTAACCCGTATGCGGAAAGCTTTTGTAACAGTATTTGATGTGGAACACGGTCGAAAGCCTTACTGAAGTCCGTATAAATTACGTCGTATTGTCTGTTGGAGTCCACAGCACCAGTCACAGTCTCAGAAAAAGCGACTAAATTAGTACAAGTTGATCTTAATTTAGCAAATCCGTGTTAACTACTACTGATATATTTACTAATGTGACTTTGAATGTATGGACAAACCAGTGATTCGAATATTTTGGCAAAGGTGGAAAGAATTGAGATTGGCCTGTAATTACTAACGATAGTATTTTTTTCACATTTATGTACGGGCACAACTTTAGCTACCTTCCAGTCTAAAGGAAAAACTCCGGTCCTCAAAGATTCATTAAAAATTATTAAAAGCGGAAGCACCAAATAGTTAGCACAGGCAGATGTAAACGCCGGGGGAATACCATCGGGTCCCGCGCCTTTATTACGGTCTAAACCCTTTAATTTAGCTAGGAGTGTATCGTGTTCTATAGTGGGCAACGTCATATTTAAACCGTACCTATCTATGTTCTCTAAAAAATTGTTACTATCATCATTATCAGAGTCTACTACATTATTATTACTACTATTTTCTGTTGTATATACCGATGCAAAATAAGATGCAAACATTTCACATATATTTGACCCATTTAAAGTTGTTGTCTTGCCATCGGTCATTGATACTGGATAAGAGCCCGAGCCTCCACGCTTACTTTTGACATAAGACCGGAAAAACTTTGGATTTTTTGTTATCCTATCCTCCAACTCTTTAACATATTTACGATAGCAAAAATGAGCCCTAATTGCACAACGTTTACTTACTATTTTCAATTCGATTTCGTCCATTGGATTTCTATATTTTTTGTAACGGCATCTAAGTTTATATTTTTCCTTTAACATCCTTATAAGATTTTTATCAAACCAGGCAGGAAAGTGAGAGCGGCTATTTCTACACTTTGGTACGAAGTTTTCAATTGCCATTCGTAAATATTGATAAAAAACTTCAAGCATTTTATTAACATTAGGCAAGCCATTGAGAATTTCATTCGATTTCAATTCTGATAGAAATTTGTGAATTTGATCATAATCTGCTTTATAGTAGTTTTATTTCACATTATTTGGGTTAAAAGAGAGCCAAAGAATTTATTTGACCTTTTATTTCATCCACAACAGCTTTAGTTTTCTCGGGAGTTTCTTTGCAAAATTCTATTAATATAGGCCGGCAAAAAGGAACAGATGACGCTACCGGATTTTGCCAGACAACATCACCTGTTAGCTCGTTAATTAACTTAATAGGCACCAAAGAAGTGATAAATAAATTTGCATCAGAAATTAGTTCAGACTCTTCAGGCAGTTTCTGTTTGTACTGGCTTTGACCGGATGAGCCATCACAGCCCCATTTACTGTATAGAAGTAAGTTATTCAATCCATTCCTAAACACTGAATCTATTTTCAATATTCTTGCTGCAGTGTGATCTAATAAATCTTGAAGTCTTAATATTTTTGCATTTGTGTCTGTAATTTCCATAGCTGAAGATGGTGGATAGCACGTAGTTATAACTTCTTGCACTTTGTAATATGGTGGAAACACAAAACATTTTCGTTCGTTCCTTAAATTTCTCAAGTACAAATACTGTGCTTTCGTTAAATCCAAGTCAATAAATACGCTCAATGCCTCTTCATCCGTTAACATTTTTGTCTGCCTTGCTTCTTCTATGAGAATCGAGAATAAGGTCTTATTTTCAGTTTCAGCAAACCTTAATGTTTCCACAAGTTTAGCTTCTGTTCCTTCTCCTATCGAACGGAACCCTTGAAGATATGCATTATAGACGTGTTCAAATCCATATTCATTAAGTAACATTGTATTTTTTCTTCTTTTACTGGATTCTGACAAGTCTGGATAAGATACGCACGGTCTCCCACGTTTTCCAGAAGAAGTAGATGGTGTGGAGACGGTTGTAACGTCTTCAGTGTTCGGTAAAGTTACTGAATATTCTGATTCTAACCAATTACTGTTTTTCATTAAAAAACTATCCTTTTTCCGTGAAGCTTCTGTCCATCGTTTATTAAAAGCGGGAATAATATGTCTTTGAAAATCACTGAGGATGAAACATAAGTTGTCTTCAGATACATGATAATTTTCTTTTAAAACTGTTGATAATGCCTCTAATGATTTTCCTCCTTCGATATACGAAAGTATTATTTCACATTTAGAACACTTGAAAGTAGACATTTTGAAGAGTCAACAAAACACGTAGTTAGTTACATTGTATTCGTAACAATTACACTTCTGTTAATTCACCACTATTCTGTTATTTACAATGAAATGAAACAACAGTTTATATACTATATGAAATATGAGGGTAGTGTGCATCTTGTTGATTAATATTTTCACACGCAAAATGAGTGCAAAAAGAGATAAACGCCCTAATATCAATGATAAATTACAAAACTTATCGCAAACTATTGATGTAAACACCAACATTTCAAACCGCAATAGATAGCGAGCGGTTTTCCGTTTTCTGTCTTTTATCACATTTTTACTAATTACTCCAAAAACCGCAAATTTCCGCAGTTTTTTTTATTTGGTTATGTTTATGGATAGCTAGGCTACAAATCAACATTAAATGTAAAGCAGGGGTAAACGTGGGCAACTGTCAAAAGTCTCGATGAACTTTAAAAAAACTTTTTTTCACCATATATTATTTTGCAATTATTTTAAGGTAAATGTTAACATAATATTAAATACATATTAGTTGTTACATATTTTGCAAAAGACGAGGTTTCCAGAAATATATAATACATTATACCTTTTCCTGTAACGTATAACAATAAAATCAATTTGAAAGTGATGAAGTGAACGGGCTTAACATGGACGTCCGTCAAAACTATAAAGTTTGTGGTGTTGTAAAAAAATCATTTCATATAATATGTATAATTTTTTAATATTATAGTCTAGTTTGGTCCTTAAACTATTGATTAAAATAAAAAAAGCATGGCAGTAGCGACATTGACAAAAACCATTTTTAATCAGCAGTTGTTCTACGATTTTCCACAGTGCGCCGTAAGCCGATGTCCGCAACGTACAGGGTACAAAAAATTTACAAACTAGGCGACAATGCTCTGGGCGCCATAGCATTGTTACCTAGTTTGTAAGTTTTTTTTTTAATAAGCCCTGCCTGGAAGCATTAATTATAATTTATTAAGGCCGCCAGTCACAGGCCGGTTAAGTAGCCAATAATTTCAAAGGTTCAAGCAAGATTCCAATTTAAAAAATATGTAGCTACTTGCACAGCTCTGACATTGGCCTAGTTTAAATCCTGCAAGGTCCAGATGGCCATGCACGAAGGGTATGATATGACCTAGGCCAGCAGCTTCACACTGGCATAGATTTTGCAATGGATTGGCGAATGGAGGGGCCAACCCGTACAGTTTAGATATTTCCAGAATAGCTACTGTATAGCATATCCGGGCCTAAGGTGTTCTCCGGGTTGATGAAGTTTGGAGAGATAGAATGTTTTGTATCAACTCATCTTTAAAATGAAGTTAGATTATACTTAATTTTAGCATACTTGATTGCAATCCTTACCGTCTGATATACAAAAAATTGTTATGCAAAATGATTAGAGGCCATTTAGGACTTCGTCCAAGAAAGCCAGGTACTTTGATGATGCAAATAGAGGGTAGGAAACGAAACCTTTGATGGTCTATTAGTTTACGGTTATACCCTGGATGAGACAGGTATAGGTACGTGAACTTAGTACAAGCAAAAGAGACTTATACCCAGCAGTGGATGAAGTTAGGCTGTGGATGATGATGTAGCAAGTTTGGTGTCGTTAGATTCGTCGTACCTATTTAGTTTTGTTAAATTCTCCTGATGACGAGGACTTCACGCTGTATAACTGAAAGGTGGCTGGAGTCTGGAATGCCGAATATTAAATCTTGACCTCATCTTTGTTTCCTCCACACAACACGTCGCTAAGCATGGGCAATGTTCAGCTGACGCTTTCTCCTACCACGACTTGATTTTCCTTTCCTACAAAATTCGCCCTCCTAAGACTAAACCTAAAAGTATTCTTCAGCGCAGTTTTGGTGGAATGGACTTGGAAGGTCTTCGGGAAGATGCTAGCAGTATTGACTGGTCTGAGCTTGTTCATGCAGACTCGATTGATGAAAAAATTAACCTCCTTAATTCCAATCTCATCGGGCTGTATGATGTGCATGCACCTGTTCGGTTGGTCAAGATGAAGCATCTGCCTGCTCCGTGGCTAACAGATGACGTGAAAGCAATTTTACAAAAAAAGGCAGCAGCAAAATCTAGGTATAAGTGCAGACCTAGCTCCTTAAATCGTGAAAAATACGTCGCTATCAGAAATCGCAGCAACTTGGTTTGTAGGGATGCCCAACGCCGCCACATTCATAAGTCCGTTGAAAACGGTGATCCAGCTAAAGTCTGGAAATTTCTTAGATCAATGGGAATTGGGAAGTCACGTCAAGAGTCTGTTCCTAAAGATATAGATCTTGAATTACTCAATCAACATTTTTCCACCTCTTGTAGTTTCAATGGGCCTGTTAAAACCAAAACTTTAGATAATCTTTCGTCTCTTCCCACTCCCGATTATTCTCCTTTTGTTTTTAATCAATTTGCTTGTTGTGATGTTAAGAAGAGTATTTTATCAATCACGTCAAATGCTGTTGGTAGTGACTGTGTAAGTCGCAAGATGATACTCCCTATTTTGGACGAAATCCTTCCTGTCATCTGCCATATCCTTAATCATTCTGTATCCTCTGGTGTTTTTCCATCTGCATGGAAAGAAGCTCATGTAACCCCACTTCCAAAAAAATGTAATCCTGTTTCTTTCTCTGAATTCCGTCCCATTTCCATTTTACCGTTTCTGTCCAAAGTCCTTGAACGCCTTATTCATAGTCAGCTTAGTGCTTTCCTCTGTAGAAACAAACTCCTTAATTTTTACCAATCCGGCTTTCGTCCGGGGCATAGCACTACCACAGCTCTTGTTAACATTACGGATGATATAAGATTGGGTATGGACAATAGAAAATTGACGGTCCTTTCTTTACTTGATTTCAGTAATGCTTTTAACACTGTTGATTTTGATGTCTTGCTCGGGATACTATGCTCTCTTAACATATCTCCAACAGCTATTGATTGGTTTCGTAGTTACCTGTGTGGCCGCCGACAACGTATTTGCATTGAAGGTTCGTTGTCTTCCTGGTGCAATACTACTGCTGGCGTACCACAGGGGGGCGTTCTCTCTCCTCTTCTTTTCGCCATATTTATAAATTCTATTTCAAATGAACTTCTCTCATCCTACCACCTTTATGCTGACGATCTGCAAATTTATTCGCAAGCTCCCGTTGAAGATTTATCTGAGGCGGTGAAGGCGGTGAATAAAGATTTAGCGCGTATTTCCGATTGGAGTTTGTATCATGGTTTGAAGGTTAATCCTGCGAAGACTAAAGTCATTATTGTTGGCAGCCCTAGGCTACGTTCCAAAATTGACTGGACGACCCTTCCCCAAATAATTTTTGATGGAACTGTTATACCCTACTGTGACTCAGTAAAAGACCTTGGCATTTATATTGATAAGGATTTGTCTTGGGGTCCCCAGTTGCAGGAAGTGAGCCGCAAACTGTTTGCCTCTGCGGGGTCTTTACGCAGATTGCGCAATTTCCTACCGACTGCTACTAAAACTGCGCTTGCCCAATCTCTTCTACTCCCTATCCTTGACTATGCTGATGCAAGTTATCCAGATCTAACTGAAGTGCAGCTAGATAAGCTTGAGCGACTCCAAAATTTTTGTATCAGATTCATATTTGGTTTGCGCAAATATGATCATGTTTCTGAGTTTCGCACTAAACTCAAGTGGCTGCCTATCCGCCTTCGCCGGAATGCACATATTTTATCATTACTCTACAGTATTCTTTTCAATCCAACGACTCCCTTTTACCTCAAAGAACGTTTTAAGTTCCTTCATGACACACATGTTAGAGATTTGAGATCATCAGAGAATTTGAGACTTTTGATGCCTACCCATTCCACAAAATTTTACGACCAGTCGTTTACGGTGCAGGCCATTCGGTTGTGGAATGGATTGCCGGTGTCAGTAAGACAAGCTCAGTCACTTGCTGTTTTTAAAAGCTCGGTTGCCAATCATTTTATTTCAAACTTATGATTATTCCTTTGCTTTCTCCACACGATGTTAAAGAACACATTATATATTTATTTATTTTATGTACTTATGTATTTGTATATATATTTTTTTTTGTTGTATTTTTATTAGTTTTTCCGTTATTAATGAGTATTTGTACAGTAGTACACTAATATAGCCCTCCCCATTTTAAATAAAGCTCATAAAGTCCTTCCAAAGGTTGTCTGGAAGATATCGCTCTCAGCGATAAGACCGCCATTGTAACCAATTTTTTTTTACAATATTGTTATTTAAGTGTGATTCAATTATTGGTGTACAATAAAGTATATTCTATCTATCTATCTATCTAAATCCATTGACTATGCCACTTAGCATTTTCGATTGATTTTTAGTTTGCAAGGAAGCTTGTGTCCCACCAGTAGAACCTTGTAGGCAGGTTATGTTATATTCCTTTTCTTATTGTCTACACAATTTCCACTTTTACAAAATACTAAAACTAAAAATCAAAATTTTAAAGGTACAGTGAATCCATCACCTGTCATTCACTCGATCCTTTTTCCAACTAGATTCGGGTCGGCTTTTCGTCAAATTGGATTCACTAAAACACAATGATTTTAAAGATGTAAAAATTGGCCAAGTGCGAGTCAGATTCGCCCATGAAGGGTTCCGTAGTAACTACGCCCAATAACTTTGTTTTTCATAGTGTTTGTATTAAATACAAAGTTATATTTACGGTTTAGAAAATGTGCTATATCTCAAAAACTGCTGACCCGATCTCGTTCAAACCAATTTTCGTTGAAATTTTTTATTAAGATCTACAGCTTATATTTGTTTTAGATTTTCACTCTATTATTATAGAAGTTGGAGGGGGGATGGGGTGTCATTTTCAAAGACCTGTTTATAGATACCACGCACGTATAGGTTTGATGAAAAAAATATTTTTAGTTTCAGTTCTATGCATGGGGAGCCCTCTCTAATTTTATATATCTACTTTTTTATTTTTTAATAAATATCTGAAAGCGGTTAACAGAATACATCTACTTACCAAGTTTCACATGTGTAGTCCTAATAGTTTCGGAATAAAATGGCTGTGACAAACGGACGGACGGACAGACAGACAGACAGACAGACAATAAAACAGACAGACATGACGAATCTATATCCGTTTTTGCCATTCGGCTACGGAACCCTAAAAATGACAGCCGGGACCAAAGACTTAGCGTCCTTTCTCATGCACGAAAGAATCTTGATAAATTATAGTCTTCCTGACCTATTTCAGCCACAGAGGCCAATCTCAGGAGAAATTTTAGTGCACAAGTATGTGCCCAGATACAGGAGCCCTCTCCGTTCTTTCACTCTCATAACCTGATAGACCAGTGATCCGACATGACCGGAAAGAGATCAGGCACAGAACGAGCGGTCTACAAGGGGATATCACACTGCCAACTTTCAAACTCTGGGCTACTACTGAGGAATTTCTGTTAGAAAAGCCCACGCTAGCGACCATTAGGGTACTAGGAATCTACAACGTGTAACGGAAACCCCATATCCATCCAAAAAGACTGAAGACAACATCTGGTATGGAGTCTCTATGCACAGTTTCAGCACAAAATAACTGACATAAAGAATAGGGAAGATGCAATATTTTTATTTATGTTTTCATTTTAAAGAATTCCATGTAGAATAGACCACATATATATTAAAAAATTAAATCTTTGTAATTTATCGGAAAAAATGCGGTTTGAAATTGACAGTTTAAATTTTCGCGCGAAAAAGGACCTATAGTTCCGATGACGTCATTCCTGTCTGTCACTGGTCGTACTTGTTCGTCGCTGGCTAATACTTATGCATATTTTTTCGACTTTCGAGATTTTTTTGTGAAAATTTAAAGTGGACTATCCATCAACATCAGGCGATTATAAAAATACCACTAATATTCTGAAAAAAGCCGTGGTGACTCATGTTTTGTACCAATGTGTCCAACTACTTCAACAAAGTTTCCAAATAAATTGTTTGTAGCATGTAAGATATAGTTGAGTATAATTTATTTTAAGTTACTTTGTCGCATTAAATTTAAGATCTATAATGTCAAAGGAAACATGTGTGTGATAAATAAATAAATATATACATCAATTCTCACAAACTTTCGCATTTATAATATTATTACTAGCTTCTGCCCGCGACTTCGTTCGCGAGGGAGGGATTTCCCGCGTAAATCTCGATCCTGTGTGAAAAGTAGCCTGTGTGTTATTTCAGGATGTCAACTACCTATCTACTACGTTTATGTTTTATTGTGAATGAATAACACACATCCCTACATCAACAACGTGTAACGGAAACCCCATATCTATCCAAAAGGACTGAAGACAACATCTGGTATGGAGTCTCTATGCAAAGTTTCAGCTCAAAATAAGTGACTCACAGAATTGACCCCAAATTATTGGTTTCATATGTTTCTTGAATACCAATAATAACAAACGTGTCACAGCACTATGAGGGCCATCACTTTCCACGTCACTTGCCAATAAAACGAGAATTCTCTTCGTTCTTCTTAATTTGAAAAATTCGGTCTCTGGTATCAATGTATTGAAATTTCTAATAAGTTCCACACATGTACACATAGGATTAGAAAACCCTTGTCATATCGTTTGTTATCATCCAAAGAAGCCGTGCACTTGGTATGTATATACCCTTTAAATTACACGTTGTAGATATATTAAAATAGTCAACCATCCATGAACTGTTTTCTACAAGCGTTGCTTTACCTTTAAGATTGCCTCAAACGGCTGTTATTATCGAGACACAAGCTCGTGTCAAATTCATCAACTGTTAAGGGCCTATACTACCTCAGCGCTTCTCACTCTTTATCTCGCTCGCACACTACTGGCCGCGGTCACGCGAGCAAGTAAGACACCGATATTTTTTTTACGGTGAATTAATGGTAATTTTAAAAAAAGTAAATAACAAAAAACTTTTTACCAAAAAATTAAACCGACTCCCAAAACACACTGCAAAGTGAAAAATTAAAGTTATTTTTCACTTTGCAGTGTGTTTTGGGAGTCGGTTTAATTTTTTGGTAAAAAGTTTTTATTTCACTCTTTTTAGCTGGTTGATTTTTAATTTACCTAGTTACAAGAGCCTAAATGTCAACTACTTATAACATTTTACAAAATATTGCTTTTCCCAATGCTGGGCCGTTAATTTTTGAGGAGTTCTCCTGGTACTTCACCATCAGCTATACATCACCATATGCATTGTGACGAGCACCAAGTGCTTAATATCCATATTCAAGTAATCGAATCGCAATCCACGAAATACTTATTATTGAGTAGTTTCGGCGACCATCTGTGGTCTTCATCATCAGTTCCACTTCCCCAAATGGTACTTTTTGAGAGCAACTGCACAAGTTACTATAAGAAATACCCAAAACGCCATAGGTGTGCCTATAATATTTGAAGAGTTCCCTCGATTTCTCCAGGATCCCATCATCACATCCTGACTTGGTGACAAATGGTACCAATTTCAATGTATACCCTATCAAACAAAAAAAGAATTTTCCAAATCGGTTCAGCCGTCTTCGAGTACTCGGTGATCATACATAAAAAAAAAAAATATATACGCGTCGAATTGATAACCTCCTCTTTTGGTCGTCGGTTGATAAGACCTGCTTTATAGTTAGTTCAATTAATATGCAAAATTTCATTATCTAATTTGAAGTTTTTTTGAATACCAGCGGTTTATTGTTCGGTTTGGAGGTAACGTTGGATTTTTTTTTCTATCAAGAAAATTTCATGGAATCGTGTTTTTGTCAAACATAGTATACTATCATTAATCCTCAACTTTACTATATATTTATTTCAAAACTATTGCTGCAGTATTTTCGACATAACGGAGGATCATGCTAAGCCATTTGAGGTAGTATAGGCCCTTAATGAGGAAACCATATATCTTTGTTCGTTCAAATCTTAATTAAAAAAACCTATACGGAACTCCATAGTAAAATCGCCGCTTATAACTGAAAGCAAAAGTTTATCTCACAAACCTCTTTGATGCTAAACTAGACACTCAATTTTATTACCAAACGCGTGTACACTATCTTTTCCTAACAATGTAACGTGTAAACATCGCTAGATTTTGTGTAGATTTTAAACAATGTGCGTAGTTAGTTATTAATACTTTTTGACTGGCCTGTTGGTATAGTGGTCAGTAGCCCTGACTGCTATGCGCAAGGTCGTGGGTTCGATTCCCACCCAGGACAAATGTTTGTGTGATGAGCACGATCATTTGTTCTTTGTCTGGGTGTAATTTATCTATAATATGTATGTATTTAGAAATATATATGTATGTTTATCAGTTGTCTAGTACTCATACCACAAGCTCTGCTTAGTTTGGGACTAGATGGCGTTGTGTGAAAGTTGTGGAATATTATATATTATTAATTAAAAAAAAAAAAAAAAAATACTATAGAACTGTTCATTGTTCAGTAATCTTCTCCTCAGCATATCCCAAATACGCAACGTCTAGTTTCAAACTACATATATTGTAATTTACTTCCAGACTAAGTGCATACAGTATCGACAAGCAGCGACTGCATCTATCTGCAATAACCCTAGTATATGTAAATGCGAAAGAAACTGTTTGTCGGTTACAGATTGTCTAAACCACTTAAGGAATTTGACAATATTTATGAGTATGAGAGCTGTGTATTAACACAACTTACAGGCATATGTGCCATTTTAGTAAGAATTATTTAATAATACAAACACATTTAAAATAGAACATTTTACACCGTCCTAAAACAGTCCATTTACGAGAATTCTCCTTTAATTAAAACCTTTGAGTATCAAATAGTATTAACATAGCATGTATTTCTAAATTCTTACTGAGAAGTGGAAGGAAAATGGTCCTACACACATAACATGTCTTTATTTAGTAAGTATTCACAAGTATCTGTAATTGGTCGGATAAACGATCTTTATTTTGCAAATTGGTTATTAAATAACACTTTTATACCTAATTTTTTTCGTAAATTTAAACTAGGTAGATGAGGCCGGTGTTTCCTAACTGACTACTCTGAGAAGAAATACAGATAAACTCGCCCGGCTTTTCCCGTCCTTATACAATAATGTATCGTAATTAACGCACACTCTTAAAAACCTCAATTAGAAAATTTTGTTACAGACATAACACATACACTGAATATTTAGTTTTTTTTTTTTATAGAAATAGTTTTTTAGTTTTGTTTTTTTTTTCTTGAAATAAAAATTATTATTCTTTAATTTTATTGAATTACGGATTTTTTATGAATCTGCATTTAAAATTCGTTTTCATCGATAGTGTAATTGTAATTCATGCAGATTTAATCATTTTTCGTGTAGAAAATTACCTACCTACCTACATTAAAAATGAAAAACCGGTCAAGTGCGTGTCGGGCCACGCGCAGTGTAGGGTTCCGTAGTTTTTATAACAGCCAAGTGCGTGTCGTATTCGCTGACTGATCGTTTCGTACGATGCTCTAACTAAAAGCCAAACATGACTACCCAACTAATTTGACTTCCTATACAAATCCTCACCTGATCCGACAATTTTGCACGGAAAGTTTTAATTTTTTTTAGAGATTTGTATAAAACTTGTCATAGCCGGTGTTTTGAATTTAAATACGGACACAGAGCTACACTACTCAATCGTCACAAGAAGCTAGCACGATACAACTGGCGCTTAGCGCCATCTATCGACATTTCTATAGAATTGTTCGAAATTTTCGAGTCAAATACAATTGGTCGACTATTACTCGTAAACTTGTAAAGCCCACTTATGTGTGATAGTTTTCCTTTAAATTTCGTTATATATAAGTACTACTGCCGTGACATTTGAATTTCTAACTATAACCGTTTGGTTGATACAGGGGGGGGACACTTGACTCTAACGAAAATTGGTACTTTAAAGCTTGATAAGTCACGAACGGTTTACTTAATCAAAAAACGGTCTTAGCAAACCCCTAACATTTTTGAAAGATCTATCCAACGATATCCCACACTATGGGAAGAACGAAAAAAAAATAATTATCATCCCACTTTACATGTATGGGAGGTACCCTAAATAATTGTTTTTTTTCAAAATTTTATTTTACCACTTTTTCGGCGTCATTAACGTGTATATTCATGCCAAAGTACAACTTTCTAGTACCAATAGTTTTTGAGCTAAACCGCGGACAGACAGACGGACATGGCGAAACTATAAGGGTTCCTTGTTGACTACGGAACCCTAATAAAAATCAGTTTAGTAAATAATTTTGAACATACTAATGAAATGACATGAAATATTTATTTTGTAAATTGGTTGTAAATAACACCTTTACACGTCATTTTTTTTTGCTTGTTAAGTTTAGCTAGATGAGGCCGGTATGTTCTAACTGACTACTCTGAGAGGAAACACCGAAACAAACTCAGAGGTCAAAGTCTCTTTTAAAGTCCAGACAATTTGTATTTTTATATGAGAAGCATGTAGGTTCATGTCTGTAGTATTCTTTTGAGGAAATAACCACGCAAATTTGAGCGGACCTGTCCAGACAGTGCCAGCTTTTGTCAGTTATCGTGTAGCTCAACTTAGGCCGTGCGCGCACTGCCTTGCGGTGGCCGCAATTCCGGTAGTTCTACCGCACCGGTAGACTGACCGCAGTGCGCGCACTTCTATGACACTCCATACTTCACAAATTTTGCGGTGCGGTAGAACTACCGGAATTGCGGTACCGCAAAATTTGTGAAGTATGGAGTGTCATAGAAGTGCGCGCACTGCGGTCAGTCTACCGGTGCGGTAGAACTACCGGAATTGCGGCCACCGCAAGGCAGTGCGCGCACGGCCTTAGAACTTAAGGAGCTCAACAATTTGACAAAAAATACCAAAGGACATTTGGGTAGGCCACACAAGTACTCAAACTGCTTGACTTAATATCAGGATATGCATAAATATGAAACAAGTTGTAGATACAGCTATTAAATGGCTATTAACTATCTGTATAAATATCTACTAATATTATAAAGCGAAAAAGCTTGTTTGTTAGAACGCGCTAATCTTAAAAAATACTGAAAGCTATGAAAGTAGTTGAAGCTTGAGAAAAGTTAAAGGCTACTTTTTAATCGACTGAATAAAAGGAGGGTTATGTACACAGAAATCAAAATTTTATCTGTGGTTATGTATTTTCGTGATAAAGTCCACGGGGGCGAAGCCCAGCGCGACTAGTTAGTAATTTTATTTACAATATTGTTATTTAAGTGTGATTCAATTATTGGTGTGCGATAAAGTATATTCTATCGATCTAACTATCTATCCATCGAGTAAATAGGCATCTTTTGGGCTCGCTCGTCCCATCTTAGACCTCATCTATCGCATAACATCAGGCGAGATCGAGGTCAAGAGTGGGCCCATCAGTAATAAAAAAAAATGTGTTCTAGAAATTTCCCTGAAGAACACAGAAAGGTCAATTACTAAAGGACTTTTTCAGACTAGTACCTAATGAAATATCTATTTGGGAAACTTGATGACCCGTAACAGATAATTTCATGCCTATTTCGGGCATCGGTCTCTCACAACTTTAACCTTATAACCTATATACTGGTTTATTACTAATATTGTTATATTTAGGACTAATATTATCAACAGAAGGAGCTCGTGGCTAAATAATAGCCACATTTATTGATCTTCAAGGTCTATGTATGGGTGATCATCATAATATTTCGAGGTCTCCTTGGCCTTGGAAAGCCGTTAGTCTTGGCTCATTCGTACATCACTTTACACTATATCATTTGAAAGAGTATCTTAGAAGATATCAGAGAATCGGGGATAGAGCGGCCGACTAGCGGCGAATAAACTCATCTGTAACTATTTTTATAAGTCAAACCCGGAACAATGAATATTTTGAAACTGCTCAATCTGTATCAAGCCCAGGTTCGATCGTGTATGGAGTACTGCTCTCATCTTTGGGATAGATCTGCCAAATACCAACTGGACACGCTTGAGTCTATTGAGAAACGGGCCAAGAGACTCATTGGCAACGATGCACTGGTCGAGTCAAAGCTTCAGAGCCTTGAATATAGACGACGAGTTGCTAGTCTATCGGTTTTCTATCGGTTACATTTCGGGGAGTGTGCGATGGAATTACACAATCTAATTCCGCCAAGCCCGTTCCATCATCGGACTACAAGATAAACGGCGATGCGCCATCGTTACATGGTGGACATCCCACTTATACGCACTATTTTGGGAATACCTTTGTGGCGACACATTGTATTTTGCTGAGCTAGCTCCTTCAGAGCTCTCACGGCCAACCGCTCCTAATGAAGTCAGTCGCTACCCATAGGCCACAGTATAGACCCGCGTATACACCGTGTATAGACTTACGTCATAGACCGTGTCTTTGTATTTAATTTAAGTGATATATAAAATACAAGTTTATCTGTTTTCAAGGTGTCTACTTATTGTCTAAATTTACAACCTTCTGATCTGAGGAGTAATTAACGACAACATAGGAATAATTAAATCCTCGTCAAACATACGTTAAATTGGTGACTCCGACGTGATACACGACAACGCACGTGGTCAAATTAAATCTTCGAACAAATCTAAATCTACGTTAAATTGGTGACCCCGTGGAACATAAATAAATAATTTCGGTAGCGGCTCACAAGTAGGTCTATACTCGTGGTCAAATCAAACATTAGTTTGTGTGTGTGAACAAGACTTATAAGCCAGTGAAAATGAATCCTATGCAACCACCAACACCGTCGACTGCACCCGCCGTCAAGGTCGAACAGAGTGATCTCGGAGCCATTTCAGTAGCGTCACGAATTTCGGAATTCTGGACTGATCAGCCTCGGGTCTGGTTTTTCCAGACAGAAGCCACACTTTTCCCGCAGAAGATATCGGACGAAGCGAAATTCAACATAGTTGTTTCTAAATTAGGGAAGAGCGTCATCCAACAAGTAACCGATATATTGCTGCGTCCACCTGAGTCTAACAAGTATGAAGCGCTAAAAGATCGCCTGCTCGCAATTTATGAAGAATCGGAAACAAGGCAGATTCAGAAACTTATAGGTGAAATGGACCTTGAAGATCAACGACCATCTCAATTACTTAGACGCATGAGAGATTTAGCAAGGGATAAAATATCAGACGAAACATTACGAGTGCTGTGGCAAGGCCATCTGCCTGTATCAACGAGAGCCATAATTTCGGTATCAGAAACCAAGGACCTTGACAACTTAGCCTTGGTCGCAGACAAGGTAATGGAAACCACGACTTTCAGCCAAGTTGCAGAGGTAAACGCGTCCACTTCCACTGCACAATCTTCCTCCACGGACACTTCAACGCTGTTGGCTGAGATAGCTAAATTAAGTAAGAAGATTGAGAATCTTGAGAGGTCAACACATAATTTCCGCAGCCAACGTCAACCTCGCAATCGTGACAGGAGTAACTCAAGGAGTAGGACGTCAAGTAATACAAATAAACTATGTTTTTACCACGCTAGATTCAAAACCAGGGCACACCAGTGCGTCAAGCCCTGCAGTTGGAAGGATAAGCAGGAAAACTAAAAGTTGTGCGGACTGCGACGGAAGTCTGCACAGTATCTATCAAAAACCGTCTTCTTGTATCAGATAAGACAACTGGGTTAAATTTTTTGGTCGATACCGGTGCTAACGTTTCAGTGCTACCTTTTCGTGGATTGCGTAAATTACATGGTAAAAATAGCTCATCAATAAGTGATTACAAACTGTATGCGGCTAATGGATCTGTGATAAATACCTATGGACATAAAACATTAGTGTTAGATTTAAACTTGCGCAGACCATATCTTTGGAGTTTTGTTATAGCCGATGTCTTTCAACCCATATTAGGTGCTGATTTTTTGGCACATCATAAATTGTTAGTAGATTTAAGTAGCGGTAAGCTAGTGGATAAACTAACCAGCCTGAACATAGTATCTAAAATAATTAAGTCAAATCATACATCTGTAAACACTATTGAGCCTTCACACCCCTATTACGATATGATTTCACAGTATCCTGATTTGATAAAACCTGTTTCTTTTAAGGAGACCCCTAAACATGCAGTTTACCATCATATAGAGACTACAGGACCACCCGTTTATGCAAAGGCGAGGCCACTCCCACCCGAGAGATTAAAAAAGGTAAGAGAGGAATTTCGTATTATGCAGAATTTAGGGATTTGCCGTCCATCTAAGAGTCCATGGTCAAGTGCATTGCATGTAGTTCCTAAAAGCAACGGTGATCTACGCCCGTGTGGGGACTATCGCCAACTCAATGCGATCACCAAACCAGATCGCTATCCTATTCCGCGATTATATGATTTTACTTATATTTTATCAGGAAAAACTATTTTTTCTAAAATCGATATTAATAGAGCCTTTCACTGTATACCAGTTGCTCCTGAAGACGTTGAAAAGACCGCAATTATTACTCCTTTCGGACTTTTTGAATTTCCTCGTATGTCATTCGGTTTACGTAATGCGGCACAGTCATTTCAACGTTTTATGAACAACACTGTGTTAAATAATATAGAAATAATTAATGCTGACGGTTCAATTGAGCCGGGTTCAGACTTTATATTTTGTTATATCGACGATCTAATTATAGCCAGTTCATCAAAAAAACAGCATGAAAAACACCTAAAGGCAGTGTTTGAACGCTTGAATGAATTTGGTGTAACTATTAATTTAAATAAAAGTTGTTTTGGTCAATCAAATATCGAATTCCTAGGTTATGAGGTAACACCTGAAGGTACTAAGCCGACCAATTCCAAGGTCGAGGCAATAGTCAATTTTCCCAAACCGGAAACTGTGCAAGATTTAAGACGTTTCCTCGGCATGGTTAATTTTTATAGACATTGTTGCGTCCCAAATGTAATTTTGAACGCTCTTTTTGGTGTGGCAACATTCTATTGTCTTTGATGTTGACACTTGACATAACCTCTCTGACTTGACAGATTGACTTTGCTTGCTTGGAAAAATGTCCGCACGTTTGGGACTTTGATTTGATTAATTGGTAAAATATTGTTGGATTCGCCTGTCGAGACCGATAATTGGGTCGCGAATTATCTAATTGTTGAAGTGTATTCCCCATTTGCCAAAAACCCCGGGATATTGTTGAATCGTACGCCGCCTTGTCGTCGGTTGGGCTGGCACGCGGAATTAATTGTAAATCGAATTGGATCTCGCGAGATATGAACAGATTAATTGTGTTCAGTGGTTGATTGAACTTTGTAATCTCGGATTAACAAGAATCCAGTGATATTTCTCGGAACACATCGCCTTATTGTCTACCACGCGTAGCGCGCGCTTGCTGGAAACGAGTTGGGTGTGATGCTGGTCGGGACCGCGCCATCTGAAGATCGACGCCTTGTGACCGTCCTAGAACCCGTAACTTACATCACACGTTACAATTACTCACCTCATATCACATACAAACCACACTTAGGGCGTGACCTTTGAAGGTCGAACTTGGCGTCCCCAGCACTCAGGTTAGTGGTACATTTTGTTCTTATTATTAAGTAACCTTGTTTATTGAAAACAACGGTAGTCTCCACGTATCGTGGAAAAGTTCAAGACACGTCCAGTTACCGTTGGCTGGCCTATTGCAGTCCTGAACAAAGTGGTAGCAGAAGCGTGGTCTTATAAGATCCACATAGTACATTGGAAGTTTTGACTATTGTTGAAAACTTAAAACTTGAGTTTAATTACTTAACACAACTTATAACTTGATAAGTTTTGAATATATTACCATGTCATCCGGGCTATCTAATTGAAGTTGAATCAATTGAAGTTGTATTTGTAATTTGTACTGTAGCCTCTTTCATTGCATTGACAGGTAGGATTTATTTGTGAAATTAGGAATTATTGGTATAATTTGGTATAATTTGGTACATAATTTGGTACATAAGTTGGTATATTGTTGTAAAAGTTGTTTGGTATTTGTTGCAATTAATAATTGAATGTCATTGATCTGAATTTGAAAGGTTATCTAAATAATAATTACACATAGTCTAACATAATAGGACTTGAATTGTGTGTATTGGTTATTGCATTTATAGTAATTATTGGATTGTTGATAGAGATTCTCCGGCTCAATATTATACTTCAATTGTTGTATTTAATTGTTGGTGTGATCCTGCACAATATATACATTGAATTGTTATTTATTTTGTAACTAGCCATCCTTAGCAAGCTAGATTCATACTTGGAATAAGTACAGGGTTGGATTTGGACTTGAAATAATTGAATTTGAATTTTTATTTTGTTGAATATATTTGGCCGGCTAACAAGTCATTGCTGTTTGTTTAATATTTGATTGTTGGTTGTTGATTGTTGTTTGTATTAATATTTGATTGTTGCAATGGCCTCATTAAGGGCAGTCAGGGAGGCTGCTGCGGGATTGACCTCACAGTTGAGATGGTTCACATCGGCAGCTGCAACTGTTGAGCGTGTGGAATTGGAAGAGCTCACCCTTGCTCGGTATGGGCAAGTGATTGAGAGGATCAAGTCAGCTGATGCTGCGCTCATACGCTTCAACGAGTACATCATGGATGTGGATTTGGGGGTGATGGATCAGACAGCCCGCGATAAGATTTTGGGTGACTATGACCAGATTATCCACCTGGGGGATGTCATATGTCTTCGAGTGCGGAAATTTTTGAAGAGCCGGGTGCCTGATGCGGCCAAGCCGCAGACCCCTGTTGTTGCAGGCCCTGGACTATTGATTAGGCTGTCCACCCTGGAGCTGCCACATTTTGACGGTCGCTTGGACCACTGGCTGGGCTTCCTAGATCTCTTTGAGAGTCTTGTCGATGCACGCTCGGACCTCGGACCTGCCCAGAAGCTGGCCTATTTATTGTCTGTCCTGGAGGGCGAAGCCAGAGCCTTGGTGCAGCACTTGCCGGTGACGGATTCCTCTTACCCGACCGCTCTGGAGCTTCTCTCCCGACGGTATCAGAACAAGCGCTGCCTGGCTGATGTGCACATCGACCAGATTTTGGGGCTACCGGCCATTGTCAGCACGTCGACGTTGCGCACTGACTTGCTGAACCCGTTGGTTTCAGCGACCAACGCTTTGAGACGCTTGGAGTTACCGGTAGAACATTGGTCCTACTTGTTGGTGCACATAGTGCTGCAGTTGCTCCCCGCGGAGTTGAGGTCACGTTTCGAGCAGGAGTATGGTGGGGATGGTGCCACCCATCTTCCCCCCTTTGACGACCTCCTCAAATTTTTGGAAGACGAGTGTCGGTTTGCGGATAACACTCGTGGCGCCACGGGGTCACCCCCACTACCTTCTCAGCCCAGAGACCAGGGACGGACTAGGGCTCGGGGGCCTGTTGATGTTCCCCCCGCCCCCCGTTTTGCTGGCGCCCAGAGTCCTCGGGCTAGGGGGCCTGTTGATGATCGCCCCGCCCCCCGTTTTGCTGGCGCCCGGAGTCCTCGGGCTAGGGGGCCTGTTGATGTTCGCCCCGCCCCCCGTTTTGATGGTGCCCGGAGTCCTCATCATTGTGACTTTTGTAAGGCAACGGGGCATGTCATGGCGCGTTGCCCGGATTTTTTGAATTTGCACGTAAGTGCCCGCCGCCGTATTGTCAACGCACGCCGTTTGTGCTTTTCGTGCTTGGGGGCCCACTTCCATCGGGACTGCCCCGACCCCCGCCCGTGTAGAATTTGTGAAGGGTCCCACCTTGAGATTTTGTGCGCCAACGCGAACCGCTCCAGCAGACCAGCCTCCGAGGGGGGTTCGCGCAGTGGGGGGTACCCCGGAGACGAGCACCGGGCTGAGACCCGCGATTCTGTACGCCGCACTCCACCCCCCGCGCAAGTTGAACGGGAGCCCCACGAGCGCCATTTGGTCTTCCCTCGTCAGGGAGAACGCGCATTGGCTGCTAGGCAGCAGTGGCCGGGTCGGCGCCGCTGCCTTTCCCCTCCGTTGGCGGAACGTCCCCGGCTGGAGTCGCGCCCTCCGCCATTCGGGCATTCGGTGGGATATGCCCCTCCAGTGATGGCGAGCGGCTTGGGACACCGCGCGGACGAATATTTGGATTGTTGGCCTCGTCGTGAACGAAGGCAGCCTGGAAGCGGCGATCGGTCGCCGCCCAGGCATCACTAAGAGATTGACGCCTGCCCGCTAAAGGACCCCCCCGATCAAGACGGTTTTGTTGCCAACGGCCTCGGTCACGGTCTGGGGACCCTTGGGTGACTCGATTGTGGTCTGTGCCATTTTGGAGACGGGAGTCCGGGGTTGCCTTTTGTCTTCTTGGTTAGCGGGACAGGTTGGCCTGAAGGTGAACGACCTTTCAGGCAAGATTTGGGGAATTGGCGAACCGGCTGACACCACTGTTGAGGGAAGGACCTGGTTTGAGGTCACCCTTGTGAGTTGTCCTTACCCTAAAATTGGTGCTCCTGCCCTTGTTGTAACTGAACTTGGTACAATTGTTGGTGACTGATCGTCACACTAAGAACTCGCATGCCGGTTGCAATGCGCTGTTGGCCATTCTGCAGCGAGAATTTTGGATTTTGTCGGCTGATCGCGTCAATGAGGCGAGGCCCTTTGCTGGCGTCGTAACGGATTTTGTTGGTCCCCCTTTGTTGAAGACGTCCACCCTTCGTAATAGCAAGATTGTTAGGGCTTATTTGTGTGTTTGTCTGCCTGTCAACCAAGGCAGTACATTTGGAGCTGGTAACCTCCCTCTCGACAGAGGCCTTTGAGGCGACTTTGGAAAGATTTGTGTCTCGCCGTGGGTTACCTTCGTTGATTAGGTCTGATTGCGGTACGAATTACAAGGGTACAAGTAACTATTTGAAGGAGGTATACGCCTTCCTTAATGAGAGCCAGGTTGACATTGGTAATAGTTTGGCCCGCCGATGGGGTCACTTGGTTGTTTGACCCGCCAGCCTGCCCCCATTGGGGGGGTATTTTTGAGGCCGCGGTGAAAGCGGCAAAGGGACGCTGGCGGAGATTGTTGGGAGACACCGTTCTCACCTTTAATGAACTAGCTACGGTATTTGGCCGCATTGAAGCTGTGTTGAATTTGCAACCTTGTCAAGACTTCCAATTGATTAGCGGACGGGTAGGCCCGTCCGGGGGGGGTAGATGTTGCGTCCCAAATGTAATTTTGAACGCTCTTTTTGGTGTGGCAACATTCTATTGTCTTTGATGTTGACACTTGACATAACCTCTCTGACTTGACAGATTGACTTTGCTTGCTTGGAAAAATGTCCGCACGTTTGGGACTTTGATTTGATTAATTGGTAAAATATTGTTGGATTCGCCTGTCGAGACCGATAATTGGGTCGCGAATTATCTAATTGTTGAAGTGTATTCCCCATTTGCCAAAAACCCCGGGATATTGTTGAATCGTACGCCGCCTTGTCGTCGGTTGGGCTGGCACGCGGAATTAATTGTAAATCGAATTGGATCTCGCGAGATATGAACAGATTAATTGTGTTCAGTGGTTGATTGAACTTTGTAATCTCGGATTAACAAGAATCCAGTGATATTTCTCGGAACACATCGCCTTATTGTCTACCACGCGTAGCGCGCGCTTGCTGGAAACGAGTTGGGTGTGATGCTGGTCGGGACCGCGCCATCTGAAGATCGACGCCTTGTGACCGTCCTAGAACCCGTAACTTACATCACACGTTACAATTACTCACCTCATATCACATACAAACCACACTTAGGGCGTGACCTTTGAAGGTCGAACTTGGCGTCCCCAGCACTCAGGTTAGTGGTACATTTTGTTCTTATTATTAAGTAACCTTGTTTATTGAAAACAACGGTAGTCTCCACGTATCGTGGAAAAGTTCAAGACACGTCCAGTTACCGTTGGCTGGCCTATTGCAGTCTTGAACAGACATCATTTGCCAAAAGCTGTAGAATATCAACATTTATTAAATAATTATTTACATAACTCTAAGCGTAAAGATAAAACTAAAATTAGTTGGTCAGACGAAGCATACAAAGCATTTTTGCAGTGTAAAACTAGTCTGCAAAATGCAGCTACCTTATCGTATCCGACACCGGATATACCTATAGCTCTTATGACCGACGCTTCAAATACTTGTATAGGCGCAGTTCTCCAACAGCGTATTAATAAACGCTGGAAACCATTAGGTTATTTCTCACGTAAGTTAACTACGGCTCAAACTAAATATAGTACGTACGATCGTGAATTACTAGCTATCTATGAAGCTATCATCCACTTTCGCAAATTATTTGAGGGTCGGGAATTGATCATTTATACTGACCATAAGCCTTTAACTTACGCATTTGCTAAATTAAATAGCGATAAAGAAACTCCTCGTAGAACTCGTCAACTAATGTACATAAGCGAATTTAGTACAGACATACGTCACATAACCGGCGAAAATAACATTGTAGCCGACACCTTATCGCGCGTAGTCACAATAACATGTCCTACGGTTCTTGACTTCGCAGAATTAGCCACTGCGCAAAATAACGATGCTTACTTAATGCAACAATTGCAACAGTGTAATTCTAGTAATAATATTGTTATGAAGCGAATTAAATTACAAGATAGCGAACAACATATTTATTGTGAAACCTCTACACATAATATTAGACCTTATTTACCTGAACATTTTAGGAAAATAGCATTCAATTCTATACATAATCTAAGCCACCCAGGTATTAGAACAACCAAGAAATTAATATGTAACCGTTTCTTCTGGCCAGGTATGAACAAAGATATTACGTTATGGTCAAGAACTTGCATTAACTGTCAGAGAACTAAAATTCAGCGTCATACCATTTCTCGTGTCGAATGTTTTCCTAAGTCAGGCCGTTTCGAACATATACATGTCGATATAATAGGTCCTTTAAATACATCTTCAGATGGTTTTAAGTACTGCGTCACAATTATAGACCGATGTACACATTGGCCAGAAGCATTTCCCGTTAAAGACATAACTGCTGATACGGTAGCAAAAACTATTTATGAGGGTTGGATCACTCGTTTTGGTTGCCCAGTGCGCCTCAGTAGTGATCAAGGCCGTCAGTTTGAAAGTTCATTGTTTAATGAATTGATGAAATGTATGGGAATAGATAGAATTCGAACCACACCTTACCACCCACAGAGCAATGGTGCCGTAGAACGGTGGCACCGCTCCCTAAAAGTGTCATTGACAGCTAGGTTGCATGGTAACTCATGGGTTGAAGAATTACCCACTGCACTTTTTGGCTTGAGGGCAGCGTTAAGAAGCGACTCAGGTTTAAGTGCTGCAGAAATCACGTATGGTTGTAGTTTACGTTTACCAGGTGAATTTTTCGATAAATATAATAAGGAACCATCGGATCCTCATACTTTAGTCCAATACATACGCGATACCATAAATAAATTCAAACCCGTATCGTTGTCAAAAACTAAATCGAATTCTGTATTTATTCACCCTGACCTTAAACAGTGTGAATATGTTTTTATTAGGAACGATGCAGTTCGTAGACCACTTCAACCACCTTATGATGGTCCCTTCCGCGTAATTAGGAGAAGTGACAAGGTGTTTAAAGTTCAATTGCTCAATAGGCAAATAAATATTTCAATCGATAGGTTGAAACCTGCTTATATTTTGAACGAAAATATTAGCTCAGACGTAGTCGAACCAGACACATCTAGTAAAACTGGCACTACTGAGCGTACCTCTACAGTTCGCGATAACGCATCTAGTAGATTCATAACTCGGACCGGACGTGTAATCAGGCCTCCGATTCGATTTGCCGATCAGGCATTATAACTTAAAGTAACCAATTTACTAATAAATGGTAACGCAATTGCTGAATAAACACATTAATATTTGTACCTAATATAAGTGCTTAATTAGAATTTTTACGATATTATTTCAGTTCAACGTAACCATTCGACAACAAGTATCAGTCTCTTAATTGTGTCAAAATATTTAAGTAATACACTAGTTTTACAGTTTAGTAGTTTCACAAAATGGGAAAGAATCAGAGCAAAGATGTTGTCATAGCCCAAAATAATGGGCAGTGTAGCGTAAATAAAATTAAGTGCACAGTAAAACACAAACCGCTACTTAACACGTTTAATTTTGATTAAAAGGAAAAAGATAGAAAACAAGTACTTAATTAAAAAAATATAAAAAAAGTTAAATATTAGTTATTATAGGGAGCCTTTCAGTGATGGCGTGGGTTAACTTAGCGGAAAGAAAAGAATGTTATCGAAAGTATTATGCAAATATTTTTAACTTACCTAACAAAAAATCGATTGCAATCGGTTATAGCTAGGCGAATACGCATTATTAGTAATTTTAATTACAAAAACACTAAGAGCATCCAACGCGTCTTGATAGGCCTTAGGTTGGAAAGAGTTGACGTGAGAATTTTTAGATTAGAAATATACAAATTAGGTGCACTATTTAAAATAGAACTCCTGCTGCGAAAACTCGGTAATTCCTGGACGGCTGAACACGTCTGTGGGTAGTAACGTAGAAATCACGGAGCCACTGCGCTGCGGGGTCCGCAGTAACGTAGAAATCACGGAGCCACTGCGCTGCGGGGTCCGCATCTACCTCGTACTCGCTTCAGGCCTTTGAGATGGACGTCTCAGGCACAGGATGTGCTCGGATATCGGGCGAGAGCGCCCCGACCTCCGTCGTCGATAACCGACGTCGCTTGCCCGTAGGGTGGAGCCAAAAATTGGCTTGTAACGGGATCTAAACAAAAAAGAAACTTCAGACCACCGATGCAAGCTGAATCTTTGATTAATTATGAAACTAGTGCGAAATGGATCGAAAAGAAAAAAGACGACAATACATACCAAATTAACCAGAAAATCACCCACAGACTATCCTTTTGCTAGGACACTTTATATTTTTTATTGGGTTTACACCAACAGAAAAAAAACTTTCACTTCATAATTTCGATATTAATCACAAAAAATAAGGTCGACCATCACTTATCGGGTCCCAAAAATGTAATGACGCCGTCAAAAGGCAAAACAACCGACGATTTTTTTACAATTCCTGGTTCAAATGTGAATAACAGCTATGAAGAAAAAATTTTTTATTGAAAAGTTTGCATTAGGATTGGAGGAGGTCTTAACCGTAGCGGTTTTACGCTACAGTACCCCATTCCCAGTAAAAAAAAGGGAGTAGCAACCCTAAAGGTGAGTGGCAACCCTAAAGGAAAGCTGAGTGACAACCCTAAAAGAAAGGTGGTTGACAACCCTAAAAGAAAGGTGAGAGATCAACCCAAGTGAATGTATCAACCCAGTGAGAGGGTGACAACGCTATAACAGATTGACATCACAACAACAGATTGAAAACACAACAACAGATTGAAAACACAATAACAGACTGACAACACAAAAGGGATAGCATCAACCAAGAGTGAAAACCATAATATACAAATTAAATAAACTAGCCTAACTAACTTTAAACTAAATACATCAAATCAACAACATCGAAGTGCAGCTGATACTGAATAAAATTGAAAGCCGGCCTCCAGTTTAGACGTTAACAGTGCGAGCTTCAGATGCGTCTCCTAAACCTACATTAGAATAGAAAAACAAACGATAGATCTAGAGTAATATTCTTAAATATATATAGGAACAAAGAACAATAATCAACACGAAACAAATAAGAGTTGAGATTAAGAAATAACTTAAAAATACGACGAAAACTCAAAGGAAGTCAAACAAAAACTCGAAGTCAAACACAAAAGCTCGAAGTCAGATAAAAACTCGAAGTGAGACACGACTCAAAGTCCAACACGACTCAAAGTCAAACACAACTCAAAGTCAAACACGACTCAAAGTCGAACACGACTCAAAGTCAAACACGACTCAAAGTCAAACACGACTCAAAGTCAAACTCGACTCAAAGTCAAACACGACTCAAAGTCAAACACGACTCAAAGTCAAACACGACTCAAAGTCAAACACGACTCAAAGTCAAACACGACTCAAAGTCAAACACGACTCAAAACTGAATTTAAGAGCTTAAGTTATAGAGGGATAAGTTAGAAGGTTAAGTTAAAGAGGGAGGGTTAAGTTGAAGAGGGTGGACCTTAAATCAAAATCAAAAATACGACGCCTAATGAGAGGAAATGGTTATGAATAAATATTAACTCCAGGGAGGAATGAGGGTCGAAATAATAAAAGAGGTGTCGTTAATTGAAAACTAATGGCCTAACATAAGTAATGCTGATTAAGTTAAGAATATGGAACAAGTTAATTCATTTAAGTATGTCTTTTATATGATATTGTCCAATATGATGAGAATCACAGTCTTGTAGGACATATGTAGTCATGGAGATGACTCTGATCACACGACATTTAATGAAACGAGGAGCAAGCTTTCCTGTAAAGTATTCAGCAGCTGACGATTTTGAAAAATTACGCCTCCATACAATGTCGCCGGCGTTAAGTGTAATAGCCGTCCGGTTCGTATTGTAATTTCGCGAATTACGGAGAAAAGCAGAAGAAAGATTGTCCGCTACTTTTGCGTAAATCTCGGCGAGCGAAGTCAGATTACTCGCGTGTTGTTCCCGACTTTCAGCTAAATTAGTGCTTAGAGTCTGGTTATTCGCACGCGATGAATCCATACAGACTTTTCTACCGAATATGAGAAAGTTTGGCGTAAACCCTGTGGCTAAATTAATACATGAATTGAGGTAAAGTTTGACCTTGGGTAACAATTTAGCCCAATTCCTTTGGTTCTCGCCAACCAATATGCTCAAACAAGTAACGACACTTTGGTTATAACGTTCTACCGTGTTTGCTTGTGGAGCGTAATAAGGGGTAAGTCATATCAGGTCGACGGATTGACCTATAATAATTCAAGGCGCGACCGGATAACACTTCGTGGAAGCGTTTAAGCAGATATCTGTCAGTTATGTCGTCTGAATCCTTCTCTTCTTCGATACTGGTGAAAAAATTTCGAACACTGGTATCTCCAGTATAATTTATGTTCCATTTTCTTAGCGAAAATCGTTTTAGAAGGTAAACGGGACAGTCCTCGAATTCCATAGGAGAAGGTAAGTTAAAACGACTAGTACCCGGAGTGGGCCTAGGTGGAATGGGAGGAGGTCTAGAAATAATACTTTCGTGTAAAGGAGTCTCACCGATAGAACCTTCTTCGGACATTTTTAAACACAAAATAGAAATAGATTAAATTAAAGAGAGCGGGACTTAGCAGGAAATCGTTAGATATCGTGCCGTAATATCGATACGGGAAGAAGACAACCAAAATGAACGTCAAAGGAATCCGCTGGGCTAAGAATCCAACAAAAACAGATACTAGCAAATAGCAGAAAAGCAAACAGTCGGGCTAAAAAATAAAAAAGGTAGACACTAGCACACGACCATTCAAAAAGCTTACCTTTGGTCACGATGCCTAACCATCCACACATCAAACACACTACGGGAAACTAACTACCGCTACCTACTGGGATAAAATAAAACTCGGGATAGATACGTATATTTTGGGAGGAAATAAAAGAATTGGAAATTGGGTATAGTTACAAAGTTAATCTTTAAAATTGAATTTCACAAACATCACACAATTAAGCAAAGAACATAAATTCAGTTAGCAATTCCGTAGTCCAGTCGTTTGAATCGGGAAAACATTCAAGACAGGTAATCCTTTTAACTTCCATACGGGTATCTGACCAATTCTAAAACCTGAAACTCACAACAAGAAAGATGAAAATTAAAGATTGCTCTCAAGAGCAACCACACACGAGATAACAAAAAAAAAGGTATTTTAGTAATAATTAATATGCAAACTTACTTTAATTCGGGCGCCATATTGTAGCGTAAATAAAATTAAGTGCACAGTAAAACACAAACCGCTACTTAACACGTTTAATTTTGATTAAAAGGAAAAAGATAGAAAACAAGTACTTAATTAAAAAAATATAAAAAAAGTTAAATATTAGTTATTATAGGGAGCCTTTCAGTGATGGCGTGGGTTAACTTAGCGGAAAGAAAAGAATGTTATCGAAAGTATTATGCAAATATTTTAACTTACCTAACAAAAAATCGATTGCAATCGGTTATAGCTAGGCGAATACGCATTATTAGTAATTTTAATTACAAAAACACTAAGAGCATCCAACGCGTCTTGATAGGCCTTAGGTTGGAAAGAGTTTTTGACGTGAGAATTTTTAGATTAGAAATATACAAATTAGGTGCACTATTTAAAATAGAACTCCTGCTGCGAAAACTCGGTAATTCCTGGACGGCTGAACACGTCTGTGGGTAGTAACGTAGAAATCACGGAGCCACTGCGCTGCGGGGTCCGCAGTAACGTAGAAATCACGGAGCCACTGCGGTGCGGGGTCCGCATCTACCTCGTACTCGCTTCAGGCCTTTGAGATGGACGTCTCAGGCACAGGATGTGCTCGGATATCGGGCGAGAGCGCCCCGACCTCCGTCGTCGATAACCGACGTCGCTTGCCCGTAGGGTGGAGCCAAAAATTGGCTTGTAACGGGATCTAAACAAAAAAGAAACTTCAGACCACCGATGCAAGCTGAATCTTTGATTAATTATGAAACTAGTGCGAAATGGATCGAAAAGAAAAAAGACGACAATACATACCAAATTAACCAGAAAATCACCCACAGACTATCCTTTTGCTAGGACACTTTATATTTTTTATTGGGTTTACACCAACAGAAAAAAAACTTTCACTTCATAATTTCGATATTAATCACAAAAAATAAGGTCGACCATCACTTATCGGGTCCCAAAAATGTAATGACGCCGTCAAAAGGCAAAACAACCGACGATTTTTTTACAATTCCTGGTTCAAATGTGAATAACAGCTATGAAGAAAAAATTTTTTATTGAAAAGTTTGCATTAGGATTGGAGGAGGTCTTAACCGTAGCGGTTTTACGCTACAGTAGGTTGAAACCCAAATAAACCAGCATGGTTATATACTTATATTTATACTTGCGTTGTTGGCAATAATTTTGATCTACGTGTTACGGAACCGTTGCCGTTCCGCTGTGAAACGCTGGCTGCGTAAGGAGATTGTAGACCTCCAGCCGCCTAAGATCGTGACTGTGTCAGGCCAGGTTCAAACTCAGCCACATTCAGTCGCGCCTTCCACATCTTACGTCAACGCCGGATTGGTAAACTAGTGAACACGCTATCGCGGGGTAGCAAGTTCGATCCCAAGGTATTACCGTAGGGCTAGTGAATCAGTCATTACGTTATTTCATAATTCTTATATTATTTTATATTATTATCTTTTATTAATGTGCTACTATGTCCAGTGCTGATATTTAGTATACTAAAAGAATTATGTTTGTAAATTAAACATAAATGTATTATTTTCAGTAACTTTTAATAATGTGTAATTTCAATGTTTAAGTAATCTTTGTACAATCGTACTTGCGAAACAAGTTGTTTAATTGTATAACAAATGCTGATGTTAGATGTAACACATTACATTTTATTGTTAAAACTTAACATAACTATATTGTATCTGTATTAAATGATTATAATGTAATTCATTATTTAATTAATATAATAAACATTATTAAATGTAATAAACAAACAGCATACAACATTTGCTAGTGTGGCATTGCAATTTGTATATTTGTATTTAATTTTGTGTAAATTATAGCGACTCTAACTTTGGTTTGTTAATAAATTTTATTTTTTGTTTTTTTTTTAAAAAGGAGGGGGTTATTGTGGCGACACATTGTATTTTGCTGAGCTAGCTCCTTCAGAGCTCTCACGGCCAACCGCTCCTAATGAAGTCAGTCGCTACCCATAGGCCACAGTATAGACCCGCGTATACACCGTGTATAGACTTACGTCATAGACCGTGTCTTTGTATTTAATTTAAGTGATATATAAAATACAAGTTTATCTGTTTTCAAGGTGTCTACTTATTGTCTAAATTTACAACCTTCTGATCTGAGGAGTAATTAACGACAACATAGGAACAATTAAATCCTCGTCAAATATCCGTTAAACCTTCATTGTGCGTACGGCTAAGGAGTGGAATTCCCTGCCGGAGTCTGTGTTTCCCGATAGCTATAACCTAGGGTTCTTTAAGTCAAGAGTGAATAGGTTACTTTTAGGTAAGCGTGCTTCATCTTCGACCACATCATCACTTACCATCAGGTGAGATGGTGGTCAAACGCGAACTAATTATTAATGAAAAAAAAAATTAGTTTAGCATCCAATTGCTTCAGATACATAGAATTCGGTTTTTGAGTTATTTATAATTATCTTTTAATTTGGCCTTTTCCCACCTATGTTGCTGATGGCTTCGATTATAGTTAAATTTTAAAATAAAATTAAATTAAGTATTATAATAAAATTAAAATTAAATTAAAATTATTTTTTTAAATTAAATTACCATACATTATAGGTAGGTAAGTCTAAACGTGAGGACTAGCTATTGAGTCCCTGGCGACTGTTTTCCTCTTTTTTGTTTTTATTAGCTGTAAGTTAATGTTAGATGGGCAACAAAAAAAACCCTAATGCTGCGTGACACGATACCTCATGGCAAGACTCGTGTGAGATTTTCTGGCTCCTACTCACCGTCTTCTCCTGTATGTAAACAATAATTTTCATCTTTTTAGTCTTTAAGTAATATTGCTTCATTCTTGTATTCAATTCTCTATCCATTATTTAAGTTACAACGAGTGTCAGGCCGCGGGAGGGAACTGGTGACCTGTAATACAGGTTCTCGTTGAAACCCACTCCAGGCACCTGTCTCTCACAAAGTCAAACCCCTACTTTAGTTTACAGTAATTTTTAGCTTTAAGTTACTTTGTTTTGAGAAAATTAAACGTCTTATATTATATTATTATTACTCACTAGCTGACCCGGCACAACTTCGTTCGCGTGGTATCCTATCCCTATCCAACCGATACCACTACCCCTATCCTACCGATACCATAGTCATACCTTACTCTACCCCTACCCTACCCCAACCCTACACTACCCCTACCCTACCCTACCAATACCCTACCCTACCCCTACCCTTACCCTATCCCTACCACTACCCCTACCCTACCCCTACTCTAATATATTACAATTATTAAAATACAAAAAGAAACTGGCCAACTGCGAATCGGACTCGCCCATGAAGGGTTCCGTAGTAGCAAGCAAAGATTGAAAAATAACTGTTTTTCATAGTGTTTGTATGAATGACAGTGATATGTTTGTTTTTGAAATGTACTACATCTTAAAAACTGTTGACCAAAAGTGCAAACCAATTTTCGTTGAAAGCCATTGGGCTACGGAAACATAAAAAAAAATTTTGCAAAAAATAGAACCGACTTCCATATCAAAACACTACAAAGCCAAAAATAACTTTAATTTCGGAAGTCGGTGTTATTGGTTTTGGATTTTCCTTTTTTTCTCACACCGCCTTCCGAAATTAAAGTTATTTTTGGCTTTGTAGTATTTTGATATGGAAGTCGGTTCTACTTCTTGCAAAAAATTTTTTTTTCACGCTTTTTAGTGGGTTGGTTTGTAATTTATCTAGTTACAAAAGCCATAGTGTCAACAACTTATCACCTTTTACAAAATATTGCTTTTCCCTGTGCATAGCCGTTAATTTTTGAGGAGTTCTCCTGGTATTTGACCATCAGCTCTACATCACCATATGTATTGTGACGAGCATAAAGTGTTTAACATCCGTACTCAAGTAATCGAATCGCAATCCACGAAAAACTTATTATTGAGGAGTTTCAGTGGCCATCTGTGGTCTTCATCATCAGTTCAACTTCCCCAAATGGTACTTTTCGGAAACAACTGCTCAAGGTCCTATAAGAAATACCCAAAACGCTATAGGTGTGCCTATAATATTTGAAGAGTTCCCTCGATTTCTCCAGGATCCCATCATCAGATCCTCATTTTGTAACAATGGGACCAACTAGAAAGTATACCCATTCAAATACAAAAAGAATTTTTCAAATCGGTCCAGCCGTCTCCGAGTTATGAGGTAATATACATAAAAAAAAAAAAAAAAAGAAGTTCAAGACGAATTGTAAACCTCCTTTTTTTCAAGTCGGTTAAAAAGGCTAAAACTAGTCGGTGCTCGTAAATACATAATAACAGCCCAATGGGTTCATCTGCAAGGTTAAGTCGCTCTTGCCAGGGTCTATCCGTAGACGAATGACACTTTAAGATATCGAGATATATCTGCGCCTCGGAAAGTAGGATAAGGCGTAGGCGGATTATGAGTAACAATAATATAATATAAGACGTTTAATTTTCTCAACACAAAGTAACTTAAAGCTAATAATTACAGTAAACTAAAGTAGGGGTTTGACTTTGTGAGAGACTGGTGCCTGAAGTGGGTTTCAACGAGAACCTGTATTACAGGTCACTAGTTCCCTCCCGCGGCCTGAGGCCCGCTGTAACTTAAATAAAGGATAGTGAATTGAATACAAGAATGAAGCAATATTACCTAAAGACTAAAAATATGAAAATTATTGTTTACATACATGAGAAGACGTGGTGAGTAGAAGCCAGAAAATCCCACACGAGTTTTGCCATGAGGAATCGCGTCACGCAGCATTGTGGTTTTTTTTTGTTGCCCATCAGACCTTAAAAATATTGTCCAAGTGCGAGTCAGACTCGCCCATGAAGGGCATGGCATATATTTTTTTTAGATTTTTCCCTCCATAATTATAGAAGTTACACACATTTTACCACTTTAGAAGCGTATATCTTTTAAACGATTAACTTTATGAAAAAGTAGTTTTAGAAACCTCAATATCATTTTTAAAGACCTGTCTATAGATACCACACACGCATAGGTTTCATGAAAAAATATATTTTCAGTTTGAGTTCCATGTATGGAAAAATAAAATATAAAACAATTTAAAGGGAGCTCCCTTTTATATCTATTTTTTATTATTTCATGAAACCTATGCGTGTGTGGCACTATAGACAGGTCTTTAAAAATGATATTGAGGTTTCTAAAACTACTTTTTCATAAAGTTAATCGTTTAAAATATAAACGTATTTCATCCAAATCCACCCAGTACTTTCGAATATTAGTATACATTTAAGAGGGCTAAGTAATAATAATAATAATATATATTCCACAACTTTCACACAACGCCATCAAGTCCCAAACTAAGCAGAGCTTGTGCTATGAGTACTAGACAACTGATAAACATACATATATATTTCTAAATACATACATTAATATGTAGATAAATTACACCCAGACAAAGAACAAATGATCGTGCTTATCACACAAACATTTGTCCTGGGTGGGAATCGAACCCACGACCTTGAGCATAGCATGTCACTCTTTGTGTTGATTTTCCATCAGATCAGTTTTATCTTCAATTCGATCACCAAATTGTATTGGTTATTTACTGCCCATCAAGATTAGGAACTAAAGCCAGAAAAAAGGAAAACAAAAAGTTAGGTTAGTTAGGATTATACAGTGTGCGATGGAATTGCACAATCTAATTCCACCCCGCTCCATTATCAGACTATATGACGAATGGAGATGCGCCATCGTTACATGGTGGATATCCCACCAATACATTTTGGGAATAATTTCATTGTGCTTATAGCAGGTAAGGAGTGGATTTTCCTGCCGGAGTCTGCGTTTCCCGATAGCTCTAAACCCTGGGTGTTTTTAAGACAAAAGTGAATACGTTACTTCCAGATAAGCATGCTTTATCTTAGACCTCGCTTACAATCAGATGAGATGGTGGTCAAACGCAAGACTTTAATTAATTTACAAAAAAATTAGGTATGGAAAAATCAAATAAACTATGTTAACTTTCATAGAAAACCAGAGTAATAATATCTACACAATATCCATATAAATCATATCGCAAATTTTTTCTCGCAAAACACGAATTATACTGTTTCAATCAAGTCAAATCTTTAGATCTGTGACGAGAATATGAGAAACCACTTTCAAGTATCATAAAAGCTTATTAAGAATTTCTGTTCAGATCAAACGATATCACATTTGCCATAAACGATTCAGCTGATTGCCATTCTCGACGCACAAAAGAACAAACTCATAACCTTCTCTTTTGATATGTTAAACAACCGTGTTTCTAATACATTTTGATCGTATTTTACCGTCATGAGTCGGTTTTCGAATATGTTCGTTTAAGACTCCCGCAAACAGGTGCGACGCGACATTGCGACTACTATGTTATGTTAAATAATTATAAAATAAAACAAAATAAGTGGTTGGTCTTGAATTTCAATATTGAAGTATGTCTGAGTTCCAAATAACTGCGTTTTCTATGATTTTGAAATAAATAAAGGAATAGAATGTTTATTTAAATAGCATGTTAACAGAAATGTAAAGATCCAGAAGTAAATATATACATTACTAGCAGTTACTCGCGACTTCGTTCGCGTGGGAAGATTTTCCAGTGTAAATCCCGATCCCATGGAAATTTCTCAAAATCCCGTCTTAGCGAGCATCCACGTAAAGGAACCCCCATGCAAAATTCTAGAGCCCTACTGCTTGTAGTTTCTGATATTTTGTGATTAATCAGTGAGTGGTATAACGTATATTGTTAACCTTCAAGCGGGCGCGCGTAGTCGAATCGAGCGCGCTTAATACATTTTCGTTCATATTATGATTATTACCCATCACATGTAATTTTCATTTCTAGTAGCCTGTCTCTATGTCATTCGGACTTAAATAAACTATTTACCGTCGGCGCAGGCGTTCCCCCAACCCCACAAATCGTGATTGTTTAAGTCGCGGGGCAGTCGTCGAAACGACTACACGCGCCTGTCATTGAAAAGGTTACGCGCGACGCTCAACGCGACATATTACTTCGGTTATCACTCAATATTATCGTGTAATATATAGTTTACATATATGTATAGTAATTTGAATATTGCTTTTTTTATAAAATGTGTTGTAGACCGTGACCACAGAGTGCAATACTCGAGGAATCACTAAGAGAAGACGAAGAAGAGCTCAAAGAATCAGAGCTCTAAGGCTCTGAAACTTCCAACCACATCGTGTCAGAGAAGGATATGAGAGTGATTTGCCTCTTTTAGAAATATATAGCTGTTTTACAGGGTGCGAAGGTAATGAAGTGGCAAATATCTAACAATAACAGAGTGATATCTTATAGATATGTTTACATAAAACTGTCTTTTACCAAATTCAGTGGGAGAGAACGATGTGATTGATGAGATGATGGCAGGTTTTCGAGGAAAATGTCCTTTCTGACAGTACCTACATAAAATCAAAGCTCGACAAATACGGAATAAATACGGAATTTTACGTCCTCAGCATTGAACTTTATGCTTGCAAGCAGCCTGAAGACCAGTTTAGTAATATTGCGGCAGACATAGTGAAGAGGCTAATTACACCAATTCCTGGAAGAAACCTAGCAATCGACAATTTCCTATTATCATTAGTGATCCTTTGGTGAAAAATTTGGCCAAGCATTATAAGATAAAAATACCTCCTTAGAAAGAAATACCTTCTTGTTTTATAGATAAAAACTGACCTGAATATTCAAGTCAATGATCTTATGATCTGAAACTGAACCTGAGGAAAACTAAATCAAAGTTTATTTAATTTATTCTTATTTTATCATTTTTATTGTTTTACTTGGTATATAAACTACTGTCTAGAGTATGTAAAAGGGTTCTGTGTTCCTAAATTGTTTTTTTTTTATCCAAAGAATATTTCAGTTATCATTATTGATTTAATAATTTTTATTTTTCATAATTTTAAGTACTTTTTTTGACAAATTAGACTTTAAAGACTATAATAATAATAATTCTTTATTTTCAGACAACAATGATCCAGCGTGTTAGTAAACAATAATATAACTTATTACTAGTGTTAGTAGTTAAAATACAATAGAGAAGAAGACAGACCAAATAGTATTGTGAAAAGGACATCCCCAAATTAATGGTTAGTGATTGTCCTTCTCACAAAACTTTTAATAATTGGAGAGTCGATACTCTCCGCCACAGTTTTTAGAATGCTGTTGCCACTCGCCCGCAACCTTGACAACAGCGACGCGGTTCTCTTGCGAATGACGGCGTGGAAGCCGTCAGCTCGGTTTTGCGCAAACATAGCAGAAGCGCTGCACCATCGTGACAGTCCCAACAGCATCCTAAAAATATTATTATACTGAACGCGTAGGTCATCCAGCGTTCTTTTGGTATAGTTGACCCAAAGATTCCCCGTGTAAAAGCACTGGCAATACGCCTTAAATAGTGTTACTTTCACAAGACTGCTACACCGAGCGAATCTTCGGGCCAACATGTTACATCGGAACGCATCGAAATGCCCTACGCTCCCTTTCAATATCGACATTGTCCTTAAGGTCGTCAGTGAGAAGATGCCCTAGATATTTAAATTTCGTCACTCTTTTGACGTTCAAGCCATTTAGGGTAATATCAGGTATAAAATCTCGGCATTCACCGCTGGCCTTAAAGACAATATATTCGCACTTCTTAACATTATAAACAAGTCCGTGCGAGGCAGCATACGCCTGACAGACCCGCAGCATTTAATTTACAGCACTTGCCGTCGGCGCCAGCAACGCCATGTCATCAGCGTAGCTGATACTATTTATTGTTACACCATGAACGCTACATCCGACCCGCATATTGCTGAGGTCCACGATTAGGCCATCTACATATGTGCTAAATAGCCTAGGAGACGTCAGACCACCCTGTCTCACACCGCATTCCAACCTATAAGTTTCAGACTGTGCATTGGACCACTTAACAACATTTTCTTGGTTCGCATACCAATACTGTAGGATCCTGAGGACTCCTGCCGATACACCCCTGTCCTCAAGCTCTTTCCAGAGTACATCGTAATTTACCAGATCGAAGGCTCTGGAAAGATCCAGAAAACAGGCGTATACCGGCGTCCTACGATCAGTGTAATACTGGACCGTATGTTAATATGATTATGATAATATATCTGAGTACAAAAAAATAAATAAAAATTGTATAATTATTGCTTTATTTCTCTGATTCATCCCATAGGTCTTTTCGGTTACGCGCGCCCGCTCCCGTTACAAACGACCGCGCGCCCGCTTGAAGGTTAAATAAATACATAAAGATATTATTTTATAAGTGTAACAATTACTTAAAGACTAACAACACATGCACTAATTTATAAAAGTAATGGTAAAATAATGATTTATCTTTATTTCAATCTAAGTAAATAAGTGCGTACCTGTACTTATTTACACGATACTAAAACACCTATAATCTTATTATTTTTTTGTTTAACTGTCTGTCTATAGTTTTATATGTCCGAGCTAGTCACAGGAACAGCTGAACAATTTTTAATGAGAAGATAGAACAGGTAATAGGGCAATATGTAGGCCACTTTTTATCTCGGAATTCATACGGGGTTTACGCGGAACAACCTTTTACGCAAACGAAGTTACAATTAGCCTAAGACTTGGGCAGCTGAAGGAACAGGGTGGGTTTTAAGTCAGTAGAAGTCTGACACTCTCTTCCACTCCACCCAGAGCGGGAGAAGTCATTCGATGATTTTTCCACCCGGAAAAAAAAGGTAAGCGCATGACTTACTTTTCAATGCGTAGTGTGTTTCATAGTGTAAAAATATACCTGGAGTATAGGAGCTTTTATGTTCTCTCTCTCCGCCTCAAAGCTCTATTTCAATATAATGCTTCATCAGTAGTTTAATGAGATTATAATCTCAATTCTTTGATTATTACATTTTTCAATTAAATTATTTTTTGTTATACACAAAACGTGTTATTTTGTTAACTTAGTAGTGTAATTTTCTAAAACGGAGTTAGAGATTTCATTAAAGAAACTTTAAAACAGAAAGAAAAAAATTTTTCTAAAAAAAGCTTTTTTTTTTTTTTTTTTTTTTTTTTTTATTTAGTATAGGTTCGCGTTTGACCACCATCTCACCTGATGGTAAGTGATGATGTGGTCGAAGATGGAGCACGCTTACCTAAAAGTAACCTATTCACTCTTGACTTAAAGACTCCTAGGTTATAGCTATCGGGAAACACAGACTCCGGCAGGGAATTCCACTCCTTAGCCGTACGCACAATGAAGGTATTCCCAAAACGTTTTTTCCCAATTCGCTTTTCCTTAAATCTTAGGAATTTACCGTATCTTGGGTGCACAACTGCACAATACCACCAATACTCGTAACAAATATCTGTACCGCTACAAAAATGAAAGTTATTTCCTATGACTTTTATTTTTGATACATACTGAATTTAAATACTACTCTAAAATTCCGCGATAATAGGGATCCAAATCAAGAGTAATAAAGCGTCAGTCTATATATAGATCGGTACCGGGTGAGATATCGTCGTGGATAATGCAATACCGCATAACTAACATTTGCAATAAGGCCTATTTTGTAATATTAAATTATTTAAAATTAGCTCTTATTGAAAATGTTAGTTACGCGGTATTGCACTATCCACGACGATATGTAGGTACTTACGTGTTAAATTTACTGAACACTGCTTTTTGAAAGACTTTATTGCTCAACCCAAAAAAAAATGAATTATTGAGTGAGGTTACTATCTTTCTAAGAGTGCGATACAAACATTTATTCCGCTGCGGGAATCGAACTCATGATACGCAGCACAGCAGCCAATCACTTAGCCATGTCGACAATTTCTAAGAAAAACCAAGTGATTGAGTAAGTGAATTTTATTCAAAGAAACTTCTTGAACAGTTTATTAGAGAGTTTTCATTTGTATCTTTTCAAGAAGAAAGGAAAATTTCACGGAAAATAATTAAAATCTAAAGTAATATGAAGAAAACAAATTGTGTGTTTGTTTCTAGGAGGTAATCTCCGCAAATTATAAGCCGGTTGCGAATATTTTTCGCGGATGAAACCGTTCTAACTACGAAAAAATGTTAATTTGTCGTAGCACTTCTTCGCAGCTGAAACACTAGGAAGTGGTGACGGGCGGGTGACTTGGGGGACCTTTTTGTTCAAGGTTTGACATTAACCCTTAACCATCTAGCACGAGTCTCACAGACCTCGACGATTTAAAAATTGTGAATATTTCGCCGCGCAAGTTTTGTATAAACTTGTTTGTGCGTGTACCGAGTCTCTCGAGTTATTCCAGTCTGATACCCTGATCTGATCCCCTGGGGGATCGGTTTTATTTTATAATTATTTTTTATTCTGGTCTGATCCTATACGCAGGGTATCACAATTAAAGTTACATATTTTATTCCGGTCGAATACCCACCCTAACAGAGTTTTTGGAGCGTTAGAAAAATATACGTACAGGGTTATTAAAATACTGTTTGTACAAAATCTTGTAGTAATGGAAACGTGTAGTATTGAGAAACAAACACTCTTAATTTTCCTCTTGGCCAAGTAATAAAACAAAGTTTTCTTAAATAAAAAACTATTACTAGCAATGTGTGTATAGTTTACATTACTAGCAATCTTGTTAACCCCTCCAACTAAGCTAAATATGCTTGTGTCTGGAGTGATAGATAGTCTTCGAGAGGTATTCTTTTAATAATAATTGGAATAGTTTTAGGTAGGTTTCTTCATTTTTAGGGTTCCTTAGCTAAATGACAAAAAACGGAATCGTTATAGTTTTGTCATGTCTGTCTGTCTGTCTATCTGTCCGTATGTCACAGCCATTTTATGCCGAAACTATTAAAACTATACTATATGTGAAACTTGGTAAGCAGATGTATTTTGTGAACCGCTTTCTGATAATAAGAAGAAAATAAAAAAGTATCAAAAATTAAGGGGGCCGCTCCATACATGGAACTGAAACTGAAAATATTGTTTTTCATTAAACCTATGCGTATATGGTATCGATAGAAAGGTCTTTAAAAATGACACTGAAGTTTCTGAAACTACTTTTTCATATAGTCAATCCTTTTAAAGATATACGCTTCCAAAGTGGAAAAATGTGTGTCCCCCTTTTGTAACTTCTATAATAAAAGAGAAAAAAAAATGTATAAAAAACTATATTCTATAGATAATAATGTAAACTTTTAAGGAAAATTGGTTTGAACGAGATCAGGTCAGCAGATTTTGAGATACACCATATTTTATAAAACCTCAAATATAAGTTTGTATTTCATACAAACACTACGAAAAACAAAGTTATTGGACTTAGTTACTACGGAACCCTTCATGGGCGAGACTGACTCGCATTTGCCAATTTTTTTGTTCTTTGGGACACTCTATCCTTTGGACTGGACAACGTAGTCAATGCTTCAGCTCTGCTAACACTTGCCTTGTCTTTGCGCTTCCAGGATTTTAAGTCTACTTTAATTTCCAGACCTGGAAGCTCGAGTTGTAACAAGCTGGGATGTCGACAAAGTTGCACCAAGGTTCAGGCCAGTGTTCCCAGTGTACAACCTATCCTAGCTCGCAACTTAAGCGTGTTTGATAACACAAGCTGCTATAAACAAAGGATTAATTTCTAACATATTGTATTATTTATTTGGACCCTCTACCTACCTACCTGTCAGCAAGCCTCTCTACATATAAGGTTAAAGTGCCGCGCAGTTTTTCTTTATTTTTTTTTTAATAAAACGTTGCTTCTGTATTATGGGTACCTACACAAACATTAAAATTCCCTGCTGGAGTCTGTATTTCCTGATAGATATAACCTAGGAGTCTTTATATCAAGAGTGAATAGGTTAATTCTAGGTAAGCGTGCTTCATCTTAGACCACATCGTACGGCTAAGGAGTGGAATTCCCTGCCGGAGTCTGTGTTTCCTGAACGCTATAACATGGGCTTCTTTAAGTCAAGAGTGAATAGGTTACTTCTAGGTAAGCGTGCTCCATCCTCGACCACATCGTCACTTACCATCAGGTGAGATGGTGGTCAAACGCGAGCCTATTTTCAATAAAAAGAAACTTGATCAATTACTTGCATCAGGTCAGATAATCGTCAAACGTGAGCCTATCTTAAATAAAATAAAACAAATACACAAACATCCAGACTCGAAACAAGTGTGTTACCATACAAACATTAATGTTCCGTGCGTGAATCGAACTCGCGATACGCAACGCAGCAGCTAATTGTTCAACCACTGCACCATGCGTCAATCGTCTCATTGAAAGAGGACATGGTCAGCAAAAATGGGAAGAAAATAGACAGTCAAACTAGTGCGTACAAAATGACGTCACTTTAAAGTCTTAGTGCTTACAATATGCCCAAACCCTAAATCATATTGTGGTCCTTCATATTATATTATGTGTTGTACTGTAGCGTGGTAGTCGATTAAACTAAAATCGAATTACCACGCTCATCCCTAATGTCTATGGTTTCACGGAGTGACAACACTTATATGGTGACCGGCTATAAATTCTAACCTCCGGTTCGCTGAGTTCTCCTGGCTGGGGGCCTTTAATTTATTAGAGGTCACCACAGGACAGACCGGTTAAGTAGTACATTAGCCGTATAGAGCTAAACTACGAGTGGCCCTACCTAAAAAAAAAAAAAAAAAAATCGCTGAGTTCTATTTCACCGCCTACAGTTGCAAGTAACTAATGTAGAAACGCCTCTGTGCCCAAGGGTAAGTGCTCGTCGTATCTGCCATTTTCTCTCCATCTTGCCAAATCGTAATCCTCTTATTTCACCATAATCTGCAGCGTTTGTAAATTAATATAATTGCCCGGTTGTCAAGATAGCTTCCGTCTGGAACATAACTGTGTTATTTCATTGTCATCTGTTTTCCACTAGTGTTGCTAAATTTGTGAAGCGTAAGCAGGCCGCAGCATCCCTTGCCTGCTGTGTCATAGCAGCTACGAGCTTAAACGCTTTGTCACGCGGTTACCTTCTATATCGTTGCACGCGGCATGCTTGCGCTTACCTATAACCTTTGTGAACCGCCGCGATAGTGAGTTTCCCCATTCGTTTCCCGGGTACTGTTCTTTGGGTTCACGGCTGGGAGACGCACGCATCGCTGGCGCTCACGATTCCTGGCACCACGCTTACAGAAGCACCCTTCGTGTGATTCCAGTGTTTTTTTTCTTCTTCGTTTTTCTTTACTGCCTTCGGTCTCGAAATTCAACTACTGCAACGTCTGCCACGCAACGGGTGTCCGCTGCCTCCGTCACCACTGCCGGAGAGACGCGCTGTCGCGTGGTCTACCTGTCAACCTCTGCGCCTGCCACGTGCGAGTTGGGTGAGGAGGAGAGACCTCCTCTCCCGTGGCCTGCCCTGCCTATCCTCTGCTTCGGACACGTGGTCGCTGCCGGCTTCGGGATCGGCCCGCCGGTCTGCGTGCGTCGCGGCCAGAGCTCAGGGCAGTACCATCCATTACCCTCGACCAGTGAAGGAACCCCCTGTGAACTGAACCCACCCCCCTTATCAAATAAATGCTGTAAACCTGTGGCTTATATCTTTTATTCCACCTCCTAAACCACTACGCCACAGTGGCGCCCACTCGGTAAGGTTCACAAGGTTTTCTTCACTGGTCGCTATTTACCTTTACTCACACATCGTGGCGGTAAGAACTAGTGTGTAATTACTATATTTTCTAGTGCGTGTAGTGTGTATTTACTAGTGTGTTCTTACTGTATTCTTTTTAAATTTGTTAATTTTGTTTCTGCTAGGGTTTTGATCTCAATAATTGTTAAGATCACAATGAGCGCTAACCCAATTAATTTTATCCACCTAAGAAAGGCCGAATTAGAATATGAGGTCATCATTAGAGGCGGTGAAAAGGGCACAGTCACTGACCTTAGAAGGAAAATTAACAAGCTTTCTAGACTACATGACACTGAGGATATTTTGCTGTCCGGGATAGATGAGAAGGATGATTTGAGTGGTCTGAGTCAGACTCTAGAAGATTTTAAAGACTACTTATCTACCATAAGCACTGAACGTTCTCTTAGTGTAGCTACATCAATTAGGAACCACATATTCCATAGATTAGGAAGAATAACTCCAACCACACAAGACGCTATGCGGTTGAAGAGAAAACTTGATTCACTGTTTGGTTGCTTGGATAGTCAGTACAAAACTCTCCTGAGTAAACTCACCCCTAGTACATTAGATAGTTCGGCCAGTAGTCAGCAGGCTGAAGCAAGTGTCACAGAAACCCCAAATATAGTTGTCACTTGTCCCAGTCACCATGGCAATAAACCCAAATACGATGGGAATACGTGTGTAAGGTCATTTGTTCAGAAAATTGAAGAGTTCAGACTAAGTAAGCGAATTTCTAGGGAGGACATGTTGAATTTTTCCTATGACATATTCACTGGCAATGCTTTACACTGGTATAGACACATAAAAGCTGATATATTGTCTTGGGACCAGTTAATCAAGCAACTTAAGTCCGCCTTTGATAGTGATGATTATGACTATAGACTCCTTTCTGAAATCAGACAGCGTACACAAGGTGAAACTGAAAATATAACTATTTACATTTCTATAATGAGCGGTCTCTTCAACCGACTCGAAAAAAAAATTTCAGAAGAGGAAAAATTCGACATTATCTCTCATAATGTTAAACCCATCTATGCGGATGTGCTAGCACTAAGTAGTGTGCAAACGTTAGACCAATTACAACAGGTTTGCAAAAACTATGAGACATATAAAGCTAGGGCTACACACTACTATGAACCCAGCAAAAGTAATCTCAGCACTCTTGCACCAGAGTTTGCATACCACAGGCACAATAAGTCAAGTAATAGTTATAACACAAGTACTAATAATTCACCAAAACACTACACTAACTACAAAAAACACTCTGGTCAGTCGGAAACAGAAAAGGTTTCAGCTATTAACACTAAAAAAGAATCACCCTCTAAAGGAGGTCTCTTCTGTCCTAGGTGTAGAGTTAACAGTCACTCATTGAGAAAGTGTACAGCAGAAAGATTTCCAATTTGCTTTAAGTGTGGTCTCAAAGGTGTGACTTTTCCAAACTGTAAAAAGTGCCACTCAAAAAAAACTAAAGGTTGTGGGTTGTTGTAAAAAACCAATTAAAACTAAAAACGGTGGTGAGTGGGCAGATTGGCCACCAACATTAAAACCATCTTCCACTCATTATGCTGTTACAACAATCCACAATAAACCACTAAATGATACTAGGCCTTATGCAAGTATTCTAATAAATAACTTGCCTACTTGTGGACTATTGGACTCAGGATCCGCAGTCACCATAATTGGAGATAACTTTCATGAAAAACTCATCAATTTGGGCCTAACCCTAAAATCATGTGAACAGTCTTTAAAATTTGTTGCCGCTGGGGGACAAATGTTATCACCAATAGGTATACTAAATCTACCTATAACCTTTGAAAGTAAACACCACATACTTAAGGCCTATGTAATACCATCAGTTGACATACCCATTCTGCTGGGCATTGACTTCTGGAATCTTTTTGAACTGTTCCCTAAAAACACTAACTCAATCTTTCTTATGAGTCATAATGAACAAATAATCAACTCTAATACAGACTTACACCTGCATTCCTTCGCTCAACTTTCTAGGACTCAACAAATAAAAGCAGATAACATTATTAAACAATATGAAACTATATCTTCAGATAAAAAAGGTCTAGGTCGTACCAATCACATCACACACTGCATAGATACTGGAGACTCACCTCCAATCAGACAGCGTTACTACAGAATGTCGCCTGAGAAACAGCGCATTTTGTGTGAAGAGCTAGACGAAATGCTAAAGCTAGATGTTGTTGAGCCCTGCGAAAGTCCTTGGTCTTCACCTGTACTCCTCACACCTAAAAGGGATGGCAAATTGCGGTTCTGTTTGGACAGTCGCAAGCTAAATACAGTAACTAAGAAGGATGCTTATAATTTACCTTATATCTCTGAAATTCTAGATAACCTAAAGGATGCTAAATACCTAACAAGTCTAGATCTTTATAAAAGTTTCTGGCAGCTACCCTTGAATAAAGAGGACAAAAACAAGACTGCTTTTTACATTCCTGGCCGTGGAACCTTCAGATTCAAAACTACACCCTTTGGACTAACTAATGCACCTGCTACTCAACAGAGGCTTGTTGATAAGTTATTCTATGGCCCGGAATTTGAAAACAGAGTTTTTGCTTTCTTAGATGACATAGTTCTGGTTTCTTCTGATTTTGACCACCATATATCTCTTTTATTAAAAGTCCTTAATACACTAACTGAGGCCAATTTAACAATTAATTTAAACAAATGCCAATTCATCCGGGATGAACTTAAATACCTGGGTTACATTGTAAACTCAAAGGGCTTGCACCCAGACCCAGAAAAAGTAGAAGCAATCACAAAATTTCCAACCCCAATTAATCCTAAAGAAGTAAAGAGATTCTTGGGAACAGCATCCTGGTACAGATGTTTTGTCCCAAACTTTAGTTCACTAGCAGCACCGTTAAATAAACTTACTAGCTCCAGCAAAAAGGCTCCACCTTTTGCTTGGACCAATGAGTGCCAAGAATCATTTGACAAACTCAGGAATATACTAGTTTCAGCCCCAGTCTTGTCATGTCCAGATTATAGCTTACCTTTTGAAGTACATACAGACGCTAGTAATCATGGTATTGGCGCTTTGCTCACTCAAACTAAAAATGGTATCGAGCACCCTATAGCATATATGAGTAAGTCCTTGTCAAAACCAGAACAAAACTATAGTATTACGGAGAGAGAAGCGCTAGCAGTATTATTGGCTCTAGAGCACTGGCGATGTTATCTTGAAAATGGTCTAAAATTCACAGTCTACACAGATCACTCTGCACTAAAGTGGTTCTTAAAACTACAAAATCCTACTGGTAGACTAGCCCGCTGGGGAATAAGGCTCTCTGCATTTAACTTCGATATTAAACACCGCCGTGGTTCCGATAATACTCTCCCCGACGCTCTGTCCCACGCTCTCCCAATGGCTGAAATATCCACTCAGTCCACCCCACCAGTAACTAACGATACTTGGTACCTAAAAATCTATAATGGCTGTATACAGAGCCCAATCTCTTATCCCAATTATCTTATTAAGAATGACAAGTTATTTCGGTTCATGAAAAGTAAATTCGCTATTTTTAATGAGTTTGACTGGAAGGAAGTAATTCCATATGAATCTAGATCTAAAGTTGTTATTGACAACCATGCAGAACCCACGGCAGGTCATCTAGGCATTTTTAAAACTTATAAAAGACTAGCTCTTCGTTACTACTGGCCAGGAATGCACAGTGACGTAGTGAAAGCTGTAACTTCATGTGAAATCTGTTTAGCTCATAAACAAGTAAACCATGCTCCACTGGGGGTCATGGGGAAACCTAAAGAATGCTCTCGACCATTCCAGATGCTCAGTATTGACATTGTTGGCCCTGTGCCTGTCTCCAGACGCCAAAACGCATATCTTTTTGTAGTGACATGTTGTTTCTCTAAGTATTGTCTTCTTTTCCCAATGAGGAATGCTAACGCTAAAACTATCTGTAAACTAATGGAGGATAATGTATTTTTGGTACATGGAATACCTCAATGTATAATTTTAGACAATGGCACTCAGTTCACTTCAAATGAAACTAAAAACTTATTCAGTAAATATAACATACCTAGCATACACTATACTCCTAGGTATGCACCACAGATTAACACCGTGGAAAGGTACAATAAGACAATCATTACAGCTGTTTCTACCTACATTGATAATGACCAACGCTCTTGGGATCTACATATCCCAGCTGTACAATTTGCACTAAATAGCTCAACTAGTGAAGTTATTGGTTTCACTCCTGCATTCCTTATATTTGGTAGGGAATTAGTAGCTGACGGTTCCATCTACCAAAAAACTGACTTAAAGGAAATAATATTCCAACCTAGAGACCAGTATGCAGAAAACTTAGGTTGCCTTTCTAACATTTTTGACCAAGTACAGTCTGCCTTACTACGAGCACATTCTAGAAATGCTACAGACTACAACTTACGACGCAAGAATGTAGAATTCAATGTAGGTGATGTGGTCTGGAAACGTACTTACTACCAGAGTGATAAAGAAAAATATTTCAGTAAAAAATTAGCTCCTAAATTTACTAAATGTAAAGTATCTGCCAAACTCTCCCCTATAGTTTATGAGTTGGTAGACATGCAAGTAAAGCCTTTGGGTGAGTGGCACGCTAAGGATCTAAGGCGAAACAGCCCACCCTAACTCCCGTAGGCCTAGCTAACTAACTAGTGTTTGACCCCATACAGGGTCACACGATGCCAAGGGAACACACACCCACGACTGCCTACCATACTAGTCGTGGAGGGTCGACTTGTACCTAACTACCTAAATTAACTATAACTCTAGTTATAGCTATCCTAGTGTCATATTTCACACCCACCTACAGTGTGGTAATCCTAATTAAAACCTACTGACTAAAGTCACCAAATTATTATTCTAAAATTAACTATATTTATTTATCTTTTAACAGAACTAAATACCTTGACTGCATGGCAATAAGCCAATATAACTTCAGTTCCATTACCACCTTTCTGCTGACCACACACACATACACTACACATCTAATGTCCTTGATTATTTTCTCTTCACGGCGTGACTATGAGAGGCTACATAGTGGGCCCTCAGGGCGATTCTTTAGTTTCATGGTAGAGTAGTCTCCATAGTACACTACCTTTAACTTTTATTTATGTTATTATGTCCTCATGGATGTCTTAAAGACGGCCCCCTGAAACATGGGTGTCCGCACACTAGTTAATCTACATTAATTCCTAAACCTACTGTTCTGAAAACAGCTTCAAGCCGGTAAATTTATATACAAATACCGTACCTACCCATTAACTACTTGCATAGTAGTCTATAACTTTATAGTCTAATTATAACTGTAAAACTTTCTCACTACTAACCTTAAAACTATTCATAAAACAATATATAGCATAGTCCATTGTATTCTTTTCAACTAAACTGTTGGTGATCTGCCACCACAGTTTAACTATATTCCAGCCTACCCTGGTAACAAATCTAACCTTAATCTAAGCACTAAACCCGAACCTAACTGGCACATCATCTCATCGTTTAATAATAGCATCTACATGAAATATTCTAACAACATTTAGTCTACAAACTTATCTAATTTCTTTTACCTAAACACTAAACCAGAAACCTAACTTGAACTTCATAACACCTTTTAGTATTTAACACGCCTAGCCTGAATATCACTTAGATTCAACCTGCCCTAATTAAATTAATTAATTCTCTTAGAAAATATTTCCGCGTGTTTCATAACATAACCTAATTAATTCAAGATCATTGACATATTATTTTTTTTTTTTTTTTTTTATTCGCCCTTTGGGCAGGCTATGGTCTTTCAACCTTACCGCCTTGTCTTCCGTCATTCCATGTATAAGTATTAAAAGAAATTTAATGTCTTACGTATTCATTGTACATTTTAATTTACTATTTGTCTTCCGCCTTTCCTTGAAAATGTCATCATTTATTTATAATATTTTTGTCTACGTCCAAGGTATTCGTAACGCCTCGTAACCTACTACCAAGGAACTTGCCTACTACCTACTACAAACGTCATATTTTATCAATTGTCAACAATTGTCAAGCAAAGCTTGCTTGCTTGAAAGTTTTTGTTTTATAAATATTTCCTGGATAATTGGATATCATCCAGCTATCTCCTCATGTAATTATTTGTTTTATTTACATTTTACCGTAAATTATACCTAAACTTAGTATTAATAATAAAAAGAAATAAGTAAACATATTTCAACAAAAACAAGCTCAAAACGGAATTAAATGTCATTTACAGTTTCTACAATAAATTTGTACAAATATATATATGTTGAGACATTCCTAAGCAACTCCTGTATACATTGCGGGACCTCATCAGGCTTGTTAAAAATTTTAAGAAGCTCATCCGACAACACAAGGCGCTGAATGTTGAACGACGAGCACTCGAAGAAGATATGATGCAGTGACTGAACTTTTTGTGATTGACAATACTCACAATTGGGAGAATTGACCATATTAAGGCGATACAAATGATAATTTAAATGACAGTGACCAAAACGCATACGACTTATAATTGAATAAAATTTTCTATTTATGAAATTATTGTGTTTGCAAAACCAAGGTATGGAGTTAATTTGGACATCTAAAGTGGAGTACCAAGTACCTTTATTTACAACCTGAGTGCACTGATATGACTGTCTCCCCCACTCTTGACACATGCGCTGTCTTAGAAGACTAACTGCATCTGTAGGTGGTATAGAGACATTCATAGCTGGGGCAGGATTGGGAATTAATTCTTCTAAATCAACTATTTTTTTGGCCAAATAATCTACCTTCTCATTTCCTTCAACACCAATGTGTGAAGGCACCCATACAAAACTAACTACAATATTTGATTGATATAATTCCACCCATAGCTCTTTTATTAAATAAATTAGATAGTTAGTGTTAGCATTTAGTTTGTTATTTGCCAAATTTTCTAGAACACTCATGCTATCACTTACCACAATCCATTTATTATGTCCTGAATTACAATTTTTAATATGTTTCAAAGCACTCAAAATAGCCACAGCTTCAGCTGTAAAAATACTAGAATTTTTGTCAATTTTTCGACCAATGCCTATATTTGAGGAGGGCTCATATATAGCAAACGACACAGCTCTATTGTTCTTGGAACCATCTGTATAAACAAATTTATGATCTGACCACCCTGACAATAATGCATTTACTTCCTGTTTTGTGGGCAAATCCTTTTTTTTCTTGAGAGTTATATTAATAGCTGGAAATTTAGCAATGAAGGTTCCTTCATAACAAGGCAAAATATGTTCCGATTGATAAATATTTAAATTTTGAATGAAATTTATGAAACTTTGAAGGCCTTGAAGCATGAAAATTGGTTTAGAAACTGCTGGTCTAATTGAATGTAACAAATTGGTTAAAAGACCATTACTAGATACACTATAAAGTTTCAATACAAATCTTTCTTTTAAGTAATTAAATCGAATGCTTAATGGTGGAACATTACAATCAATCTGCATTGCATTTATAGGAGTACTTTTGAATGCCCCAGTTATCAAACGCAAACATTTATTTTGCAGAACATCTAAACTATTTACAATCTTAACATCTGCAGCGAAACAATAGAAACCATATTCAAAATGACTACGAACTAACGATTTGTACAACAACAATAGTATTTTTGGGTCTGCACCCCAACATGAACCAGACAGAGATTTCAATATATTATAGGCTTTATTTGCTTTACTAATTATTTGTTTAATATAATTATTCCAGGTTAAATTATATGTAAAAAGAACCCCCAGAAATTTAACCTCAGGTGAAATGGGTAATGCACAATTATTATATTGCACATTGAGCATGTTATGACTTTGTATACCAAACACCACAACTTTTGACTTGGACTGATTAACATTCAGATCAAGGTAAGAAAAATATTTATAGAGATTTACCAAAGCATCATTGATTATTTGGACTGTTTGTGATAAATTACTCCCAGATGCATAAACAACCAAATCGTCTGCAAACTGTAAATTTTTGACCTGAAGCCCTAAAATTATATTAAGTCTATGTATATATAATATAAATATTAAAGGTGATAACATACCACCTTGACAAACTCCTTTTGACGAGAGTCTAGGACCATATAGATGTCTATTAAATTTAGTAAACACTTCTCTATTGCTCAGAAAAGTTTTAATCCAATTTATCATTTTTACAGGAATCCCTATTTGTGAAAATTCATGACAAAGAATATCTATATTTACACTATTAAAAGCTCCTGCAACATTAAAGAAAACTCCAACCAAATTATTTTTTGCCAATAAAGAGTTATAAATATCGAGCTGTAATTGACAAATACTTTCCCTAGCAGACCGATTCCTGCGAAAACCAAATTGATTAGAAGATAAGATTTTATTTTGTTCAATATAAAACTCTAGGCGCTGCTTTAACAATTGCTCAAATAATTTTCCAATGCAAGAAGTAAGTGCTATGGGACGATAAGAATCAGGACATAACTTGGGCTTATCAGGTTTTAAAATTGGTACAAGGCAATCCACTTTCCAATCTTGAGGTATAATATTATTTTCCCAAAGTAAATTCAATATTTTAAGAAATGTTTCTAAACCTACAATAGCAAAATTTTTAAATAAGATGTATGGCATGCCATCGAGACCATAAGCAGTATCTCTTCGAGAGGAAATGGCAGATATCAATTCGTTAATTGTAAAAGGATTAACTAAATAACTATTTCTGGAATTAATACTATCAGGAAAAGTTTTTGGAGTATGTGTCACAAAGTCCGGTGTGTATTTCTTTAAAAAATCGGGAACCCATGCATCATTTTCTTGCTGATTAAAATGATATGTTTTATTGTATTTACGCATAAATTTCCATATGACAGATAATGGTGTACACCTATTAAAAGTGTCACAAAGAGAGAACCAACTTTTTTGTCTTTCTATTTTTAAAGTGAGTTTTTTAATAGCACGAAGCCTTTTAAATTCGAGATAGGTTTCATCTGTCGGATTATTTTTAAAATTAATATATGCTGATTTGAAATTTACTACAACCTCTATACACTTTTGATTCCACCAAGGTAGGGAAGGTGCTTTAATCTTATTTCTATTGTATGTGTGATTAGTGATATTATTTGTGTTAGTGTAATACTTCGGATTATTGGATTTTACAATGGAATTTGAAGCTGCTGTGCGTAAAATAGTACAAAATTGACGATATGAATCAAGAAGACTTGTATTATCTATTTGAAAATCAACCAACATTTCTTCCACACAATTACTATACATTTGCCAATCTACTAGTTTATAATTTGGATAAATAGGCAAATGTTTAGCATTCAAACAATTGTCATGATAATTATTTTGGTTTCTGCTTACCATTGCCTTTATAATTACAGGAATATGATAGCTACTTCCAAGAGGACAATCATGTACAGACCATTCACAATTAAGTGCCAACGAAGATGAAACAAAGGATAAATCCAGTGCATTGGGACGCCATGTTAAAGAACCAACTGTTGTTACTTGACCATCATTAAGTAAAACTAAATTATTTTCATCAATGACTTGTAAGATTTCTCGACCACGTGGAGAGTCGGAAACACACCCCCAAGAAGTGTGATGGGCATTAAAGTCCCCAGAAAATATAAAAGGGCTTGGAATAGATTTCACCAATAAATCAAAATTATCATTATTAAAAGCTGGAATACAATTTAAAGGACTATAGAAACTGACTATACTTAATTCTTTATTATTGACTGTTTTTTTAATACAAACATTTTGTAAAGAATTATCGAAATAAGTGTTTATTTTAGTATAAGTGATGCTTTGATGAATTATAATAGCAACTCCATTGTGTTTATTACCACAATCATTTCTTTCAATATTGTAATATTTTATTTTAAAAGATTGTTCAGGTCTGAACCATGTTTCAGAAATGATTGCAATATGTATATTTTGTGTATAGAGGAAATTTGTAAATATATGTTTATTGCTATTTAAACTTTGTGCATTCCATTGAATTATATTTAAGTTTGACTGATCCATTAAGAGATTCGAGGAAATTTACTACTTCCCAACGAGCACATTAGTGGAAATAGCAGCCTATTTTGTTACTTTGGGTTGTAAAATAGCGGTTTAAGGGTTCAAAAAGCAGTTCAGAGTTGCATATCTGCATCCGTAAACGTCTATAGTTAAACGTTAACTAAGCGTTAAAAAGTTACTTAAGGTGCTATAAGCTGAATCAAATACTACCCTAGCCTTCACAGTAGTCCACGGTAGAACTCATTTACCACTTACACCTTTATATGAGAGTTACGAAGGTCATTCTGCCACTCACAGCTGCACAGTAGTTTCCATTGTAACTTGTATAGGTTATAGTTATAGTAACCACTATTATACTACTATAAGCTTCATTATAGAAATAATAGAAACTCTTATGCATACTATAGTTACAAAAAAATCATCAGTGTAACTAAGGCCTTTAGTAGCAATAGTCATTCCTTGCAGGCTCAATCCATTCGCCATTTTACAGCTGCTTTTGTAACTATTATAAAACATCCGCTCAAATCACGGAAGGCCGCCGGCGGCTCAAAGGCGGTACATTTTGTGACGTTTACTATTTGAGGGGTTAATAAAATGGATGCTAAACGAATAAGTACGTAACTAGATTTTATAACCTCAAAAACAGGAAAATAGGAGCTTTTTGTGGCTGTGAGTTGCACTAGGGGAATAAAAATCACTGGAAGCGTTAGAAGGGTGAAAATTAGCACTATGATTCTCAAAAGGGAGTTATTAGAGCTCAAACTGCAGGTTATGACTATATTACAATGACGCCATGATTTTTTAAGAAAACTTATAATTCACTTGCAAAATTGAGTTGATATACATTGGTTTTTCAGTTAAATGTGCATTAAATGTACCGGTAAACAATCAGCCACTTGCGAATAGTAAGTTATCGACACGTAAAAATACGGAAATAAAATTTAAGCTGTATAACAAATAAAAAATATCACATATCTTTTGTTAATTTTTTAAATATCATAAAAGCGCGTTAAAATTACTCGAAAATTATCTTATATATCTACAGTAAACTGGACAGCGTTTTAAGTATCTTTATATATCTTGCTAATACAGAATACAAACATTTACTTCTCTTTGTTTTATTTTCATGATGGCGACGAAAACACTTTACCAAAATATTACAACTAATGTCAACTGAAGATATACAATAAAGAACTATAATCAATTCATTCGTTCAAAGTAGTTCAAAATCATTCAAAAGTAGCGCTACGAGAGCTTTAGTATAGCGTTAATAAATCGTTATAGCTATTAAGCAACCTTTATGCAACCGTTGTGCAGGTTAAATGGAACTTTAGGTTGCATAAAATGGCGCCCAAATAGCGCTAGAGCGGCTGCTTTAAGTCTGCAGTAGACGCTCTAGCGCTTACGTCTATTACCATAAGTAATAATCGGATACGCTCTAAAGCTCTAATGCAGCTCATTTGTGCTAGTTGGGTTAGAGTTGTTTTCAAAGCCTCTTTAATTGATGTTGAATTTATAGGAACATCCTTATTACTAACTATTTTGGTAATTGTTTCTACTAATGTACTTAAAAACTTCTCGGATTTCATCCAACTGTTGATCTGTACATCTAATGTACGTGCAGCTAGAGCTGGAAATGCATTAACATCGAAAAGATTAGAATATGTGGCACTTCGAGACTTAATTTTATTTTCTTCAATTTTTTGTTTTTTAATTGGGCATGATGAGGAGATAGCTATATGGTTTCCTTTGCAGTTTGCACATTTAGCGTTCTTTGAGTCGTCAACCTGACAACTCTTAAAATTGTGATTTGAGGTACAGATTGAACAAACCTCTGCATTTCGACAAAATTTGGCAATGTGTCCATATCGCAGACACCGGAGGCATTGTTTTACTGGTGGTATGTACTTACTTACTTCATGTCGCCATGAATCTAAATAAATGTACTGAGGAAGAATAGTGGATGCGAAGGTTACCGCGACAGCCTGTGTAGGGACAAAACCTACGCCAGCGTCACTTCTTACCCTCCACATAAAACGCCTAACTTGAATGACATTTTTAGAACTGCCAATTAACGAAAATATTTCTTTGTTCGACATTTCTATAGGAACCGAAGTGAGGACTCCTGTGACTTCAGTATCTCCAGCCGGTATTGAAGCCTTAAGGGATAACTGTTCTAATATTTTTTTATTTTGCAGAAACATGTTGGCATTATTTGGTAGGTCAAATGTGATGCCCACCTTGTATTTATTGATGGTACGTAGGTGCATGACGCCAGAAACGCCATGTTCCCGTATACCTTTGGATAAAGCCATACGATCCCTATCACTAAATATTGTGTTTTCTTCAATGTGTGTTAAAAAAACTATCAGGTCCACTTGTTTGGTCTCCTCAGGATATTTACGAGTGTACCCTTTTACCTTATAAATGGCGTACTTATCCTTGCCATTACAAAAGGAGCTGGTAATAGTTTTTTCCGACTCCACTGAATCGGAGTCCGAAGATTCAGCCGACTGAGACTGCTGCTGTGGATCTGCAATGGACAAATCGTCCTTCCTCCGCCTCTTCTTCCCCATTTCGTATTAAAAACTATTAATGTAGACTATAAACAACTTATAATACAAATATTTACAAAGAAAATGTTAATATTAAACGAAAATAAACTTTTTTGAAAAAACTAGATCAAAAGGCGCGCCTTTTCACTTTCACAGTTTCCCGCCTTTTTTTCGAATCCATTGACATATTATATTTTGACGTTTACGTACTGACTTTGACATCTCGACGTAGTTACCAACCTTGGATACTTATCTTTTAGAATTACGTCTATAACGTTCGGATATTCTCGCAACAGTATGGATATGGATTTGATTTATTTTTTTTAAATTTCACTCACGTTCGGAAACTCACTCGAATAGACTTTGACATAAGATGCGTGTTCCAGTAATGAAACTTAAACCAATTTGTACATATACATGGACCATTACCAAAATTTTTTTTAAACCTTAACAAAATTTCTAAATTTCTTTTAAATACTCTTAGCTTTGAACTTTAACATAATTTAATTTTAAACCTAAACATAAAATAGAACTTTAACTTATTATTAAATTGTTGCTAGAACTTTGATAATTTAAAATTCAACGATGAACTTACTTCTTGCTTTGAAACCTAACATTAGCTATAGCCTGCAACAGTCCACCAAGTTTACCTAACCCTATGGAGATACACTTGCTTTATCTTGCTGTTTTTCCTACTGACTGTCTCGAGTTAAACTACTCTATAATTAGCTTACCTCTCGTATGTAATTGTACGTCACTGACTTAGGACTACTTCCAAGTCAGGGATGGACATAGAATGGATGGATGAATGATTAATAGTATGGAAGCACATGAATGGGATGTATGAACGTATAGGTAGTCAGTAATAGTGGTTTAGGCCTTCTAGCGGATTTATCCTAGGGAAAATCCTTCGCTAACAGGCGGGGTACTGTAGCGTGGTAGTCGATTAAACTAAAATCGAATTACCACGCTCATCCCTAATGTCTATGGTTTCACGGAGTGACAACACTTATGTGGTGACCGGCTATAAATTCTAACCTCCGATTCGCTGAGTTCTATTTCACCGCCTACAGTTGCAAGTAACTAATGTAGAAACCCCTCTGTGCCCAAGGGTAAGTGCTCGTCGTATCTGCCATTTTCTCTCCATTTTGCCAAATCGTAATCCTCTTATTTCACCATAATCTGCAGCGTTTGTAAATTAATATAATTGCCCGGTTGTCAAGATGGCTTCCGTCTGGAACATAACTGTGTTATTTCATTGTCATCTGTTTTCCACTAGTGTTGCTAAATTTGTGAAGCGTAAGCAGGCCGCAGCATCCCTTGCCTGCTGTGTCATAGCAGCTACAAGCTTAAACGCTTTGTCACGCGGTTACCTTCTATATCGTTGCACGCGGCATGCTTGCGCTTACCTATAACCTTTGTGAACCGCCGCGATGGTGAGTTTCCCCATTCGTTTCCCGGGTACTGTTCTTTGGGTTCACGGCTGGGAGACGCACGCTTCGCTGGCGCTCACGATTCCTGGCACCACGCTTACAGAAGCACCCTTCGTGTGATTCCAGGGTTTTTTTTCTTCTTCGTTTTTCTTTACTGCCTTCGGTCTCGAAATTCAACTACTGCAACGTCTGCCACGCGACGGGTGTCACCGCTGCCTCCGTCACCACTGCCGGAGAGACGCGCTGTCGCGTGGTCTACCTGTCAACCTCTGCGCCTGCCACGTGCGAGTTGGGTGAGGAGGAGAGACCTCCTCTCCCGTGGCCTGCCCTGCCTATCCTCTGCTTCGGACACGTGGTCGCTGCCGGCTTCGGGATCGGCCGGCCGGTCTGCGTGCGTCGCGGCCAGAGCTCAGGGCAGTACCATCCATTACCCTCGACCAGTGAAGGAACCCCCTGTGAACTGAACCCACCCCCCTTATCAAATAAATGCTGTAAACCTGTGGCTTATATCTTTTATTCCACCTCCTAAACCACTACGCCACAGTACATATTAGATGAAGTCCTTCAATTTTCAACGTAATGTATGTATGTACATATTTAACATGTGGGTTATGTGTTAGCTTTACCAATTATTTATGCTTTGACTTGCTAGAATTAATACATAATTTTATCAAGCATCTACCTAAATAATTTAAAAAGCAATCAATCGATAATCTTTAATCAAAAAGCGTTTTATTGTTATCATGTTAAGCCTGATCCAGTCTCAACAAAAACAATATTCAAAACATAACATAACTAATTGACAACACTGACTGTGAATACATTTGCACGCCGTGTTATGGCAGGATATGCTGAAACTAATTTACTGTAACACCTTATCTACCATATTCTAGCAAACAAATATTTTGTTTGACTGACTGATAACTTGTACCTAAAGTTAGACAGGTAGGTACTTCACAATGCTAAAGTTACTCTAATAATTGCCTGGCTTGCACTGAGTGGACTGGTCTATTAAAATTTGTGTGAAGACCTTATCAGACTTATCTACATAATCCTCATAAAATGTAATATGTAGGTTCATATGTGAGTACAATGTCGGTCGGTAAAATAGGGATAGATTTCATGATTGTTTAGCAGTTTATGTATTTGCGGTCTACCCAGATATACTATCTTTGGCATTGTTCGTTGAATTATTCTAGAACTTCTTGATGATTCTAAATGGGTCTAAACGGTAGCTGACAAAATATGCTTGCTCTGTCTGGACAGGACCACTCAAATATGGTTAGTTCTTTCCTCAATGAAAATTTCAGGTATTAAACTGTAGTTAACATATTGTTACGAGCTGGGGTTCGGCATAGAAATAATTAACGCCAATTAAGCCAAAATTATCACTTTAATTAAATAAACACAAAATTAAAATTAAAACAGTTATTTGCACTACAATACTTGTGACTTAACACTTAAATCGCACTGAAATTCACTTGTAGTTTCGATGATATTGCCTCGTATCTTCTAATAAGACTGACTCTGCGTTCCTTTGTGATCTATTTATACCCCGATGTATGTGTTCTAGAACATTCTTGTAGAATCCACTCACTGCCAATACTACCAAGAATGTTCTAGAAGCTACTCGATATACTCAGTACTGCTACTCGCCACCAAGTGACGTTAGTGTCTCGAACATTCTAGATGTCGGTCGACGTACTTAGCTAAGTTGGCGTAACAATATTTATGGACTTTAAAGGACACTGAGCTTTGAGTTTGTTGCGGTGTTTTTTACCTAAGAAATGCCGGCCTCACCTTGTTTTAAAAAAAATAATCATGTGCAAAAGCGTTACTATCGCATTGACACTTGATTAATATAGTTATAAATAATGATACTTATAAACACTTATATGTAAATGTGAAAGTTTATGAGGTTAGATGTATGGATGTTTGTTACCCTTTTACGCAAAAACTACTGAACGAAACTGAAAGAAATTGGTATGTAGATAGTTGACATTCTGGAATAGCACATAGACGTGGGAATTACGGGATAAAATGTATCCTGGAATCGGGATTTACGCGGGAAAACCAACCCACGCGAACGAAGTCGCGTGCTGAAATTTAAATTAAATATCACTTATTATTCAGATTCTTACTTAATATAATAGTTACACAGCATTAACACAGGGTTACTGAATGTGATATGCTTTAGAAATATAGATAGAAATATAAAACTTTTATTGGTCAACAAACGACACAACACACAAAAGCACATTAACATATAAATAAATAAATAAAATAAATAAATAAAACATATAACACATAAATTACAGAAAAAAAGAACAGAACAAACGTAAACATATAATCATAAAATATTATAAACAAAAAACAAACAAAAATATAACACGGAAAATCGGTGTGGTGTGTGTGTCCGAATTGCACCAAATATGCCTGACGCTGGTATTCTGCTGGATCCCAGTAGCCATACTTACGGACGAATATGGCTAAGTCACATCTCTTTCCTCACCATGTTATACTTTACGGTTTTGCACGTGATAAAGATATAAATTATACAAAGTGTAAGGATTTGTTCGTCGTTAATGAAGCGGCTTGCGTAAGTTTTCAATTCGTATAATAAAATTCGTATTTACAATGGTTTGTACTTGCTGGTTAGCGGTTGAAAAAGAAGGGAGGAATGAATACATATCAAGTGGTTTTATAGAGGCTTGAGTGAAGGAGAATGTGAGACCGAAGGAACGACCGAATGCGAGACGACCGAAGGAACGACCGTGTTCGATTTGATGGTAGGTAGTCTTCTTTTCTTCAACGCTAGATGACACCCTGTACCGCGTCTGATCGTACGTTGCTGCGTCTTCATGATGAGAGATGGCCCGAACACAAAGTAATATATCTGCTTGAGATTACGATCGACGACTTACGACTTGTAAGTCGTGTAGTTAATCACGTGCTTAGTCTTTTCCCATCTATATTGGGGTCGGTTTCCAGTCTAACCGGATGCAGCTGATTATTAGTGTTTTACATAGAGTGACTGCCTATCTGACCTCCACAACCCAGTAACTGGGTAACACGATACCCCTTGGCTATATCAGTGTCAGATTTACTGGCTTCTGACTACCCGTAACGACTGCCAAAGATGTTCATATGACAGCCGGACCAACGGATTAAGGACGTATTTACGTTTATCACTCGCTCAATTTTAGGTATCCTAGTAGCAACACAACAACATTGCGCGCACACACACTTACAAACCATTGTTCGCCCGATTTTATACATTACTTAACTAATCTTGATAATTGAAGGTAATATTATATTTTCTTTAATATTGTTTGACTATAATAAGTTGTAACTTATTGTTTACAAAGGGTTACATACTTATTGATTAGATGTTAGTTTCAATTTTCTATTAATATGTTTGATGCCCGATTAGGAGTACTAGGGGACTTTGGAAATAAAACTCATAATTATGTGATAAAAAAATTCATAAGAAATAAAGAAAAGTTTCGTCATGCCTGTCTGTCTGTTTGTCCATCCGTCCGTATGTCACAGCCATTTTCAACCAACGAAAAAAACGGAGGAGGTTATCAATTCGACGCGTATATTTTTTTTAATGTTTGATCACCGATTACTCGAAGACGGCTGAACCGATTTGGAAAATTCTTTTTTTGTTTGAAAGGGTATACTTCGAAATTGGTCCCATTGTCACCAAGTCAGGAGCTGATAATGGGATCTTGGAGTAATCGAGGGAACTCTTCAAATATTATAGGCACACCTACAGTGGTTTTGAGTATTTTTTATAGTAACTTGTGTAGTTGCATTCGAAAAGCACCATTTTTGAAGTGGATCTGATGATGAAGACCACAGATGGCCACTGGAACTACTCAATATATAAGTAGGAATAAGAAGTATTTCATGGGTTCCGCTTCGATTACTTGAATATGGTTATTAAGCACAATATGCTCGTCACAATGCATATGATGAAGTGAAGCTGATGATGAAGTACCAGGAGAACTCCTCAACAATTAACGGCCCAGCGTTGGGAAAAGCAATATTTTGTCTACTTTCTAACTTATTTCGGAAGTCGGACACCGCCTACCGAAATTAGAGTTATTTTTCACTTTGCAGTGTTTTTTGGAAGTCAGTTTAATTTTTTTGGTAAAAAGTTTTTATATTCAGAAACTATTAGGACTTTAAATGTGAAACTTGATAGGTAGATGTATTCTGTGAACCTCTTTCCGATTTTAAGAAAAAAAATGGAAAAAATATTGAAAAAAATATTTAAAAAATAATTTCAGTTTCAGTTCCATGTACCCCACATGGAACTGAAACTGATTTTTTTTTTTCATGAAACTTATGCGTATGTGGTAATAGTAGACAGGTCTTTAAAAATGACATACGGGTTTCTAAAACCACTTTTTCATAAAGTTAATCGTTTAAAAGATATACACTTCCAAAGTGGTAAAATGTGTCCCTCCCTCTTACTTCTATAATAATGGAGTAAAAAATTACACAAAAAATATATGCTATGGTCCTTAATGTAAACTTTCAACCAAAATTGGTTTGAACGAGATCGGGTTGGCAGTTTTTGAGATACAGCATATTTTCTAAAACCGCAAATGAAACTTTGTAATTCATTGTAAACACTCAAAAACAAAGTTATTTGGCGTAGTTACTACGGAACGCTTCATGGGCGAGTCTGACTCGCACTTGGCCAATTTTATAGTTTTTGTACGAACTGGACATTTTGGCATATTGAACCGTATGAAGTAAGCCCAACAAAAGGTAATTGTTGTATATCGTTGAGGAATTCCCTCGACTGTCTATGGTCTCCATCATCAGACCTGTAATGGCACTTATAACCCATATGGGTGCAAAGTTCTCATCAATATAAATGAATTAAGTCCAAACACAAGGTAGCTACTATAAACCGTTGAGAAGTTCCCTTAACTGTCCTTCGTCTTCATCATCAGACCTCTAATGACAGTCACAAACTATCTAGGTGTAATGTTCTGGTCAATTCAAATTAATCAAGCCCTAACAAAAGGTTACTGCTGTAAATCGTTGAGGAGTTCCCTCGACTGTCAGGAGTCAATCTGATGAAAGGCTCCATCCTGAGATCAACTCTAGACCTTCCTTAATTTGTAGTACTTTAAGATAATTAATGAAAAAAAAAAAACATTTATACGGCTGAATTGCGAAATCTCCATATTTGAAGTCGGTTAAAAAAAAAATTATTGTTTCATGCTAGGTTCAGTAACCAATATCCATCCAATTCTAAAAATAAGTATGGTTCTCGTACTTATTTTTGTTTCGGTACGAAAAAGTATCAACGTATTCTAGTCACAGTATACAAGACGCCACTTAGTTTTTCGAGGAAAGCGATACACCCCTGCGTTCACGAGCGCGTCTGAGCGCGGAATGACGGTCGGAGCCGTGCGTTCGGTAGAAAAATGTGTGAAGAAATTTGAGACCGATTTTATTTTCCTCATAAATCATAAAGTTTTTCATGTATGTTCAAAATAATTAGCTAAACGTATAGGTAAATACATAGGCTATAATTTCTTCTTATTTTGAAGTTAAGAATATGCTCCAGATTTGGCTTACAGGTACCTATTCAGACCCCATTTTTTGTAATTTTCTACGATTAATGCGGCGATAAAAACGTATTTGTGTGAAAAAGATGTATAGGACTGTGTAATTATAATGCATTAATTGTGGAGATGAATAAATTATCTTGAAATTAATACCATAACATTGTCAAAATTTTAACTCCTTATGTATCAAAATGGTACCAGAAAAACATTGATATTTGCAAGAAAACGTAAATGCGTCCTTAACGTGTTTTCTGATGCACGGGAGTATCACAACACCAACTTCCAAACTCCGGACTACTACTGAGAAATTCCTTACAGAAAAATCTAATTTTTATTAGAGAATATTTAAAAATTTAATTCATATGTATCTATTGGAAATAAAGAGATTTAACCCCCAACAAGGCAGTCAATAAGTTGGGTACTTAATAAATTAAGAATTTTAGATTAGATACGGAGTTAGAACGGATAGTTTCTACTAATCATTACGAATTATTTCACCACGGAGTCATGATGACATTGGCATGGCATACTAGAATGGTCTAAACAGCAATTAATCAACCAAGGTAATTTTAAAACGTCACCCAGTTGATTAGAAGCCCTACCTTGAATGACTAGCAACTATTTAAGACACCTTTAAAAACGTGTTTTAGTAAGATCGAAGCATAATGATGTTTATGAACTTAAAAGCACGCGGCAAATTTATAGACTACAAAACAAAAACACTAAAATGGCATAGCTTAATGTTGAGTGGGGCCTAATTGCCACGGCCACGACGTGCATTTGCCTTTTCTTAGTTTTCCTTCTTTCGTCAAATATTAATTTATAAATAGATAAAATACACTTAATTGTAAACCAATAATTGAGATACAGTTAAATAATAATATAAAAATTCGGTTACAATGGCGGTCTTATCGCTGAGAGCGATATCATCCAGACAACCGTTGGAAGGACTTTGCGAGCTAAATCATTGTCCTCAAACATAATTTTAGAACCTGTTACGAAAACTATTCTTAAAAAAATTTCATAAGTTTTTAATTTTGTATGCATGTTGCTTGTCTGTAGCCATAAATACTGTTTCATAATCATAATCATTTATTTATTTGCTAATATGGGTACAAGCGAAAAGGTCTAATATAAACAATAGTGTCCATTAGCCATATCCTACTACAAGGTATGCAATTATAAAAAATACACGTATTTTAATTTAACAATAAAGAATAAAGAAATACATTATTTAAAATATCGCATGGAGTATCATTAAGTAAGTTTATAATTGTCTGTTTCATTGTAAAAAAAATCAATTTTTCTTCTTTGATGAAGTGTAAATAAATAAATGTATAAATGTGATATTTATCACACTTATAAATTTATTTATTTACACTTGCTTATTTAAGTAGGATGGAGTAAATAGGCGCGAATATGATGAGTATTCATATAATATAATAAACAGGACATCCGTAGGATACGTAACATTTACGCCCACGAAGCTAGTGTCCCAACGAGCTCCGGGAATATATTCATTATTATACGGATTTATGCGCCGAACATGCTCCCGTTGATGACATGCCTATTTTAGGGGCTGTAAATAGTCGATTGCGTACAAGTGAGTTTTAGTTTTTAGTACTTACAGAAAGCATACTAAACCTATTGTAAATGAACCACCTTTTGCCTGTGATTTCACCCGCGTGAGTGTCGGGTATTTCTAGAGATAAGGGCCATATTACTGGGATAAGATTATTACTTCGTGAATGTTTTAATCCTAGTTAATATAATAGACTGCATAATTTGCTACAACTCCATTCTATAAAATAGGTCAATTACAAGTCAGATTCACCCATGAAGAGTTCCGTTGTAACTAGGCAAAATAACTTTGCTTTTCATAGTGTTTGTATGAAATACAAAATTATATTTGCAGTTTTACAAAATGTGCTGTATCTCAAAAACTACTGACCCTATCTCGTTCAAACCAATTTTCCGTGAAAGATTTTCTTAAGGTCTATGGCATATTTTTTTTTAGATTTTTCTCTCTGTTACTATTTTTATTTATATTCACAGAATACATCTACATACCAAGTTTCACATGTCTAGTCTTAATAGTTTCGGAATAAAATGGCTCTGACATACGGACCGCCAGACAGACAGACATTATGTGATGACTCTATAAGGGTTGCGTTTTTTGCCATTCGGCTACGGAAACCTAAAATTTCCTAAACGGTTGCTAAAAATGCAAAATGGTTAAAGAAACCTCAAAATCACTACCCGACTGCGGCGAAGCCAGGAGGAGGGTTATTTTTAAAGATCTATTTAATGATGCCATATTTGACATAGTTTGTAGTTTTTTTTTTGACAATATGGCTCCTGGTTGTCGTGGTGATTTGTTTTTATTTTAATCTATCTTATAACGCTTGCGCCATGAAGACAAATCCAACGACGTATCATTTATCAAAATCCGTTCACATGTTTAATAGTTATGAGGGAACAAAGGAACGGACATACATTCATACGCGGTAAAAACATAACCCTCCTCCTTGATTCGCCGCAGTCGGGTAAAAAGGACGTGGATAAATAATAAGTAATTACAGATCAAGAAAATCGTTCTTTGAACTGGTATATCTAGTTTTCTTCTTATCTCGGGTAGCACAATAAGTCGTATGTGTCAGCTTTCGTCTGTACATTGTAGCAGTCATTATATTGAGTAGTCAGAAGCCAGAAATTCTGACACAATTCTTACCATGTGGCCAATGTAACGTCGTATTACCCAGTAACTGGGTATGGTGGCAAGATAGATCGTCGCTCCATATAAAATACTGTTACCTAGTAAATAAGAATCCTGATTATGATAACAGAACAGACTACGCACTAAACGTTTTGGGAATACCTTCATTTTGCGTACGGCTAAGGAGTGGAATTCCCTGCCGGAGACTGTGTTTCCCGATAGCTATAACCTAGGGGTCTTTAAGTCAAGAGTGAATAGGTTACTTTTAGGTAAGCGTGCTCCATCTTCGACCACATCATCACTTACCATCAGGTGAGATGGTGGTCAAGCGCAAGCCTATTATAATCAATAAAAAAAAAAGAAAAATATCTAAATTAATATTCGCATAATTTTATGAAATTGAACTGATTTAGTTAAGCCAAAAGAACAGACTAAGTAACGAATAGCAGTATTTTAAAAGACAAAATGTAACCGTAATTACATAATAATAATTAGTACGTAGTACGTTGTGATAATTAGTCTCTTTAAATTTAATTTTGATAATGTAAAGGCAAATGTTTTGCCTGAAATTAAAGTTTACAAACGAGTTTAACATTTGGCTGTGGTTCAAACAGATAATATGTTTGGAAAGTTTACCATCCAACTTCATTTTATAATATTATTCTAATAACCCACGTATTATGCAAATATTACGGATGTGGAAGTTTGTATGTACATTTGATCTTTGTATAACATTACTAGTATACACATAATTAATGTATACATAGGCCTATAGTTCTTTGTAACCTGAAAATAAATGGTTTACTATATTATAATTTAAATATTAAAAGGCCAAAAAGTTTCCACAAGTTTCCTCTGTATGAGAGGGAATGGACCGCAGTCCACCGCGCGGGCTAATGTTAATTAAATAAGGCCGGTGTTTTTAGGGTTCCGTAACCGAATGTCAAAAAACGGAACCCTTATAGTTCACAGCCATTTTATTTCGAAACTCTTAAGACTATACATGTGAAACTTGGTAGGTAGATGTATTCTGTGAACCTCTTTCAGATTTTAAGAAAAATAAAAAGAATATTTTATATGTGACTCCCCATACATGGAATTGAAATTGAAAATATATTTTTTCATGAAACCTATGCGTGTGTGGTATTTATAGACAGGTATTTAAAAATGACATTGAGGTTTCTAAAACCACTTTTTCATAGTTAATCATTTAAAAGATATACGCTTCCAAAGTGGTAAAATGTGTGTCCCCCCTCTAACTTCTATAATAATGGAGTGAAAAATTAAAAAAAAAAATATATGCGATCTTAATGTAAACTTTCAACCAAAATTGGTTTGAACGAGATCGTATCAGCAGTTTTTGAGATATAGCATATTTTTAACTTTGTAATTACTACGGAACCCTTCATGGGCGAGTCTGCCTCGCACTTGGCCAATTTTTTATTTATTTACAGTCTCGAATTTGACCACAATCTCACATGGTAAGCGATGATGTGGTCGATGAAAAAACATGCTTGGCTAGAAGTAACCTATTCACTCTTGATTTAAAGACCCCCAGCATAAGCTGGGGGTCTTTAAATCAAGAGTCTCTGCTTCCTGATAGCTATAAAGCTATCAGGAAGCAGAGACTCTGGCAAAGAATTCCACCTTCTTCCTTATCTGTTCGCACAATGAAGGTATTCCCAAAACGTTTTGTGCATATGGATGGGATGTCCACCATGTTACCGACTGATCTGCAACTCGTCGTCGATGTTCAAGGCTCTGGAGCTTTAACTCGACCACAGTATCGTTGCCAGACTCTTGGCCCATTTCTCGATAGACTCAAGTGCGTCCAGTTTGTATTTGACAAATCCGTCCCAGAGATGAGAGCATTACTTCATACACCATCGAACTTGAGCTTGATACAAATGGAGTAGCAATAGGGTAGCTGTTCCAGTTTAAGGTACCTTTGCTAGGATTCTCAACAAAGAAACATTAAAATAAACCCAGAGGTCAAAGTCTTTTTGTAAGTTCATTCAATTCGTACTCACTAAGTGTTTGTATAAATAAATAATTTTTATTGACATAAAATGAGGATACAAGGTACTGTGAAGCCTTTGAATCCCGAACTAGGTTAATAAAACTTGTATATCAGAAATCAGCGCCTTCTTCCATTATTCTGTTTTGTATGTCATAAAATCATGTTTACAGAGTACTTTTATAGGTGAAATTGAATTAAAATAAATTGAATTAGTAGTGAATAAATAACATTGAATTGAATTAAATTTACAAGTTAAATTTAATATTTTATACGTAAGTGTGAATTATGTAAATTATATAGTGAGTAATTGCTTGTGTGAGTGATTGTGTATTTATTTGATATTGATATTGATTGTATGTTAAGCGTGAGTACATTTTTTTTTCCACAACTTGCAGCAGTAATTTTTCAGTTTCCTCATACTGAAACTGACTTCTAATGCAGGACCGCAAAGAGAAAGGGTAAAAATTCAGAATATTTTTAATTTTATTATAAAGATGCACCGAAAGAAAAGCCTTTTGTCTTCTTTCTAATGCGGTACGACATCTAAAAGAGTTTAGTACTTTAATAATTTTACGTTTGTTACTAATTTTAAATGACAAAGTCTGAGAATTTTGAAAATGTGCTATATCTACGAAAATGCGGGCTATATCTCTTATAAACCAACGTTCATTGAAAGTGTTCATTGAGATATTCAGCTCATTTTTTTAACTTCCATAAAAATAGTTCCAGTTCCATGTATAGGGGGAACCCCCGATTTTTTATTTTTGTATAATATTCGTAAAACGGTTTACAGAATACGTCTACCAACCAAGTTTCACTTCTTTAGTCCTAATGGTTTTGGAATAAAGTGGTTGTGATATAAGGACAAACAGAGACAGCCGGACAGACGGACATGACGAATCGGTACGGGTTCCATTTTTTCCCATTCGGTGCCTGCGGAACCCCAGGATTGAAGAGGCTGGTTGATATCTGTGAGCATCTTTTTCTCAAAAGATCGCCTTACACTGTAACCTACAAGGTTCCCATATAATTTAAGCAGTATAGATTGTGTGGACTTCAAAAGAGACGGACCCCTGAGTTTGTTTCGGTGTTTCTTCTCAGGGTAGTCATTTAAGAATCACCGGCCTCATCTAGTTTAAATTTACGAATAAAAAAGTACTTGTAAAAGTATTATTTAATAACCAATTTGCAAAATAAAGATCATTTATCATTTATCGATACTTCTCTTGCCCCAAGAACTGGCTATTATTTTGTTCAAAGGCATTTCCATTATAATGAAGCATTATCGCTAGTCTTTAGGGTGAATTACCAGCCGACAGCGATTCCATTTTTTATGTTTAAACTAAAGCATGTTAATAGCTTAATTTAAATAGATTAGTTTATTTGGGTAAAACCAATAATTGTACAATATAAGATGCATCTGAGTTCATGGAAATAGGTTGAATATTATGTTGTATGTACATATACAAAAGGGTTTGTCCTGACTGATGGATCAACGCAAAAGGGTCTGCTGTAGCGATTATACCGTCATGAATCTTTAAAACTGCCAACAGCCTCTCAAAGCATCGGGAGTTGTCGAATAGTAGGAACAATTTATCAACGGTAGATTAAAACACTTTACAGAGCATTGTGTTTTAAGCTTATGCAAATTTTTGGGAAAAACATTTTAGTAATCTAAATAATTAAATAAAACACGGTCTCATGTAGCCGATAGAAGATGTCTTTAAAAATTAAACTGTACCGATTTTACCTTTTGTAAACTACCTTATTTATCGTTCTTGTGGACTTTATGATTATAAAAACATAACCTCCTTCTTTTGCAGTCAAGTAAATCCACCTAGCACTTCCAAGATTAGGGTCTTCATATAAATAAACTTTACCATTTTATAATACTTATTAGTATTAGCAAAGCTTCGGTTCTTAGTTTAGTTTTATCTTGTTTTAAAAGCAAGTGGCAAAGAAAATTGAATATTTTTAGAGAAAATCTTTCGTCAATTCGGTACTTAACATGATTCGTTTCATAAAACTTTGGCGACACATTTAGTGCTAAGTGTTTGGAGGCTGTGCTGCTGCCGTATTGCGGATACAATTCCTGCACGAGAAAAATGTTAGTATGGCGTATAGACATTTGTTTCGGGATGTACATGGGGGTTACATGAGAAGTACCTAGTAGGGGCAAAGTTTAAAAAAAATTGTTTTAATTGTTTAAGATTTGGGTTGTATAATAAAATTCGGTTCTGGAATTTTATTCACTATAATGTTATATACAGTAGTTGTAATGCGGCGTACTTCAAAAGAAAAGAATTTTGCTAATAGTGACACGCTGTGGCCAGTTTTTTAGGATTCCGTAGCCGAATGGCAAATGGTCTGTCCGTCCGTATGTCACAGCCATTTTATTCCGAAACTATTACGACTACACATATCAAACTTGGTAGGTACATATACTCTGTGAACCGCTTTCCGATTTCTAGACGAATAAAAAAAAATTAAGGGTTCTCCCCATACATGGAATAGAAACTAATTTTTTTTTCATCAATTCTATACATGTGTGGTATTTATATTTATAGACAAATCCTTAAAAATGACATTGAGATTTGTAAAATCACTTTTTCTTAAAGTTAATTGTTTAAAAGATATACGCTTCCAAAGTGGCAAAATATGTGTTCTTTAACTTTAATCACAATGGAGTGAAAAATCTAAAAAAAATATATGCTTAATGAAAAATTTTGAATGAAATTGGTTTAAACGAGATCGGGTCAGCAGTTTTTGAGATATAGCACATTTTCTAAAACCGCAAATATTACTTGAAACAGACACTATGAAAAACAAAGTTATTTCGCGTAGTTACTACGGAACCCTTCACGGGTGAGTCTGACTCGCAATTGAACAATTTTCTGTACTGTAAAACTACTGTAATAGAAATACTGCTGTCTCAGTTGACCGAGATAATTATACGTACAAAATAATTCCTTGTTCCACCGCAAATATTTTTAGTCGCACAATCTATTATCACTTTTATTTACTGTGCTTAAGGTTGAGACGCTATATATCAAAGGCCACACTTGGGTACATTAATCGTCACTAGACACACGACATTGAGTTATCGCCTTACTTTCTTTTCCACACTCTGCCTTCTTACAAAGAGATGGAACAACTATATTTTATGGGACACCCTGGCTTTTGCTGGCTTCACGGTCTCAACATTTCGTTTCTTTTATTTTTTTGTATTTTTGCATGCCTGATGGTAAAATATGGTTGAGCTTTATTTTCTTTTTGTTTATGTCACCACAATATTATGTTGTAAAACCCATATTTGCAAATAAAACAAATCTTTATCTTTATCTAACATTTTTACGAAAAAGTTCTTAGCTAACTTTTTAGATATCGGGTCCTATCGGGAATGCATAATTATAAAGTTTGGAAAAAAAATCCAAGAAGTTTTTTTTTTTATTCATTAGGGACAAAAAATACTTAATCTAAAAATAACAAAAATGTAACCCACACCATTGTCCACATATAATTAAATGTGTTTTAAAGAAGTTGAGGACTGTGGTTAGGCATTTGTAATTCCAAATATAAGGCGCTTATGATATTCAATTAGTGTGCTCTTTATTTAACAATATGGCAATAGCTTTTGACTTAAAGGACTGTTTAAATAAGGTAAATATATCGAAGTTCCATAAAGTGAGTATTGTATGACTCAACGAGGCGACGAAGAGGTGCGCGCTCCCCAGCATTAGTCTTACACATGTCTGTATGGAACAGACGAGGAACGCGCACTCCCCCCCCCCCCTCCCCCCCCCGCCGTTGTACAACAGTTCTGGGCACTTTTTATCGTAATTCATCACGTTAGCCTTTTCTCAACTATATCGGGGATGACTGCCAGTCCTCCAACCGAATGCAACTGAACTTAGTTATTTACAGGGAGCGACTGCCTATCTGACCTCTATAACCCAGTTACTGGGTAACACGAAACCCGTTGGTCAGACTAGTAACAGATTTTCTGACTTCTGACTACCCGTAACGACTGCCAAAGATGTCTAAATAACAGCCGGGCCCAAAGACTTATGTGCTTTCTTAGGCACAGAGATATTCACACAGTCGACCTTTACTCTGGATAGAACTCCGTGCTACGGCTGCAAAATGGATAACATTCCTACAATCATGACATACACTTACTGATTTTAAGGTATCTAGAATATACTTTACTGCCTCATACACCTGGACAGAAGGAGCCTGCGAATGGTGGTGGGCATCACCAGGCACCTTTCACTAAATAAACACTACCACACAATAGGTATAACGGAACGCATGCATGGGGACGGAGGAAACGGTGCGATCAAAACTTTGGGTCATTGAATCCCCTCACAGACATCCTAAATAGACCGAGAGACCTGATCTGCTTCTGGAGGGAGGATGGCCGTCATGGCCCACGCACAATGGTCCCGTGCAGGAACTAAGTGCGGAAACTAAACCACAAGAAGACGAAGAAGATATACTTTACTGCACACCAAAAGTTTTAAACTGAACCCACTGTTTTAAACTGAATTGTATGGTAATAACAATGACCGTATTTTGCTGTTAACGATGATCTGCCAGACGACCTTTGGATACACAGAACAAACTTACTATAAAAGGGGATTTTAACCGAATATTAATAATTTAGAATTTTAAAGGTAAATATTATATAAATATAAACAGAAAACAAACGAAACTTTTCAGACCAAAACATTAATTAATTTAGAGTTTATTACACTGACACTATAAGATTTATTAAAGCCAGGCTTTCCAATTATAATTTACTGCTGACTGTCTTCATTATGTGTTGAGTTATAAATAATGTTAACTGTCCCTTTTCTTAGTTTGATATCTCGTAGAATTCTAATTAAAGATCATTGTACAGTACTTATATTATTAAAAAAGTGGACAAGTGCAACATGGGTTTCGTACGAATTTATTATGTGCAATAATATTGAACTGCCAACATATTATAATACTTAAAATTAACATGGTCACTAACTGTATACATCATGATCCTTTTTCATTCGCGATGAAGACGCTTGCAACAGTGCTAAAATATGCAAAATCAAAACATTGTATATAGTATTGTTTACATGGAAATTCGAAACATTAAATATACTCTATAAGTAAGTTTTAATCATAAATTACGACATACTTACGGTTTTCAGATTTTTAACTTGTGCTACACCTTGAATATCATTTCAGTTTACTATTAATTATGCAATTAGATTTCAAGTCTGGCATACCAGAAATCTCGGCAATATGATATTTTTCACGATATTTTTAGATATTCTCTGAGGTTGTCGACTTCTTAACCGGGCTTGCCTGTGGTTGCCTTAATTAATAAATTAATTAAAGCCTCCAGCAAGGGCTTATTACAAAATTTACAAACTAGGTGACTACATACTAAGGGCACCCCCTGTAGGGTACGGACCTCGGCTTAGGGTGTTGCAGGGGGAAGGTAGCTAGGAATAGGCTAGATCTTATCATTATTTCATTTATTTAATCTATGTACATATAAATTACATTTTTAAATATTAATATAAAAAAATAAAAACATTTAAAAATATAAAAAATAGTAGCCCACCGGTATCGGGAACAGGGTCCAAGCTACCGGTGGTCAGGGCTCCATAGAGAGGAACCTCCTCACAATACGCGCCGTTTCCAGGAGTACTGCTTTCTGGATCAAGCCCTTGATCCAGCTGCCCAACGAGAGCCTCCTTAGATGTTGGTCGAGGCTCTTGGCTATTATACCATTGGCTGTGACGACTATCGGCACAATGATTGCTGTCTCCACATCCCACATATCGACAACCTCGCGCGCCAGGTCAAGATACTTATTTTTTTTATCTATCTCGGCTTTCACGAGGTTCTCGTCATGGGGAACTGCTATATCAACAATCATTGTGCGACGCTCTAATCGGTCTATCACCACTATGTCAGGCTTATTGGCAACAATAGTCCTGTCAGTAATGATAGACCGATCCCAGTATAGTGTAATATTGCCATTATCGAGAACTGGGTCGGGCACATACCTATAGTATGGTACTTCTGATTCCACAAGATTGTATTTAAGAGCAAGTTGCTGGTGAATAATCCTGGCTACGAGGTTGTGTCTATGCAAATATTCTCCGTTAGCCAGATGAGAACAACCGGAGATAATGTGACGAATGGATTCTCCCGGTTTGTGACATGCCCGACATATGTCTACGGTACCATCCTTCACAATATATTTCCGATAGTTATTCGTCATCATAACTTCGTCCATAATCGCACAGACAAAACCTTCGGTTTCCCCGAAGAGGTCACCAAAACGTAGCCAGGCTACGGACGCTAATGTATCTACATCAGACCCATGAAGGGCCCGGTAATAGCGTCCGTGAAGCTCCTTGCTCTGCCATACTTCTCTGCGGTCATTAGTATCTAATACTACAGGTTTGCGCCAATTCTCGGTACCTAAGGAGAGCGGAGTGAGGCCTTTGTCCACCGCTACCACATCCCGATGCATACCCACGTCAGCTTTTAGGAAATATTCCCTAAGGCTGCATACCTCGCGGTTATGCAGGGTCTTAGTATTTAAAAAACCACGACCACCGCATTTCCGGGGGATATACAGCCTCATCACCGATGAACGTGGGTGATGCATCCGATTTGCTATCATTATTATTATTAATAAGGGAAATTAAAGCTGCTGGCTCGGCGTTGCAGGCTGGCTCTGGCAAGGTTCGGGGCGGACAATCACGGGGACGTCGCGGCGGGCCTCGGCGGTGGTGAGGACGGAAGGACGGTCGGTTTTTGTTTCAGTGTACTGTGCTAGTTTCCTTACGGCTTTCTTGGAACAGGGTGATTGCGTCATCAGGAGTGACTAGAGTATGCCTTGGTCAGCGAATCTTGGAGATGCGGGAGGGTTCGTATCGGGCGATCGATGCGATAAGGGGATTCCTATGAGTATGCGCCATTCGCATTATTTTGTCTGTGCTTGTTGCTTTTAGTATTTTATCATAAACGCGTACTTGCAACATTATATTATATTTCACTGATTGACTCACTCTTTCCTGTTCCGTTCATTGCGAACAATTCCCGCCCTCTATCACTCGAAAAACTGCTCGCTAACTGGCGACATGCATCAACGTGCGCCCGCGACCGCTAAAACACTAAAAAGTGATAAAATATTGGTGTTGTGTGGTGTATCCTAAAAATTTTTCTCCTCTCGTGAAGCTTGGTGGAAATATCGTCTGAACCGGCGCGCTGGGTACTCATGTCGAAGGGACTACATCATACTGTAAGTACCTTTTCCTTCCAAGTCCTGGTCCTTCGAACCCTATAAAAACGCATATCTACTACGCATCTACGCTACACTCATCACACACATCATATTTATCGCATTTATCTATTTATTCGCATAAAAATGCTCAATTACGCTTCCGCCGTTACCCGTCTACGTCTAGGGCACATTTTTCGCTCAATCTCGCAACTACGCTAAGTTGTTTTTATAAAAACGCATCTTATTTCTATCATCTAAAATATTGTAACTAGTTATATTTTATTCATTTCACGCATATTTTCGCATATTTCTCAAAACATAACGCACACAAAAAAGTCCATTTTGTTCACGCACGGTCGCATACAAAACCCAAATAGTTATTTCTCAACGCATAAAAATGACTTCCACGCGTAATAAGGATAAGCAATCTGATAAAGAATCCTATGGTTCTACCGAGGAAGATCCTAAAGTTCTTTTATTTGAGTCGAAAAAAGAAAATTTATTCCAAATTTTGTAATCCATTTTAGATCTCGGCCTACAAGTTTCCGTAAATAATTCATTAAAATCTTAATTTCTAGCTAGAATTAGTTCCCTTGAGATAATTAGAACAAGCTTTATGGAAACTCTTGATGCGTATAATCTAGCTTTATTAGAAAGTGGTTCGACGACAAAGCCGAACTAAGCCCCACTGTCCGCATTTGATGAAATCTATTGTCAAATTAAAGCAATAGAATCTAATATTGTTAGGTCTCAAAATACGAGTAATGATAATAATAAATTCGAGTTTTTAAATCTTAAACTACCGCCTTTAAAACTTGTTTCATTTGATGACACGCCCAGCAAATGGACAACTTTTCATGAAAACTTCAAAAGTCTTATTCATGATAATTCTCATCTAACTGACGCCGAAAAAGTTCAGTATTTAATAGGTTGTCTCTCGGGCAAAGCATTAACTGTTTGCTCAGGTATCATACCTACCGCTGATAATTACCTACTCATTTGGAATGCTTTAATAGAAAAATATCAAGATATGCGCGTACAAGCTTCCATGTATCGCAGTTTGCACGTGAGTGATAATTTGCTGCGGGCGGCAAGGATGAAGTGTAGCCTACCTAGAGCAAAAGCGGCGCGCGAACGTGCCTGCCTCATGTGCTCAGCGAAGGAGAGGTGTCTGTCGAGGACCACGCCTAAGTATTTGGCTTGCTTTTTCCAAGGGATCGACTTGCCGTACATGGTGATCATACGGGCGCCGCGTTCTGTTCCACGCGCGCCTCTAATAAGGCCCGTATTACAGAACGAAACTCGAACACTGATTTGTGTTTAAAACTAGTTTTGACCAGAGATTTCCTTGTCAGTTAACGATTAACTATTAGCTTTTTAGTTTATTATTTGATATAAAACTGGTAATTTTTGGAGGATGATAATGAAATGATATTTTATTTTGAAAATTGGTTTCAAATAACATTTTTTATACGTAGTTTTTTTTGCCATTTTTAAGTTATTAGATGAAGCCGGTGTTTCCTAACTTAAATAGATTACTACAGTTATTTATTCCAAGATGATTTGAAAAGAAGTCTGAAGTTCAGCGTTCCATGTGAGAGGCCCATACAATTTTGATAATAATTTTATGAAAAGGTACATATTTTCACAAGATGTGGTGGTATATTATGTTATAATCATAATACATGCACTGAATTTTTAGTTAAACATGTATAAGTGTATTTGTTAAGACTTTAACGTACTTGAAATAAGGTTATTTTTTCCTTATTTTGTATCATTTAATACGGAATTTGAATAAATACAAATAAATTTGCACTTTTAAAAGTCTTATTGCTTTGAGTTACGGTTCATTTCAGTTTGATTTGACTGTACAAGGGTAGTGTGACTGTAATTTATAATTTTAATTATTTTTGGGATAAAAATTTCAGTAAACGATTCCGAACAAACTACTTTCAGGATGTGCGTTAATTATGTTACGTGTTGTATAGACCAAGATTTGAACATATACATTTCAGTTTTTTTATATAGCTTTGATTTCTTTTAATATTTTTATTAATAGGTTTTTTCAAACCATTATTTATTTGAATACTGTTTATAATTCAATCAGTAAGTATTTTATGATAACACTATCACAGATATTTAGGATCCAATCCATGCCATGAATGAACTACACTTGCTTTATTTTTAAACATTAGTGAATATTGCTCTAACACCATTCACCTTCAAGAATTTGCTTTTAAAAATTCTTAAAAAAGTTTTTTTCTATAGGAAAACCGTGCAATACATTTTGATTTTCTTAAATACTTGGTATTAAAGTAAATTGAATTATTTCCGATCATTCGCAAATCAGAACAGCGGAGACGAAGAAAATAAAACGTAAACGAAAACAGACTGATGCATAGATAATTATTATTATTATTATTGAGGCCCGATTTGAACCTCGATATCTCTGAGTTTAGTTTGATTACCGTTTTGGAATAAGACCAATGCTCAAGTGCAGATTATATATTAAAACTAAGACCAGGTGATTTAAGCTCAAACGGAACTTGAGTAACGTTTTGTAATACTGACCTAAAAGCAGTCAGTCGCGGAAATGTTCTATCGAAATAACGAAGCCCGGCCGGAACGATAAGTCAGTTGAAGGAACACCTTGGATTTTTAGTCAGTGGAAGTATTACACTCCCTTCCACCCCACCAAAGCAGAAGGGATCATTTAATAATTTGGCCTAAATAAGGTATTGATCAGGTGATATTTAGCGCAACACAATTTGATACTTTGAAGTTTATGATAATCATTAATGGTTGCCCGTGACTGTGTTCTCATACAAATTTATACATTTTCCCGAGATAAAAAGTAGTGCGTGAACGTGCTAGACCATAATTTATATTAGTTACAAATGTCATCGAAATCCATGATCGAGTAACAAAAACCCAACATATGTTCTAATTTTCGCATATATACCGATATAGCAATATAATTACATTTTTATCTGTATTAAAATGTAATTTATCCTCGGGCCTCAGCCATCCCCTAAGGCTTAACTATACTAAAGTTCAAATAAAATAAAATTTTACTACCACCGCAATTTCATAGTAATTTTGCCAATCTAAAAAATGAAAATTTTATAGTAACGCGACGCAGTTTAAACTTAAATAAAATAGCACATCAGCAATTTTATTTGCCTTTAAGAAAAAAAAAGTAGATATAATAAGTATAGTAATTTAGAATAATACCAAGATTATATGATTGGTATCATTGCCTTTTCCAATTAATTTCGGGACTGCATCCATACTAGCTGGAAGTAGTTCAGTACCAATATTCTACATAGTGCGACTGCCAATCACGCCTCCAACTTCCACAACCCATTCACAGGGTAAAACCATACCGTTTAGCGAGATTGTTATATCTTTTTCTGACTGACAGCTGGGTCCAACGTCTTTACGTGCTTTTAAGCACGGATCTATCACAATATGTTAAGATCTTCTGCCCACAGACTGTTAACGAAAAACGTTGCTTAACCTTTAACATCTGTTTCGTTCTTTACTCATTCTTTAAGAGGAGGCTACCTAAATTGTATGTAACTTTACATTAATATTCTGAAACAATCACGCATACAATCAAAATCTTTTTCTTTACATATCTAAAACCAGGTACGTGATTGGAATATTTTCGCTCGATTCATTTTTTAATCGAAAATCATGTCTTTTTTTAAAGATTATTCAAAATTTCATAAAGATTTCTCGGTTTTTATGTCTAAAATTAGTATTGACAGTAAGAAAATATAGTTTATTGTCCAAATATAAGATATTTTTTCTCTAGATCAATAATTACTTCAGTTATAAACGAAATAAGAATTGAGACTTACGACATTTAGTTTCGAACCCGAACATTGTGAAAGATCGCACGCGATATTCAACTTTATTACTGCTGCGTTAGCGTTTAGCATACTATGGCCTAACTGGGGGTGCATGGGGGCGGAGCTTGCGTGAAAATTATTTTAGAATGCCTAGTCTTAAGGTCTGCGCATAAGATATAGCAATGCAATGCATTTTGCAAGTCTATCGGTTTTATATCGATAACATTTCGGGGAGCGTGCAATGGAATTGAACAATCTAATTCTATCAAGCACGTAACCGTTCCAACATCGGATTTCAAGAAGAACGGTGATGCCATATTCTTATATGCAAGACATTAAACCAATATGTATAAATCGTTTTGGGAATCTGGGGGCACGGCGGTGCCCCTGCCAAGTCGAGCGCAAAGCAAACACTGCCGTACCATCCTTTTCTGGAACCATTTCCGCGTATTTTCAGGCCCCTATTTGGGGACCTCTGGATAGAGTTAGAACGCGGAAATTATCTTTATCTAGTAAACTACCAGCACACACTTGAACCAGAAAATTTCATGTTTGTAGCTTGTTTATTTCCTAAGTTATGCAAAAGCAAAGTTGTACTATTTCGACATGTATAGACTCACTGATCATCAAAATAGAACTAGTACTTCCCATAAACCTAGAGAGCTGAAATTTGGCATGGAGGTATGGTTTAGTGCCTATATGAAGGGAAAACTATCAAAACTAGGATCATGGAAGATCTGGAGTACCTTACGACCCTGAGTAGAAACCGTAACAGACCAGCCAAATTATTGAAATTATCGACATGCTATGTTCACAAAGTTTATTAAGCGTGGTTAGCCCTTTCTTTTGAAATTAAAAAATTGAAAGTCTGAAGTATCTGATATATATAATCCCTAAGAGCTCAGCTGAACTATGAGAGATATGGAAATGCGCCTTGACAAAAGTTATTCAGAGTGACGAGTCCCTTCTACTGATGTGTATAAAAAATTAAAGGTCTGAAGTATCTGATGAAGAACCCTCAGAGCTCAGCTGAATTATGGGAGATATGGAAATGCGCCTTGACAAAAGTTATTCAATGTGACGAGCCCCTTCTTATAAATGAATATGAAACTGGAGTCTGAACAATTAAGAAACTAATCAAGTAAAAAATAGCTTTCTGCAAAAAGAAGTGAAATCCCACTAATCCCACGAACATACTCTATGCACTTTTACTAGTTAATACATCGAAGTCAACGGCCAAGTCACATAAAATCTAGTTAGATTTTATGTGACTTGGCCGTTGACTTCGATATTTACTGCGATTTCCTTATTAATATAGTTATATTAATAAGGAAATCGCAGTAAATATCCTTAGACTTGGCTTCGCTTTGCTTAGAGATTTCATTACTTTTTAGAGAAACAAGCAGCTTAGGCGAGGCTTGGCTAATTTTTAACAGGATGTTTTGGTGGGATAGCATCATTTTGCGTACAGCTAAGGAGTGGAATTCCCTGCTGGAGAGTGTGTTTCCTGATAGCTATATACCTTAGGGGTCTTTAAGTCAAGTGAATAGGTTACTTCTAGGTAAACGCACTTCATCTTCGACTACATCATTGCTAACCAATAAAAAAATGCAACATATTATAAATACAGGTAATAGTAAATTTTTTTTTCAGAATAGGCTCGCGTTTGACCGCAATCTCACCTGATGTAAATAAATCAGATTTGTTTTATTTTCCATTTAACTACAATCCTGGTCGTGCGCGTGCGTCAATGAAAATACCTATACCACGGTGGTAGAACCAAACATCGAATTCACTATGATTCATGATCACTGTGTCTTCACATAACATAATATATTTTTGGTTACTGTTGCGCTGTGTCGCGGATTCGATTTTCGCAACAACAATTTTTATTTTGTCTTTATTCCGGTTCTGGGTGTTTGTAAAAATGCAACGACTCTGATACAATATTCTGAATAAAAACTTTTTAACAAAAATTAAACCAGCTTCCAAAAAACACTGCAAAGTAAAAAAAAAGACTTTAATTTTGGTAGTCGGTGTCTTTAGTTTTGTCTTTTCATTTTAGGCACCGAATATCCAAATTAAAGTTATGTTTCACTTTGCAGTGTCTTTTGGAAGTCGGTTGAATTTTTTGTTAAAAAAAATCTCTTTATTAGTTGGTCGGTTTGTAATTTACCTAGTTACAAAAGCTTAAATGTCAACTACTAATAACCTTACACAAAATATTGCTTTTTCCGATGCTGGGCCGTTAATTGCTAAGGAGTTCTCCTGGTACTTCACCATCAGCTTCACTTCGCCATATGCATTTTGACGAGCATTTTGTGCTTAACAGCCATATCCAAGTAATCGAAGCGGAACCCATGAAATACTTATTATTACTACTTATATATTGAGTAGTTTCAGTAGCCACCTGTGGTCTTCATCATCAGGTCCACTTCACCAAATGGTGCTTTTCGAATGCAACTACACAAGTTACTATAAAAAATAGTAAAATCACTATAGGTGTGCCTAGAATATATGAAGAGTTCCCTCAATTTCTCCAGGATCCCATCATCAGATCCTAGTTTCCCTATAATGGTACCACCCTTGGGATATCTCCTTTCTAACCAAAGAGAATCATCAAAATTGGTTCATAAACGACGAAGTTATCCGCGAACACACATAAAAAACAAATATAAACGGTCGAATTGAGAAACCGCTTCCTTTTTTGAAGTCGGTTAAAAATAAATAAATAAGGAATGTATCCATATTATCGGCTTCTGGTGTGGGGTCTAAAAAAGTAATATATAATTAGCTGATTTGCAATCGTAACTCTGCACAATCCTAAGTTTTGTTGAGTTTGAGCTGAATTTATCAATTCCGAAGTGACAGACAATCATTTGAACTTTAAAAGATTTCCATGTTAAAAATCTATTATTTTAATTTCTAATTAGGATATTGTTAGTGAACATTTTAGCTTAAAAACTTACATGGCAATCAATGTAGATTCTGACGTGTTATAAGTGCCCTTGTAGGCCTATGTGAAAAGTAGCTACTTTATTAACTGACTTTTTTACAAGGAAAGTTTAATCTTATTGCTTGTAAGACAGATAAGCTAAACATGTATAGTTTGAAAGCTGGGTTTTAGCGCCGAATGTTTCAGGCTCAAAAGTAGGTACTTAATGTATTACCCAACTTGTAAAATCTCTTATATAAATGCGGCTTATGAGCTTTGTCGTTCTTGGTGGAGGTCATGTTTTGTGAATCCGCTCCTCTACACACAGATGGGACGCAATAATGCGACGAGTTTAAAATAAATTGTCGAAGATTTTTCACTTGGTAGCATCGTTGTCTAAGGAGCTCGTTGCTAAATATTAACAGGTGCATGGGTTTATTTTACTGGTTAAGCACTCTTGCCAAGGCCAGTCCACCTTCCGTGCCTCGAAAAGTGCGGTAAACCAGTGATCTCAATTGTTATTTGTAAATCTTTGACAGCCGTTATAGGTGAAGTCAGTACTTGATACTAGTCTTTTCAAGGCGCATCATGATACCCAGATGTGTTGTGGAGATTAGATAGGAAATCACTCCATGTAAAATAGTGTTACTGAGCTGCATACAATTAGACCGAGAGCCAATCCAATAAAGTTAGAAAAAAAGCTAATAAAAGTAAATGAGGGCTTCTAGCTCTGAATAGTATACAAAGCCTTTTTTGCTGGGTGGGAAAACCATCGAATGGCTTCTCCTGATCGGGGTGGAGCGGAAGGGAGTGTCAGACTTCTATTGACTAAAAACCCACCCTGTTCTTTAGAACATTCCCGTAACCCCGGAGTATACAAAGCGTTAGCTTTAGTCAGTAACTTAATCCTGCCAAATGCCCAATTTTATTAACAGTCGTCCGCATACTTAATTTCGCTGCTTTTTTTAGTAGTGAAGCCTGTGATTGTTAAGTCTCGTATTTATGGTAAACATTTGTTTAGCAACATAGTTGCATAAACATGTTGCCGAGTTGCTTTCGACATATTGCGGGCAACATTTGTGTTGCGGAGTTGATCACGCCATGTTGCAGAGTTGACACCCGGCGAGCGAAAACATCAGTTTATCAACAAATGTTGACGCGTGTGGACGTGTTTGCAACTGTTTATAAACATGGCGCTTGTGTGGAGCAACGATAAATTTATGCAATTAATAGAGTTACTAAATGATCCATCTGTCATTCTGAGGTCATCTCATCAAATTTTCTCTTTGCAGGAGATAGTTTCGCACCCACCATCTTTTATCTTTTTTTTTTTAGAAATCTAATACATCAGATACAGAGAACACAACGACACTACTTCCACGGGCAACATTTTAACGCAGACAGGCGTGTGTGGACAACCCATATTGGTTTAAACAATGTTTCCAGCAGCATTCTCGCCGTGTTCATCAGTAACATTGATCAACTGTTGCTAAACAAATGTTTACCATGAATACGAGGCTTTAACGTTTGAATATATTTTGATGGTTCTGAGAAACAAAAACTCATCGTTGTGGTCAAAGGCAGGAACGACAAAATAACAAGTATTTTTACCGCGGCAAACGTTGAGTAAATTCGTGCAAAACATGAGTAAAAAGACATAAAAATAATTTACCAACTGCTTCATGTTGTAACTGAGGTAAATGATAATGAACGAAATAAAATTTAGTATATACCTCTACAAATGCTGCAATTTCCAGCATGAAATTCATATTCATATTCATTTATTTGCTTTCCACAATGTATATACAGTAGATGTTTAGTCTTAAAGATAAAAGGAACAATTATGGACTCTGTTAGGGCACAGCAAGAATATAAAATAGAAAACTAGAACTTAAAACTAAAACATAATATTACATCGAAAGGATCTAGTTTGTCCGTTAGACTAAACATGCTTTTCTTGCTAAATTTATTTATAACAACATAAAATATCATTTATTCTTATAACTTAGGAGAATATATTGTAGCCTAAGGTCTGACTTGGCTAGTTTTCATATAAGAATTATATTATAGCCTTTGCAAGTTCTAAACCTGTTACTTGTCGGTTCTTATTTTATTATTCCGAAAATTTGGCTTGCTGGTAGAAATTTCAGGACTGACCATTGAACTTGGCACCCATTTAGATTTCACTTCTTTTGTCGTTGAAGTCAACAACCAAGGCATTTATGATAATATTGAACTTGGCTCTCATTTCATATTTATGTTTTTCATGGGATTGTTCTGTTTAAATTAGCGATTAATTAATTTATTGTTTTTGCATATTATCGATGTAAAATAATGGCCTGAAACACAGGTTTTTTTATAAACCTAAATCAGGCAGGTCGCTACATAATTAAGCAGTATATTTGACCTCTATTGAAAATAAGATAAATCACCATTTTACCAATGTTTTTCAAGCATTTAAATTTATCCTTTAAGAACTATTATATATATTTATGTCCTGGATTATATGTACTTTTATGTAAACATGTTATTTGAATAAAAATTATAATTATTAAATTATTTAAAATTTATTGTTTGAATAAAAGACTTAGAAAGAAAAAAATACTTTAAAAGAAAAAACAATATTTCTGATACGGAGATGTACCAAATTATGTAGGCGAATTGAAAATGTTTGATTTTAAGTGGACTGTATTTTGAGGATGGCTGGTTTCGCCTAGAAAGAATAGGATGATGAACGGGCGACCGAGTTTCAGGGATTATGAGGGAAAAGCACGTCTTACCTGAAGTCTTCAAGGTGGCGCCTGCTGGCGCCTGCCTGCTTCGAGCTTCGCAGTACACGACGTGTTGATATCAGAATGCACCAAACCACTCAATCACACCCGCGGGCGGTTCATCTTAGTTCAATCACGATTTATATAGATAAATAAGCGGAGTTTTAGCGGTATAACACACGGACGGCGGAGTACGGTAAGACATCGACAATACGTCCGCGTGGAGAGGCGTACTTAACACGTTCTGTCATTGCGGTGTCATTGCTTGCCATAGATTCGTGGCAGACATGCTTTTTTGGGGTAGGGAGAGGGAATGGTCGTCCGTTCTGACAGTAAACGTCAAAATGTGGGAACAAACTATTTAACCAAATTTCAAAATGAGATGGCGTTAAAATTTCCCCCCGGCTTTAAAGGGTTGCCTTTAAAAGGAAACAAATAAAATAAGCTACGTTAGGTATACTACCGCATAACCTATCCACGAGCTAAAACAGCGTTATGATATTAAATTAATCTAAATTACCTTTAGCGGAACAATTATAGCGAAAACTATTAACTAAATACCTAAACTAAGAGGGAGATCCAACTTCAGGCTAGATCTCACTGAGTCGGTAGCGGACAGAGACGTACAACAGGGCGCACGTAACTACCCTTCGCGGTTTTTACAGTAACAACGCGGGTTGTACCGTCTTTAGATGTATGCAATTTCTCAACGATGGCTAAGGGCCATGAAAGCGGCGGAGAATTGTCATTTATGACAATAACCAACGTACCCTCCTGTATAGGGGATGCAGGACTATTCCATTTGGATCTAGCCTGAAGCTGGTGAAGGTATTCCGACCGCCAGCGCCGCCAGAACGACTGTACGATATTATCGAGCAGAGTATGTCTCTGAAGCAAGCTAGAAGAGTCTGCTTTAGGAGCGGGAAGTGACGATAATGGCGCTGTGTTCAAGAAATGCGCAGGAGTTAACGCGGATGGTTCCGCAGGGTCGCTACTCAGTGCTGTGAGCGGCCGCGAGTTAACCAGTGCCTCGACTTGAGCAAGGACAGTTAAAAGCTCTTCATAAGAGAGGATCTGTTGACCTACGATTTTGAAGAGATGCGTTTTAATTACTTTGACCATGCTCTCCCAACATCAACCGAAATGTGGTGAAGCAGGCGGAATAAACTTCCAATCAATGTGATTTACGGAAAGTTCTTCCTGTAGACTTGTACGATATTCTTTATTAAGAAACTTATAAAGATCGCGTAAATAAGAGTTTGCACCCACGAAACAAGTGCCGTTGTCCGTGTACAAACATTGTATAGGGCCGCGTCGCGAAAGAAATCGTTTTAGGGCTGCCAGAAATGACACCGTGCTTAAATCCGTCGCAACTTCAATGTGCCTGGCGCGCGTAGTTAAACATGTAAAAATGCACAGCCAGGCTTTACGGCTTTTAAGAGCGCGTATAAAGCAAAATTACCAATTTTCTATGTGATTTTACATGAAAAATTCCAGACCAAATCTTAAAATAAAAATATATGAATAACTACATCATATTTTCAAGGGCTCTCTCTGATCAAAAACATAAAATAATAACATTTCCTTGGTAGAAAAAAATCACGAAATAACCTCTAATTCTCATGTTTTTCCGTTTTGTACTCGATATGGTAATGCCTATTGCGACAAAAATTTGATAAATAATTATATTTAAACAAGAGTAAAGGCTTTGCTTAGGCATTTTATGTAATTCCTTTTAGTTTTGGATTTATTACGATAAAACACTTTTGGCGCATACTACGTTTTTATTCCGCGCAAGAAGTCATCTTCCGTCGCTCGTTGCGGGAGCTTCAAGCATATTTCTATTTCACACATCAGTCGCTACCGCTCTGTTGAGACGAGAGGACTACGCTCAAGTGTTTTAGCTGCGCCGAGTTATAATCATTTCAATCGTAATTGTTGTTGTTGTTCGAACTAAATAGTGAAATGGGAAACAAAAAAAAAACATTGAAAAGAGAACTAAAAAATTTACAAATTGACAGGATGGCTAATTGTCGAAGGTAAGTTTGTGAGTTACTTGTTTGTTATATACTGAAAAAATAAAAATACATTTTATACTTTCGAGAAAGTTTATGCGGGTGATTTTAGATTTTATTTTGAGAGACACAAGATCTAAATTCGTTTACCTACGCACTTTCGTGGGCCGAGTAGGTAACTAGACATAATAATATGTAGGGACATTTCACACACGGCTATCTGACCCCAAACTAGGAAGACCCTGTACTATGGGTGTCAGACAGCTGATATACATAGACAAATATATTTTTAAATACATACATATATAGATAAACAACACCCAGACACGACGATATCAAAAATTCGTGGTAGGTACTTTATTAGATTATTAGGATAATAGGTAATAAATTACATTCATAATAGGTAGCTATTTACTTTTGCTATTTTGTTATGTTATTCTTCACGATACAATTTTATGATCATTTTCCCATAATGTAGGTAGTTATGAGATCTTCTAAAACACGGATGGACAACAATAATGATCTTGCGAGTATCCTATATAAAAAAAAAATATCTACCTATACCACTTCTTATTTAATATTTCTATGGTCACTCGTAGTCGTAGGTAACGCGGGCAGAATAGTATATGCAAAATAAACACAAGCTTTTAGTTGGTATCCGTGTTTGTTCGATGAAATATATTTATATCGATTACGAACCTATTTAAGTATGCCCATTAGGTATTTAAACCCTATTTTTGTAGATCAATTTATTGTGGACGTGATTGTATAACAAGGAATTTGTTTTGAAATAATATTTTATTTTCAGAATGTGGCCACCTCGCTCGCCAGATTTAAACCCATTGGACTTTTTTACTGGGGCTGTTTAAAGGAGGTAGTTTATAAAGAAGAAATCACTTCAGTTGAACAGCTGCGACAACGCATACGTTCGGCTGCTGACGAAATATCGTCGGCAGGATTTGCGCGCCGATTGAGACGGTCCTTCATAAGAAGGTGTAGAGCGTGTATAGCAGCTGAAGGAGCCCACTTCGAACATCTTGTATATTTTCTTTTTCAATAAATTTGTTTAATTACTAATGTCTTTTATGGTGTCAACAAACCCATAGTGATCAAATTTTAAGGAAATTCTCATTCTCTTTGAGTCTAAAATTAGTAACAGCAGTGTTAAAGTAATTTAATTTTGAAATCAAATTTGTATAAAAATTCTCCTTTAAGATTCGAACAGCAATAACTTTGTACTTTATCAAGATACTGGTTATTATTATACCATTTTAGAATTTGCATTAAATAGGCAATTATCTGTACTTATAATAAATCTGTAGAGAGGTCAATTCTGTACATGAAATATATTTACAAAATAACTATCAGAGGGTGATTAGGGATCGATACTGATGCCAAAAATGCAATCAGTAAAATTTTTGTCTGTCTGTCTGTCTGTCTGTCTGTCTGTATAACCGTTATAGAAACAAAAACTACTCGACGGATTTTAACGAAACTTGGTACAAATATTTTTCATACTCCTGAGCTGGTTATAGTATACTTTTCATCACGCTACAATCAATAGGAGCAGAGCAGTGAAGGGAAATGTTGGGAAAACGGGAGAAGTTACTCCATTTTTAAGCTTCCGTCGCGTGTGCAACCTTAATGGTTAAAGCTACACAGAAATCATTTATGACGGAAATGTTCTCCATAAAATTATATAAAAAATATCCCACGACAACATATATCTATCTTTTATGGTTGACTCACAATAACACGTGTAACTCCCGATAGCTTAGCAGTTCGAAGCTTTCTGATTATTATTCTGCTCCGAAATTTAAAACCACCACAACTTTGCAATGGAACTCGGCTAAAAGTAACCCAGTTGCAACAAAATATAATCGAGGCTCAAATTTTAATAGGTTGCGGTGCAGGAGAAACCGTCTTTATTCCCAGAATTCCCATAATACCAAATAATTTTCCATTCTAATATAAAAGAACGCGATTCCCAGTATCGGTGTGTTATGCAATGACAATTAATAAGACTCAAGGGCAGACTTTTCGTGTTGCTGGAGTAGATCTCGGTGTCAGTTGTTTCTCGCATGGTCAGTTGTACGTCGCGCTTTCCCGGGTTAGCAGTTCTAGAAATCTTTATGTTCACGTGCCGGCCGGGTCAACTTTCAACATAGTTTACCCGGAAGCTTTGCGCTGAAATATTGTCGTTCTATAGGTACTTAAGCCTCATGTGAACGTGATCTAAACAATATTACCAATACATTAACTTAATAACACACAAGGAGTTACACGCTGACGGAGTCGCGGGCACAGCTATTAACAATAATATTGTGCGGTTCGGTATTGCGATATTTTTCAGTATTATAGCTATTATAACAGTATTATTTTACTATTTTAACAGTATTATAGATTGACATATTATATTTCCCTACTAAATTACGAAAGTTAATCTGTGTGTTACATCTAAATCACTGAACTGTGAGGAAGGACATAGGCTACTTTTTTTTTACGAAAAACGACGGAAACGTGGACGAAGTCGCGGGCAACAGCTATCTATGCTAATATATAAGGCTGAAGAGTTTGTTTGAACGCGATAATCTAAGGAACTACCGGTTCGAATTGAAAAAAATATCTTTAATTAAATAGTCAATTTATAGAGAAAGGCTATAGGCTATATATATCATTACGTTAAGGCCAATAGGAGCGGAGCACCAATGAAGAATGCTTCAAAATTGGGCTTAAATTTAACGTTAGCCCAAAGTAACTATTCCACGCGGACGAAGTCGCGGGCAAAAGCTAGTCTAAAATAATGAGCCACCGCAGTGTAGTACATTTTTTTTCGATATAGTCTGGCGGGAATAATTCCGAATCATTGCCGTCGTATACTTCGGAAGTATTCCGAAATATTCCGAAACTTTGGGAATATTTCAACTGCCAAAAGAAACCAGGAAAATCGACCTTTGAAGTCGGTTAATATACCAAAACCTGCTCCTACCTAAGTATAATAAATACTTTTCTAAAAACCGCATCAAAACGTGTTTGCTTGCAAGGTTTGCCTTTAGTTGTTTTTATTGGCTGGGCTTTTATACGCGTTAAGTAGGTAGGTAATGATTAATACCTACCTATGCGACTCACGAATACTCGCGATGCGTACAGAGCTACATACAAACTAACCAAAAACATAGGTAGCCCTTTTTCAAAAAACAAATAAAATATGCTAGGCCTGGTTTTTTATTCAACTACTGACATTTATAAAAATAGCATTCAATTTCGAAATAAGTAGAGTACCTACCTAGAAACAAAAGAATAAAAATCCTGTTAATCGCAGGCTAACATATCTACTTATAAAAATATCAACATATACTTAATCAATCCCATTTATAATAAAACTAGTACTCACGCGGGGCTTCGCTCCCGTGGATTCTATCACGGCAAAAACATAACTCTCCTTTTTTGCAGTCGCGTAAAAAGTAGCCTATAACCTTCCTCAAGCTTCAAGCTATTTCCATACCAAATTTCATCCAAATCTACCCAGTACTTTCGAAGATTAGCGCGTTCAAGCAAACAAACAAACAAACTTTTCCGCTTTATAATATTAGTATAGATAAACATTTATATTTTACTCTTGTATCGTACGTAGCCTCGCACTGAACAATAATTAACCCACCCACCACACAACAAACAAACACGTTAATTTCGATTGAATTATTCGGGCGAAATATTCGGAAACATTCGATTGCGGGGTACGAATCTTTCTCGCGGGGGGAAAACTTCTCTGGGGAGCATCTCCCCTCTTACCGCACCCCGCACCGCCATCGCAGCGCGGCGGCAGCGGCCGGCGCACAGAGGGCTTTATTTAAATTCATTTTGAATAATTCTGATTTAAAGAAACTTTCCCAGAAGTATTCCGGAATTATTCCGAATTTTTCAGAAGTTTTGCAACTATAGATACAGGGGCCCAAAATTGCGTAATTCCGTAGAAAAAAATGTTAAAATTTAAGAATAATATTTTTTTTCAATATTGATTTAGAATGTAATAAAAAATCTTGATACTGATCTGATAATACAAATATTCAGGACTGATATAAAAAAAAACAAAATGAAAAAAATATCAACAATTTTAGAAATGGTACCTAATTTTGAAAGAGTAAGTACGATTTTTATTTAAAATATTAAAAATATCAATAATTTGGTCATCCATGGGCATATCTATACTAATATTATAAAGAGGAAACCTTTGTATTTTTGTATTTTTGTATGTTTGTATTGAATAGGCTCAAAAACTACTGGACCGATTTCAAAATTTCTTTTACCATTACTTAGAGGGATTCTTCCGAATCCGTATAGGCTATATTTTATCCCGAAAATAGATAGGATTTTTTGTGGTAGTGAAAATTGTGGAGTAAGGCGTCGAAAAAACTACCGTACGTTAACGATTCTCGCGAACGCTGCCTATATTTAATATAAACATTGCACCCGTGCGAAGCCGGGGCGGGTCGCTAGTGACGATATAAGTTTATCATTATTTACGCCACACCAAAATCACGCGCCAAAATAATATTATATTATACATAATATAACATTACCTTTTGGTATTGATTTTATATTGATTCGTGTTCAGTATCAGTGGTATAGTCACCTCCTACTAACTTACTATTTACGTATTATTCGCGTACACATAATAACATTTCGTAATATTGTATAACGCAGTCATACTTTGAATACAGTTGTTTCATCTGAATATTATACGTATACTTACTACAGAAGATACGCGTCGAGCGAGCGCGTAGGTACACGCGCGATCGTATTCGATGTGAGGAGCGGATAGGAGAGTGGGGGTGAATTCTAAAATTTTGCTGGCTTTAGGCGCGCTCTTAACACCTCGACCACGCACTGGCGTGTACTGTAGCGGTCCTGCGTAATCACAACCGGTATGTGTGAACGCCTTATCTACTTGATTGACGCGCTGGCTAGGAAGGTCAGCCATGAGAGGAAAGACCGGGCGAGGACGAAATTTAAAACACGCGTTACATTTGTGTATTCTGTGGCGAATTATTCGCCGTGCAGCCAAAACCCAATGTTTATGCCTGAGTAAGGACATAAGCAACTCTGGACCGGCATGGAGATGTTTCTTGTGATAAAAATCAACAAGAAGGTCGACAACGTGGTCATGACGCGGTAAGACGCAAGGATGCTTGTAGTTGTATGGTTCGTCCGAATTTGACAGACGACCGCCAACGCGTATAATGCCGTGCTCATCGAGAAACGGCTTGAGCTTAAGAAGCACGGGAGAACAAGATACATTATTTTTTAAATTTTGAATGTCGTTACTAAAGTGAACAGCCTGTACAACTCGCAATAATTTATACTCTGCGAATTCAAGATCAGACCTCGAAACAGAAGCCCCATTAGGTAGTTGCCTAAGAAACCTACAGACATAAACGATGGCGCGTAGTAACTTAGACCACGACGACATGCGCAGCGCGAGTGCATAGATCGGAGATTGTGCTACCTCAACAGTCACGGGGTGAGAAACAGATTTCCGTTCGGGTGCATCCTCGGCTTCTGCACTGTGGTCACAATGTTGTATGGGCCACTCTGACGGATCATGAGAAATCCAAAAAGGTCCACGGTACCACAAAGGATGTTGCAGAAGTTTAAGTGGAGTAACACCACGAGAAAGGCAATCAGCAGGATTCTCAACGCCCGCGATGTGATTAAAACAAGTAGCAGGAACAAGTTCTATTAATTTAGTAACGCGATTGGCGACAAAAGTCTGCCAGCGGTGAGGAGAGGAATAAATCCAGGCGAGCACTACCTTGGAGTCAGAAAATGCGTATATTTTATTGATGGGGTAGTGGGGCGAAACTGTGTCTTGAACCTTGCGGAGCAACTGAGACAGCAGAAGGGCCGCGCACAACTCCAGTCTCGCAACCGAAATGGTTTTGACAGGCGAGACCTTGGACTTGGCACAAACTAACTGCACCGAGTAGTTAGAACCAATGCGGACTTGCAAATATACGACTCCGCCGTAAGCGCGTTCGCTGGCGTCAGCAAACCCTATTAAGTTGATAGTACATCCATCGACCAACCCAAGATGCCGCGGTATAGTTATTTGATTGAGCGCGGAAAGCTCAATGCAAAATTGTTTCCAAGCGGCGACAATACGGTCGGGAGGTGCGTCATCCCACTCACACTTTGATAACCAAAGTTCTTTGATCAAGAGCTTGGCGTACAAAATTGTGGGAGCCACAAAACCCATGATGTCCCATAGTCGTGCCACTGTGGACAGCATAGTGCGTTTGGTGCACTTATCATCAGGTGGTGCGACATCAAACAGAAAACTATCACTGGATTTATACCAACGTAAACCGAGAACTTTATGCGGTACAGACCTCTCAAACTCAATGTCTGGAGTAGCCTTATGAGAATTAGGTAAGTGCTCGAGAACCTGTTTATAGTTGCTTGTCCATTTGACAAGATCAAACTGGCCTCGCTTGAAAAGCTGAATAAGCTCTTCACAAAGCGAAATTGCTTGCGGAGCGTATGTGACACTACAAGCGATGTCATCCATATATAAAGCGGAAGTAGCGGCAGCCGCTGCGGCGGGAAAGTTGTCGCCTTCATCAGCGATCAACTGGCGGACAACTCGTAACGCGTGATATGGACTGGACTTGAGTCCAAAACAAACACGATTAAACTGATACACAGATAAAGGTTCATTTTTGTTAAAACGATAAAAAATCCGTTGAAATCTACGGTCAGATTCACGAACGCCGATATTGAGAAACATTTGGCGGCAATCAGCTGACAGAGCAACTTGGAAAAGTCGAAATTTTATTAATATATTAAATAAGTCACCCTGTAGATTAGGGCCGGCATGCAAAATGTCATTGATCGACTTACCCGATGTAGTCCTGCAACTAGCATCTAAAACCACGCGAAGTTTCGTGGAGGTTTTATCTTCGCGAACTACGCCGTGATGCGGAATATAATACGCGGGAAGAGAATTGTCCTCATTGTTAACAACCGGACTCAAAAAACCTTTATCTATGTAGTCGCGCATGACGTCATTATAGGCGCCGCGCAACTTGATCGATGCATCCAGTTTGCGTTCCAAACAATGAAAGCGTCTAAGCGCCGCAGCGTACGAGTCGCCTAGCGAATACGGGTCACCACAAAAGGGTAACGCCACAACATATCTACCACTGTCGTCGCGAACAGTGGTAGTGCGGAAGTGTTCTTCACACTCGAGATCCTTAAGGCTCATCGAGGGCGGGGCGGAGATCTCTTCAAGCTCCCAAAATCGCTTGAGAAGAGAATCAATATTATTTTCTTGAAGAACAGCACAACAAGACGTAGTATATTGAGAAATATGTGACGTAGGTACGGTACCCATAATCACATATCCAAATACCGTCTCAATAGCGGGTGGCAAATTATGTTGTTCACTACGTATCACGTTAGGTAGGAACAAATGTGGAAAGATAGATGCGCCGAGCAAAGCGTCGATATTTCCCGGTTGCGAGAAGTCAGAGTCTGCGAGCGATAAATACTCGAGATGCTTAAGTAAGGACACGTCCACCTGAGCGTTCGGCAGTGTGTCCGTAATACGTTCCACGATAAGCGAGGAAATATTAAAATTAATATTCTTATTGAAACGGGAATGTATTCTAACATCCACGGAACCCTTACAAGATTTTTCCGACCCACCGATCCCCATAACTACTAAGTTAGTATTTTTAAAGTTATTCCACAGTCCGAGGCGTTTAAAACAATCAGAAGTAATAAAATTACTTTGTGAAGCACTATCTAGTAAACAACGAATTATGTGCGGTGAGTTATTGACATCGTAAACTATAACTTGCGCTGTCGCTAACAGTACCGTTGTGGACGCCATACATTGCGGCTCTGCATCGCGCTGAACATGACAAGTGCGCGAGCGCTGACCGCGCGCACACGCAATGGATGTCGTACACAGCGACGATGCAGGTAATAAAACTATCTAGAGTAGGTATTTTATGATTACGTTCCGACATCTCGTAAGCACGAATGGTTTCAGTGTCGAACTTCTTTAAAGCGAGTTGTAACAATATGAAGTCGGAAAGATCTTTCAATTTTAAATTTTTAAGTGAATTAACTGCGGTAACAAAGTTATTTATAAACAGCTGGAAATTCGATTCAGACGCGGGACCGGACAATTTAAGGTTTAAAGCCTGATCAAAGTAAGTAGACGCGAGGATACGAGTATCCTGATACCTATCAAGGAGTGACTGGAATATGACCTGATAATTCTCAGCACTGGGTGTGACACCCGCGAATACGGACTGCGCTTTCGGCGACAGCTTCCCTATTAAATAGTACAACCTGTCAGCGTCTGTCAGAGAGCCATTATCGTGCACCGTTGATTTAAAACTTGCATGAAATAACGGCCAGTTCCGTATATCGCCATCAAACGACATAAGTTCAATCGGAGGTAGTCTAGGCGGCGCTCGGACAACCGGTGCGGCGCTCGTGGAGTATCTACCCTCTAACTGTAATTGTATGCGCTTGATGATGCAATAAAGATCCTCGAAGGATGTGTACGCTTGGTAATTCGGTTTTGAATCAGGATCAAAAGAAAGTAATTTATCGTTATATGTGTCCAACAAATTATGAAAGTCTGATCGAATATTATCTACTGTTACACAATAACTAAGAAATGATTCGGTACTAATTTCGGAAGAAGCGGCGGTTTTTGAGCGCTCGTAAATATTTTGAATCCGCTCAAATAAAACATTACGTTTAGCTTCCAAGATTGTTAGCTCTTTTTCTTCCGAAATACACGGCTTATTTTGTTTCGACATGTTGTGTGGGTATAAGTAAATAAGTTGTTAGTAACAAACTAACTAAGAATGACCAAGTGCCCACTATTTTTGCAACTAAAATAAGATTCGTAAATATGTTTATGCGGTAGTTATTCCTAGCTAGGCAAGAACTATGATAATTATAATTGGCGGTAGAACTAAAAGATGCTTGAAATATGGAATTTACAAGGCAACTATGATAGTTTGTATAATGATATTTAGGAATGTAGGTAGCTACTTTAAGTATATTACCTACAGGGGGGCGAGATTTAACCACGTAATGGGTATGGATATGGACTAAGGCGTATAGCTAGGTGTTATAACTTCCTAGGTAGGTACTTTTATAATGTACCTACGCGGTATATAGAGAATATGGATTATGAATCCTTCTCTTGCGGGGGCGAGCTATGAATCCACTTGAATAGGATCAAGCAATGGATCCGGCTCGTAGAGGACCAAAAAAAATGGTACGGAGATGTACCAAATTATGTAGGCGAATTGAAAATGTTTGATTTTAAGTGGACTGTATTTTGAGGATGGCTGGTTTCGCCTAGAAAGAACAGGATGATGAACGGGCGACCGAGTTTCAGGGATTATGAGGGAAAAGCACGTCTTACCTGAAGTCTTCAAGGTGGCGCCTGCTGGCGCCTGCCTGCTTCGAGCTTCGCAGTACACGACGTGTTGATATCAGAATGCACCAAACCACTCAATCACACCCGCGGGCGGTTCATCTTAGTTCAATCACGATTTATATAGATAAATAAGCGGAGTTTTAGCGGTATAACACACGGACGGCGGAGTACGGTAAGACATCGACAATACGTCCGCGTGGAGCGGCGTACTTAACACGTTCTGTCATTGCGGTGTCATTGCTTGCCATAGATTCGTGGCAGACATGCTTTTTTGGGGTAGGGAGAGGGAATGGTCGTCCGTTCTGACAGTAAACGTCAAAATGTGGGAACAAACTATTTAACCAAATTTCAAAATGAGATGGCGTTACCAATTTCCTTATAATTATTGAGACCATTTACAAACAAGAAGGTACAATAATTATATTATAAGGTATGCAGAAAATTATAATAATTAAAATTTTACTTACGTATTACATGTGCAGATTATGTAGGTAGTGGGTCCATATGAAAATTAAATATTTTTTTCTATTTCTCAATGCAAATGTATAGTGAACAGGAAGTACTTCATCTAGTGTACTAGGTCAACATCGCCAATTGGTCGAAATTTAACTATAATTAAAATAACTTCAGTCAGGTTTGGCTGCTATACTGTGCTGGACGCTGTGCGTACTTTCACGCAACCGACTGAGTAGCGATGCGAGCTTTTTAGGCCAGTGAGCTGCAAAGCCATCTGTTTGCACATCAGAAAATATACCTGACGTGCTACAGAAACATGGAAGCCGCAAAATCGTCCTGAAGTTGTTACTAAATTGAATCCGCAGAGCATTTTGAAAGGCCTGAGAACCCTTTTGCGTATAGTCGACCCCATAAACTTCCAGTGTAGGTACAGAGATGTGCAATACGCTTTAAATAAAGTTTTTTGATAGCTATAACCTGGGGGACTTTAAATCAGGAGTGAATAGGTTTCTTCTAGGTAAGCGTGCTCTATCTTCGACCACATTATCACTTATCATCAGGTGTGATGGTGGTCGAACGCTAGCCTAAATTATAAATAAAAAGAAAAAGAAAGAGTTATTTTTCCAGCATCTGTACTACACCCTTTTAGTTCTTCTATCTATTTTTACAAGAACACGCCAGTATTATATTAATACAAAAATACATTGTGTGTTTATAGATAACCATTGAAGATCAGTTCCGTGAGCTCGCCCTTTGGCAGAGCATAATGCTTTTTCCCACGACGCTGCTTAGATTCTGTTCCTTCTTTTATTAATTTTTTGTTTCAGTAAAATATTTATCGAAAATATGTAATTTGAAGAATTACTCAGACAATCGATACGCATGTTATTTTTAAAGTTTATCAATTCAGTAATAATAATTTGGTTAAATCTAACTTTTAAGTAAAACTATACATATATAAACAGTGGCAATTTATCAGTTTTACATCAATTTAATTACTTGAACTATCAAATTATGTTAATTACTCGATACAGGACACGGATATGTCAATATTATCATAAAAATATTTTGATTACGTTAGACACTATATGTATGATTTATTAATTTATGACTTATTAAGCTGGCTCTTCATATCTATGTGTGTATATGTTTAATATAAGACAGAGTGCACACTGTCCCACTAGAGTTTTGTTTGCTATTAGGAGCTAATTTGGCAAGGGGCTGTATGTTATACTAGCTGTGTCCCGCGGTTTCACCCACGTTAATTTTAAGAAAAAACCAAATTTTCATTAAAATCAGTTAAAAGGTTGACATTTCTCGAACGGACTTTCATCCTCCATTTCAATCTTTTAGGGGATGATTTATGAAGTCTTCAACTATATTAATTAAAATTTCATCCAAATCGATGCCGTAGTTTAGCGGTGAAATGTGACAGACAGATAGAGAGACAGAAAGAATTTTTCATTTATAATATTAAGTCTGAATACATCTATGAGACAATGATGATATCCATCATCATCTTTCTCTCGCTCAGTCACTATCTCGAAATGAGTCACTAAACACTTTCTTATTAATTATTATGTCATAAAATATATTAATAAAATACATCATTAATAAAAGAATCACGCAAATCGAATCGGGAATTATTGAAGTAATCGCTGTACATATAAATAAAGTATCGTAAAAATCGTCGTCCAAGTAAACAAAACTACTCATTGAATAAAAACTACGAGGCCAATCTGAATTAAATTTTTATGGGACCAAATGGAAACTATTCTGCTTCAAATAAAAATCTCAGCGTAATCGGTGTATATTCATAAAAAACAGCCGTAGTGTGAATCTCTTTTTGATGTCGGTTAAAAAAGGTTTTGGCTCATAGTCATGTCTGCGCATAGCCTTATTGATACATTAAATGACTTTAATTTTATTGGGGTAATATGTAACAGATGTAAAAACGTGATAAACAAAATTATAATTGCCTTGGTCTGGCAAGATTGACATCCTTAGATTAGGCTTTTATTTATGACAATTAAATGTTTTTAAGTAAAGCGTAGGTCCAATTCAGTGTATTTCTTGTGTGTCCTCTCTCAGTTTTACTAACCCTTTTAGGTTTTGGTACCTACTAGCCAAAAAAGCTTATTTCATTGCCACCTTTATCTTTAACAATTTAATCTTACGCGAAAGTCTTCTTTTGAAAAAGAAACAACCACAAGCATGAAATACTACGGGCATGCGGGCTGTGAGCAATGGGTAGCTCGCCACCCGACAAAAATCAAGCCCATGTAGACGGCGCGTCGTGTTCCACGCGCACCTCAAAGAGTGTCTGCAAAATTGTCGAGGCCGTTGCCTGTTGAGGTTGCGGAATTGTTCGGAAGAGTTACCGCGGCTTCAACGATTAGGGACATTTATCATGTATCATAGCATAGTCATTTTTAATTAATCTTTTACTTAAATTTATCTTCTACTAGCATCCGCCCGTGACTTCGTCCGCGTGGAAAAAAAAAAACCCCGGTTTTGAAGCATTCTTCATTAGTGATCCGCTCCTATTAGTCTTAGCGTGATGATATATAGCCTATAGCCTTCCTCGATAAATGGGCTATCTAACACTGAAAGAATTTTTCAAATCAGAACCGTATTTCTTGAGATTAACGCGTTCAAGCATACAAACAAACAAACTCTTCAGCTTTATAATATTAGTATAGATTTGGGCGGGCAGGATGTACGGAACCGTACATTAATCTAACGACTTACGCTCCGTACATTCTGCACACACATCAATTATATCAATTACGCAAATCATTATGTTAAATCTATCTTTATAATAAATCAGTGTTTATCAAACATTCGCGACGGTCGGTTTTATTTCATCATCAGCATCATCCTAATAGAATCGCCCCGCTATCCATCACTAAGTGTAGGGATCCCCTACAGAACATGAAGGGAAATGACGGAACACGGATGGGTTTTAGTCAGTAAAAGTCAGACATACCCTCCTGCATTGCCAAGATCGGGAGGCAGTCATTATGAGATTTCACATCCTTAAAAAAAAGCAAAGGAAGAAAAGCATAAAATAATTGAATAATACACGGTCGCCTTGTCAGGCTTTTCACTTGACGGTGCTTCTAGATCCTTGTGCAGCAATTCGTAATGTGTGAACCGATGTGGCACTGGTACCTGTAGCCGCCTCTACCAGGTACCAGTGCCACATCGCTTCGCTCGGCAATGCTCATGTCAATAGCGTCTCGACAAACGTCGATACAAAGATATGTTTTATACTTCTTGAATTATTGTTTGTCATGGTAAATCACACTCATGACATGTTTGTGCGGCTCACGGCGTTCAAGGCTTTACAAAAGTTGAGAGAAATATGTGAGGTATATGCAGATAAGCACGGTCTCAAGTATAACGTCAAAAAGAGCCAAGCAATGTGTTTAAGATATGGCAATAGCCCACTGCATGTATCTGACATATTTCTATGCAACGCTAAATTTCAACATGTGAAATCTTTTACATACTTAGGCCATGTACTAACAGAACATAAAGATTGTGATGATATGGAGATACAAAACACTTTCCCTTGCTGCTAAAAGCAATATGCTAGCTCGAATATTTGCAAAATGGTCAAAACAAGTCAAAATAACCATACTTAATGCATACTGCTGGAACTTGTACACATGTCCCCATGGTACAAGTATATGCAGCGAGCGTACAACTCGCTGCATGTTCAATATAACAACACGTTCAGATGCATGCTGGGGCTGCCTTGGCGGTATAGTGCATCTTTGCGGAAAATAGGGTTGATGAATTCTACGCAGTTATAAGAAAAGCACTGATCTGGCGCTTATCCTAATTCTCCAACCAATGCTTCCACGCTATAAATCTAATACCTACTACCTTTTACGTTTGTATTATAAGTTTCTGCAGTTTTATAGTGAAATAAAGTTATTATTTATACTGATATTATAAAGAGGATTTTTTTGTCCATACCTAATAGGCTCCGAAACTATTAGACTAATTTAAATAACAAGCCAATGTTTCACCAAAAGAAAGTAACATTACAAAATTTCTAAAGGAATTTACAGAATCACTTCTTCATTACTATAATTTGAGTCCCAATGATATGTACCTAGTTGTCGGAGACTTTAATTTACTGTTCTTATCATGGTCAGTGGACAGATACGGTTTGAAATCTAAAAGCAATTCAGATTTATCCGAAGTCACAACGGAATTTTTTAATTGTGTAGATTTTATGAATTATGCTCCATCTTCGACCACATCATCAATTACCATAGGTGAGATGGTGGTCAAACGCGAGCCTATTATCAATAAAAAAAAATATGTCTCAATACAACTTAAATCCCAATTGCAGTGACAACGTCCTAGATCTTGTCATATCTAATAAACCACTCGAGTGCACCTTAAGCGAGATATCGCTGGTCAACAAAGACAAGTATCACGCCCCACTTAAGGTTAGCATTGAAAATTGTCGCAACAAACCGATTAGCTCTCAACCTAGACTTATAAAAAGTATTTCAAGGCAGACTTTGACAAAATTAATTCGGAGCTAGTTAGTGTAGTCTGGAACAATCGTTTCAAAACAACATAGTGTGGAAGAGTGCGTCGACATCCTTTATGCAACATTATACTCACTTATAGTTTCTCACGTTCCAACAGTAAAAGTATCAGGACGTTACCGATATCCAAAATGGTACCCTCCATCTTAAATAAACTGTATCAAAAAAAAATCGAAAGTACACAAAAGATGGAAAAAAATTAAATACTAAACGGACTATGCTGAATTCGCATTGCTAAGATCTAGTGTACATCCAAGAGGAGTCCTACGCTAAATATATTAGCAAATTCGAAGAAAAATTAATAAAATCACCTAAAGAATTTTGGAGGTACGTGAATAATAAAAGGAAATCATCTGGGTACCATCGCAATATGGTTTATCAAGGCCCTCTGTGTTGCGAGGATGCCCCCTGTCGAGCATTACTTACCATATCGCCATTACATCCGCATCAATTAAAACCATTTTCAAATTACTAGACACCAAGAAGGGAGCCGGTACTGACGGCATACCGACGATTTTATAAAAAAAAATATGAGTTAGGTTTAACTTCTTCCCTCATGATCATTTACCAACAATCTCTCGACGAGGGCACGTTCCGGCTCGAGGCTCAAATTGTACCAATCCATAAGAAAGGATCCAAACGGGAAGTGTCTAATTAACGTGGTGTATCGCTATTAAACAAATTTGGGAAGATGTTGGAGAAAATTGTATACGACCACATTTACAATGCAATTAAGCACTGTATACCCGCTTCTCAACACGTTTTTTTTTTAAATCTCGTACAGTCAATACCATTCTTCTTGAATTTACCAACTACGTTATATCTGGTATGACTGATGGGGCCCAAGTGGACGTAATATACACCGATTTCGGAAAAGCGTTCGACCGTGTGGATTTCTGTATACTGATAAAAAGCTAAACACAGTAAGTATTAAGGAAAATTTGCTTAGGTGGATAGAATCTTATGTTAGAAATCGGCGGCAGGCCGTTATTATCAGTAGCTATCGTTTTGATTATGTCGACGTAACTTCCCAAGTCGGTGTGCCCCAGTGTGCCCCAGGGTTCTCTGATATCCCCCTTACATTATAATATTTATTTATTTGACATACCGCAATGTTTTTCTCACCCTCAACATCTTCTGTATGGCGACGACAAAAAAATATTTAGCATTGTAAATAACCCTAACGACTGTCAATTGATCCAATCTGACTTAGATAGACTTAGTGAACACTACAAACTAAACAATATAAATGTAAATACCAAGAAAAGTCAAATAATATCCTTTACTAAAAAACGCAACCACATAAATTACAATTACACTATCAGTAACAATATTATTCCGCGAGCATCACAGGTTAGATAGACAATAATAATTCTAGTAATAATAATAATTCTAGACCATAGAGATAATAGTAATTCTAGACCAAAAATTAATGTTCGAGGCACACATTAACCACATTACCAGTAAAGCATACAAGTCACTAGGGTTCCACTGTTATGTAAGGAGCATACTCGAATTCGTAAGCGACATATGACGTTCTTTTTACAAAAAATATATTGATCTCATAGATTCCATTCAAAGTAAATTTATTAAACACTTAAATTATAAAACTAAAACCGTCTTGCCAAGCTACCTGGACTCCGGTCGATATCACAAATTTAATACCTTGGAAGAGAGACGACATATGACATTCCAAAAAACTTCAATCCTCCTACCACCTTTATGCTGATTATTTGCAAATTTACAGACAAGCGCCTCATACTGATTTAGATGCTGCAATAAATATGATAAACCAGGATTTGGCTTCAGTTTGCGAATGGAGTGAGGCACATGGTTTGCAGGTTAACCCGTTAAAGACCCAGGTCAATGTAGTCGGCAGCTCTAGGTTGGCATCTAAGGTAAACTGGTCTCAGCTTCCTCAGGTTATTTTCAACGGCACAACTATTCCACTAAGCGAGAAAGTTAAGAACCTTGGGTTCTGGTTGGAAAAATATCTTTCGTGGGGTTGAGTTGCATATTATTTGCTTTTGCCAGTTCCCTAAGACGGTTACGTAACTTTCTGCCAACTGCCACTAAAATTGTAGCGCAATTTTAGTGGCAGTTGGCAGAAAGTTACACAGTCAGTTAGCACAGTCTCTTTTACATTCTATCCTAGACTACACCGATAACAGTTATCTTGATCTCACAGAGGCACAACTTGATAAACTTGAACTACTTCAAATTTTTGCATAAGATTTATATTCGGTTTGCGTAAATATGATCACGTATCCGAATTTCGTAGGGAACTCAAGTGGTTTCCTATACGTCTTCGCCGATTAAATTAAATTAAAACTGTCATAGCTTAATCACTATAGCAGCTTTTTTGTTCTAAAATTTAATTAGATTGCTAGTAAGAACAAAAGTCGGCTACATTCGTATCGTAGCCTTAATTATTATTGCAATAAATAAGATTCAAGGATATTTATGTGTTAGTAAAATACTTTTTATTTCATCTGAATCAGATATTTAATTTCGAAGTTATCATGAGTATAAAAATGCAAAACGTAATGGATAGCAAACTATTTCAACGAACGAACGATTTCAAAAATTCTTTCATCTTAGGAATATATAAAGCTATATTATCAGATAGTAACACAGGCTATATTTTAGTTTGAAAATATGGCCAAGTGCGAGTCAGACTCGCCCATGAAGGGATCCGTAGTAACTATAATAATATGATATAATATGTACCTATATTTATTAGACGAAAAAACAAAAACCTTACAAATTTCTTAAAACTAGGTTATTTACATTTTTTACAACTACGCCAAATAACTTTGTTTTTCATAGCTTTGTTTGTATGAATTACATTAAATTGACTTTATAAAAAAGTGGTTTTAGAAACCCTTATGTCATTTTTAAAGAACTATCTATAGATACCACACACGCACAGGTTTTAAGAAAAAAAAATATTTTCAGTTTTAGTTCCATGTATGGGGAGCCCCTTTTATTTTAAATATTTTTTTTTCTTAAAATCAAATTGCGGTTCACAAAATACATCTACCTACCAAGTTTTACATGTATAGTTCTAATAGTTTCGGAATAAAATAGCTGTGACATACGGACGGATGGATGGTCAGACAGACAGACAGACAGACGGACTGACATGACGAAACTATAAGGGTTCCGCTTTTTGCTATTGGCTACGGAACCCAAAAAATGTATCGATAAAATTGTCACCCATCCATGGTACGACTTTGGCTAGAGTTGCTTTACCTTGAAGATCCACTCATTTGGCTGTTATAATTTAGCCCAGAGCACCTCTATATTCTTGCTTTTATCAACCGACGACAAAAAGAGGAGGTTATCAATTCAACGCGTATATATTTTTTTTTTTTTTTTTTTTTAATGTATGATCATCGATTACTCGAAGACGGCTGAACCGATTTAGAAAATTCTTTTTTTGATTGAAAGGGTATACTTCGATATTGGTCCCATTTTCATAAACGTCAGGATCTGATGATGGGATCCTGGAGAAATCGAGGGAACTCTTCAAATATTATAGGCACACCTATGTCGTTTTTGGTATTTATTATAGTAACTTGTGCAGTTGCTCTCAAAAAGTACCATTTGAGGAAGTGGAACTGATGATGAAGACCACAGATGGCCGCCGAAACTACTCAATAATAAGTATTGAGTGGATTGCGATTCGATTACTTGAATATGGATGTTACGCACTTTATGCTCGTCACAATGCATATGGTGATGTAGAGCTGATGGTGAAGTACCAGGAGAACTCCTCAACAATTAACGGCCCAGCATTGGGAAAAGCAATATTTTGTAAAAGGTTATAAGTAGTTGATAATTAGGCTCTTGTAACTAGGTAAATTAAAAATAGACCAACTAAAAAGAGTGAAATAAAAACTTTTTACCAAAAAATTAAACCGACTCCCAAAAAACACTGCAAAGTGAAAAATAAATTTAATTTCGGTAGTCGGTGTCTTTAGTTTTGTATTTTCGTTTTTGGCACCGACTTCCGAAATTAAATTTATTTTTCACTTTGCAGTGTTTTTTGGGAGTCGGTTTAATTTTTTGGTAAAAAGTTTTTTTTTAAATCCTGTCAAGTAAATAACATGTTACGTTGATAAGGAGAATAAAGTTTCAAATCTACGTATGATTTTCACAAGGCCACTCCGCGCTATAATATAAAATATTCAAGAAAATTTTTCATTTCACCAAATTGCAAATTTTAGGAACAATTTGGAGGGAAATATAATGAAATCCACTTGATTTACCTACCCTGCTACAGTTTATAGGGCTGAATTTAAATCGTATATCAACTGTTTTGTTCACAACGGGAAGATTCCATTTGTATAATTTGGGTTACTTTAAAAAAGGCTGAATATGATTGAAAGGATAAAAAGGATGGCCACTAAAATTACGAAGTGCTGACATAGTAATTACGTACAGCCGGAGATCTCAGCAGACGTTAGCCAGCGACTCATGGGATATTATAGAGCACGAGCATGTGCGCAGGTAGAGGTGCACCCTCTGTTCCTGTACTCTCATGGTCCGATAAGACGGCAATTCGATACCATCGGAAAGAGATCTAGCGCAGGACTAATGGACTTAATCAGCTTTCCGAAGCACAGGGGTATCACACCGCAAAAACGTTTTTTTTTTTAAGTGAAAACTTGTCTAGCATTGTTGTGATTTGAAAGTTTATGAAACGAAAAAGCGACAGTAAAAAGAGACAGACACATAAATTGCCGAATTTTGGAATTTTGTTGGGACCAAGTGGTAGCGCTTTTGATGCCCTTTAAAATGAGCCCAAACTCGGCTATCTTGCGACCACGGGAAAGAAGTTAGGTCGCGGGGGGTGAGGTAGCCCTGAGAGGGGGGCGGGGAGGGGGTCTCGTGGGGAGTTCAGGGGGGGAGGGTAAGGGTTAAGGGGGACATAATTTTTGAAGGTTTTTTTTTGCAGGTTTCGCTTCTACCACGTGTGAATTGCACACATGTTTTTTTTTATTCAGTATAGGCTCGCGTTTGACCACCATCTCACCCGATGGTAAATGATGATGTGGTCGGAGATGGAGCACGATTACCTAGAAGTAACCTATTCACTCTGGATTTAAAGACCCAAGATCTGGAAACACAGACTCTGGCAGGGAATTTCACTCAGCCGTACGTACAATGAAAGTATTCCCAAAACGTTTTGTACGTATGGGTGGGATGTCCACCATGTAACGATGGCGCATTGCTTCAAAACTTCCAAAGTTCGATATACTACTGAGAAATTCCCAACAGAGAAAATCAATAACACTTGTTACCCGACTTGGAAAACGAACCCGAGATTGGCAGCAGCAGCAAAGCCGGAGCAGGAGTGCAGTCGTGTTTGCATCCACTCGACCATAATGAAATATTATTACTTATTTGTGTATGAAAATCTTTAAGCTATGAAATGGAAATGTAAATGTAATGTAAATATTCAGTTAAAAACGTTAAAAGTTACATAAATCAATCTTCCTATACGCTTGGCCGAAACAATTAATTAATTAATTACAGTCATAATGTTTTTAGTTTCAGTCTGTTCTGTCTCACTTCGGGGGAGATCAGTTTAACCAGATGGAGCTTAGTGTCACTGTTACATGGAGCCTGCCATTTTTCTGAACACCGCTACCCAGTTACTGAGTATCACGGTAACCCTGCACAAGACTGGTACAATGATTTACAACAACTTAACGTGTTTTCTGAGGCGACGCTGAATCTCGATATTTTAAGAAGATCACACATCCACAATCTCGGAAGGCGATGCTAAGGCTGCGTTTCCACCAGAGATGTGCGAGGATGCGTAGCGAGGGATGTGTTTGTAAAGAACCAATAGAATCGCTTCATTTACCTCGCCTCGGTCAGCATAGCTCTGGTGGAAACGGCTCAGCGGAGCTAGATTTTTGCGCATACAAAACAAGCGAGGGATGTGTGCGAGGGATGTGTGCGAGGGATGTGTGCGAGAGATGTGTTGCTAGGGATGTGTTGCGAGGAATGTGTGTTGAGAAGGATATGTTGCGAGGTTTGCGCATCCTCGCACCACACATTAATGCGCATTTTCACAGCTCCGCTACACTTCCTCGTAGGCACATTTTCATCGCACAGCTTTGGTAGAAACACACATTTTCACAGCACAGCTAGGCATCCTCGCACGACACATTTCCATCGCACATCTCTGGTGGAAATGCATCCCAATCGTGTGTTACTTAGCCACAATCTTTACAACTTTTTCAATAAATGTAAAACACATAATCTGAAAGTTTATTGCCCTTTAACGGGAATAGTAACTGTCGAAATGCCAAAATTATTGACCTCGTGACATTTCAGGTAGCACGTGTCGTTCTCATATATTTTTTACTTAAAGAACTTGTTTATTCCACTCAAACAAAGGCATACAACAAATCTGAACATAGAAAATCAAAGTGCATTGAAGTAAAATAGGTACAACGATGCTGATTTTATTTCTAGAACGGATGCTATAGTTTGATTAACTATGTGTTATTGATGCAGTCATCCCATAGAAGACATGAAAGACGTATATTTATGTACTGTATCTGTTTTGTGGGTCACCGAATAGATAATACTAATTGTTAGATCCTTAAAGTTCTGAGTTAAGCTTCGCCTTTACTTAAAAATTCTTGCACTGTTTGGAAAAGTCCACCAAAATCAATCTGTATTCCTTTTTGCAAAAGTGCATCTCAGACACTGGCAGAGTTTAAAAGAGGTTAAAAGAGGTTTTGGTCTCTGAGTTTGTTTCCGTGTATCTTTTCAGGGTAGCTAGCTAGAGAATACTAATAAAAGTGTTATTAGATCATTAATCCTTCTACAAAATCTAATCTAATAACACTTCCCAGATTCAAAACGAGTCTACTGGCTTAAGTAGGCTCGTTTTGAATCTGGGAGCTTTTGCCCTTATTTCTAAATTGGGTAACTAACATCTTAGAGGAAATAGGAAATATATTATATTTGATTGATGAAATAAAAGAGCTTTTATCTTATAACACATTAAAAATCATATCCCTATAAACTGTGTCAAGTTTTATACACCTCTGCCACGTATTAATTTTTTTTTTGTACTTCTTATATACGGCTGTCAATATTTCTGCTAATTAACTAATTTAATAGATTTCACATTTTGTTTTTAATATAATTTGAATTGAATTTAGTATAATTTGGACGTTATTTATCCAATTCATTGGATGGAATTATTATAATTGAATTGAATTTTTATTGTATATTTATTTATATGAACCTACGTGCCTACAATAAAAGATTTTTTTTATATAGATTTAATTTATTTTCCTCTCCCACCATTTCCTATTGATTAAATATTTATTAACAGGCGTAACTCCTACGGATATACAATTTTACTTATGTTGTTAGTTTACATTAATATCTTAGTAACAGTAGATTATGCTAACGTCTACTTTGAGGGCGCGTGGGTCGAGTCGAGAGAATTTCCACCTACGCATGAATAACATTTTCCACTCATTTTGTACTTAGGACCTTACAAAGAACCTACTATGTTTGGGCGTTATTGACAGACAGTTTTAAAAGGCGAAGATGGTTGCTAATTGAAAATGTTTGGGAAAGTTTGTGTGATCTGATCATGCCAAAAGAACAAGGCTTTGTTTTGTACGAACTCGACCTTTTATAGGTACTAATATACTACTAGCTGTACCCGCGGCTTAGTTCACGCGGAAGTTGATATTACTTACACGGATGTTCCGATAAAAATCTCGGGATTTAATATGTTGCCCGATGACTTTCTCTATTTTCGAATGAAGGTTTCAATAAAATTGGTTCACCATTCCAGAGACTAGCATGGACCAAAAAAAGACAGACAAACAAAAATTTAAAAAGTTTGTACGTATTGTAATGTACTAAAACATAGGGAATAAATTTTGAACCGACTTCTACACAGAAATCTTAATAATAAGGCAATAGAAGTCGCAAAGACGCGTGAGCTTGTCGCCGCGCATGTGTCTCGTAGAACACAAGGGCGCGTGGAGCGTTTGTTGCGGTTACTTGTGTTGTTTCGGACGCGGAGAGGTAAACATGGTGTTTTGCAGCATATCCAACTGCGGAAACTCTTTCAAAATTTGTAACTTTACAAATAAAGATTTCATATCATTTTTTTTAAATAATGTCGTTTTTAATAAATATAATGAAATCAAATATTTTCGCCACCATTACTACGATTATCACAGAAAACTATTTTTTTCTCAATTCAGTAACCATTAATACTTAAGCTTGTTCATGTCTACTATTACAACTGCTAAAAGCAGCAATGAAATTATAGTCATGCGCAATAAACAATATCGCCGCTTACGTATATTTCAGGAACACGCCGCATGAGTTGGCCGCGAATTAGTGACGTGCCACTACTATTTTGTATCGATAACTTATTACATTTAGCTTAATAGTTAATACGTAGCTTTACCGAAATTCATGTCTTTTTCCTGTTTAAATAGTTTATAAAAAGTCGTTTTTCAATATAATCATTGAAAAACGACTTTATATATATATAAATATTTTTTACGTTGGACAGAACAATATATATATATATTGTTCTGTCCAACGTGAAACCGAACGCACCCTTTGGTTGGCAACATTATTCTATTGTCTATAACTTTTTTCACTTTGACGTTTCCGTTCCTTGTAAAAACTAACTGCCTGCTTGTTGAGATTGATTTATTGGTTTTGTGGAGAATCGAGTTGAATCTGCGCAGTTTAAGATAGATTAATCGTGATCAGTGACTAATTGAACTCTAGAATCCCGAATTGAGTGGAAACCTGGGATATTTTGAACTACCACGCCGAATGTCGTCTGCCAGTCTGACACGCGAGATTTGCTAAAAGAAATTGTTCATAGTGATAAATAGCTGCTTCAATCTGGTGCGAAGTTTGTGCTGTGATGCTATCTGGACCACGCCATCTGAAGACAGGCGCCTTGTGAACGTCCAGAACAATTGACCATCATTACACCTTTCACTTACTCACTTCATACTTACATACATACCACACGGGCGTGATTAAAAAGGGTCGTATCCTGGCGTCCCAGCTCAGAAGGTAAGTGGTAATATTATATTGACTGGCCTAAGGCCATTGGTTAAGCAACGTTAAGCTCCACGTACCGTGGACCGTTCGGCCATCCAGTACCGTTGCGCTGATTGTAGGACTGAACAAATTGGTAGCAGAGCGTGGTTTTTACATTAAAATAAATCCACTAAGTAAATTGGAAGTTTTGAACATTGTTGAAAATAACTTAATAAGTTTGAATATATTGTCTTGTCAGCCGGGCTCTCAAAAGTGTATTTGTAACTTGTAATGCAGTCCCTTGCTATTGTACTGACAAGTAAGATTTATTTGTGAAATTAGGAATTATTAGGTTGTATTTGGTATATAATTTGACAGGCCCGTTAGTATAGCGGTCAGTGGCCCTGACTGCTATGCGCAAGGTCGTGGGTTCGATTCCCACCTAGGACAAATGTTTGTGTGATGAGCACGGTCATTTGTTCTTTGTCTGGGTGTAATTTATCTATAATATGTATGTATTTAGAAATATATATGTATGTTTATCAGTTGTCTAGTACCCATACCACAAGCTCTGCTTAGTTTGGGACTAGATGGCATTGTGTGAAAAAGTTGTGGAATATTATTATAAAATAAATATAATTTGGTATATTTGTTGTAATTAGTAATTGAATGTCGCTGATCTGAATTTAAAAGTTTATCTAAATAATAATCACACATTTGTTAACATAACAAGACTTGAATTGTGTGGATTGAGTTATTGCTTATAGTATTTATTGGATTGTGTTGTTAGAGATTGTCCGAAGCAATATTGTACTTCAATTGTTGTATTGTTCAATTGGTGTTGATCCAGCATAATATATACATTAAATTGTTATTTTTTTTGTAACTAGCCATCCTTAGCAAGCTAGATTCATATTTGGAATAAGTACAGGGTCGGATTTGGACCTGAAATAAATTGAATTTAAGTTTATTTTTTGTTGAAATTGCTTGTTTGTTTAGTGAATTTTAACCAGTTGGTATTGATATTTGATTGTTGCAATGGCCTCATTAAGGGCAGTCAGGGAGTCTGCTGCCGGATTGGCCTCACAGTTGAGATGGTTCACATCGGCAGCAGTAACGGTTGATCGTTTGGAATTGGAAGAGCTCACCCTTGCTCGGTACGGGTGCTTGAATGAGAGGATCAAGGCAGCTGATGCTGCGCTCACACGCTTCTGCGAGTTCATCATGGACGTGGATTTGGGGGTGATGGACCAGGCAGCCCGCGATAAGATTTTGGGTGACTATGACCGGATTGTCCACCTGGGGGATGTCATAAGTCAACGAGCCCGGGAAATTTTGAAGAGCCGGGTGCCTGATGCGGCCAAGCCGCAGACTCCCGTTGTTGCAGGCCCTGGACTATTGGGTAGGCTGCCCACCCTGGAGCTGCCACAATTTGACGGTCGCTTGGACCACTGGCTGGGCTTCCTAAATCTCTTTGAGAGTCTTGTCGATGCACGCTCGGACCTCAGACCTGCCCAGAAGCTGGCCTATTTATTGTCTGTCCTGGAGGGCGAAGCCAGAGCCTTGGTGCAGCACTTGCCGGTGACGGATTCCTCCTACCCGACCGCTCTGGAGCTTCTCTCCCGACGGTATCAGAACAAGCGCTGCCTGGCTGATGTGCACATCGGCCAGATTTTGGGACTATCAGCCATTGCCAGCACGTCGACGTTGCGCACTGACTTGCTGAACCCGTTGGTCTCAGCGACCAACGCCTTGAGACGCTTGGAGTTACTGGTAGAACATTGGTCCTACTTGTTGGTGCACATAGTGCTGCAGTTGCTCCCCGCGGAGTTGAGGTCACGTTTTGAGCAGAAGTATGGTGGGGATAGTGCTACCCATCTTCCCCCCTTAGACGACCTCCTCAAATTTTTGGAAGACGAGTGTCGGCTCTTGGATAACACTCGTGGCGCCACGGGGTCACCCCCACTACCTTCTCGGCCTAGAGACCAGGGACGGACTAGGTCTAGGGGGCCTGTTGATGTTCGCCCCACCCCCCGTTTTGCTGGCGCCCGGAGTCCTCATCATTGTGACTTTTGTAAGGCAACGGGGCATGTCATGGCGCGTTGCCCGGCCTTTTTGAATTTGCACGTAAGTGCCCGCCGCCGCATTGTCAACGCACGCCGTTTGTGCTTCTCGTGCTTGGGGGCCCACTTTCATCGGGACTACCCCGACCCCCGCCCGTATAGAATTTGTAAAGGGTCCCACTTGGAGATTTTGTGCGCCAACGCGAACCGCTCCAGCAGACCATCTTCTGAGGAGGGTTCGCGCAGGGGGGGGTACCCCGGAGACGAGCACCGGGCTGAGGCCCGCAATTCTGTTCGCCGCACTCCACCCCCCGCACAAGTTGAACGGGAGCCCCGCGAGCGCCATTTGGTCTCCCCTCGTCAGGGAGAACGCGCGTTGGCTGCTAGGCAGCAGTGGCCGGATTGGCACCGCTACCTCTCCCCTCCGTTGGCGGAACGTCCCCGGTTGGAGTCGCGCCCTCCGCCATTAAGGCATCCAGTGGGATGTGTCCCTCCAGTGATGGCGAGCGGCTCGGGACACCGCGCGGACGAATATTTTGAATGTTGGCCTCGTTGTGAACGAGGGCAGCCTGGATGCGGCGATCGGTCGCCGCCCAGGCATCGCTAAGAAAATGACGCCTGCCCCGCTAAGGACTCCCCCCCGATCAAGACGGTTTTGTTGCCAACGGCCTCGGTCAAGGTCTGGGGACCCTTGGGTGACTCGATTGTGGTCCTTGCCATTTTGGACACGGGAGCCCAGGGTTGCCTTTTGTCGTCTTGGTTAGCGGGACAGGTTGGCCTGAAGGTGAACGACTTTTCAGGCAAGATTTGGGGAATTGGCGAAACGGCTGTCACCACTGTTGAGGGAAGGACCTGGTTTGAACTCACCCTTGTGAGTTGTCTTTACCCTAAAATTGGTGCTCCTGCCCTTGTTACAACTGAACTTGATTGGGACGAGCCACTTCGGGAAACCCCGTTGGAAGACTGGCTCCAGTTTTTATCCGCACTCCCTGCGGTGCTTCTTGTGCGTCTTTAAAACCACGTTGCGCACACTTGGGTGGAACTGTTGACATTCGGCTTCTTACGCCTGGACGGACAGTCAAATTGTTTTGTGTTAGTTGAAGACGTCCGTCCACTCTTTGGAGGTCTTTGTTGCGAACCGAGTGTCTCAGATTCAAGGTTCTGAAACGCCTTTGATTTGGAGGCACGTGCCTGGTGACCTGAACCCGGGCGACGTAGCCTCACGCGGGTGCATGGCCCCCCACTTGATTGCTCACCCCCTCTGGTGGGGACCGGACTGGCTGACTCACCCCGAGGACGATTGGCCTCGAACGCCAGTCTTGATGTCGGATCCTTTGCCGGGACTTAAGGTGTTCGCTGTTGGGACGAAGGATCCTCCGTTTGATCCTGATTTTTTGTTGAATCGATACAGCTCCCTCGACAAATTGTTGAACGTTACCTCGTGGATCAGGCGTTTTGGCAATAATTCTAAGAATCCAGGGGACAAGCGCCTCTCACCAGATCTCTCTCCTCAAGAGCGACAGGAGTCACTCCTCCATTGGGTCCGCTCTGTGCAGGCTGCACACTTTGAGAAGGAGATCGAGGTCTTGAAGTCTGGTAGGGTTGAGTTGTCGGGAGCTGTTAGTAAGCTGAATCCCTTCTTGGATAAGACGGGTCTTTTGCGTGTTGGAGGACGGTTGAGGCACTCTGGCCTTCCCTATGGGGCCCGTCACCCCCTTTTGTTGCCCAAGGAGGGCCACTTGGTACAATTGTTGGTGACTGATCGTCACATTAAGAATTCGCATGCCGGTTGCAATGTGCTGTTGGCCATTCTGCAGCGAGAATTTTGGATTTTGCCGGCTGATCGCGTCAATGAGGCGAGGCCCTTTGCTGGCGTCGGAACGGACTTTGCTGGTCCCTTTTCGGTGAAGACGTCCACCCTTCGTAATAGTAAGATTGTTAAGGCTTGTTTGTGTGTTTTTGTCTGCCTGTCAACTAGGGCAGTACATTTGGAGCTGGTAACCTCCCTCTCGACAGAGGCCTTTGTGGCGACTTTGGAAAGATTTGTGTCTCGCCGTGGGTTACCTTCTTTGATTAGGTCTGATTGCAGTACGAACTACAAGGGTACAAGTAACTATTTGAAGGAGGTATACGCCTTCCTTAATGAGAGCCAGGTTGACATTGGTAATAGTCTGGCCCGCCGAGGGGTCACTTGGTTGTTTGACCCGCCAGCCTGCCCCCATTGGGGGGGGTATTTTTTGAGGCCACGGTGAAAGCGGCAAAGGGACACTGGCGGAGATTGTTGGGAGACACCGTTCTCACCTTTGAGGAACTAGCTACGGTATTTTGCCGCATTGAAGCTGTGTTGAATTCGCGCCCGTTGTGCCCGCTCTCTTCGGATACGAATGACTGGAGGAATGGAGGCTCTAACACCGGGCCATTTCTTGATTGGACAGCCACTTGTCGCCTTGCCGGAGTACCCCTTTGTTGATGCGAGCCAAAATCGGCTCTCGCGGTTTCAGTTGGTGCAACAGCTCGCTCAGAACTTTTGGAAGCGTTGAAGCTTAGAGTATCTGCACATCCTCCAGCAACGCGTCAAGTGGACGGATAACACTCATCCGCCCAAGATCGGAGACCTCGTCCTGATTAAGGATGCCAACCTTAAGCCTTTGTATTGGCGCAGGGGGCGCATTCTCAATTTGGTGGCTGGCACCGACGGGGTCCCTCGTTTTGCTGAGGTTTTGGTGGACGGATCCATCATAAAGAGAGCGGTCGCAACTTTGTCAAGGCTTCCAATTGATTAGCGGACGGGTAGGCCCGTCCGGGGGGGGGGGGGGGGGGTGTAGATGTTCTGTCCAACGTGAAACCGAACGCACCCTTTGGTGGGCAACATTATTCTATTGTCTATAACTTTTTTCACTTTGACGTTTCCGTTCCTTGTAAAAACTAACTGCCTGCTTGTTGAGATTGATTTATTGGTTTTGTGGAGAATCGAGTTGAATCTGCGCAGTTTAAGATAGATTAATCGTGATCAGTGACTAATTGAACTCTAGAATCCCAAATTGAGTGGAAACCTGGGATATTTTGAACTACCACGCCGAATGTCGTCTACCAGTCTGAAACGCGAGATTTGCTAAAAGAAATTGTTCATAGTGATAAATAGCTGCTTCAATCTGGTGCGAAGTTTGTGCTGTGATGCTATCTGGACCACGCCATCTGAAGACAGGCGCCTTGTGAACGTCCAGAACACTTGACCATCATTACACCTTTCACTTACTCACTTCATACTTACATACATACCACACGGGCGTGATCAAAATGGGTCGTCCTGGCGTCCCAGCTCAGAAGGTAAGTGGTAATATTATATTGACTGGCCTAAGGCCATTGGTTAAGCAACGTTAAGCTCCACGTACCGTGGACCGTTTGGCTATCCAGTACCGTTGCGCTGATTGTAGGACTGAACATATATATATTATATTATATAAAGCTAGATTACCACTCACTGACTCACTCATTGACATAATTGTTCTCCCAGATGGTGGATGGGGAGGTGGGTATATTTTGACAGATTCGTAAACAAGTAACTCTCAAACCTACGGGAAAAGTGCCAAACCTCCCCTTTTCCCCCCCCTTCTCCCCCCTCCCCTATCGTATCTCGGAAACTACGAGACCCGTATTTTTTTCTTTTTACGGATTCGTATAGAGGAGGCTCGGTAAAGTAAAAACCATTTTTCAAAGTCCCCCCCCCCCGCCCCCCTTCTCCCCCCCTTTAGGCGGATCTCGGAATCTAAGAGACTTGGAACATTTTTTTTTTCAGATTCATTTAGAGGGGCAATGCTTTAGTCGAAATACTTGTGCAACCCCCCCCCCCCATCACCCCCCCCCTCTTTTTTTTTTTTTTTTTTTTCACAAGCTCGCGAGGTGCTTGCACCTCGCGCAACACGCAAATACCAATTTCTTTTTTCACAAGCACGCGAGGTGCTTGCACCTCGCGCAACACGCAAATACTAGTTATATTATATAAAGCTAGATTACCACTCACTCACTGACTCACTGACATAATTGTTCTCCCAGATGGTGGATGGGGAGGTGGGTATATTTTGACAGATTCGTAAACAAGTAACTCTCAAACCCACGGGAAAAGTGCCAAACCCCCCCTTTCCCCCCCCTTCTCCCCCCCCCCTATCGTATCTCGGAAACTACGAGACCCGTATTTTTTTCTTTTTACGGATTCGTATAGAGGAGGCTCGGTAAAGTAAAAACCATGTTTCAAAGTCCCCCCCCCCGCCCCCCTTCTCCCCCCCTTTAGGCGGATCTACGAATCTAAGAGACTTGGAACATTTTTTTTTTCAGATTCATTTAGAGGGGCAATGCTTTAGTCGAAATACTTGTGCAACCCCCCCCCCCCCATCACCCCCCCCCCCCTCTTTTTTTTTTTTTTTTCACAAGCACGCGAGGTGCTTGCACCTCGCGCAACACGCAAATACTTGATTTAGAGGGGCAATGCTTTAGTTTTTTTCACAAGCACGCGAGGTGCTTGCACCTCGCGCAACACGCAAATACTAGTATATATATATAATTAAATCTGTTAATTCATACTTTTTAATTACTTTTCATTCAGAAAATTAATAGGAGGTAGGCTTATTATTGTTATGTACGTGGGTAAGTTAAATAACAGTCTGCTTTACGTATCCTTGTATCATTGACGTGTTCATTATTTATCTTTTTTATGACAAAATATTTAAGCATACATATTATTATGTATATTGTAAGTAAGATTAAGTTGGATCGGATCGATACGTTTTCATATTATATATGCATCTGTTTTACTTTATCCAATGCTATTATTACAGGTTTCCGAAAGATCCGGATATCATCAATCCATCCTAAGATTGTCTAGAAGATATCGCTATAAGCGATAAGACCGCCATCGTAACCATAGAATTTACGTAAAACAGTTGTGTAACATTTTATTTTGGTGAACAATAATGTATATTCTTCATTGTTCGGCGAATAATGGCACAACTTAATAAGTTGTGCCATTATTCCTCTATTCGATTTGGTCATTGTTTTTTTCCCATAAGGTGAAGTATTGGAGAGCCTTTAAAATTTGTATAACTAAATAATAAAAAAAATATATACTTACACTTAACGTTTTATTGTATTCCCTTTTCTCCTAAATAAATCGTCTAAAAGCGCGTCGAGGAATGAAATACTTTCAATAAATTAGTTATCTATTATTACGAAACTCCTTGGCTATTAACGCTCAACGGAAAATGATCGAAAATAATATGAGCATTACGAGCTTTGCACTGCACTATTCCTAAGTGAGAGTAAGCGCGCGATATCTTTCTCTGCTTTTCGCACACGTCACGCCACCTGAGATTATGCGTGTTTAGAAAATATTCCGAAAAGTCATCGCTAAAAGTTTAATTTTGTTGTAATAATGCAAAATGTATGTGTAGGCTATAGTGTGTATCTATTGTTTTTTATGTGGTGGTGGCTGCGAAGCCATAGACGCAGCCGAAGATTCGCACCGGTGTAACGTGTCCCAGTATTAAAAGACAGTAGATAAAGATAGCATTTCTATTGCCTTATTATTAAGATTTCTGTGGACTTCTAAAAGGAGGAGGTTTTCAATTCGGTTGGTATTTTTATGACACATAATGTATACTACTAGCTACCTACCTACTCATCTGGTTGAGTCGGTGACACGCCAAACAAAGAGGTTTGATCAAAACTATTTATTGGCATGGTACCGACTTCAACTAGATGAGTAGGTACCTACCTAGCCTAATTATAAATGAAATGTAATAACAATATGTAAGATCATTTTCCGCTTTTAAGTGCAGTAGTGTATTTGTTTGTTTTGAAGTCGTTTTTTTTTTCGCCACACGGCACACTTCACCCATGCCTAGCTACGCCACTGTACATATTATATCTCTACAAGAGCTGTACTAAACTCATGAATGTACCTATTTAGCGGAAAATGTGTGTTGTTAAACGCGAATTCAAAGGGCACACACAAGCATTTTTTTTTGCCCTTTTCGCTAAACATTTGAAGGGTACATGGGGCAAAATAAGAAATGACTCAGACTCACGTGTGGTTTGTCCGACCTCGTCAGAATTCCATAAAAGTATTAACCTATATGTCATTCTACAGATAACCTCCTTCTAATAGTATCTTTCAGTGAAATTCCAATCAAAATCGGTTCAGCCGTTTCGGAGCTAAGCCTGGACATATATAAAAGCAGCTCCCAACGGCCCTTAAAACTAGTCATGACATGACTACCACAACCGCTCTGGAAAGAGCGTACCGATTGAGAAGAACAGAAAGACAGCCATACCAAAAAATGTTAATGTTTAAATATCGTATGAATAAGTCTTTTATTTTATTTATATTAAGTATAGATTCGACCTTAAGACGTATGAATCGAAGCACAATTATTTGTGAGGATCTTAAAACATAACGTAACTGCCAATACTAAAAGAAAATGGCGTCTTATGTAGATTAAGGTAGTAAAAATACAACCCAATATACATCGAACCCCATTTAAAGCGACAGCAAATCAAACAAAGACCATGCTGATATCTTTTAGACAAAGATCTATCTTACAAGGACCCATTGATGTACGGTCAGCAAGAAAGTTCGATTGGTTTTTATTTTTCAGTAAAATGTGGTATGAGCAATAGTAGGTTAGTTGTTACAGGCATGACTTACCAGATGTAGGTCTTGGATTCAAACTTTTTTTTTTCGGTGAGAAATTCATTTATTGACTCTTCTCGCTCGGGGGGAGCGGAAGCGAGAGTCAGACTTCTACTGACTAAAAACCCACCCAGAAGGGTGGGACTGAAGGAGAACTTTCAGTTGCTCGTGCATTTCGGGGCGGCGGTATCTCGTTCCTGTTAGACATTTCCTCAACTCTGACAGGCAATGGTCTTGTCGGGCCCCATCAATACTGCTGACTGCTCTTTGAGTTTCAACCTGTTCGGTCAACCTGGACTGGGTTCAAACCTCATTCCCGTCAGTGCTGACTGCTATTTGAGGAGCGCGTGGAACATGCCGTGCGTCCGACTCGGAACAACAATGTGTCTATTACTCATAAAAGATTTTTAGCAAAAAATTTCGTTACAGACTGTACCCTAAATTCGTTCACTTTATTTATAACCCGCATTATTTTTAGGTCTAAAAATAAATGCGTTTTATATGTTAAAGGGATAGGTATGCTACATTTGTGGCTGATTCTGGTCTAGATTAAATCAAGCCTTTCGTGTTAAACTGTAGTTTTGTTACGGGTAATATGTCTGGTATTAGGCTTATTTATGGTGTTTGTGCGTTTTGCTGTTGCTATATTTTTTTATTACGTTGCTAGTGTTTTCTGAAGCGATTAGTCGGTTGGGTATTTTCAAACGTCAAACTGTTACAGATACATAGTTTGATTACAACTTGAATTTGTTATGTTTAATTAATGTTCTTAATTAGCGTAGCAGTCACATTACAACGTGCTTAAAGGGTATATACATACCAAGTGCATGGCTACTTTGGATGATAACAAACGATATGGCAAGGGTTTTGTAATAAGTCTACGTGTGTAGAACTTATTACAAATTCTAATACACAATACCAGAGACCGAATTTTTCAAATTAAGAAGAACGAAAATAATTATCGTATTATTGGCAAGTGACATGGAAAGTTATTGACCATCGTAGTGCTGTGACACGTTTGTAATGATTGGTATTCAAGAAATATATGAAACTGTGCTGGACAACAATGCACTACATGACGTCTCTATTTGTGAACTTTCTTTTAGTAAAGAGAACATATTGAAGGAGCTTAAATCCCTGGATCCTGCAAAAGGCCCTGGACCTGACGGACTTTCGCCTTACTTCCTTAAGAATACTGCGACCTCCATCAGTGAGCCTCTATTTATTATTTATAATAAATGTATATCTGAGGGAGTTGTACCTGAACTGTGGAAGCATGCGTATATTGTGCCCGTTCACAAAAGTGGATCTAAACGCAACGTTGAACACTATCGTCCCATTTCGCTCTTGTCTACCTTGTCGAAACTCTTTGAAAGGTTAGTCCATAACGGAATTTATCCTGTACTCCACAACATCATAATTCAACAACAGCACGGTTTTGTGAAACGGCGGTCGACAAACACTAACTTATTATTATTTTCTAGCTTTTTGTTTGATTGTGTTGACAGCCGTGTACAAGTTGATGCAGTGTACACAGACTTTTGTAAGGCTTTCGACAAGGTTGACCATGAACTATTACTAAGTAAAATAGCGTTCAACGGAATCCGTGGTAATCTTCTGAGGTGGTTTACCTCTTATATTACTAATCGCAGTCAGAGGGTTGTAATCAATGGTCACCAATCTAACATTGCACAGGTGACATCTGGTGTGCCTCAGGGCTCTATACTTGGTCCTCTTTTGTTTATTTTATACATCAATGACATCAGCCAATGCTTTCGCAATACCAAGTTTTTATTATATGCTGATGACCTGAAGATTTATAGAGCCATACGACAAACAAATGACTGCCTTTTGCTGCAACAAGATTTGGACCGACTATCCTATTACTGCCAAATAAATAAGTTGCAACTAAGTTTACCTAAATGTAACTTTTTAAGCTTTACCAAAAATAAAACAAAAATTAACTATACATACACTTTGTGCAATGACCCCCTACTTAAAGTGGACTTCATTCGTGATCTCGGTGTTATCCTTGATTCTAAACTTTGCTTAGACCTACACATAGGAAGGATTGTTAATAAAGCATATCAATTATATGGATTTGTAATGTAATCTTCCTATATGTGCTTGTACAAGTCACTAGTACGCTCTCAACTGGAGTATGCCGTGTCCGTCTGGAGTCCATACTATAAAAAGTACGTTGAAATGATCGAGCGTGTTCAATATAAATTCCTGCGTGCTATGCATTATAGATGTTATGGATATTATTTGTCATACCATGATTTGCTTGCACAGTATAAGCTCACAACACTTGAAAATAGACGTAAGTATTTAGAAGTTATGAATTTATATAATATTGTTAGAAATAAATTTGACAGCATTGAACTTTCCAACATGTTGTGCTATGCAGTTCCTAGGACAGTCAACAAGCGAAAGGTACGCGCTGGCACATTATTTTCAGTGGGTACTTGCAAGTCCAATTCTGGCTTGCGTTCGCCTGTTCGCAGAATGGTCGAGTCCTACAATAGGACTTTTGAACATATAGACATTTTTGCATGTTCTCCCTATCGGTTTAAAAGTCTTATACTTAAGGAGCTTTCTTGAATGTTATTCTATATTTTGTATTTTTTTTTTTCGTGTATTATATAAAATTATATACATTATACCATACATATTATATACATATATATCACAGTAAGTTGATTTAATAAGCTAGTATTATCCTATATATATAATGCATTTGTAACCCTAGCGATTATTGTTTTCATGTATAGTATCCAATTATTAATCTGTGAACAGCGTTGTGGGCTGCAATATTGTTTATAGTGTTTTGTGTATTTATTGTTTCTATGTTTTATATTGTGGCTGTTTGTTGTTCCTCTTGAATAAAATAAAATAAAATAAAATAAAATAGAGACCCCATACCAGATGTTGTCTTTTGGATAAATATGGGCTTTCCGTTACACGTTGTATATCGCCCTTATTTTATGGTTGGCGCAATTGTACACTTTCTTTTCTGGGTGGGAAAATCATCAAATGACTCCTCCGGTTGTTGTTGGAGTGGAAGGGTGTGTCAGACCTCTACTGACTAAAAACCCACCCTGCTCCTACAGTTGCCCTTCTGTACCAAAGCCGCAGTATCTCGTTACAGCATCCCGTAGTTCCGATTCCATAAAGGAACAAATGTTTGTTGGGTCTATTAGCCATTTCAGGTGTGAATAACTGTCCATGTCACATTAAATATATTATATTTACATACTCAGGATACAGAAGATTTCTTCTGTGGGGTAAGGTTTTATACAATTGATGGAGGTCTGAAACTCTAACATAGATGACAAAAATATAACCTTACTAGCATCTCCCTATTTTTTTTGTCTGGGTGGGAAAATCATCGAATAACTTCTCCCGCTCTGGGTTAAGCGAGAGGGAGTGTCAGACTTCTACTGACTAAAAACCCACCCTGTCCCTTTAGCTGCCCGTAAGTGCCGGGGCTGCGGTATCTTGTTAATACATTTCCGCAACCCCGGCGGGCTACTAGCATCTGCCTGCGATTTCGTTCACATGGGCGTGTTTTCCGCATAATTCTCGATCCTGTGGAAATCCCGGGTAAAAATCTATATACTAGTCCAGGATTTCAACCAAACCAAATTTCATCCGGATCCGTTTAGTAGTTCTTGCGTGAAAGAGTAACAACCATTCATCCACCCAAACTTTCGCATTTATACTATGTAAAAGTAAGAAGTAGTTTTCTTACTATCTGTAAGAAAGCTTGCAAACCTCAATCTATTTTTTAATTTGAAATTGAAAAACACCACACTATTCTCTCTACTCAACTCTCCCAGCCCACCTTCTTATCTAATGTCTCACTTTCAATTTCTATGTTCTTCACACAATAAGAATCTACGTTCATCCAATAATCTTCTCTTACTCTGTCCTTCTTATACTTCTGACTTTGTTTATTCTTCTTTTCATATCCAACTGATTCTTCTCTGGAACGGCTGACAATCGCTACGCATTTAAAAAGAAATTGCGGATCCACTTTCTTCACCAATAAGCAGAATTTCCAAAATTAATTTTCATTTGCTTCTTAAGTACATACTACTTATGAATATGTATATGTATTTGGATAAGTATTTCTTCACATATATTATTTATGTAGATTTCTATTTTATGATATTAGTTTTTTTTTTGTGTTATCACTATTATTATCATTACTTTTCACGTACATATTGCACCTTCCACTCTATCTCTTCACCACTCATGCTTGACTGGTAGAGAATGCCTACGGCATTAAGTCCGCCTTTGTACCTATGTGCATAAAGTGTAAATAAATAAATAAAACCATTTATTCGGTGATAAACACACACAAGAACAAACAGAAAATTAGAAACATAAAAAAATCACACTAAGAATTTCGCTGAGCATGTCACCGAAAGGGTTACCAACTCGGCATTTGCTGGGCGAAAGACACCCAGCGCTGGCGGTGGTGGTGGTGGTTATTATATAAAGGCAAATATGATACTAAACACTCATTTGTTCTGTTCTTGAATGAATAAATTTTCAACATTATCTGATGGAATATTTTATCAGTCTCTAGTATCAGGTACCAGTCTTGCCAAGAGTAACCGTGTTACCCAGCTACCGGGTTATAAAGATCAGATCGCTCGAAGTACAACACTAGTACTGAGCTGTATCCAGTTAGACTGAAGCCAATGTAGTTGAGACAAGGCTATGCAGATAATATTTTAATATTTTTTTATCTCCGGAGATGTTATTAGATTTTTATCGTGTTTGTCTTTTTTTGTTATAAGATTTTTATCGTGTATGTCTCTGTTCCAAAAAGTTTCGCTTTTGGCGTGTTTCCAGTACGACCCGTAACAAACACGTATTTGGAACATTTGCCAGTTCTAGCATTTCCCCCAAAAACCTAATGATAATTTGCAGTCCCAACGTGTTAAAGAAATGTTCTACATTCATGCCTAAATATTTTTGTAGATGTTAAGATTAGATTTGAGTTCTTAGGGCCGTATATTTAGAGGTTTATTTAGGGGTTGTATTTTTTATTAGACATAATTGATTGGACATAATTGTATTTTAATTTTATTAATACATCATCCAATGTAATATAGTGTTTTTTGTGTGATTTTTGTTTATGGATACTAACATTATTAATAAGTGTGCCTACTAATATACGTGGATAAATTTATTTGAAATTAATAAATTAACCATTGTAACCAAATTGTTACCAATATTGTTATTTAAGTGTGTTTCAATTATTGGTGTACATACAATAAAGTGTGTTACCTTTAATACAGGTAGCAAATATCTCGCTAATTATTATACTTAAATTTCGTGAAACACAAAGGTAACACTGACTGATTTAAATCGTCATAATTTGTCGTTTTGCATTACTTTCTATAGTCAACGCTGGTGCAAGACAAATATATATAGAAAATATGCTCATTTGGCATACACAACGCAGGAGAAAAAAATATTTAAAACATAAAGCAAAACATGGGTATCGTGGCTGCACCAAACAGGTCCAGTGATTAATGCCACTTTTTACAAAGCCTCCTGCTCGCATTGTGTTCCTCATTGCCGAGAGTCACTGACCTACGTCTCACTTTAATTATAAGAATAACAATCTTTATTTCAGATCCAAAATTGCATAAAATTATGATATACTATGTTAGTTAGTTGTTAGTAGTTATACAAATACAATAAAAAACAATAACAAAATATAAAATAAAAATATGTAGTATAGTTTATTCTACCCCAAAATAGTTATATTAATCTTAGCTACTGTATGTCCACCGAGAATGTTTTTCTTAGATTTATTTATTGTTGTATGCATTAACTTCGAACAAAGAGGAAGCGCGTAGATTTTCACGTAGTAGTCTTTAAATTAACCAAATTCAACTCTTGATAAGTGGCTTTTATGGAGGAGCCACTACTTATTATTTTTCCAATTAATTATACAGTATAGACTATCAAAAGCAGGATGTTGTTTGGGGAAATATAATTTGAATGGTGACAAAAAAGAATCATTAAAATCTATTCATAATTGGCGGAGTAATCGCGTAAAAAAAAAACATAGGTACAAGAAATATACAGATAAATTGAGATCCTCCTCCTTTTTGAAGTCGGTTAAAAATTATATATAAAGTAAATTAAAAGCAAATTTATTACAAAGTTCCAGTACAATAATAAAGAATTTTATTCAAATGTACCATTGAAAAGTAAAGTCGATATGTTACACTATTAATAGTCAACTTTACATTTTGACATTTGACCGTTCCATATTTTTATGAACATTGCCCCACACTAGGAATGTTTCCTAAATCATGAGACCTCACATTTGTAGCGGTGTGGGAATCAAATTATGCATAATTATATATATATATTTATGCCTTTGTAACATTTAATTTCCAATTACCTACCAAAATGTGCAAAGCAATACGCAATAATACCACAAAAAGCATAATTGTATGTTTGCTTTTCTTTTATGTTTTCTAAAGGAAATTGTATACAATTAGGGCGGAATATTGGGCTGGGATGTTTGATTAGATCTGACCCTTCGTGTGTAGACGTCATTCTATTTATTTTGGAATTTCTACCAAAGTTTATTGAACCCTATTTATTGTGCCAGTCTCTGATATTCCATGTTGACGCAATTCAGATAGAAGCCATCATCAGCCCAGCCTTTTCGCAACTATGTTACGATTGGCTTCCAGACTAACTAGATGCAGATGAGTACCAGTATTATATTATATATATACAACGTGTAATTTAAAGGGTATATACATACCGAGTGCACGGCTTCTTGGATGATAACAAACGATATGGCAAGGGTTTTCTAATCCTATGTCTACATGTGTGGAGCATATTAGAAATTTCAATACATTGATACCAGAGGCCGAATTTTTCAAATTAAGAAGAACGAAGAGAATTATCGTTTTATTGGCAAGTGACGTGGAAAGTGATGACCTTCATAGTGCTGTGACACTTTTGTTATTACTGGTATTCAAGAAACATATGAAACCAATAATTTGGGGTCAATTCTGTGAGTCACTTATTTTGAGCTGAAAGTTTGCATAGAGACTCCATACCAGATGTTGTCTTCAGCCCTTTTGGATAGATATGGGGTTTCTGTTACACGTTGTATATATATTATATTACTATACCAAAAGAACGCTGGATGACCTACGCGTTCAGTATAATAATATTTTTAGGGTGCTGTTGTGACTGCCACGACGGTGCAGCGCTTCTGCTATGTTTGCGCAAAACCGAGCTGACGGCTTCCACGCCGCCATTCGCAAAAGAACCGCGTCGCTGTTGTCAAGGTTGCGGGCGAGTGGCAACAGCATTCTAAAAACTGTGGCGGAGAGTATTGACTTTCCGATTATTAAAAGTTTTGTGAGAAGGACAATCACTAACCATTAATTTGGGGATGTTCTTTTCACAATACTATTTAGTCTATCTTCTTCTCTATTGTATTTTAACTACTAACACTAGTAATATGTTATATTATTGTTTACTAACACGCTACGTCATTGTTGTCTGAAAATAGAGAATTATTATTATTATCCATATCAATCAATCATTTTACTGCAGACAACTTGGCCCATACCAATAAAATACATTCTGTTACACATTTTATTTTTATTTTATTTTTTTATTCCGGATGAGCACACTCTTCTCCTCGATCTCACCTGATGGTAAGCGATTGATGAGGTCTACGATGGAACAAGCGAACCCAGAAGATACCTGTTCACACTTGCATGAATTTTCATTCTAATACATATTTCATAAACGATATTATTATGGCGGATTTTACATGGAATGACTGCCTATTCAAATTCAAATTCAAATATTTTAATTCAGATTAAAATCCATATTATGTTAGTAGTAATAAAACTTAGCCTAGTATTAAAGAAAATTTGTAATTATAATCAACTAATGAACCATTGAGTGGTTCGCTCAATGGTACACTAGTCTATTTGGGTAAGTGTGTCTGAACACTTACCCACTGGTTCGGCTGATGTACGATTCTTTTCGTTAATATTTCATTGTTGGCAACACCCTTAATAACTAATTGGTTGACACATCCTCCTTCCGCTTACCATCTCCTTTGCACTAAGCCTTTGGCTACTCGAGAGTGAAAGGGATGGACAACACCGCTCGAGATCTCCGATAGGGGATCGAACATACAATGGCTGTCGAGTCGCGATTGAACGAACACGTGCCCTGTGTGAGAAAAATCGGTATCGAAGAAGTTAAGGTGTTGTGGTGGTGAAACATGATTCCAGAGTGCTGGCAGACAACCCGAGACGATTAAGGTTAGTGCCTCCTATCCTCTACGGCGCTTGATTCTTATATATTTTTGTTCTAATCCAAGCGTCGCATTCCTGTCAATTTTGTGTAAACCAAAACTTCTAAATTCGCAATCTTTCGTAATTTAGCATCCCCGCGTACCCACCCACCTTCGTAAAAGGGAAGATTCCCACCGATCTGCAAACACATTCATGACCCCCATAATCCAGTTACTTGGTAACACTTTTTTTTCTAGGTGGAAAAATCATCGAATAACTTCTCCCGCTCTGGGTTAAGCGGAAGTGTGTGTCAGACTTCTACTGACTAAAAACCCACCCTGTCCCTTCAGCTGCAAGTTCCAGGACCGCGGTATCTTGTTAGTACATTTCCGCAACACCGGCGGGCAATGGCCTTATGAAACCTCGTCACCTACGCTGACAGCTCCTTGAAGCGCGCGCGGAACCCGACGCGCCGCCGACCCGGGGCTGTTCCTTACCGAACGGAGAGCTACCCCTGCTTACCGTCCGTAAGGACACTTGGCAAGGGATTTTTCACATTTACTCCTAACTGGATGCAGCTAAGTACAAATCATTAAGATTTAGATTACGATCGCTGAATAAAATATTTTTATTTACACTTCATACACATAGGAACAAAGACGGACTCAATGCAGTGGGCATTCTCTACCAGTCAACCATGAGTGTTAACAAGTTATAAGATGTCACCAGAAGCGAATCGTAACGTCATCGTCAATGGTAGCTCCTACTTTCCTTTATAATAACAAAGTTCTACCGACCCTATTTTATTACACATTTGGGAAAGATATTAATAAGGATTTTATTACAAAAGATCGGTTTTCCTCGTTACCATAAATCGTAAAATCGGGATGCTGGTTGTAAAAATCGATTAAACAAATCGAATGCTGAGCATTACGTTTATTCATAATGTGTTAAGTTCGAGGCGATCCGAACCATGCAACTTGAGAAATGAAATAAAATATTTAGTTTGTAAATGTTTTAAGTTAAGCTAGATGGGGCTCGTGTTTCCTGACTACTCTGTGAAGAAATGCGAACGAACCACGTTTCCTAAATGTATGTACCCATTCTAGTAGTTTAGATAACATGGCTATCTAAACTACTAGAGCGAATACAACTCAAATCTGTGAGATTCTTTTCTCAATAGACATTATTTTAATTTTATAATTTAGATCATAGTGCATTTTATGTCAAATTTTGTATTAAAGCATGTATTTTTGTAGTTTAAGAAGTTGGTAGTACGAGTAATGGCGTTTGCATTACCTATAATATTATTTTAAGTGCTGTGCACTTCTTGTTGTGACATTTATTACAAGCCAAAACCATTTTTTGTCTAAGTGATTAGTAAATAAGTCGTTAGAGAGCCATAAATAAATAAATAAAATAAAATACACAATATCGGTCAATAACCTTCGTGTTTCTCATGTGATTTGACCAGTAAAGATTATATCGACTTCAAAAGAGATCAGTGTTTGAGGGTATCCAGCTAGGAAACACGGGTTATGCTAGCTTAAATTTACCAAATTTGAAAGGTATAAAACCTTTATACATCTAAATAGACTTAATAAAAATGGGTGCGCCAGTAGAATATGTGTTGAATTAAGACAGAAGATTTTTTTTTATTTTATTTTTATTGAAAATAGGTTCGCCTTTGACCACTATCTCACCTAATGGTAAGTGATGATGTGATCAAAGATGGAGCACGCTTACCTAAAAGTAACCTATTCACTCTGGACTTAAATACTCCTAGGTTGTAGCTTTCGGGAAACACAGACTCCGGCAGGGAATTCCACTCCTTAGCCGTGCGCACAATGAAGGTATTCTCAAAACGTTTAGTGCGTATGGGTGGGATGTCCACCATGTAAGGATGGCGCTTCGCCGTTTGTCTCGTAGTCCGATGATGGAACGGGCTCGGCGGAATTAGATTGTGTAATTCCATCGCACACTCCCCGAAATACATTGATACTGCAGAGAGGATACTTTGTAACTGCAGAGTATGTTGGAAAATATATTCCCTTGGAATAAAATACAACTTTCACATAAGCGAAATCGCTGGTAGTAGGCAGCTGTATATGTCACCACAAAATTAAGCCGTTAGATTATTAAATATCTCACGACATCATAATCTTAAAAAATCGTATAAATTGTGATCCTTATAATACTCCTTCAATCAATCAATCAATCATTTATTTGCACGAATGTAGGTACAATAAAAATACAGGTGGTAAATACAGCCAGAAATGAGCCATGTACATTCTGCCTTGAGACAGGCACGCAAAAATTTATACAATCAGTTATAAACCAGATATAATACAAAAATGTCAACTTAGTAATAATAATGAATACAATTATAATCTACAAAAATATTGCTGCATGTCATATTATAATGTCACAGTTAATTAACATTATTAAAATTTAAATTAAATGAATGATTTACATCTATTTAAAATGTCATTTATGTATGTCAAAATTAACTTAGTTACAATTATGTTAAAAGTAAGTCAAAAATAATACAATTAAATACATTAAATCAGATTCCTTTGATATTTTAGGATGTCAGAATGAATATTTATTTACAAATATTAAATATGCAAATATAAAAATCATTCACTGAGTAGTTGTAGCCTGCTTGTTTATTTAGACAAACAGACTACTGACTACACAAAGCTGCTGCTTAGAGTTCGATATTTGTTTTGTGTGAATAAATAAAATATATACTTATACCATATAAAACTAAGGGTACGGTACGGTAGATAGGTATTGTTTTTTGACTAATGCTCAGTTACTACTCTAGACTATAGTCTATCTGAGTGCCAAATTGCGTCCAGATCCGTTCTATTTGCGAGTTAGTATCAAATGTTCATACAATAAGAAAAGGCTAAGCAAATGTATCAACATTTGCTTAGCCTTTTATTTACCTCTTAGTAAAACCAGTATCATGTTTTCTAGCTTCTGACTACCCGTTCTAGCAACTGTCAAAAAAGTACGAATGACACCATTTTTTGTTCCGATGTGGAAACCCTCATGGATGTCCTCCGCCCTGGGGCGGGCGAAGGGGTCTGTCAGACTCATACTGACTAAAACCACGCCGTGTTCCCTCGTACACATGCGCCGGGGGCTGCGGTAACACATAAGTATTCTTCAACGTGGCCCCCGACTAGTGCCGGCCCGCTTCCGCGGGCCCCATCTCTTTAAGCGGGGCGAGTGAGGTGTTTCGCTCCTCCTGTGACTACTGAGAAGGGCGCGCGTGGAACAAAACGCGCCGCCATCTGTGGTCTCGTGTTATAGGGGATGGCGGGCATACCCAAGTCCACCGTCCCTGGACCCATTTAGGGGGGCCGCCAGAGGGCATTATCTGCCCTCTGTCGACGCCCGGTGCGCCTTCTGCGGGCCGGGAGAGCACTCAAAATCTCCCTCTCCCTTTCCGCTGCCTCCTTCTGACAAATGATAGTTTGGACCAACGGCTTAACGTATTTTAATGAGGCAGGGTTATCGATGCACAGACCAATCTCGGCAAGTGTTGTTTAATCTTGAAGGTCGCGAACAGTGCAGCTGGTTATTAAGCTACGAGCTCCTTGTTAGCTCGCATTTTTTGAGAACTAGTAAATTAGGTAGAATTCACATTACTAGCAATCTTGTTAACCCCTCCAACTAAGCTAAATATGCTTGTCTGTAGTGTGTCGGTAATAGCGTAATTGATGGGGAAGTCCGACACCTTACTATTGACGTTAATATTAGTATACAACGTGTAATTTAAAGGGTATATACATACCAAGTGCATGGCTTCTTTGGATGATAACAAACGATATGGCAAGGGTTTTGTAATCCTAAGTCTACGTGTGTAGAACTTATTACAAATTCCAATACACAATACCAGAGATCGAATTTTCAAATTAAGAAGAACGAAAAGAATTATCGTGTTATTGGCAAGTGACGTGGAAAGTTATTGATCCTCGTAGTGCTGTGACACGTTTGTTACGATTGGTATTCAAGAAATATATGAAACCAATAATTTGGTATCAATTCTTTGAGTCAGTTATTTTGTTCTGAAACTGTGCATAGAGGCTCCATACCAGATGTTGCCTTCAGCCCTTTTGGATAGATAAGGGGTTTCCGTTACACGTTGTTTAGATATATTTGTATAGATTACGTACAGTTTGACAGATTTAAATACAGTTTGCGCCTAGTACGATATATTGTCATTAACAATAAATACACATCAAAGAAGCTTTTTTCGCATTTTAAAGCAACATCTGCAATGATATAGCGGTCGCAAAATGACAAAAACATTGTCGCTGAGACGATATTTCTTGTTGAACTTTAATGCTTTTCAAATGTAACAAATGCCCTTCTGTTACTTTACCAACAAGTCATGTATTTAAATATAATGAGACAGTTTGAAGAATTTATTTAATTATAATAAGACGGCTCAAAGAGTTTAACAATTTTCAAATAAATAGAGTATTTTATTATATTCTGGGACATAAAACGTATCACATTGACAATGTACCTATATAAACATGTTGAATTTATCAACATTACTTTACCTACTTATCATACACATCAGCATCCACTATTTACTAATTTTATTGATAGTTTAGTATTTAGGAAATAAAACAGAAACAAATGAAGTCATATACTAACTAAGTTTGAAGATGGAAAAAAATAGCTTTTTTTATAATATGGAAACAGTGGTTTTACTACTCAACAGAGTTTCTACTACAGATTCCCTAAATGTTGTAACTTAAAGATAAAAATTTGCCAAGTGTGTTTCGCATTCCCCATGAAGAGTTCCGTAGTAGCTACGCAATATAACTTTGTGTTTCATAGTGGTCGTATAAATTTAGTTCCTAAATTCATTGCCTTGTATATTTCAATTAAGAGAAATTTGTACTTTGAGATAAATATAAATAAACAATTATAAACTAAGTATTAAATGATATGCCAAAACTGCTGACTATAACTCATTCAAACAAATTTTCCTTAAAAGTTTTAATTCAAAACTACAGAACATTATATCTTTTAAATTTTTAACCGACTTCAAAAACAGGAGGAGGTTCTCAGTTCGTCGGAATCTTTTTTTATGTATGTTCCCCGATTACTCAAAGACGGCTGGACCGATTTGGAAAATCCTTTTTTCCTTAGTAAGGGTATACTATCTAGTTGGTCTCAATGTCATTGCGTCAGGTTCTGATGATGGAATCATGGAGAAATAGAGGAAAGCCTTAAAATATTATTGGCACATCTGTAGCAATTTGGGTATTTTTTATAGTAACTTATGCAGTTGCTTTTGAAAAGCACCATTTGGTGAAGCGGAACTTATGATGAAGACCACAGATGGCCACCGAAACTACTCAACAATAAGTATTTTGTCGGTTGCGATTCGATTACTTAAATATTGTTGTTAAGCACTTTATGCCTTTTCACAATGCATATGGTGAAGTAGAGCTGATGGTGAAGTACCAGAAGAAATCCTCAAAAATTAATGAAAAAGAAAAAGGAAAAAGCAATATTTTCTAAAAGGTGAGTAGTTGAAACACATAAACCGGCCCACTAAAAAGCATGAAATAAAACTTAAAAAAAAAACCGAGTCGGTTTTATATTTTGTTAATACATTCTCTTATTTTAAAAGTTAGAGGATGGCGGGAGCAATATCTTACCACTTCGGAAGTGTCTATATTTCAAACGATTGACTTTGGAAAAAAAGGTTTTAGAGAACTCAATCTAATAGTTAAGACCTATCTATAGTCAACCCGCATGTATGGGTTTAATGTTTTCTTTATTTATGTGCCATGTATGGGGAATCCCCTTAATATTTTAGTTTTGTAAAAAATCGTAAATCGGTTCACAGTATACATATTCTACTTCTTGGTAAACTATTAGTAGTTTCGGAATAAAATGGCTGCTACATACGGACGGACAGACAGACATGATGAATCCGTTTTTTGCCGTTCGGCTACGGAACCCCTTAAAATGTAAATGTTCTGAAATAGAGAATTATAAGAATACACAAGTTTGCGCATATGTGCACGGGGATCAGCATTCTAATCGTCTGTACTTTTGGGAATAATTACTTTAATTGGGCGTCTAGCAGTGGAAATACCTGCCGAAGTCTGTGTTTCCTGATAGCTATAACCTGGGAGTCTTTAAGTAAAGAGTGAATAGGTTACTTCTAGGTAAACGTGTTTCATCTTCGGCTGCATTATTGCTTACCATCTGGTGAAATGGTGGTCAAAGGCGAGCCTCCCACCAATAAAAAAATAAACTTGTGTTATCTTGAAGCGAGCGGTATGAACGCGCTTGTCTGGGTTGTCAGACGCTTGCCTATTGAATCAAATACGTGTGTAATTGTTTATCATTAGTAAATTTTAAATTGTGTATTTACCATAAGTCAGTTCTTCAGATCTTACTCAATATTTAGATATTCAATTTACCTTTCATTTTTTCATTCGTCTCTGAATCAAATGAAATGTACCGTACATTTCATTTGATTCAGAGACGAATGAACATGATATGTGTGCGGACCGTTGACTGCTCATAACTATAAAGGTTTTAAGGAGCGTTAACAGTTAAAAGAGAAGGTTTAATAAGTGCATTCCCCTCAGTCTCTTGAACTTTATGTTGGGTTATTTCAATGTTATCTATAGAATAAAGGTTTACTTTCAACTTCTTTAGAAAGTGTAGACAAAGTGATATTGTCTTTCATCCAGCAAATGCTGAGTTAGTAACCCTTTTATTTATTTCGGAATAACAAACGGTTATACATTTTGTCTTAATTAATGAATATTCATACAGCCCGTTGGTATAGTGGTCAGTGGCCCTGACTGCTATGCGCAAGGTCGTGGGTTCGATTCCCACCTAGGACAAATGTTTGTGTGATGAGCACGGTCATTTGTTCTTTGTCTGGGTGTAATTTATCTATAATATGTATGTATTTAGAAATATATATGTATGTTTATCAGTTGTCTAGTACCCATACCACAAGCTCTGCTTAGTTTGGGACTAGATGGCGTTGTGTGGAAAGTTGTGGAATATTATATAATTATATAATTACACAAATTACAAATGTATAACCCACGACGTTAAAACTAGCATATAATACAAAATATTAAAAAAAAATACTTGTGAACTAAGGCGCAAGAGAAGAATACAATACTGTTACTTTATACTTTGATTTAAAATGAGTTATATTATAGTTACATATTTTTATCTTTGATCAGTTGGATCAACACGTTACGGAATCTATTAGCTGGTACACAAAACAAATCTGAGTAAAAGTCATTATAGTTTTTACTTATCCGACGTAGAGGTGCGCGAATTTCAGCCTTGATACGAAAAGAGAATACCGCAAAGAGGGGACGTGCGCGCACCTCTCGTCTTATAACACTTCTTGGTGCAATACTTTTAGTATGGACATGCTCAATGCATTGTTTTGGTTAATATGATAATATTTGTAACTTTCTCTTGTAGCCTTCGGCATACAAGGTGGGGTTATTTTAACCCCAACACTTTTAATTCGAGTTGATTGTATATTAAAACGCAATCAAATAACCTGACTTTCACAGTAGCTGGAGATTAAATAGTGCCACGTCGAAACATAGCATTAGATTAGTACTACTCGCACCAGCGTCGTCTGTGCATACAGGCAAAGTGGTTCCCGGGCGTTTTTAACCCCACGTTGTATGGGACGTCGTAAAAAAGTTTGTGTCTATTTCTGTGTTTTTTCGTTATTTACACTTACAATTAGTGTATTATTTATACTTTTTCATTTTTATTATGTGTACAGATAGTGAATATGTCTTACAACCTGCAGAATGATCGTATTACACCTGCCTTATTGGAAGAAAATGAAATTTCGTTGGATGGCGAAAAGTTTCTTCCCAGTAGTGACGACGAAGCAGATCATATCAGCGAGGCTTCTAAAGTTCAAAGTGATAGTGATGTGGTAGATGCTGAAATAAACCTTGAACCATATTATAATGATACAACATTAACACCTCAACCATTTTATCTCGGAAAATTTTCGATTAACTTGCAGGAAAATACGGTGTTTCCCGCAACTGTAAACGCTGGTCTCTTACCGTATTTTTTCATGATGAACCATGCTTTTATTGTGCATATATATGTTGAATAAACATTGAAAGGAACAAAACGAATCTAAGGAAGAACTTCATCAAGCAATTGGGACTGTCTGCTCGAAGACCACATTAGGAAAAGAAAAGTCAATTCACATATTCCACGAGATATAAGAAGACGCATGCATGAAATGTTGCATGAAGAAGTTCCACAAAAGCAACCAAGAAGGTCTCAAAGATATTCTGTCTGCCCATGTAACAAAGATAGGAAGATCCTGAACGATTGTTTCAAATGTAATGCCGTGATATATGTAAGGAACATGTGAATTTGATGTGTCAAAATTGTATTGATTTAGATAACGAATGATCTCGCTCAAATAGCCATACAATGCTAATTAAGATCATTTTTATGATACCAAATCTATCTAGTTTTATTTAATAAGTAAACTAACTGTGTTAATTTTAAGAAATAGTTTAATTAATTTTTTATGTTGACCTGATAACATTTTGTTGAATTCACGGAGAGAGTATGTGATTTAATTTTTTTTTATAATTAATATTTAATTTGATACTTTTTATATCTTATATATTAACTTAGTGATGTACTTGTCAAAAAAACTCATTCACACTAAATTGCAATTGGTGCACACACAAAGTAGAGATAATCAATTGTGGGGTTAATTTAACCCCACGTTGCATAGGTCAGGATTTTTTTTCACCTTGTATGCCGAGGGGTAGTAGAACTAGCAATGTGGGTAGAATTCACATAACTAGCAATCTTGTTAACCCCTCCAACTAAGCTAAATATACTGTGTTCACGAGCAAGAGTGAGTTTACGGCAATAGTGTAATGGGTGAGATTTGAACCCCCGACCTCTCGATCATAAGTCCAACACCTTAGCCATAAGGCTAATGACGCTCAGAATTGTCTATCTATTTCTCAGAAACTCAAAAACTGTGCTGTAACGAGTTGTGTCGTTGGTCCGTGGCAAAGAAGGCTCTAAAAACGATGAAAATAGACATTTCATGGGGAAACCGGTATGTCCTAGAAGAGAAAATCCGAAGACATGAGACATCCACTAACCCCCATTGGACCCGCATGATAGATTATGGCCCATTCCCTTTCATAGAGTGAAGGCATGTGTCCCAACACTAGAAACGTTACAGGCAGATTATGTCATGTCACAGTATAGATATGGACAGTACAGAAACTAAGCCCAGTTGAGGACATAATTACCTACGCTCTATTGGAGCAATAGGGTTGTAACTTTTAATGATTTTGGTATTGTTGTTTTTTTTTCACATTTTTGTTCTGTACATTTGGTTACAACTATTGCACTATCGGCTTTAAATATCCTCACAACCACCGCATTCTGGATTTATAAGTAATAAGATCACGAATTCATTATAATCGCGGACTTATAACTCGATAACGATTATAAGTATAACAATAACAATAAATAAATCATTCTTACCTTTCAAAATCAGCAGGAAGTTTGAAATACGATAGCTCCGGTTTTGTTGAAGCCGAATTCAAACAGCCGTTGTAACGATACCTTCTACTTCTCCAATAAAAGAGGGTAAAATAGATGTACCATTAAATTTAATATATTAATAATATACAGTATAATAGTTATTTGGTATTTGTAATAACAAATACTATATTTATAGTATTTGTTATTACAAATACCAAATAACTTACGTTTTCTTTGTAATCATAATCCATAATTCATCCATCAAAACAAATATTTTCTTGTCATGACATTTTTTACGTCAAGGCTGACAAACTGTAATTTCTCCTTCTTTGTAGTCACTGAATGGCTAATAGACTAAAAAGGTTGTTCATACTTTTATTATATAATTGTTATTCACTTTTATCGATAGGACTAGCTTAATATTGTATATTATATTGTGGTTGTCTACTGATTAACGGCATTTTAAATTATAATTATAAATTTCTAAAACACACTCTCAGATTTTATCGAAGAGGTTTAATAAATTATGCTCGAATATAACTGGCTGATCAAATAACTGGCAAGATGGACTATTTTGGACTCTACAATTTGAATTCTGGTACAGAATGAGAATGGAATGGATTTTGAATGCTGAGCTGGGTATAAAAGGCGCTGGGGGCCATCTCCGGGAGTTCAGTCTTTGACCAAGTTTTTGAAGAGTTTAGTTCTCGACGAGTTTTGACGAAGAGTGATGGAAGAGGAAGTGCAGTACCCGCTGCCCTGACTCCTTGTTGGGAGCCTGCTGCCTTGACGCCTTGTTGGGAGCCTGCTGCCCTGACGCCTTGCTGGGAGCCTGCTGCCCTGACGCCTTGCTGAGAGCCTGCTGCCCAGACGCCTTGTTGGGAGCCTACTGCCAGACCGCCTAGCTCAAGCTGCTGTACGACGAAGACATCGTGGAGTAGAAGGCGATCCTGGAGTGGTCTGCCAAGCCGTCCCGCAAGTAATATACTCTAAACCTCCTCCTCTTCTCTCCTGAGTGTGTCAGTTAGGTAGGTAGGCCGTTTTTTTAGGATAGCTAGGTAGATAGGCAGGTTTTTTATAAAATACTGTATATTATTAATATATTAAATTTAATGGTACATCTATTTTACCCTCTTTTATTGGAGAACCAGAAGGTATCGTTACAGTTTGGCGCCCAACGTAAAATCATAGCTAGTCGGTTTAATTTTTTTTCAAAATTCTAAAAGAAACTATTACTAGTAACTTTTTTCTTTGGACTCACTTTTTGGCTTAGACTCTTTTTTAATATTAAGTTCTAGGATAGGAGACTCACTCTTTACACTAACACTATACTAGACTTCCTCTTCACACGAACACTAGTTTATCACCTCTTTTACCACTAGTTTATTCCCTCTTTAACCTCTTATAACACTTTTTTTTATTTTTTTGTGATCTTACTCTTACTCAACCTCTTTCTTATATTTAATTTATCCTCTTGAGTTTTTTTTAGCACTCTTTAACCCTCTCATTTACCTGCCCTCTCCCTCTTTACCTTCTTTTGCTATCTATAATATTAATTTTCAGTCATGGATAGAATTATACTCCACCCATCGTCAAAAACTAAACAACGATTTAAGTATATAATTATGTAAATATATTCATCTTTCGTACTATATTCATGACTCATCTCTATCTTCTTCTCTTCTTTTAACTATCGAGTTCTTTTCGGCTTATTGAAACTCAATAGTTTATTTTATTTCTTTCTTTAACTTTGTTCTTAAACTTTAAGAGGCTTCTCTTAATTTTTATTTTTTTCTCTTCTATCTGAACTAATCAGATATCACTTAGAAGTGCGTTTAGGTACATATTACCAAACCTTCTCCCTTTCTAACTCTCCAAGTTAGTTTATTACTATTTATCGACTCTAAAGTTGATCGAAGCGGCTAGCAACTTCGTAAAAATAAGCCTTTGCTAAACCTTGTTTTTTATGTTATCGACTCTAAAGTTGATCGAAGCGGCTAGCAACTTCGTAAAAATAAGCCTTTGCTAAACCTTGTTTTTTATGTTATCGACTCTAAAGTTGATCGAAGCGGCTAGCAACTTCGTAAAAATAAGCCTTTGCTAAACCTTGTTTTTTATGTTATCGACTCTAAAGTTGATCGAAGCGGCTAGCAACTTCGTAAAAATAAGCCTTTGCTAAATCTTGTTTTTTATTTGATGGGTTTTCGACGCGAGCGGACTGACAGACTCCGAAAACAAGCCTACTGTCATGTACTAATCAGGTCGAGTAGTGATCATTGAATGTGAATCCTACCTGACCTAACTTCGTGAGATGTTGGTGTGATTGAATGAGGCATGTAAGTTATATGAATGTGGATAAACTTTAACCTTACAAAATTTTTGTTCTAGACCAAAAATTTTCTCGGGGTCGATGGGGAAATATAGTATTTGTTATTACAAATACCAAATAACTTACGTTTTCTTTGTAATCATAATCCATAATTCATCCATCAAAACAAATATTTTCTTGTCATGACATTTTTTACGTCAAGGCTGACAAACTGTAATTTCTCCTTCTTTGTAGTCACTGAATGGCTAATAGACTAAAAAGGTTGTTCATACTTTTATTATATAATTGTTATTCACTTTTATCGATAGGACTAGCTTAATATTGTATATTATATTGTGGTTGTCTACTGATTAACGGCATTTTAAATTATAATTATAAATTTCTAAAACACACTCTCAGATTTTATCGAAGAGGTTTAATAAATTATGCTCGAATATAACTGGCTGATCAAATAACTGGCAAGATGGACTATTTTGGACTCTACAATTTGAATTCTGGTACAGAATGAGAATGGAATGGATTTTGAACGCTGAGCTGGGTATAAAAGGCGCTGGGGGCCATCTCCGGGAGTTCAGTCTTTGACCAGTTTTTGAAGAGTTTAGTTCTCGACGAGTTTTGACGAAGAGTGATGGAAGAGGAAGTGCAGTACCCGCTGCCCTGACTCCTTGTTGGGAGCCTGCTGCCTTGACGCCTTGTTGGGAGCCTGCTGCCCTGACGCCTTGCTGGGAGCCTGCTGCCCTGACGCCTTGCTGAGAGCCTGCTGCCCAGACGCCTTGTTGGGAGCCTACTGCCAGACCGCCTTGCTCAAGCTGCTGTACGACGAAGACATCGTGGAGTAGAAGGCGATCCTGGAGTGGTCTGCCAAGCCGTCCCGCAAGTAATATACTCTAAACCTCCTCCTCTTCTCTCCTGAGTGTGAGTGTGTCAGTTAGGTAGGTAGGCCGTTTTTTTAGGATAGCTAGGTAGATAGGCAGGTTTTTTATAAAATACTGTATATTATTAATATATTAAATTTAATGGTACATCTATTTTACCCTCTTTTATTGGAGAAGTAGAAGGTATCGTTACACCGTTCACAACGCAATACGCTCGTTGCATTTTCGGAGATAAATAAAATTTAAACTTGACCACTCGTCTTGACACGGCAAGCACTACTGAGAGCACCGCATCCCCCGCTTAGGAGTCTTGTCGGTGCGCATGTTTGTGTGAGTGTGCCGTTTCGAGCGTTTGTTGGTAGTTTCCGTACTGTCCATATTTTTATACTGTGGTCATGTTATGTATGTATACTACGTGATCAATCTAATCTAATCTAACTTAAGAAATTGTTTTAAATTCGAATTGGTATTTAGAGAGCTCACTCTTAGAGTGTAGACTCGGCAGTTACTCGAGGACTTATGGATTAACTTCTAAACAAGCGTGCACTGCAGTGGACCTCATAATTTTTGACCATAAAATGAGAAAGTGGACCCTTCAGGAAATATAAATGTAATTCTTGTTTTACCTACTGGTTACTGTCGATCAAGAGAGGCTTATGCCTAAATAATAACAGCCACACGTGCCAATTTTTAAAGATAAGCAACGCTTCCATAAGCCGCCTTAGAACCTTTTTTTTCATCGAATGACTTCTCCCGCTCTGGGTGGAGCGGAAGGGAGTGTCAGATTTCTACTGACTAAAAACCCACCCTGTTCCTTCAGCTGCCCAGTATCTCGTTAGAGCATTCCCGCAACCCGAGCAAGCAATAACCCTAAGGGGCTCCGTCGCTAGTGCTAACGACCTTTTGAGGCGCGCATGGAACACGACGCGCCGTCGACCCGGGTCTGGTCCTAACCAGACGGTGAACTACCCCTGCTCGCCATTCGTAAGCCCGCGCCTACAGTGGCCGGAGATCAGCACGCGATCCCCGATGATCGGGGCGTCTCCCGTGGCGGCTGGGGCGCGAAGAAGAGAGTTGCCTCTCCCTCACGCGTTCGGCCTCCTCCTTCGCTAGCATGACTGCTTCGCAGAAGGAGGCGACTGCATCCCATTTCCTTTCATTCTGCACCATGGTCTGAATCAGAGCCGGGCGCGAGGGGTCGCCGCCGCCAATCGCCTCCATGAGGACACGGCGGTGTTCCGCCCAAACAGGGCACACGTCGACCGTTTGCTCCACCGTGTCCTCCGGGTGGTCCTCACAATGATAACACCCGGGCAATTGTATTAGAACCTAGTGGCTTAAGTGACGCTGGAAAGTGATGGCATGATTTTTGAGCCATGGAAAGCGGATGGTGCAAGACACAACATGACAGAAAGAAAAATGCGTCTACTGGCATTAAAAAAGACTAAACAAAAAATCCAAACTAATGCAAAAAGCCATAATCCGTAAAAAAGCCTCAGCATTGAGGCTGCTTTGTGCTGAAGCGTGCAAATTGTAATCAGTCGATTCTCTCGAATCTGTGTGAATCATAATGTTGTAAACTAGATGTTGGCATACATTGTTTCGTCCCAAAAGCAATTTTTGCGTGACAGGTATAGCTATAACCTGGGAGTCTTTAAATAAAAGTGTGAATAGGTTACTTCTAGGTATGGATGATTCATCTGCGCCCACATCATCGCTCACCATCAGGTGAGATGGTGATCAAAGCCTATATTATTACTTATCTTTTACGAGCCTTCCACGAATGAGAAAAGTTTTCTTTGTAGACCAAAATCAATAAGGCATTTTGATTAAACCTAAATGTCACGGGTTCAGCTTATATGTGTGTAAGTACTAAAACGTTTGAGAACAATAAAATGGGAGAGCGGCACGTCCCTTCAGTTTTTTATAGACCTTTTAGTCGTGTTTATTGTGTTTTTTATAGTTTAGGATACTGTTTTATTGTTTTTATTTATATTTCTGGCTTGAATAATAGTGTATTGGCTTATGCAGACATTTAGAGGTCAATTTTCAATTTAATGCCTTCAGTAATTTGAGTTTATCTATGCTTAGTTCTATGGTAAATAAAAATGTAAATAAGATACAAAAATGGGAGAAGACACTGATTTCTATAATATACCTAGCTCAGGAGTCAGGGCTTCAACGGCTAAGTACCAAAGTTTTTATTACTATAAATAAATTATTATTAAAAAAATATTATAAAAACAGATAAGATAAAAACAGTTTTTTTTTTAAGAAACAGGAGTAGTAGTAGTCATACGAATAGTGATCAAATCACTAAGCCGATTTTGTGGGAAACTGTGACATTTTTGGTTTGTAAGTGCAATTAATCAGTAAATAAATAAAGTGGCTTTTTTTTTAGCGTGGTAAAATTATCAAATAAGTCCTCCCACCCCGGGCAGGGTGGGAGGGACTGTCAGACTTTTACTGACTAAAATCCACGGTGTTCCTTCAACAACCCTTTACGTACCGGGGTCACGGTAACGGGATGAGTCCCACGACCCCGGCAGGCTTCGGCCCTCTACGGTCTCTCTTCTCTCTCATCATCACTCGTCATATTGCTGACGCTCTTTGAGGCGCGCGTGGAACACGACGCGCCGTCGACCCGGGCATGGTCCATGGTCGGACAGCGAGTTGCCCTTTACTCGCTGTCCGCATGCCCGCGCCTACGGTGGCCGGAGATCGTCGGCCGACGTCCGACGCCGTGGGCGTCTACCACTGCGGCTGGGCTGGAGGGAGGACGCCATCCTCTCCCTCTCGCGGCCCGCCTCCTCCTTCGGAAGCATGACTGCTTCGCAGAAGGAGGCGACCGCTTTCCACTCCCTCTCGCCCCGCAGCATGGCCTCGACCAATGCCGGGCGCGAGAGGTCTCCGCCTATTGCCGCCGTGAGGACACGTCGGTGCTCTGCCCAAGCGGGGCAGTCCTGCACCGTGTGCTCGACTGTGTCCTCAGGGTGACCCTCGCAGTGGTGACACCCAGGCGTTTCCTCCTTTCCCATCAGACACAGGTACCTCCCGAAACTTCCGTGTCCGGTGAGGACCTGCGTCATGCGGTAGGTCAGGACGCCGTGACGCCGATCTAGCCACTCCTCAAAGAGGGGTCTTACCGCCGCAATTGCGGCGTGCCCAAATAAAGTGGCTAGAAAGTTGTTAAAAAAAATATATATACCTATATACTTTGGCGTAAACGTTCCAATTATTTTCTTTAAGGACAAAGTAGTGTTCAAGTAATTGCTATTAATGATTGTCCCTGTCCAATCAGACGCAGATAAAGATCAAATCTATAATAAAACTCAATTAAATGCCACTAATTGTTTTAGACAATTTAAATTTTATTTTATTGGAGACTCTACTCTCTCGTTTTTTTTTTCGTGATATTAAAAACTGATTATCATTGCAAATTTTGCTTTGAGTTATATTTCAAAATGAATGTGTATGATAGATTATAAAACAAAAATATGAATAAACAATTAAATCAATTACCACCTATAACAGCTTATCTATTGAGTAGGTTATAGGGTCATAAATAAATTGAATTTTCATTCATATAAGGTGTTAAACAAAATTAAGAAACTTTAAGGAGTGTTTTAGACCATCAATCTGAATAACTTTAACTATGGGATCAACATTAAAATCGCGAAAAAGCAGCTGTTTTATAAGTTGGTCCCATAGTAAAAGTTATTCAGTTAGGTGCACTTAGTCGGTAGTTATAATAAATATGCACATACAAAGATTTCCTCATCACTATATATAGTAATGCAACCCTTAAATGTGTGTCGTTCGAGATAACTAATTATTATAAGAATGGGTACAACTAGTAAATAAAAAATAAGAAACAAAGACTGAATAAAAACAACTATAATTGTAAAAATAAATTAAAATAATATTTTTCGAAGCGGCATAGACCCGTGCCTTCCTCGAATCTATGATTTCGGGAAGAACACACTCGTCATAAAACTTTATTAATTTTGGCAACATTTTTGGCACTTTTACAACTTTTAGTGGGTATTCAGTACCAGTCCATACTGCAAATAAACAAATATTTTTATTTGCAATGTGGAGTTGGCCTTGTATTTGAAAATACCAATCGTGATTTTGATTAAACATTACTTCGCCTTTTTTATTGATTTTGAAGCATTTTAATTTCTTTTCTAGAATAGCCGTATCAGGATCCATCCCAAAAACAGATATGGGGCACTTAATCTCAACAACACTTGAAACACTCCATCAGGTGTAGCGCCTAAAAAGAAATGCTCTGTACTTATAAATAGGCCATACTTTTCTATGTGTATATCCATTTGACAGCTAAGTTGAGCTGAAGCTTTTGACTCGTTCTCTTTTCCATATTTGATGGACGGCACATGATCTAAATTATATGAGTACAATAAAGTTTTAACGAATGGCGCAGAGTCCGTATTAGGGCATCTCTTGCATATTTTACTAAACATTGATGCAGTGAGTATGCATCTGCGCAGTTCCAACCATAAAGCGCTTTCTGCTTGCAGAACAGTATTGCGCTCAATTTCTTGACGATTCAATGTTTGCTGTTGCAAATTGGACAAAAACAGTTTCTTCGCGTTCTTGTAATCATCGCAAGTCAAGTCGGAACGTTGGCATTGACTGCCATATTGGCCATCTGCGCTACCAAATTGCAGATACCTGCGACAACGCTTAGTGCCTGTCTCCGTTCTTTTGCTGTTGGCCAAATGTCGTTTACGTTCCAAAGTTTTTAAAGATTTTCCGGGAGACTTTTTTAAAATGGATTTATATAAATTATATTGAGGGAGGCCGGTATTAAAAATCACAACAGCTGCGTAACAGCGTGCTGCATAGGAGTCTTTTAAAGAAAAAATTATTCGTTTTCCTCCTACCACTTTCACCACAACGCTGTTAAACTGTTCATCTCTATTATTGGTATAGCAGAACATGAGACTTCTTGAATGAAACGCTAATTGGGAAGCATTTTTTTTGTTATTTGAGCATCAGGGTCGCAATTAAAGGAACTAAATTGATTTCTTTTTTTCTTTCATCCGAGCAATAGTAACTATCACACGAGGTGTGATCTCCAAAAATATGCCGGGGACTATTTAAAATATCTCTTTGCAAATTAAGTATTTGAGTTGATAATGAGGTACTTTGTGCTTTCCTAAATTTAATTGCTGAGCGAATAGCCGTGCGTAATCTTGTTAAGCGATCCCTGTCAAAAATTTACACTCACTAAGGGAAACTGCAGTATCCTTTTGCAATGCCAAATTTTTACCATTGTAATTGCGTAACAAATGGTTCGTACATTCGATTTTTTGTATAGGAACGTCGGGATAAGGCCTACTTTCTAAAATATTTTTGTATGTGCTGGAGTCACCATCGGCAATCAGTGTGCTATATATTAAATTTCTTTCTGCTATCGACACCTTGAAACCTTCAACTAATATAGATTGCTCCATGCTAGTTGATGATCCAGAGTGATTTTTGTGGCAATCATGGACTCGTGGCGCTAATTTTTTTTTTTTTGCTCGATCACCTATAACACAATATTTATTTCTAACCCCGATATGAAGAACTTTTCCAGTATGCTCCCCAATTATTGCGGCCACACCTGATAAAGCCGAATAATTCGTTTTGTACGACCGTTTACTCCAGCATGCATCTGCTTCTACCGGTATCATTGCAATACCCCCATTGTTGACGTCACCCCATGATTCTGCAGCTTCTATATCTTTTTTGGCAGCTTCTTGCATAGTCTCTTCTGCAGTGATACGCCACATTTCAGCCACATCTGCATGGATTGAGCTATAGAAGCTATATGGCATGGTTGGCAAATCCATTGATGCAGTAAGCTCATTCAAATTGGAAAGACCAATTCCCACCATTAATGCTCCTGACACTACGGCTGTATTGACATTTAAATTTAAATTATCTTCGTTGCATGTTTCTAATTTAAAAAGCGACCCACACATACAACATTTCAGATCGAATTTTGAAATGAGTCCCTTTTGTATTTCTTTTACTATTTTTAAACTATTCAATCCGCAACCAAATTTTTCGCCATGTTTGTCAATTAAAATTAATTGATTCATAAAAAAATTAAAATCTATAATTCGTCTTCCATCTATATCTTGAAGTTCCTGAAATAATGAAAACCAGGAATGTAGATAAAAGTTAAAAAAAAAAGTCAAATATGTAGTTGTATTACAAGTAACAAGAAAGTACTCACCTTGTTATTTGTACTTGTATCAGATTGATCCTGATAATCAATTGTTAAATTAAATATGCTTTCATTATCCTGTAAGAAATAAAGAAGTCCAATAATTATGCGGGTTCATAAATCATTTAAATCTGCAGAAAAGAATTTAGCTATTAAAAATAGTTAAATATACTACTAAAAGAAAAAAATATTACTACCACGTTATTTGTATTTCTGTCAGAATGCACTATAAAAACTGTCGTTGGGTCAAATGAGCTTTCGTTCTCCTGTAAAAGTAAAATAATCCGATAAATGTACTTATATTACTTATGTGGTAGCAATAATATTGATAGCGCATGAAATAAATTTTGTACATAAAGTTGGACAAAATTTACCTTTGTTTTTTCAGAATCAGAATTATTTTCTTTTGGCGAATTTACTTGCCCCTGCTGCATTTCAGCTTTTTTTGCCTATAAATATGAAACATGTTTTTGAATGGAAATTAATGAAAAAATGTACATACAAATACATATCGCTGCTTCAATTCAAAAGTACCACAAATAAAAAAAATGCAAAAATGTTTTTATTGTAAAAATACAATCGTAAGTCTTCATATTTTAATATTTAAAGAAGATACCCATTGATTTAGTATTTTAAAGTACAAAAACAACAACCGTTTCTTTTGAATTTTTGTTTTGAACGCGCGTAATATGATCTAAACTACCATATTGTTAGTTGCGCGTCGACAACCTAACTGAAAGAACGTTTCTTTTGTGCAAAAGAGCCATATCTCGAAATTTCATCTGTGTCACTCATTGATTTTATACGGAAAACGACCATATTTCGGAATACTTCAGTTTTGAATAAAGGATTCACGTACGTACGATACTATTTTTAATTCAAAAGAACCATATTTCAAAAGTGGTTGTTTTGTATAGAAAATATACCTAAATGAACTTAAATTTATTGATCAAAATAAACTTATGAGACGATGTGTTCGTTTTGCATTTACGTTATTTAAAATTAAGTGTGATATTTAAAAATAGTTTATTTTGAATATAAAAAAAATACTTTCTATTATGATCATTTCAAATCAAAAGAGCCGTATTCAGGAATACACTCATTTTGCTTTTATTTTAACTGAGTTGTTTTAATACATAGGCCAATCGATAAATCATGTTTTGAGATATATTACTTTAGCATGTTTTGTGCAAGGCATTGTAATCATTGTAATTATAAAATTTTAGGTATTTTTTACGTATTATAATATTACTACTAGCTTTTGCCCGCGACTTCGTACGTGGGTGAAGGTTTTCCCGAGCAAATCCCGATCTCGTGGGAATTTTGAGATAAAAAGTAGCCTATATGTTATTCCAGAATGTCAACTATCTACTTTCCAAACTTAATTCAGATCCGTTCAGTAGTTTTTGCGTGAAAGAGTAACAAACATCCATCCATCCTCACAAACTTTCACATTTATAATACTAGCTTCTGCTCGCGACTTCGTACGCGTGGGAAGGTTTTCCTGCGCAAAACCCGATCTTGTGGGAATTTCGGGATAAAAAGTAGCCTATGTGTTATTCCAGGCTGCCAACTATCTACTTACCAAATATCATTCAGATCCATTCAGTAGTTTTTGCGTGAAAGAGTAACAAACATCCATCCATCCTCACAAACTTTCGCATTTATAATATTAGTAGGACTAGCTTTTGCCCGCGACTTCGTTCGCGTGGGAGGTTTTTCCCGCGTAAATCCCGATCCCGTGGGAATTCCGGGATAAAAAGTAGCCCATGTGTTATTCCAGGATGTCTACTATCTACTTACCATATTTCATTGAGATCCGTTTAGTAGTTTTTGCGTGAAAGACTAACAAACATCCATCCATCCTCACAAACTTTCACATTTATAATATTAGTAAGATAGATTAGTAAGATAGTAGGAAGTAGGATTAGTAAGTATTAGTATTAGTATTAGTAAGAAGTAAGATAAGAAAGTAAGAATTAGTAAGAAGTAAGATTATTCCGTAGGTTAAATAAATTTTAAATGAGGTGATTTATTATATATTTTTTTGTTTACTAGGTATTCTATTTATGCTACCTATTTTATGAAGTTTAGTCATTTTAAAAACGCCAGGCTCCTTTCGAACCATCATGTCGGCATGATTGTTCAAAAAGAGCCGACGGCTTAGGTCTGCGAGTGGGTAGCTTTGGTATGTATAGTCCATTACATTATTATGTATTGTTTTTTACAGAATGAGTAGAAGAGTACATAGAATACTCAACATGGTAAGAGGTAACAGTAAAAGTAATGGCAAAAATGTTCAATACTTGGAAAAACATCTGCAAATTGACTATCCAATGTTGGAAGAACCAAATGTGAATCTGAATGAGTCTTTTGATAGTAATTCTATTCCTGACAGTCAACACAGTCTCAGTTTGTCTCTAATTGATGATGCATGTTCAAAAAGGAAATCAAACGAAGTTATTCCAGAAAGTGATTATGATAGCGACACTTCTGAGTCTACAAGGTCAACCAGCTCTAGTTCAGATTTCTCTTCGGACGATAGTGTTAAAGATCCAGATTTTCAAATTAGACAAGACTTTGCTTTAAGTGATTCAGATTCGGATAAAGACTTTACTAAAAATGTAAACCTCTTGTCTAAAAGAAGAGTACAACAATTATTATCTCCTGAACCTGGACCGTCTGGTTTATATAAAGACATGGAAGAATCTGGCTGTAGTAATCCAATATCAGAAATTTTGCGATGATGTCCCGATGAGACTGGAATCTGAAACCATTGATGCTCAACCAAGTGACTTACAAGCAGACAACGACAACATGCTGGTTCCCAGCGTTGGTTTATCAAGTGTTGAAACGACCTCTCCTTATGTTGAAATAAGGGCAGGCAGCAGAAAACGAATCAATCTGAAAATATTAATAAACCAAAGAAACTTTATACCCAAAAACTAAATGTTACGCAAGTAAAGAAACAGGGTATTCTTAATCTTATTAATAGAAATATTATTCCAAAATATTATGAATCGTTCTTTGCAAATCTGTAAGGCTGATATTTAAATTAAGAGAAACACAGTAAGCCTGAGTAGGTTAAGTAAGTTCATGTACTTATGCGTTTTAACAAAGTTGATATTTAAAAATTGTTATATTTTGTGATCTCATAACTACTTAGAAGTGTTCCTAATTGCATTATGTTCCTATTATAGTTATAAGATAACATTTAAACAGTTATTGTTGAATTAAAAGTTAAGAGTATAATGATAAAGAAGTTTGTTTAAAAGTTTTGAATTTTTTCTTCATGTTTATAAAGTCTTTGTTTTATTTTGAGTTATGAAAAACTTACGTTAGTTTTGCTAATTAGCCTGGCCAATTTTATTACTTTACTTTTATGTTTTGACTGTTTGAATAGAACTTAAAAAAATAATTTATGATTATTTTACAACAGTGTCGAAGATTTTTGTTTGTTATTTTGAAGAAAACTTTGATTTGTTTTAAGTTTTAGATAGCATTTTAGTTATTTTATTAAATTGCTTGGCGATTTATATTGCGTTCCTGAAAATTTTCATAGATAAAAATAATTAATACAATATTTTTATTTACTTATGGTTGTTTTATTCCATAATTAGTATATTTCAAACATATTTTTTATATTCAAAAGTAACTTATATGCTTCTCACTCCTCTAGCATTCAGTTTAATATAAAATTACTTAAACCATTTAATGCTATTAAAAAATACGCTTCTAACGATGTATAATATGCATATATTTGATATAAAATAAGAAAACATTAGACAAAAATTCGTTTCCTTTTTCTTTGATTAGCTCTCCTGTAAAAAAGTGTAATTTTGATTTGTGATAGTTTTGAATTGAAGCAGCGATATATGCATGCATACAAGTACCCAAGAAACACAATTTAGGAGTAGTCGTGTAAAAATATAACAAACTATTAAAAAAAAAACTGCAAAAATACAACTGAAAAGAGATAAACAAGCATTATTTGTAATTAAAAGAATTTTGGTAGTGTACGCCATACAAACAACAGTAACACCCTATTTTATTCGGTTATTGGTTTGTCTCCGACTGCAATACCAAAATTCTAGATTGTGATGCTTGTTTTTCTCTTTTCAGTTATGTTTTTACAGATTTTGTATTTCCAGATGCAATAAATAAATAGTATATAGCCAATGTCACTAACACAATTACGACGCATCTAACAATACATCATTTAAAATCCATCAAGCCGTTTAGGCTACAGGAGGTCACAATAGGACGAACATACCTACATACATGCATGCGCGCGAAAACATTTCCTTCTCGGTCAGTCAGGTAACAAGTCCTCGTCATCGACATCGACGATTTCTATCGGGAAATAGTGAAGATATATCCTTTACAAATACTTTTTAACGGTCGTGGATTTTTTCAAAACGTTTAATTTTGATTTTTATTTTAAACTTTATAAGGAGCATAGATGAAAGGAAACTTTTCAACAACCCAACATCTATTTAAGAACCCTCACTGATCAACCACAAACTGCACCAAAACCGGACTAGTATAGTTTCGGTTTTGCAGAAACAAATGTTTACCTATCTAAGAACATGCACCAATCAAACCCAAACCCATCACTGAAAACTGCATCAAAATCGGACTAGTAGTTTTGGAGAAAACATGAATTTGCACAAACAAACAAACATCCTCTCACCTCAAACGCATATACCGTCTCCTTTCCGTCGCGGATAATAAAAAAAAAATCTTACCGATAAGCTTCTCTTGCGCATTTCAAATTTTCGGCCAAAACCTTTTTTTTATTTTGATAGCAGCAAATTTTTTATTTTTTTCTCTTTTGCCCATTATTATGAGCAATGTCTGAAAAAAAAAAAAAACTATATTTACGTGTATGTTTCTTTTTGTAATATATTCGCATATCAAAAGAAAATAATATGTTTATATTATAATCAAACCATAACTAATAAAAAAAAACTCACTTGTATCAAAAAGGGTTGGTTGCGCTATATTCTTGGCGGATTGACGAGATCGCGTAGCACACAAAGTTGCAACAGCGAGCTATACGTCCTCCCTCCGTGAGCGCTTGGCGCAAAAATTGTTTAAAAATATTATTTTACATTTAAATACACTATTTTTTTTTCAAGCAAGTTTACAATGTAAACTTAGTTAATAGTTACTTTTTGATTGAATTTGGATTATATATTCATAGATAAAAAATACAATTTCGGACGAAAAATTATCAGTAACTCTCTGTTTTACGGAATTATTTTTGGTGTATTACTGTATGAAACATAAAAAATTAATTAAAGCACTCCAAAGTAGAGGATATATTTGTACTTTAAACATTTTTATAAATGATTAAATTATTATATCTTCGATGTAACATAGCATCAAAACAAGCTCTAAAGTAAAATTTTATGAAACATCCTTTGCAGAGACAAGGTTTTTACTGATTTATGTAAACAAATTGAAAAATATATGTAAAGCACTCCCAAGAAAAAGAATCAAACTTTCTTGGACAATTTTTTTTATTTTATTTGTGGCTATTTCTAAACCGTAATCAAACATCAAATCGTTTGTTAGTTTGTTTGTTTGTTTGCTTGAACGCGCTAATCTTCGAAAGTACTGGGTGGATTTGGACGAAATTTGGTATGGAAGTAGCTTGAAGCTTGAGGAAGGTTATAGGCTACTTTTTACCCGACTGCAAAAAAGGAGAGTTATGTTTTTACCGTGATAGAATCCACGGGAGCGAAGCCCCGGGAGAGTACTAGTGTTGAATAAACTTGAAAAACGAATATTAAGTATTTAGATGGTTTTATTTATCACACTAATATTATAAAGGCGAAAGTTTGTGAATGAATGTGTCTGTTTGCATGTTTATTACTTCTTCACGCTCAAACGGCTGGATGGATCTAAATGAAGCAAGTAGGTACATACATAAATCACAAAAATAAATTTAATAAATTATACCTATTATATAAAAATTAACGATTGTTTTTACTGTAGTAATACATTATCCATTCCCTCACTATTCATCCTATTGCAATAAAACTTTGATTTTATTATTAAACTCCTCAGATTTTTTTTTAAAGAATACTAGCAATGTGGGTACATTTCACATTACTAGCAATCTTGTAAACCCCTTCAACTAAGCTAAATATGCTTGTGTCTGGAGTGGGTTCACGTCAATAGTGTAATGGGTGGGATTCGAACCTGCGACCTCTCGATCACAAGTCCGACACCTTATCCATTAGGCTATTGACGCTTCGAAACTGGGTAAGTAGTTAGGGTAAAATATAATTATGTAATGTCATAATAAAACCAGAATGAAATAAGTTTTGTTTATTAAAATTTCGTTTAGTGCTCGTTTAAATTCTGATGTACTGTCATATTTTTAATAGCATTCGGTACTTTATTATATATACGTGGGGCCATACCAAAAAAACATTTTTTCATTAATGCTGTCTAGCGAACTTACTTCGCAGAAAATATAAGCGTAATTTATTTCATAACAGTATATGTGTCAAGTGTAACTTAATTTAAAAGAAAAAAATAAATAAAAGAAATCTATAAATCTAATGTAATATTGCTTATTATAAAATTTTACAAAAATTGGCCAAGTGCGAGTCAGACTCGCCCATGAAGCGAATGGGCAAGTCTGACTCGCACTTGGCCAATTTTTCTTTGGCTAATTCCCGTAGTAGACAGACCTTGTTATGGCACTTGGAGTATAATTTGTCGGACATAGAGGGAATGTCAAAGGAAGCTGAAACTTGTTCTAAGCCAGAAAACCCGGCTCCTATCGACATAAAACTGCTTACAGAATTATCGTTCAGATTGAGGTCTGTAAGGCTATATATCTGGTTCTTTACAATTTATTAATTCTATTTTTTTCGACACATTTGGCACCTAAAATACAATATCGATAGAAACCCTTTCTTAGTTGCAACTAGAGAATACAATCCCGAGAATGTTTTTCGATCCCGGGATTACGTGATTCTTGATGCTGAATCCTGGGACCCTGGGGCTATCCCGGGATTAGACTATGTGGTTTCTAATTGGTCTCAAATGTAAAAAATTGGTCAAGTGCGAGTCAGACTCGCGTATGAAGGGTTCTGTAGTAACTATAATAATATAATATAATATGTATATTTATTTGACGAAAAAAACCTTACAAATTTCTTAAAACTAGCTTATTTACATTTTTACAACTACGCTAGATAACTCTGTTTTTCATAGTGTTTGTATGAATTACAAAGTTATATTTGCGGTTTTAGAAAATATGCTATATCTCAAAAACTGCTGACCCGATATCATTCAAACTAATTTTGGTTGAAAGTTGACATTAAGATCTACATATATATATATATATTAGATTTTTCACTCCACTATTATAGAAGTTAGAGGGAGGGGATACACATTTGATCACTTTGGAAACTTATATCTTTTAAACGATTGACTTTATGAAAAAGTGATTTCAGAAACCCCTATGTCATTTTTAAAAACCTGTCTATAAATACCACACACGCATAGGTTTCATGAAAAAAAAATATTTTCAATTTTAGGTCCATGTATGGGGGTAAAATAAAGGGGGGCTCCCTTTATTTTAAATGATTTTTAATTTTTTTTCTTAATATCGGAAAGCGGTTCATAGAATACATCTACCTACCAAGTTTCACAGGTGTAGTCTTAATAGTTTTGGAATAAAATAGCTGTGACATACGGACGGACGGACAGACAAACAGGCAGACAGACAGATGGACAGACACGACGAAACTATAAGGGTTCCGTTTTTGCCATTCGGCAACGTAACCCTAAAAACCGAGTAATTTCTTAAAATATATATTTTTAAGTTTGATATACTACACAAATCACAGTATAGTAAGAAAAGAAAAAAGACAAAAGATACTATACTTTGTAAGAAATAAAAAGACAATAAAACTTATTTCGAATTTTGAAAATACAATCGTAGAAATATCAATGCATCCAAGGTTTGACTTCCAAGCCTGCTTCGTAGTTTATTACCAACATAAGCAGCAGCTGAAAACGCTCGTTTAGGTTTTACACTGGTTGGAGGAATAGACAATAGATACTTATATGCTGTTTCTAAGTGATATCCACTAATTCCTCCATTTCCAAACAGGCTTATTTCACGTCTAATACTATATTTTGCCAACCCCGATTAATTTTGTATTTGTACTTCACGATCTGGGGATTTCATACTCTTAAATCCTCTAATTTCCAGCTGTAACTTTTCCTTTAGTGTCAATTGGGGTTGGGATTGGGAGGTTTCTGGCCTTAACTCAACATCTGTTTGTGATCCTGATCTTCCTTCTTCTTCTTCCGTGTCATCTCTACTTTTAAGTTTTTTAACAATACACTTTATTTGCTTCCTCACTAAAGCCTGTGTAGGAACTGGAAATAAGTCATGCCATTCCAAATCCGATAATAACTGATTTTCATCATCTTGTCATGGATTTTGTAAATAATTCAACACACCAGTCAAACCATCACTTCGTCGTTGCTTCATACGTTCCACTAAAGATGTTTTCATTTTTTGGCAAGTGTCAGCACTTGCCAAAAAATGATTATGCTAGATAGCTGTTTTATAAGAAATTTCAAAGCGGAATCAGCTGTGCATAAATTAGCATCCCGCCGACAGATTGCTTCTACTGTCAATTAAATTGGGGTCAGCACATCAACAATTTTATTTACCAATTCAAAATCAACTTCTTCCAAACGAATTGGATGATTGAGATCTATAAGAGCTTTTTGAATGCAGGTTTTTAAAAGATAAAATTGCTCCAACATTGTTAAAAGACCACCTGGTTTTACAGTCCAAAAGAAGTGACAGCTCTTTTCCATGTTCAATTTTGACATATTTTTGAAGTGCTGTTTCATTTTTCAATGGTGATCTTTTGAAATACACTCTACAACTGTGCGGATTTTGTTTATCAGCTCATTAATGTTTTCATCTTGTGTTAACACTGGTATGTGTTATAGCGCAAGGTCATTTTGTGACATTAAGATTAAGTCTGATTCTGGACTGTCTAAGTTTTCTAAATGTTCATCATCATGGCTGTCGTCCATATGATCAGCAGCCACAGGTAAGTTCATTTAAAGTATCATCTTAGGTAGAGCTGTCTTGCAAATAATTATGCTATTCATAAAGTCAGTATCCAGGGAAATATCAAATTTACTTAGACGCTTTTTCAATATACGAAGACAATTTTCAGCCATACTTTCATACCTCCATAAATAGGAACAAGTCCTAAGTTCCAAATTTTTTTTATATGAATGAACGTTGACAGCCATGTATGGTTTATTGGATGTTAAAGTCCACTTGTCGAAAGAAAGACTAAATCTTTCACCTACACTTTTCAAATGTTTCAATTCTGCAGTTACTTGCTTTCTGATTTTTCCACTGTAATTCATGACACGTGTTTGAATGGTGACGGCTGACTTTGGTAAATCCATGTATTTTGCAAAGACAAATTTTCTCGATTCATCTGAATTTATGAATATACTGAATGGAAATCCATCTAATGCAATCATTCTTGCCAAAACATCATCGAGGCTATCGTCGGCACTTTTAGTAAAATAATCATTTAACTTTCGCTTGGCTGGCGGCGTTGCTGTGTTCAGATTATCAGAATCTAGACTTGTTGAAGCTGATATAAGCTTGATGTTATGTTTTGATGACAAATGTGTATGTAATCCCTTAGTCGATCCATCCAAAGTCTTGAGAATGGCTGAGCATCGGTTACATTTGGCACTATTCCTATCCTTCGCAACTAAAAAATAGCTCCACACTGACGTCGTATCACTGTGGTTTTTTATGTTTAACAAAGTCTCCTGCCATTTGAAATACTTAATTTCAGATAATTGACTTTTAAATTTAAATGACGTAGGTCGTGGGTTCAAATTTAGAAAATATCTTGTAATGACCAAAGTTTTCAATATAATTAAGCGTATCTTAGAACTGGAAACATATCTTAAAACTATACAATAATATAGGTTATCCATCAGAATTCAGACAGGCTTTAATTTATAATCATATTGTGGGAAGTACTCATTTCACACGGGTTCCCGTTAGTATATGCTTAAACTAGACTTATGGTCTCATGGTGCGTGGTGCGCTGGTTGCACGCTACTGGCATGATTGCTCTATGTTATCTCTTAAAAAATAGTAGTAGAGATACCTACTACTGTTTCTTGTGATTTTTTATTGATAATAGGCTAGCGTTTGAATTAAAAAAAAAATGAATTTTAACTCAAAATGTTTTATTTCACATAGGCCTACATGGGCACTTATAAAACGTCAGCAGTTTGGCGCAGGGCACGGTTCGAAATTTGTCGTTTTCTATGTAGAAGAACCGGCAAGAAACTCCACAGTTACTCTTTTAAAATATCATTCTTACAATGTATCTATAATACAGGTTAATTAGGTATGAGAGGACAGTATAGACCAATTAATACAGCACAACGGAATTACAAATAAAAAATATCCGATAAGTTGGTCATCATGTAAGGTAGGTCATTGATATACACTATAAAAAGGAAAGGGCCAAGAATTGAACCTTGCGGAGCGCTCATCTTGGCTAGGGATCCTGCAGATGTCGCTCCATTAACAGTAACTTTTTCATCCCCCCATCTCGGAAAGAGTATTTTTGCTCTTCGATATCTGAGTGCAAAAGCCGTTTTTATCCGCTAGAGGATAAAGTAAATTGAATTTATAGTACCTAATAAAATATTACATATTACACTTAATTTTAAGTAACTGTAGCAACGTTACTTTAATTTTTTCTTAATTATACCTAAGTATTATTTGTTATAATTTAAAGATTATTCTAATAATCGTATGTAATACTTACTTAGCATAATGTAGTAGTTAATACCTAAACTGAAATAAAAGTATCTTGTGAATGTAAATGTTTTTTTTTGCATTTAGTCATTTCCTCGCTGAGGTGGAATGAAAAGTTACGTGTTGCACTCGAGTGCAAAGATTTTTCACCTCGTGCTCTTTTGATTCCCTCGCTAACGCTCAGGATTCCAATGTTTGAATCACTCGCTGCACTCGTGATTCAATTTTAGAATCCTTCGCTTGCTCGGTTATCAAAATTGAGCACGCGGTTAAAAAGCAACTTTGCAATCTTGTACAGGGTGGGCCATGAATTAGTTAACATTTAAATGTAACTTACCGCGCAAACTATTGCCGCGCGGGGCGCGGGCGCGGGCGGGGGCACTAGCTCGCTTCTTGGAAATTTAGTCGCAATGGATCGCTTCACGGGGCCGCAACGCGCTTACTGCGTGAAACAGTTTTATTTAAACAACTTTTCGCTCATTACTGTGAGACGCTTATTTCGCGTTGAATATGGTTTACACGACTTAAGTCAGTGTCCAAGTGCTCCTTTAATAAAGAAATGGGTGAAGAAGTTCGAAGAGACGGGATCTACACTAAATGTGAAACAAACCGGCGGCCCGCGGTTTACCTCTAAAAACACAACAAACGCTTAGTACATCGTGAATAGTTCGCGGAAGGTCATCAGTTTTTGAATAATAACAAAACTACATGTTTTACACAACGTATACATTTTACATTTTCAAAATGTTGATTTGTTTAACAATAAGAAGGAAATACATAAATTCGCGCGAGTTTCGCCCATTTTGTCCGCTTTAGTCCTACGTCGGCCATCGGACGGGGAGCTCGTGTCGCTTGCGCTTACGCACGGATTTAGTAACATAACGATGAAAATTGAATGAAAATTTATTGTAGCGTATTTGAAATGGGGAACAAAGTAAAGAAATCAAGACAGGTTGGCGAAAAACCAGAAATCTCAGTCGACCGGCGCACGATCCCCGCCGTGTTTTTATCTGTCTAGCCTAGCCAGCTCATGCACACATACACGGAGCGCATAGAATACCTACAATAGATTATCGCAAGAAACTCGGTGCGCCCTTAACATTTTCTCATCTAATAATAATTTTGCCGGAGAAACGATTTATATTCTGATGATATAGTAAAATTGTGTTATTATACCTCTCCTTTGTCACATCTAAGGGTTTAAACAATTAATTTCAGTATCATTAGATACCCTAGATAATACTGAATAGTCACTTAACCTAGAATCAGTTAAATTGTCAATAAACGAGTGTAAATTGTAAGCTAACAAAGTAGCCAATGTACTTTCGTCGTAAATTCTAAAATAAATGTCAGGATAGCAATCGGTACGCCCAAAAACCTATTACACGATGTTTGATGCAATATTTTGCAATCGACCACGTTTGCTGAGCAAGCGATATAATGCGGTCGCACTAAGTTCGCCGCGAGCTTAGTGTATTTCGAACAGCAATCGGGTGCACTCATTTTCATCATTTAGCGATAATTTTAGCCCTAACGTTACTTTGTTAATTATACTTAGCAATAAACCCTTGAAGGTTATCAATGTATTTAACTTAGTAGACACACACGATATCCATATTGAATGTTGCAGAAAAAGTTGCATCCACCAAGGCTGCAACTTTTTCTCCAACATTCAATATGGATATCGTGTGTGTTTCAAATTGGATTTCAAAATGAAAGCCAGATTTGCAATCATCACCCCCAAAAACCCAATACACGATACCCATATTTAATGTTTCAGAAAAAGTTGCATCCGCCATCTTGGATTTTAAAATTAATGCCAGATTTGCAATCACCACCTCCAAAAACCCATTACACGGTACCCATATTAAATGTTTGAGAAAAAAATGCATCCGCCATCTTGGATTTTAAAATGAATGCCAGATTTGCAATCACCACCCCCAAAAACCCACTACACGATACCCATATCGAATGTTTGAGAAAAAGTTGCATCCGCCATCTTGAATTTTAAAATGAATGCCAGATTCGCAATCACCACCCCCAAAAACCCATTACACGATACCCATATCGAATGTTTGAGAAAAAGTTGCATCCGCCATCTTGGATTTTAAAATTAATGCCAGATTTGCAATCACCACCCCCAAAAACCCATTACCCGGTACCCATATTAAATGTTTGAGAAAAAGTTGCATCCGCCATCTTGAATTTTAAAATGAATGCCAGATTCGCAATCACCACCCCCAAAAACCCATTACACGATACCCATATCGAATGTTTGAGAAAAAGTTGCATCCGCCATCTTGGATTTTAAAATTAATGCCAGATTTGCAATCACCACCCCCAAAAACCCATTACCCGGTACCCATATTAAATGTTTGAGAAAAAGTTGCATCCGCCATCTTGGATTTTAAAATGAATGCCCGATTTGCAATCACCACCCCCAAAAACCCATTACACGATACCCATATCGAATGTTTGAGAAAAAGTTGCATCCGCCATCTTGGATTTTAAAATGAATGCCAGATTCGCAATCACCACCCCCAAAAACCCATTACACGATACCTATATCGAATGTTTGAGAAAAGTTGCATCCGCCATCTTAAATTTTAAAATGAATGCCAGATTTGCAATCACCACCCCCAAAAACCCATTACACGACACCCATATCGAATGTTTGAAAAAAGTCTTCATCATCACTTTCACTTCCTCAAATGGTGCTTTTCGGGAGCAACTGCACAAGGTACTATTAGAAATACCCAAAACGCTATAGGTGTGCCTATAATATTTAAAGAGTTCCCTCGCTTTCTCCAGGATCCCATGATCAGATCCTGATTTCATAACAATGGAACCAACTAGAAAGTTTCAAACGAAAAAAAAAATCCAAATCGGTCCAGCCATCTTCGAGTTTGAGGTAACATACATAAAAAAAGTTTAAGACGACCTGAGAACCTTCTCCTTTTTTTGAAGTCGGTTAAAAAGCAATAATAACATCACAAAATAGAAATACGTACTTTTTATGAGAATGGCTTTTTTTTTGAAAATTTGCGCCAACTTTCTTCTAATAATATTTTTTTTTACATTTTCCCATAATAAAACAAATATTGAAAAAAAATGTTAAAGAAATATATATTGAACAATAAAAAGTAATTGTTGGGTATGCATAATAAATCGTACTCAAAAAAAACAAAAAATATGACTTATGTTATTCAACGGATTGCTGCAATACATACGTACACAATAGATCGCGAATTATCGTTACCGGCGAAATGCTCCACGATGAGACGTGACCCCTCTTTGAGCTCCCGTGGACGACTGAATTTTCGACCGGTGTACGTTGCGTATGGTTCAAAATAGCGCGCAAATTAGAAGAAAAAATTAAAATTAAAACAACCAAGCGACATTTTGGAAATTTTAAAGTCGTAAATTATAGTATGATAATTAGAGAATAATATGAATTGAAGTTTATGAAAAAATTCAACAGTTTACTATCAAAATTCAGCGAAGCACGAGCATGTTTTGTAAGGATTTTTGTCCAACTTTATGTATTTTTGTTTAATAAACTATACAATATTTTTAAATTTGGCCAAATATATTTGCTAACACATTTATTCTACTGTTCATTACATATTTTTGTATGGTAATTAACGTACTATTTTAGGTTATATTCCTTTAATTATTTTTTTTTTTTTATACAGAGGTATCACTTAAATCTAAACTCGCCAAACTTTTACGTTTGATGGCGAGAGGCGCTCTTTATACGTTAACATTAACCATTCCAATTTCTTCTACACAATATGTTGCAATACAATCCTATATCTATAATCCATAATCTATAATCTCACAGTAACAATGTGTTAATTACCTAAATATATGATTAGCATTCCAATATATTTTTTAGTTTTTTCTTTAGCGTTCCTTTACTTATTTTTATTTTTTCTCTTAATAACTCTATTTTGTTAAATACTTGAGGTACCAAATACTTAGATGTCCTCTTTCCGTAATAATTCGTTATCTTGGGTTGAACCAGTTTATTTTCTCGAACACTACGTGTATTGTACTTATTCTTAACATTAACTTTGTGTTCATCGTTATAATAATATTTCAGTCCTACCAAATAATCTACTTTTTTATCTATTGGTACAATTTTACAAATAGGAAATAACTTATTATATTCTTTGTTACACTTATCTTTAACATTTTTACTAATGAGGTACTTTAGCAGTCTTATTTGTATGTCTTTAATGTCATTTAAATATGTTCTAAAGGTTCGCCCGTACACAAGGAGTCCATAACTCATTAGCGAGTCGGCAAGTGCGAAGTAAACTATTCTTAATGTTTGTTTATTTAGTACATTTTTTAATTGGTAAAACTTACTTAATACTGATCTTAGCCTATTACAAATATCATTTACATGTATTTTCCAATTAAAGTTCTTGTCTATTGTTAGACCTAAATATTTAAATTTTTCTACAAACTCCAATTTTGTGCAGCTACAATTACATTTATTTTGATGTAAACATTCGTATGTATGCCCTATCACTGTGAGATATTCCTTATTTATAGATTTGGCCTTTTGGTTATATGGCGAGTGTATATGCATACATTTTGTTTTTGCAAGATTTAATATAATGCCATTGTCATGTGCCCATCTGCTAATATTTTCAAAATCAAATTGTATACACTTTTGTATCTCGGCTATGTCCTTGGATGAATAAACCAGACACATATCGTCAGCGTACATGAACACCTTACACTTATGTACGACGTTTGACACACTGTTCACATGCATTGTATATCCTACAGGACCGTAGACCGACCCAGTAGGCACACCTAGATCTACATCTGCCTCTTCCCCAACTACGCGGGAGATACTTGTACTTATTTTCCTGTGGGTGAGGTAGTTTTCAAACCATTTCTTTGTAGGACCGCGTATCCCGCACTCATCCATTGCCTTTAATAAGATTTCGTGGTCCAGAGTGTCAAACGCCTTTTTATAATCAATGAAAAGTGCTATAATTTGGTTGCCAGAATCTAAGCATTCATTAATAAAATCTGAAAAACCTAACAATGCAGAGACAGTGTTGCGCCCCCTACGGAAACCGTGCTGAGAGTCACATAATATATTGTTTTGTTCTAAGAACGCACTCATCTGTCCCACAATAACTTTTTCGGTTATTTTGTATATAACGGATAGTATTGCGATAGGCCTATGATTAACATATTCTAAATGACTTCCCGATTTATATATAGGACGTATAATTGCATTTTTTAGCTGGTCAGGATAAATACCCTTAGATAAGGACATATTTATGAATGTAGCTAGAACAGGACTTATTTGCTTACGTATATATAAAAGGTCTTGCGCCCGTATTCCATCTAAGCCGGGTGCTTTCTCACATGATAACGTACTTATGACCTTTTCAACATCTGACGCAGTCACCTTAATATATCTATAGCTTACCTCGCTTGGTTTTACATATTCACTTCTATCTAAAAACTTTGAGTTACATACATGTTTAATTCCCTTTATTTCCTCCGTAAATGATTTAGAAAAGTTGGTACAAATCTGTTCTATGCTATCTGTTTTTCCTAAATACCTTAATATCACATCATCCAAGCTTGTTTTGTTTCAGCCTAACCATGAGTTTATATTTGTCCATATTTTCCTAAAGTCACCATTACATTTTACAATTTGTTCCTGCCTATATTTATTCTTCGCCATATATGTTAATTTATTTACTTTATTTCTATATTTTGTATAGTCTAATCGCTTGTTCATATTCTTTGGATCCGCTTTCCAAACTCTAAATAAATAATCCCTTCGCAATAGCATTTTATATAAATATGTATCTATCCATGGCTGTCTTATTGATTTCTTGCGATCTATTTTAATTGTAATTGTACTTTCTTTGTAAATGCGATCAAATACACTACACAGCGTCTCATACAATAATAAAGGACACGTTATTGTACTTAACTGGGTCCAGTCATATTGATTCAGCTTTTGTTGAACAGTTTTGTCACTTATCACTTCGCGCGTACTATTGTTATTATCACTGACACATTGATTGCCACTTGCACTCACATAAACATTTAAATTCAACAATAATCCGATTCCATGGTGATCGGCGATGCGAGACTCAAGCACATACGCGCACGCGTCTTGCTCGCTCCGTCCCGCTCGCACCCAGATGTGATCCAAGCATGACGCGTCGAGCCGGCCGTCCACGATCGCCTCGCGCGTTACCTCTTCACTCGGTATAACACACAGCAGGCCGCATTCACACAGGACGTTTTTGTACCTCGTTACGGTAGAACTAACGGTGTCCTTTAATATGTTTATATTGGTGTCGCCAATCACTATAACATAGTCAGATGCTGGTAGGGATTTCACTAGAGTCTCTAATTGCTGAATAAATATGAGCTTATTCTGAGCAGGTGGTCTATATATCGCGATTATATGTGTTGTATTTTTCCCGTGGTTCAATTGTCCATGTAGTGTTTCTACTGCTTCCGTTTTTGCCAATTTAGCTTCAAACTTCAATCCACTTTTAGCATATATTAATATTCCTCCTCCTCTGCTCTTTTCTCTAGTATGTATAAATGTATTATATCCTACAATTTGGTACAGTGAAAGTTCTTCCTTTTTTATATTTATTTCGCTTAAAATTAATATATCTATGCTATACTTATTTTTTTCAAGTAATATTAATAACTCATTAAAGTTTTTTCTAAGAGATCTAATGTTCAGGTGAAATATGTGGGTATTCCATAAATTTTGGGATAGGTCGTTATTTAAAGCTGCTATATCATAGTATCGTTTAAAATTTAAGTTACCAGGGCAGTTATTTATTCGATCGAATGTTGATATTAAAGATCACCCCGTGTGTACTTGCAGCGTCATGTACGCTTTTATTTACATTCATTCAGCTTATTTAAATCTTCCTCTGATCGAATGTTATAGATCTTTTTTTCCTCACTATTCTTTTTAACTAGGATACTACCATTCTGAACCCAAATATATTGAAAACCTTTCGGCTTTAGCTTGCTTCTTACAGTCCAAAGAAGCTGTCGTTTGTATTTTGGTAAATCTTCGTTAATGTATATTCGCTGTTCGCTACCATTATTATAGACTTTATCATTAGTTATTTTGGTTTCTTTCTTTGCAATCATCCAGCTGTTGCGAGCAGATTTAGAGCGAAGTGTAACCAGCACAGTCTTGGGCTTTGAGTCATCTGGTTTTTCTTGACCTACCCTCTGCGCATCTTGAAGTTCATTTGGGTCTAGATTCAACTTCTTTGCTAATTTTTGGACTACCAATATAGTATTTTCGTTCTCATGCTTCTCTAATCCGTGAATTTCAATACTTTTCTTTTTGCTCTTTCATTTCCAACTCCTGTACCCGTTCTTCTAATGCTTTGTTACATTTCTCCAAATACACATTCTTTTGTTCTAATGACTTAATTTTCTTCTGAGATTCATCTTTAAAGTCAATTAATGTCTGATACATATCAGCGTAAAATTCAACACTGTTGGTAAGTTGAATTTTTAATTGTGTGAATGTCGGCAGCATTTCCCCAAAGTAAAATGCCGTATGACATCACACTGTGAAAGTAACTAAAGTAGACTAAATGTGCTGTTTCGATATCAGTTAATCCACGTATTTTTCTAACGGCATATGCTGCAGAACTTAACTTTTTTGACAATTTATCTATATGGGGGCCCCACTGAAGCTTCGCATCCAAAGTTATGCCCAAGAATACTGTGGTATCTTCGGGTTTCAATATTTCGCCCTTTATTGATACACTAGTATTCACTTGTCTAACATGAGGTAACGTAAATTTTAGGCATTTGGTTTTTTTCTCATTAAGAAGAAGATTATTAACATTAAACCAGCTAACTACAGTCGCAAGGGCTCTGTTTACTTCGTCAGTAACCTGCTGTTGACGTTTAATTTTAAATAAAAGAGAAGTATCGTCAGCGAATAACACTATGTCATGATTTTTGATCAGGTACAGCAAATCATTTATATAAATAAGAAACAAAAAGGGACCTAAAATTCAGCCTTGGGGGACCCCCATCTTGACCACAAATCCCGTTGATCTTTTGCCGTTCACATCGACTCTCTGAATCCTTTCACTCAAGTATGAGGTTAAAAGATTCAGAGAGGAGTCCCGGAATCCGTAGTGATGCAGTTTCCTGATTAATGTCTCATGGGGAACACAGTCAAACGCCTTAGACAAATCGCAAAAAATGCCCAACGCATCGCACTTATCTTCCCATGCATTATAAATGTGTCCTAAATGTTCAACACATTCATCAGTTGTTGAACGACCCTTTGTAAAACCAAATTGTTTATTATGTAGCAATTTGTGTTTATTAAAATATCTTTGCATCTGCATTAAAATAATTTTCTCAAAAATTTTACTGAAAGTGGGCAGTACAGAAATAGGTCTATAATTATTAGGGTCAGATGTACTACCCGATTTAAATAGTGGGATTATTTTACTATATTTCATTAGATCAGGAAACTCACCGCAATCAATACAATTATTAAATATAACAGCTAATGTAGGAGCAATAATGTGTATAATTGACTTAGTAACTTCAACAGAATTACCCCACAGGTCTGCAGTCTTTTTAATATTCAAAGAATTAAAAGTTTTGATGATGTCATTAGAAGTAACATGTTGGAATTTAAACTCTGAACTGGCACATTTTTTTTAAGTAATGTTTCTGCAGCAATGGGAGATGATTTTAGCGACTTGGTTGTCGATACGGGAATGTCAGTGAAAAAATTTTCGAATTCTGTGGCGACTTGCAAATCTAATGTTATTATATTATCATCAATAGTGAGGGTGTAATCAATATTGCGGTTGCAAGACCTTCCCGTTTCGCTTTTTATAATATCCCAAGTCGTTTTAATTACATTACTACTATTTTTAATTTTAGAACTCAAGTAGCGAGACTTGGCAATATAACAGACTTTTTTAAATAATTTAGAGTAGTTCTTAACATATAAATTAAATTCTACCGAGTTAGTGTAAGTCCGCTCCTCATAGAGTTCATAAAGCCGATTTCTACTTTTATAAATACCAGTGGTGGCCCAGTCACTGAAAGAAGTGTTACCATTTACTGAAGCAATTTTGGGAATAAATGTGTTATCGAATTGTTGGCAATATATTTTGAAAAAATCATTATAATGTTTATTAGGGTCCTCTTAGTTAACAAACAGGGCATTTTATTTAAGAGTTTAGTTTTGAATGCTTCCAGGCGATATTTAGTTTTTGGATTTACAGTGATATTCTTTTTTAACATTTTATTGACTTTTTTTGGTAAAGTAATTAATTGCCCACAATGATCAGAGTCTATTAAATTAATTATTTTTTTGTGAGTCGGTACAACATCCGTAAAAATATTATCTAAGCAAGTGGCACTAGTAGGAGTTATTCTAGTGGGCTCCATAAATAGGTTTACAAGATTGTATGATTGGAATAAACTAATAATGTTAGTGCTCAAACCAGAATTTTCTAATAAATTAACATTAAAATCACCACAAACAATGACATATTTACTCGAGTTACAGATTTTATGCAAAACTTCATCCATTACTTTTTCAAAGCAATCGTACAATCCTGAAGGTGGTCTGTACACACTTAATATAATAAACTGCTCCAATTCAATACAGGCTATTTCAATAGATCGTTCAACAGAGAGGCTCACAATATCCATTCGGTTCTTGAATTTAAGATTATTACTTATATTATTAAAGAGCCACCATGTATAGCATTCACTCTGCTGAAAGAACTTCCAACCTGGTAATTATTATAATTGAAAATAAATTGATGGCTTTGAAGCCAATGTTCAGTTAGGCAAAGAATATCAATATTGTTAAAATTAAGAAAAAACTCTACTTCTAAATCTTTGTTTAAAAATCCTTGAATATTTTGATGTACCAGGTTAATAGTATTTATTGATTTTAAAACTATATTTGTGTCCTCTTTGCAGTTTAAAAGTTCATTACTGCTAGAGATTCCCTCTGTTGTCAAAATTTCTAATTTAAATTCTCAGTAGTAAATTTTTTTGCAACCAAGCAATTGGTTGAGTTATGTAAACTGTCAATGCAATAATTAATTTCATTATTATTAGATACCCTAGATAATACTGAATATTCACTTAACCTAGGATCAGTAAAATTATCAATAAATGAGTGTATATTGTACGCTAACAAAGTAGCCAATAAATGTCGACTTTTTTTGGGAAGATACATATATTCCCGAATCAAAACAAAATCTCTAACAAAATTGTTAGTATCAAAATACAATAAATGGTCACTATGACGACATACTAACATATGCATCAAATTATTAAGTCTAAAATATATTCATTTTCTATACATGTCAAATTATTAGAATAAGGCAATGCACATAAAATTAATTTGCCTAATTTTAATTTAAGGAGGGTGCCAATACCATTAACAATGTCCTGTTTTGTCACATTAAGGCTGTTTCCAAATAAAAGAATGACTGTAGTCTGCTCATTCAATTTTGATTGTGTAATTTTATGAATAAGCACATTGAAATGCAGGTTATGGTAACAATGACTTACTATAGTATGATCACAATAATTATTTAATAGTGAGCCAAAACCTGTGCCTAATCTATCTGAACTTCGATTTAGCTTCCGGTCCAATTACACTGAAAAAAAAAAACAGTTACCACAATCAAGATTTTGTTTAGATTGATCATGTAACTTGTTTGAATCTAAGCCTATCAAACACAATGATCACAGCTAACAATTTTATTTGATTGAGGGAACTTGATTGGAGTTATCACAAAACCTATTCGCAGCAATCAAGGCAAAACATAGTTGCTCCAACCAGGATTATTATGTATTTGATAAACACAATCAAGGAACTTATTTAGCGCAAGATTTGATCAAGTTGTATGAATAATACCAAAATTAATACAATTAATTGCAATGATAGATGCTATCAAGTCAAATCAACTTAATAAAATATCAATGATCTTTATTGAAGTGAACCCGAAAAAACCATGGATCGAATATTGTGTGAGTGCTAATCTTGTGCGATGTTGCCGGACGTTGCTGATGAACGATGTTGGTGGTAGTAACTTTAAGCAGCACCTCCGTCAGATCAGCGCATTAACGTTCTCATCGAATAACCCGGCTCTGGACAACGATCCAAACTCGGAGAACACGTAAATAGTACCTTTAAGAGCTGCCTAAGTTTCATTGATTCTCCCGCATCGCCCGCCCTTCCCCTGTGTTTTTACAGTATTGCTGCAATCATGTCGTGATGATCAACTTAACTAAGATTTTGATTAATCTGAACAAGATATCGTCAATCAAGCTAAAAAGACACCTGATTGGCTTGCATTTTTTTCAGTGTAGATGCGGCGGTGTACTAGTGTTTTACATAGAGTGACTGCCAATCCAACCTCCACAACCCAGTCACTGGGTAACACTACATCCGTTGGCAAAGCTGTTGTCAGACTGTCTGCCTTCGTTACCACTACCCGTAACCTCTGTCAAGGATGTCCAAATGACAGCCACGAGCCCACGACCAACGTCTTTATACAACGTGTAATTTAAAGGGTATATACATACAAAGTGCACGGCTTCTTTGGATGATAACAAACGATATGGCCAGGGTTTTGTAATCCTATGTCTACATGTGTGGAGCTTATTAGAAATTTCAATACATTGATACCAGAGACCGAATTTATCAAATTAAGAAGAACGAAGAGAATTATCGTTTTATTGGCAAGCGACGTGGAGAGTGATGACCCTCGTAGTGCTGTGACACGTTTGTTATTAGTGGTATTCAAGAAACATATGAAACCAATAATTTGGGGTCAATTCTGTGAGTCAGTTATTTTGAGCTGAAACTTTGCATAGAGACTCCATACCAAATGTTGTCTTCAGTCCTTTTGGATAGGTATGGGGTTTCCGTTACACGTTGTAACGTAACGTAACGTTGTTGTTGTAGAAGATCTACCCGTGCTGCTATTATTATTTAATCCCTTTTTTTTTTAACGTGGTAAAATTATCAAATAAGTCCTCCCACTCCGGGCAGGGTGGGAGGGACTGTCAGACTTTTACTGACTAAAATCCACGGTGTTCCTTCAATAACACTTTACGTACCGAGGCCACGGTAACGGGATGAGTCCCACGACCCCGGCAGGCTTCGGCCCTCTGCAGAGGGGGCTCGTCATGTTACTGACGCTCTTTGAGGCGCGCGTGGAACACGACGCGCCGTCGACCCGGGCATGGTCCATGGTCGGACAGCGAGTTGCCCTTTACTCGCTGTCCGCATGCCCGCGCCTACGGTGGCCGGAGATCGTTGGCCGACGTCCGACGCCGTGGGCGTCTACCACTGCGGCTGGGCTGGAGGGAGGACGCCATCCTCTCCCTCACGCGGCCCGCCTCCTCCTTCGGAAGCATGACTGCTTCGCAGAAGGAGGCGACCGCTTCCCGCTCCCTCTCGCCCCGCAGCATGGCCTCGACCAATGCCGGGCGCGAGAGGTCTCCTCCTATCACCGCCGTGAGGACACGTCGGTGCTCTGCCCAGGCGGGGCAGTCTTGCACCGTGTGCTCTACGGTGTCCTCAGGGTGACCCTCGCAGTGGTGACACCCAGGCGTTTCCTCCTTTCCCATCAGACACAGGTACCTCCCGAAACTTCCGTGTCCGGTGAGGACCTGCGTCATGCGGAAGGTCAGGACGCCGTGACGCCGATCTAGCCACTCGAATCAGGACCAGCTTTCCCGTCTTCCAGCGAATCGGAAACTGGCCCCTCTCCAGGCATGCGCTAAAGAGCCCCCCTAGTCGAGGCCCGAGAGTCTCCGAGGCCAGGATCCAGGCTTTCCCTGGCAAGCCGTCGGGTCCTGGGGCGGTATTTTTGGCCTTGAGCCGTTGTACCGCCACTCTCAAGTCTACCTCGGTCACCTCTGGAGCGTCGTAGACGTCGTCGTCGCTGTGGTCCGCTTTTGCGCCAGCTTCAGGTTCCGTCGGAGACGGAGCCATGGGCGGGGGAGCGTGCTCCCCTCGCGATGGGAACAGGGCGCTCACCACGTCCTCCAAGAACTGAGGCTGGAGACTCTGCGTCAACGGGGGAGCCCAGGGGCGGAGCTTCTCTCGCACCCACTTGTAGGGGCGGCCCCAAGGGTCCCCGTCCAGAGTCGCCAGCATCTCCTCCCGGGCCAGTTCCTTGGCCCGCCAGATCTCGTCTCGGAGGACGGCCTTCGCTGCCCTGTAGACCTCGTACAGCTCCGCCTCTACAGTCGCCGCATCCGAAGGTCGGGTGCGGCGCCTGCAGAACCTGGTGTACCGGCGTCGCGCCGCAACGCACGCTTCGCGCAGCGCTGCTAGCTCGCTCGACCACCAGTACAGCTGACGCCGGGCGCGTCCTTGCCGGACCCGGGGCATGGCCACGTCGCAGATCTCCGACATGGCCTCCCGGAACCACTCCGCCTCGTCGTTTATGTCGGCAAGCCTGTCCGGGGGTGACCCCCAGGCCTGCACGATCGAGGCTTCCAGGAATAGCTCCCGGTCCATCTGCTTCAGCGCCCATCGCGGACCACTCAGGTCCCGTCGGACCGGCGCGTCTGGGGTCTAGGCGGAGACGTCGAACCGGATATACCGGTGGTTGGAATAGGTCTCCACCTCCTCACAACGCGCCAGTCGGTGACGCGCGGTGACAGGCTGGGGGTGGCGAGCGTAACGTCCACCACCGACTCGCCCGTAAACCGCACGCACGTGGGGACAGAACCCCGGTTCTCGATCACCAGGCCCTGCGCACGGGCCAGTGCTCGAGCATCCTGCCCCGCCTATAGTCCGTGGACCGGGAACCCCAAGCCGGACTCTTGGCGTTTAAGTCCGCGAGGACGAGGGCGGGGAGGGAACCAAGGGCGACGACGACGTCTCCCAGCTCCGTTAGGGAGTTCTGGAACTCGGCGAGAGTTCGGTTCGGGGAGAAATAAACGCCTACCACAGCGATCTCTCTGAACCGTGCTGCGACGATCCCACGCCCTCTCTTGACGCGATCGAGGGGCGGGGTACCGGCGGCGGCCGACGAAACGAGGGTCACCGAGCCGTCCAAGTCCGCCACCCAGTCGTTCCTGGGCACGACAAAATATGGCTCGGCGACCACGGTGACGTTGATCAACCACTGCGCCATGCTCTGGAGCAAAAGTTCCTGAGCAGCGGCGCAGTGGTTGATGTTCGCCTGGAGGAAGCGCAATGGGGCCATTAATCCTCCAGGGCCCCTCGCGGGGGTTCAGCCACGACGGCGACGGCGGTGGCAGTAGCGACGGCGGCGGCGCCGGCGGCGGTGGCGGTGACGATGGCGGCAGAGGGCCTACCTCTGCGCCTGGCTTTGGTGGGTGGGGCGCAGGACTTGCCCCCAGCCCGGTGATCAGCCGGCTTGCCAACCGCCTCACATACGAAGCAGTGAGGTGGGGCGGAGTACTAGCCGGCCTTGTGACCGGGCTGACCGCAGCGGAAGCACCTATCGCTGCGGTCTACCTCCGAGGTGCACACGCATGCCGCATGGTTGCCCACTTGGCAGAGGAAGCACCTCAGGGGTCTGGGGTCCAGGACTTTCACCTGCGCAGACACCCAACCAACCAGGAGCCTTCGGCCCTCCTGGATCTTTTTGGCCGCCGGGACGGGGCAGCTAACCGTAATGGTTTGCCCGCCCGTAAAGCCAGGACGCAGGGCGCCCGCCCTCACCTGATCAGGAGGGCACCCCCCAGTCCTGGCTACGGCGGCCACCACTTCCTCGGCCGTCACAGAGTCATCCAGACCCAATATGCGCATGTCTGCGCGCTTGGTGGGTCTGGAGACTCGGGCCTCCTCCGCATTTAAGGACGCTCTGAGCCGTTCGGCCAGAGCGTCAGCGGTAGGGCCACTGTCCGCGCCGGGGATCTCCAACATCCGAGCCCCCGTCGCAGTGACCCGATGACGGAGGCCACCGGTGATGCCGAGCTCCGTGATGTCTATCACCTGCCGCGCCTTCGCGAGCACGTCGCGGTACGACACGCCCCTCTTCACCACGTCCGGCTGCAGTGTGATCACTACAGCCGCGGTCTTGGGGGCACGCAATCGCACCGCGGCGTCTTGCCGCCGCCGTCTCTCCCTACGCCGCGAGGACCTGGCTGCGCCAGCAGCCTTCCTCTTCTCCCCGGCCACTTGCCAGTCGGCGCCGGCCGGAGGAGTTTTTGGAGGAAGCTGCTGGGACGGCTGGTTCCCGGCCTGGGCCTTCTTCTTTTTGGCCGCCTGCTTCGGCCCCGCAGGTGTCGGGGTCGGAGGCGGCTTTGATGGGCCCGATTTCGGCTTGGCCGGGGCCGTCTTTGCCCTCGCAGGGGCCGCCGTCACTGGTGCCGTCCGCACCGTGGCCATCTTCGCCTGAGGCGGCCTCGTCGTCGTCTGGGGAGGCTTGGACGCGGCCGCAGCCGCGTACGAAGTTGCCGCCAGCGGGGGTCGCAGCACGCGGCTCTCCAATACGGAGAACCGCTGCTGGAAGGTGGCCAGCTCCTGTCGCACCAGGTCGAGAACCGAGTTCTCCGCTGGTGTGGGCTGGCCTTTCTCCTTTTGGCCCCGCGGCGGCGCATTCCGCTGGCCGGCTCCCCGGATTGCGGCCAGGTCCGCCTTGAGGGCGGCGTTCTCCCTCTGAAGAGCCTCCATGGCGGCAGTCAGGCGGGTGACCTCCGGCCGCAGATCGGACATGTCATCCCTTGCAGCCGGAGCCCCGCCGTAAGTCCGCGCGGCCGCCATGATGGAGGCCGTGGCTTCGCCGATCGCGTCCTCCTTGCTCTTGCGGTTGCGCTTCCGCGAGATGGTGCGGATGGCAGCCGCCACGGCCTCTTCTAGTTTGGCCTCGCTCGAGGCCAGACCAGTGTTGGGCTCTCCAGAGGGAGGCCCCCTCCCCGAGGTCTTGCCTCGGCCTTTACCCCGCACGGTAGTGGGGATCTTGCGGGCCGAGACAAGCCCCTCCTCCGACGATCACTCGTCGTCGCGGGGGCGCTTGAGTAACTCCTTCCTCCAGTCGGCGCCCCCCTCGTCGCTCCTCACTGCGCTCCCAGAGACTAAGCTCTGGAAGCTCTCGGCGTCCGATGCCGAGTCGGTCTCCGACCCGAGCACCAGCGCCCCCTTCCTCCGCGGAGCGGCGCTCTGCGCTCGCTCAATGTTCGGTGCCGGTGAGGTGGACGTGCTGGACAAGTCCAGCGACTCCACCTCACGGGCACGTGAGCCTCCCTGGCTCAATGCGGCGACTGCCGGGGCAAATATGGGGTAAAAGCCTTTGGTGTCCCCCCCAGAGTACGACGGGACTGACCGGAAGTGTCCGGTGTGGGACTGGGCCTGGGTAGCTTTTTAACGACTTTATTTTCCATGGTTTTTTAACTTTTTTAGAGAGGTGGGTTCCTCTGTCCCTATCTCCCATTTCCCCTCCCCTTGTTCACTTCACGGTTACGTCTAAAGATTAGACGCATACCGGAAGTGAACATTTCCTCCCCCTTGACCCGATCTCTGAGACCGGGCCCCGCGCCGTCTAGAAGCTCGAGCTAGCTGCTCGATCCTCCAGGCGGCGCGCCTTTCCCCCGGTGTGTCCCTCTTGGTCTGGTTTCTCCCTCTGGGCCCGTCCGGCATGAGTGCCTCTACCGGCATGGCCCCAGAGATCATCGAAACACGCAAGCCCCACCACGACGACAACGTGGGGACACAGTTGGTGGGGATTATTTAATCCCTAGCTCTAAAATTTCTATTCAACCCTAAAACGCCTGCTTATCTTAAAGAACGTTCAAGTTCCTTCATGACATACATCTATACTAATATTATAAAGCGGAAAAGTTTGTTTGTTTGCTTGAACGCGCTAATCTTCGAAAGTACTGGGTGGATTTGGATGCAATTTGGTATGGAAGTAGCTTGAATCTAGAGGAAGGTTATAGGCTACTTTTTACGCCACTGCAAAAAAGAGAGTTATGTTTTTACCGTGATAGAATCCACGGGAGCGAAGCCCCGCGTGAGTACTAGTATTAAATATTTAATTTCATCGGAAAACTTAAGACTAGAGCATAGAAATATAAAATACAGTTTATCTATGGGCTAGAGATACCGAGCCATTATACCAATTTCTACGATACGCCGCGCCGTTCCCAATTCAAGCTCTACGTAATGCTATAGAATTATCTGCCTTTGTCAGTAAGACGAACACAAATATTTTCAATATCTATAATCCTTCTTCATATAAAGTTCGTAAAGTCTATACAAAAGTTGTTTTGAATATGTTGCTATCAGCTATAAGACCGCCGTTGTCAACCATATGTTGAGCAATTTTATTAAAAAGGTGTGTTTAATTTATTAGTGAGCAATAAAGTATATTTATCTATCTATACATCCGTTTATCTTCTATACATTTAATTAAATTAAGGTGTCTATCTGTGTTTTTTTTATTGAAAATAGGTTCGCGTTCGACCACTATCTCACCTGATGGTAAGTGATGATGTGGTCGAAGATGGAGCACGCTTACCTAAAAGTAACCTATTCACTCTTGACTTAAAGACTCCTAGACTCCAGATTTAAAAATAACTGTGTTTTCTGAGGTGCTCATGGTACTAAATCATAAACAAACATTTTTTATTTGTTTGTCTGTCTTTCTGTTTGTCCAGGCTAATCTCTGGAACGGTTTAAATTATTATTATGAAAGGTAGAGGAGGGGATATGGCAACATATAGGCTACCTTCCCGGGATCAATATTTACCCACAAACTTCTCGTGAGTGCAAAGTACATACTGAGAAATGGCTATCCACCCTCACATATGAGGAATTAGAGGATTTAGTGAAAAGAAATCTCTAATTTGTTTCTGTCTATTATGTCTTTACTACATAGCCTTCCTATGCACTCCCATGAATTCACATGCCCGCAAACAATCACACAAAGTCATAATACGCAGTCACACACATAAATACACCCACACATACACTCACATATACACACATGCACTCACGCAAACACAAATACAGAACACCTATTTATTCTTAAAACTCTCGTTTTGTCTGTCCATTTTTGCTTTAACTTCAGCTCTATTAAATTTGGAATGCTAACGTTTCCAACCGCCTGGAGATGAGCGCTAATAGCTACGACACAGTTCTCTACTAATGTGGCTGTTAACGTACCCTAGTAATTTGTATATGCTTTTATGTTCCAAAATAAATAAATAAATAAATTTACGCGGCTAGAAAATGTAGTTATCGCTGATATTACTATACGTACGCCTCTTGAGGTTTTGTGCAGCCGCAACAGGAGAGCCAGGACATCATGATGGACTAGGAAGATGGGTTGGCGCAACAGTATCGACACAAGTTGCGCCCCACATTCTTTAGTGTAGAGGCCTACCTGTTATTTTTTTATTATTCTGAATGAGCCCACTCTTGACCTCGATCTCGCTTGACTTATAAGGAAGCAATGACATGCCATCCGGTCTTTTTCCATCGTAACTCACTCTAACTTACATACACAAAGAACAAGACCCGGAACAACAAATGGCGGTACCGCACGGGAGTGCAGCAATCAAACAGTCAATCACTGAGCAGTGGCGAAGGGTGAATTTTCATAAAAGGTGTTCAGTGCCAAGCCAGCCAACGGTAACTGGTATGCCGAACAGTCCACGGTACGTGGAGCTATACCGTTGTTTCTCAAACACAACATGGGCTCTTAGGCCTTATCAATACATAATACTACCACTTACCTTCTGAGCTGGGACGACAGGCTTCGATCTATTCTGATCACGTCCGTGTGTGTGTAGGTAGGTAATGAGTAATTGAAACGTGTAATGTGGGCAAGTGGTGTCACGGCGATCACAAAGGACGCAAGCTTCAATGTGGTCCAGGCCGGGAGGTAGCACAAACTTCGCACCAGATTGGAGCAGCTATTTATCACCAATTCACTATTACTTTCAACAAATTCGCGTGCCATTCGGTCTGGCGTCAATACGGCGTTATGGTTCAAAATATCCCAGGTTTTTCGTCAATTCGGGATTACAATTTCAACTTATCGTTAATTGCGACCAAATCATCGGTTACAACGGGCGATTCCACCGGATATTTCCAATTACAATTAAATCAAAAGGTCCCAACGACGGACATTGTTCCAACGTAACAAAGGTTGTCTGTCAAAGTCATTTTCAAAGGCCACAGATAATAATGTTGCCAACAAAAAAGGTGCGTTCTGTTTCACGTTGGACGGAACAAAAGGGAAGCCGGACCAAAAAATGCTTACCTTGCTCAAGTGTGATGCGTGAATTCCAGTAACCGTGGTCCTGTGGCTGACTTCAAAATCTTGTATCTTCGTGAATAATTATTGGTTAATTGAAAATAATAGAATTTGGGGCACAGTATTGCCCCCCACCAAGTCGAGCGCAAAGCAAACACTGCCGTACCATCCTTTTCTGGAACCATATCGGCGCATGTTCAGGCCCCTATTTGGGGAACTCTGGATAGATTTAGAACGCTGAAATTATCGTTATCTAGTAAGCTATCAGCACACATTTAAACCACAAAATTTTATGTTTGTTTATTTCCTAAGTTATGCAAAATCAGAGTTGTACTATTTCGACATATATAGACTCACAGACTCACAGACTCACTGATCATGAAAATAGAACTAGTACTTCCCATAAACCTAGAGAGCTGAAATTTGGCATAAAGGTAGGGTTTAGTGCCTATATGAAGGGAAAACTATCAAAACTAGGATCATGGAAGATCTGGAGAAACCCTGAGGAGAAACCGTAACAGACCAGCCAAACTATTGAAATTATCGACATGCTATGTTCACAAAGTTTATCAAGAGTGGTTAGCCCTTTCTTTTGAAATTAATAAATTGAAGGTCGATCTATCTGATGAAGAACCCTAAGAGCTCAGCTGAACTATGGGAGATATGGAAATGCGCCTTGACAAAAGTCATTCAGAGCGACGAGTCCCTTCTACTGATTTGTATAAAAAAATGAAGGTCTGAAGTATCTGATGAAGAACCCTTAGAGCTCACCTGAATTATGGGAGATATGGAAATGCGCCTTGACAAAAGTTATTCAATGTGACGAGCCCCTTCTTATAAATGAATATGAAGCTAGAGTCTGAAGTATTTTAAAATGTCTTAGAAACATTAAAATGTGCTAGAGTCACACTAAGTACTTCAATAAAATAACATAAGCTGGGAGTACCTCCTCAGGGTGAAGGTGAAAACAGGCTAAGTCCGCACTTGACCGGAAAAAAAGGAAAGAAAGCATACTAATAAAAAAAATACACCAAAAAAGAAAAAAAAAACAATTCTAATAAGAAAACCTAAAATAATGCAAGGTATAATTACGCAATTAATCAAGTAAAAAATAACTTTCTGCAAAAAGAAGTGAAATCCCACCAAAAACATCCTGTAAAAATTAGCCAAGTCTCGCCTTATAGAGAAACAAGCAGCTTAGGCGAGACTTGGCTAATTTTTTACAGGATGTTTTTGGTGGGATTACTATTTATACATTAATATATAAAATAATAGACTAATATTTGCCATACTTCAAAAAGGAAGCCGGTAGGAATCGAGTTGTATGGAGCCTTCGCCAATGCCACTGAGCCATCCGTGTAATGCTAAGCTTGTTTAATATGAAATAAGTATCCGAGATATAAGTTTAAAATTAAGATCGTGGACTTAAACTCAATTTGGGTTTCGAGAATGTTCTAACGGCATATTGCAGCCCCAGAATGTAATGGCAACTGAAGGAAGTGCTGAGAGGGTGAGTTTTTAATCAATAGAGGTCTAACACTCCCTTCCGCTCTACCCAGTCAAATCCATTTATTAGCTTTAAATGTGGTACAAAAGAGTTTAGCATAATATAATACTTAGTACACCAGAGTGCATGGAATAATTTGATGAATTTCCCACGAAAAAGGCTTGACCTCAATTGGCATACTTCTACGTACTGCTGTTGTGAGTAACACCGCACCGTTTTTGATTGGCGCAGAGGCTGTGGAACGGATCCACAACTTTACTTACCTCGGAAGCGTCGTTTCAGAGACTGGAGGGACCAAAGAGGACGTCAGTTCGTGGATCACCAAGGCCCTGATCTACCTTTGCGCAGCTGAGACCTGACTGGCAGTCGCGGAAGCTGACCCGGAGGGTAAAACTAAAAATCTTCGGGTCCAATGTCTGTCGGGGCAAATACACACATCAAAAGTGTCTAGGGATCAACATATATTTTTGCAATAACTTTTCTCCTGATTGATATTAATTAAAATTTTCTTTAAGGATTCATCAAATAAAGTGTTTTCGTTTGTCACAGTAACGATAAACCAAGTCACCTTTGCATTAATAAAGAAATTTGCCATTTTCCTAATAAAGGGATTTTTGACATTTGAACCACTAACATTAAAGTTCGAAAAAAAGACTGAAATAACAGTTTTCTTTAAAATTTTATTGGGTAACTTAAACAATTAATAATCCGTGTTTCTACCGCGAACACTAACAACACAAGAACATCGGTTTGGCATACTCAAAATGAGTTCATCCAAATCACGCTGTGGAATGGCCGCCCATGTTCGTTGCAACAACAAAAAAAGGTCTTCTTGCGACTGGATACCCTCCATATTCGGCAGAGCTCTTCTCTGTAGCATATCCCATGCATGCTCAATCGGGTTCAAGTCTGGCGACTGAGCAGGCCAGAGCAGGACATTGATGTTAGCTGCGGCGAGAGTCTGTCTTACAACTCTTGCGGTGTGCGGTCGTGCATTATCATGCATTAACTGAAATAAGGGACCGATTTGCACTTGTAGAGGAACGATGACGTCAGATACAATCGTCTCAGCATAAATTTGAGCGTTGAGGTTGCCTCTGATCCAAATCAACTCAGTTCTTCCGCCGATCCAAATACCCGCCCATACCATGATGGTTCCACCACTATAAGGATGGACTTCCTGGCAGGATTTTAATCGCTGTTGGCGTCCAGGGGTTCTCCAGTGTCGTATACGTCTTGTATCCGGTCTCATACCAAAACGAGACTCATCAGAAAAGCACACGAAACGCCATTGTTCTTCTGCCCAATTTCTGTGTTCAAGAGCCCATTGATATCGAATCCTACGATTGTGCATTGCTATAGGTGGTACCCGTAGCGGTCTTCGGGAATGAAGGTTCACTTCATGCAAGCGGTTTCTGACTGTTTGGTCGCTAATTAAGTTCCCTGAAGAGTGATGAAGCCTCACGGCTAACATCATGGCGGTTATTGTTGGAGCTCTTCGAGTTAAGATTTGAATGTATCGGTCTTGTCTCCGCGTGGTGCAGCGATACCGTCCTCCATGGCGCTCAGCCTCGGTACCAGTGCTTCGGTAACGTGTCCAAAGTCGACTGATAACACTCTGACTTGTATTCAGAGCTAAAGCCACAGTACGTTGCCGGGAACCAGCTTCTATCATTCCCACGGCTCTGAGCATTTCTTCCCTGCTTAAATGACGTCGCCGCTCCATAATAACGTTGGTTTTAATCAGTAGTAGGGAAACAGTAGCACTAATAATGTCTTCAATGCGTTGTATGTTTTTATAGGGAAAATATTGACAGCTGATTTTCATCTTTTACTCGAATTTGATTAACAGTTCCTGTTTCAAATTATGAAATGCACCAAAAAGGATCCATATAAATTTATAAAATCATAAATTTATTACAAAGCCACATCTCAATCTCAAGAAATCCGCATAAAAATGCTTGATCCCTAGACACTTTTGATGTGTGTATGTAGGTACTGCTCTATGGGTGCGAAACGTGGAAGATAATAAAGGACGAAGCTTAGCCATTTCCAAGTCTTCGTGAACCGCTGTCTCCGTCACATTCTCGAAATTTACTGGCCCGAGACCATTTCCAACGAGGAACTGCTGGAAAGATGCCACGAGAGCCCGATCGACCGACAGATCAAGCGTCGCAAGTGGATATGGATCGGCCACACGGGCACACGCTTCGAAGGGATTCTGATCACATACCTAAACAGGAGATGGATTGGAATCCTCAAGGTAAAAGCAAGCGTAGCCGTCCCCGATAAACCTGGCGTCGCACCGTGGTGGCAGAAGCGGCGAGCATCGGGATGACGTGGAGTGAAGTGAAGCGGGAAGTTCAAGACCGATTGTGATGGAGGACGACTGTGGACGCACTCTGCCCTATATAGGGGACAAAGGACATTAAGTAAAAAAAATGGCATAATTTGGTATTAAATAAAAGCTTCTGGAAATAAAACCATTTTGATAACAATTTACCAGCTTTTGCGTGCTTAAACAGCGTATAAAACTCGACAGACAGACATATTTTGGAATATTTTCATTGTCTGACGGCTAGGGTGTAAAATTCTCTGCCCTTCCTGATAGCTGTAACAGCCAAGACTGAATAGGTAACTTCTAGGTAAGCGTGCTTTCATCTTCGACCACATCATTACTTACCATCGGTGATCACTTACCAGGTGAGTCGGCGCTCAAACGCGAGATCAATAAAAAGAATCTCAGTTTCGCAAATATAATACTAGAGAAGAGCAATTAATAATATCGGTAGTCCTGGTTCTATGCAATTAAGTAAATTAGTAGTAGTGTAGTAAAGTTAATTAACGATTATTACTGTTATTAGTGAAATAAACGGTTCCTTAATAAATAAACAGCGCGCGTTCCCACAATATAATGGAATGAATCAAGCAAATATAGGCTTTAATTCAACACAATTTGATTGATTAAGGTAAATATTTACCTTCACTGTGTACTTCGTGTAATAACATATGAAGTTTCCCAGTGTTCATGCTGAAAATGACGTCAAAGTAGCCAGAATAGTATCATCACCATCATCGCTATTTGCTTAGCTTTTTCCGACAAATATTGTGGTTGAAAGAAAAACATTAATGTTTATTAAATAAAACAGTTAAAGGAAATATAATAAACTTGTTGGTTATTATATTTTCGAGCCGTTTGGGATTGAAACCTTGGGGTCGTGGTGTCCGAGTGCTCACAAATTATTTAAAAATCTATCCAGACGCCTAGTTGTCACTTCGCGTGACCCAAAGGCTAGCTTTTATCTTGGACAGAGGTTAAGCATTGCCATACAACGTGGCAATGCCGCCAGTCTTTTGGGCACATTACCAGTGGACAGCGATGCGCACGAATTTCTGGATGCCATATTTTAGTTTATTTTTAGATGTATATATGTAGTTTAGGGTTTTTATTTAAGTATTTAAAGTGTTAAAAATTTTATGTTAAAAACAATTAAAGTCATTAACACGTTTTACAATTACAGTCATTAATATGTATGTAATATAAGATAGTAATATAGTATTTTTACACTGACATGGTGCGAGCCGATCTATCGCGTTCTAGCGTGTGTTCTTTGCGGTGGGAAAATCGTAAAATAACTCCTCCTGCTTTGAGTGAAGTGGAAGGGAGTGTCAGACTTCTACTGACTCAAACCCCACCCAGATCCTTCAGACGCCCTTGTGGCCCGGGGCTATGGTATCTCGTTAGAAAATTCCCGCAACCCCAGTAGGCAATGGCCGTATCGAGCCACGTCAATGGTGGCCCCTACTCTCTCTTAGGGCTGTGCGTAGACAACATTTTAAGTAGTTGGCACCATAAGGCACACTGCCAAACGGAATTTAAGAAGCAAGTTGGCTTTGAGACTAATCATGTGCAGCCGAGTACATATATTTTACATAAACAAACTGCGTATCTGGTTTTCACATCCACACTGGGTTGACATTATATAGCTTGCTAAGACTGGTATCGGATTTTCTTGCTGACTACGCGTAACGACTGTCTAAGATATAAGAATGTCGACCGATATCATCGGCTAGACCAGAAAATAAAAAAGTTATGGTAGTAATTTGTTAGATTAACAATCAGCGACGTTCGATTCAGATGCTCATGAAGGGTTCCGTAAATTTAATCATCCATAGAAAATTTTAACAATGAATTTTAGTTATTTACTATTTATTAAAAACCTCCTTAACACTATCTTTACAGATTTAAACCTAATACGATAGTGCGGCTATCAACTATATTCACTTAAAAATTAAATTATACTAAAACAATATAAGTTTAACTATTAAAAACACTTTCGTTAACTATATGTCACTACGTTTAAGAGAGTCTGCGAATTCACTCAAATTGCACGTAAATATATCAACCCTTTCATGAACTTGGTTCACTACTCGGATTGTTCTGGCCAGTGATGTTTTGGCTAGTAGATTGGTCCTGGCTACTGGCACGGCTAGCAGTGGCAGGCGCCGCCGCCTTAACACGGATCAGTCAGGAATAGAATATTCTAATCTATGTTACAACTTACGACCAAAGCTATAAAAGTTAACCCGTAAACAACAACGTTATTGGAAACATAGCGACTTTAGTTGCTGACTGTCAATTTTATAATAGGAACACAAGCGTGCTACGCAAACTAGAGCGCGATCAACACTATGTTTCAATCAACAAAACAAAACAAAGCTCTGCTATAAAGTTTATTGTTGTTTCACAGCTGTCGTTCTATCGCGACTCAGCCCACGACTTTACGATGGTTTAATTGTCGTGTCGTGAATACGATTTAGTAGTACATGTGTAGTAAAGTTCAGGAGGAGGAGGAGGAGTGTAGCCGTTTAGGTAAACGAGCGACTTTTCAGAAATTGTTGTTGCCGGGAACAAACGCATTCTCGTCTTTTTAACTCAGATTGAATGGTAAAGAATGCCTTGTTGCATTTAGTCCATTCATGTATCACTATTAATAAATAAATGGAGGAGAAGATGTTTTATGAAAATATCCGAAGTTAGTACGTATATAAACTTATTCAAACGTTATCAACTTATTTGCTTTAATTATTTACATTGCAACTAAATTAGGCTACACAGCGTTTTCCTACATAGTTATGTAGGATCATTATCTTGCATTATGTTCTCTCATCATAACATATGCAATGGCCTGTCAGTCTTGTTAAGTCTTAGATCTATTAAATATTGTTTAAATAAATAAATAATCAAATCTAAACAGCACATGGATACACATCGTTGAAGCCGTTACGTCATTGCCGCTACAAATTGCACATCATTTTGTGGCCCGTCTAAGCGCACTTTTACGGTGACAGACAGACAACAATTCAGAAACTGAATCCAGCTGAGTTTAGTTCTTAGTAATGAAAGAAGTTGTTAGGTTGATGGATAATTAAGATAAAGTCTCTTACATCCTCCCTCGCAGATGTTTATTGATGTTAAAGGAACATTAAGTTTGTTTTCGAACAATCATGTTTCGTTTTTAAACTGTTGTGAGGAAACTTGTTTGTCAAATTTTATAGAATAATAAAGATTCACAAAGCCAGACGTGCCGCGACAATATTTTGAACTGTCTCCTCTCTTAAGCTCATTAGTTTCTTATAAATATCATATTTTCAAGTCATTTTGTTCAAGTAAGACTGTGAGGCTGCACCATGATTTAACAAATTTTTGTGTATAGACAATGCCCAGAACGACCGCATGTCATTGGTTCTTTGTGTATAAACTAGAAAGAGGAAATTCCGTAAAGAGCTCTCTAATAACAAAATACTCTCAAAGTACTAAATTATACAAAAGTATGATAACAAACGATATGGCAAGGGTTTTCTAATCCTATGTCTACATGTGTGGAGCTTATTAGAAATTTCAATACATTCATACCAGAGGCCGAATTTTTAGGGTTCCGTAGTCAACAAGGAACCCTTATAGTTTCGCCATGTCCGTCTGTCTGTCCGTCTGTCCGCGGTTTAGCTCAAAAACTATTGGTACTAGAAAGTTGTACTTTGGCATGAGTATACACGTTAATGACGCCGAAAAAGTGGTAAAATAAAATTTTGAAAAAAACAATTATTTAGGGTACCTCCCATACATGTAAAGTGGGATGATACATTTTTTTCCGTTCTTCCCATAGTATGGGATATCGTTGGATAGGTCTTTCAAAAATATTAGGGGTTTGGTAAGAACGTTTTTTGATTAAGTAAACCGTTCGTGACTTATCAAGCTTTAAAGTACCAATTTTCGTTAGAGTCAAGGGTCCTCCCCCTCTATCAACTAAACGGTTATAGTTAAAAATTCAAGTGTCACGGCAGTAGTACCTATATATAACGAAATTTAAAGGAAAACTATCACACATAAGTGGGCTTTACAAGTTTACGAGTAATAGTCGACCAATTGTATTTGACTCGAAAATTTCGAACAACTCCATAGAAATGTCGATAGATGGCGCTAAGCGCCAGTTGTATCGTACTAGTTTCTTGTGATGATTGAGTAGTGTAGCTCTGTGTCCGTATTTAAATTCAAAACACCGGCTATGACAAGTTTTATACAAATCTCTAAATAAAATTAAAACTTTCCGTGCAAAATTGTCGGATCAGGTGAGGATTTGTATAGGAAGTCAAATTAGTTAGGTAGTCATGTAATCATGTTTGGCTTTTAGTTAGAGCATGGTACAAAACGATCAGTCAGCGAATACGACACGCACTTGGCTGTTATAAAAACTACGGAACCCTACACTGCGCGTGGCCCGACACGCACTTGACCGGTTTTTTTTTTTTTTTAATTAAGAAGAACGAAGAGAATTATTGTTTTATTGGCAAGTGACGTGGAAAGTGATGACCCTCATAGTGCTGTGACACGTTTGTTATTACTGGTATTCAAGAAACATATGAAACCAATAATTTGGGGTCAATTCTGTGAGTCACTTATTTTGAGCTGAAACTTTGCATAGAGACTCCATACCAGGTGTTGTCTTCAGTCCTTTTGGATAGATATGGGGTTTCCGTTACACGTTGTATATAATTACACCTAATTATATTCCCATAGGGAGAGTAACTCATTCATAACAGCCGCATGCAACATATATCGATATTTGAGGTTAAGCAACGCTTACTGAGTTCAGTTCGTGAATGGGTGACTATGTCAGCCTATCAAGATTCCTCCATATCTCGGAAAGCACGTTAACACGTTGATCATTCATACATCCGTCATGCCAAGGGGTATTGTTTTACCCAGCCAATAGGTTTTGGAGATATTAATATAATGCAGTCGCTTAATGTAAAACGCTAGTACATGGCTCTAGGGCTTTCAATCCCGCGGGATCTCGGTATTTGCGGGATCCCGCATATTGAAAATATTCACATTTATATAAGGCAAATAAAATAATGAATTAATCAACTAACCCCACATTTATTTACGTATTACTATTACTATAACACCAATCAAATTACACCGTTTTTTTCATCACAAGAAACAGTAACAAATACTGAATAAAAAACTTTACAGATATTTTAGGCTACATACTTAGGCTACCACTGACTGAAATTCTTCTTCTTCTTTGAATTCGGTTATATTAGGCTACTTAAGCTGTAAAAAGCGGGCGACATCGGCCCCGTATTGTTTGCAACACTGCTGGCCGCCACTGCCGCCAGTCACCGAGCGATCGCGCTCGCGAGAGGTCGCATGCATGCTTTTTTTCAGTTCCGCAAATCCCGCGGATCCCGTGCCCGTAATCCCGCATCACGCGGGATTGGAAAATGACGCGGGGTCTCGCAATATCGAGATCTCGGTATTCCGGGATTGGAAGCCCTACATGGCTCCATGCGATTACACTGGAAACCGATCCCAAAATAATCGTGAAAAAAAAAATATTCACCGAATTCCCCATGTTTTTCAAACTAAACTTTTCAGCTGTCTTTGAGTCCTACTTATCACACTGGAGTTCTTTAGTTCAATTATGTTTACGAAATCCGTTTTCAGGCACCCACCACGTGACGAGAGTGGCTCATCTATCCTCGTGCATCCTGTAAATCTGGTAGAATCAAAGCTCCAAAGCTTTGAACATCGACGACGAGTTGCTAGTCTATCGGTTTTCTATCGGTTACATTTCGGGGAGTGTGCGATGGAATTACACAATCTAATTCCGTCAAGCCCATTCCATCATTGGACTACAAGACAAACAGCGATGCGCCATCGGTACATGGTGGATATCCCACCTATACGCACTAAACATTTTGGGAATACTTACATTGTGCATACGGCTAAGGAGTGGAATTCCCTGCCGGAGTCTGTGTTTACCGATAGCTATAACCTAGGGTTCAAGTCAATAGTGAATAGGTTACTTTTAGGTAAGCGTGCTCTTCAACCACATCATCACGTACCATCAGGTCAAACGCGAGCCTATGATCAATAAAAAAAATGTGTCTAATATAATAATGTAAATTAGGTAGCCCTTCTTGTGACCTAAAGGCTGACTTTGAACCTAGGCATTGCCGTACCACCAACCTCCACCACCCAGCGACTAGGTAAATGACACTTCTTGGTAAGACTGTAGTCATATTTTCTGGCTAGAAACAATAGGTAACGAGCACTAGGACCTAGGACCTAGGATGTCTGAGGCACGAAGGAGCCTTGTTATAGATCATAATAAATAGTTAACCATCTAAAAATCGACCTTTGCAAGTATAGCTTACTATTGAAGGTCAACTTGGTTACTCTTACATAAAAACACTATTTACTCGGCCATAATTTCTAAGTTCCTTGACATTTTAATGCCAGATGAAACATATTTATTAGTTAAACCTTTTTGGCACTTAAAGGTGTGTTTCCGTTACTGAAGGGAAAAGTCAGAAAATAAGAGATTCTTTTTAAACAAAGAATAACAAGTGGGGAGATATATTGCTAGTGGAAAGTATATCTCTCTTAATATTCGGTACTATTCTATTTATTTATTAACACGTGCATAGAGGTACAAAGGCGGACTTAATATCTTAAAAGTTCTCTACGGGTTTTGTGATTGATAACCATATTTAAGTCATCAAAGCGGAACCCATGAAATACTTATTATTGAGTAGTTCCGGTGGCCACCTGTGGTCTTCATCATCAGTTCCACTTCACCAAATTGTGCGTTCGAATGCAACTGAACAAGTTAATAATATATAAAAAAAAAATACTAAAGTCACTATAGATGTGCCTATAATACATTTTTTTAAATTGAAATTGGTATTGAAAATCATTTATTCGGTGATAGATACAGACAACAACAAACAATAGAAAATTACAAACATAAAAAAATAACACCAAGAATTTCGCTGAGCATGTCTACACTGAAAGGGTTACCAACTTAGCATTTGCTGGGATATTATTTGAAGAGTTCCCACGATTTCTCCTGGATCCCATCATTAGATTCTAACTTGGTGACAATGGGACCACCGCTGTAGTATAACCCTTCTGAACAAAAAAATAATTTTCCAAATCGATTCAGCCGTCTTCGAGTAATCGGTGACCATACATAAAAAAAAAACTTTATACTTAATATCTTACTAAAATATAAATGAGAAAAATCTACTTATTTGTCAAGAGGAAAATCCGCATTTCCTCTTTAATGCAAAGCGACTGTCGCCCGTTTTTATAAGCATCAATTACTCCACCCAATCAGAAAGGGAGTGTATGACTTCCATTGACTAAAAAGAGGTATTCCTCGAAGCGCTACCATTTTGAAGCGCACCTAATGAAGCGCTCCTTTTTTATTCCTCGGAGCGCTCCTTTTCCGATAACATGGTATCGGGAGCGCTACTAAAAGGAGCGCTCCGAAGAATAAAAAAGGAGCGCTTCAAAATGGTAGCGCTTCGAGGAATACCTCACTAAAAATCTACCTCCTTTTCATCCCTTCCCCTTCATTCTGGGGCTGCGGTGTTTCGTTCGAGTATTTCCGCAACCCCGGCAGACATTGACCCTTTCCGTTCTCGTCAATGGTGGTAACTGCTTTTTGAGGCAAGGGTGGAACACGACGCGCCGTCGACTCGGGATGTTCGGTTTCTTAGACCTGCCTTTTATATTTTTTTAAAACATAACCTCACACAACCGAAAATAAAAAAGATATTCCAATTTTTATGTTGCAAGTTTTTTAGGCGTGATCAATATCTACAACGAGGAAAATAATCAAATGACTTCAATTTGAAAAGTTTTTTCATTTCAATATTCAATTTAAAAAGATAATCAATGAAAAGACTGAATGACTGACTGAGTGTAATCTATTTTATTTCATTTTTAGTTCCCTGTCGGTGTCTCTGTTCCCTATTAGTTATAACCTCGGTGTTAAAGACGCGAGTCAAGTCAAGAGTCAAGATTTAACAGCTTCCTTCTAGGTAAATTAATTTATTTATAATTTATATTTATAAATTAAATTCCCGTTTTTTATTCGCATATTTTTAGTAATTAGCCATAAGGCTAATTACTAAAATTTTATTTAAAATTACGCCTTAATATACCCAGTTCGTGTATCGCTACGGCTGATCCTGGTTTTGCATACATATGCCAACACGGTTGGTGCAGTGTGCAGTGATCGAGCTATTGGGTGCTGCACTTCATGTAGTGGGTTTGGTTCCCGCACTAGAATGAATATTTGTATGGCTGACATATATTTGCACCCCGATAGGATACAAATTCAAAGAATGACGAAACATTTTATTAAAATAGTAACACATTTTCAATTTATAAAACATATTCTGTGCCAATTTAATAAGCGACATTTATAATAATACTGAAATCTAGGAAAAGCAAACTCGACCGGAATAGAAAAGACATTTACGAAACAAATAATCCCCCCTAATCCGACACAAAAGCAAAGAAACAATTTTAGCTTGATCACTCGCATTAACAGAGGCATGTCTTGAAACAAAAATACAAAAACGAGAAAAACAATACTAAAGATTTTTATTACGGAGTTTGATCCATCGCCAAGCGCTGCGAAAATAAATACCGGAGTCAATGAGCAAGAAAACAGTATCTTGAATATCTCTTTTGTTTGGGATTGGTTTTATAGGATATACAGAATATAATCAGGCATTCATCTGCTTAGACTTAGACTTTTTCCATATATCTTGGGGTTAACTTCCAGTCTAACTGGATGCAGTTGAATATTAGTGTTTTACATGGAGCGACTGCGGTCAGATAGGCATCACCCAGTTACTGGGTTGTGGGGAACCCAGTAACTGGGTAACACATTACCCCAGTGTCAGATTGTCTGGTTTCTGACTACCCGTAACGACTGTCAAAGATTTCCAAATGACCTACGGAGGTATCACAACGTCAACTTCCAAACTCCAGGCTACTACTGCGAAATTCCTTACAGATTTAGATACGTTAGGTACTAGTAGGTAGGATGTGTTAGGAGGAGGCTCCCTAAATTGTGTGTAATTTTGTATTAATATTCTGAAACAATCACGCATATAATCAAGTGGAACTTTAGTATATGATTTATTGGATCTTTTTCTTTCCATGTCTAGACCAGTTTCGTAATTGGAACATTTTCGCTAGATTCATTTTTTAGTCGAAAATCATGTTGTTTTTAAAGATTATTCAAAATTTAATCAAGATTACTCGGCTTTTATGTCTAAAATTAGTATTGACAGTAAGAAAATATAGTTTATTATCCAAATGTAGGACATTTTTTCTCTAGATCAATTATCACTTTAGTTATAAACGAAATAAGAATTGAGACTTACGACATTTAGTTTCGAACCCGAATGTGGTATAAAAAGTAAAAAAACTAAAACCCGACTACGACAAAAAAATCGACGCTAAAAAGGATGAAACAAGATTTTCAGGATGCTGAAATAAACAAGGTTACTGGAAAAACAAGAACAGAACAAAAATAAAAGCCGCAGTCACACGTTATTAATTGTTTTGTTATGGTTGATATCCTTTATAACGTGTGACTACGGCTTTTATTTTTGTTCTGTTCTTGTTTTTCCAGTAACCTTGTTTATTTCAGCATCCTGAAAATCTTGTTTCATCCTTTTTAGCGTCGATTTTTTTGTCGTAGTCGGGTTTTAGTTTTTTTACTTTTTATTATTTAAACCATTTTGGTGTTAAATCACTGTGCTTCTATACTATTTACTTTATTTTTTGTAAGTTCAAGTGAAGCCCTTTCAAATGATACCAAACACGGTGTATCTATCTTACTTTTATTTTTTACACATGACTTTTTGATCGCTAGAGGGCGCCACGTTAAATTTAAGCAATGTTTTGGAAATGTGCATGTGACGCCCTTTCAAATGATATCAAACACGATGTGTTTATCTTATTTTTATTTTGTAACACAACACTTTAAGGCGCTAGAGGGCGCCACATTGAGTTTTGTGACACGTCACGTAGCCTATGTTCAGCGGACGGTCAAGACGGTTCTAACGATACCTCATTTGTCGAGTTCCGATAAGTAGCTTTGGAGCTATGAGGGAACAGATGAACATACACACATACATACATACATACATACATAGCCTGTCAAAATCATAACCCTCCTTTGGCTTTGCCGTAATCGGGTAAAAAGAGCGCACGCGATATTCAATTTTATTACTGCTGCGTTAGCGTTTAGCACACAACGGCAGTTTCGAAACCGAACATGGTGAAAGAGCGCACGTGATATTCAACTTTATTACTGCTGCGTTAGCGTTTAGTATACAATGGCCTAACCGGGGTGGATGGGGGCGGAGCTTGCGTGAAAATTATTTTGCACTGCCTGGTTAAAATACGAGAAGACGAATAACGATCTGTATGGTTTATTTGAAAGCGCTCCTTATATACACTGACAGTCACTCAATAATTAAAATAAATGGGGTACATTTATAACTTATATCTAACACAATTCTGTAATGTAGGTACTTATGCCGCACTCTCTTCAAGGAACGAGAGCGGTGATGCGGACGACCAGTCCACATTCCTTAAACTTCGGCTAGCTTAGTGCGCGTGGCCTCATGGCGCAGGACGGTCGTATGAGCCCCTCTATTTTGCATGTCTATGCGTAAGTATTAGCTGCTAGACAGACATACCCAATAGCAGTTTTGACCCGGGAATCGAACCCGAGGCCTCGTGTTTAGCAGTCACGCTTGCGACCGCCTACCAACGAGGCAGGAATTTAATCAGGCATTATTTTGCTGAAGTATACATATAAATAAGTAAATATATCAGAAAAATATTCGATAGATGGGTGACCATATCAAGATTCCTCCGTGCCTCGAGAAGCACGTAAAGCCGTTGGTCCCGGCTATCATTTGTACATTTTTGACAGTTGATAGGGTTGTCAAAAGTCACAAATTCTGACATTAGCCTTGCCAAGAGAAAACAGTAATCATTTCTTTTGCAATGAATGTGGGTACAAAATAAAAACTACGTTACGTACGTTTTTATTTCACTCTTTTTAGTTGGTTGATTTTTAATTTACCTAGTTACAAGAGCCTAAATGTAAACTACTTATAACATTTTACAAAATATTGCTTTTCCCAATGCTAGGCCGTTAATTTTTGAGGAGTTCTCCTGGTACTTCACCATCAGCTATACATCACCATATGCATTGTGACGAGCATAAAGTGCTTAACATCCATATTCAAATAATCGAATCGCAATCCACGAAATACTTATTATTGCGTAGTTTCGGCGGCCATCTGTGGTCTTCATCATCAGTTCCACTTCCCCAAATGGTACTTTTTGAGAGCAACTGTACAAGTTACTATAAGAAATACCCAAAACGCCATAAGTGTGCCTATAATATTTGAAGAGTTCCCTCGATTTCTCCAGGATTCCATCATCAGATCCTGATTTGGTGACAAATGGTACCAGTTTCGAAGTATACCCTATCAAACAAAAAAAGAATTTTTCAAATCGGTTCAGCCGTCTTCGAGTAATCGATGATCATACATTAAAAAAAAAAATATATATATATATATATATACGCGTCGAATTGATAACCTCCTCCTTTTTTGTCATCAGTTAATAAGATGTCAACATTGTAAAAGCAGTTCCAACACACTCTACCTTACGGCATGTAAAATTAAAAAAATATATATATGTAGGATCAGGAGGAGCGGCAGGAGAGGTACAGCATCAGGGTTTGGAGTCTCGATTTTATTGGAATAAATACGCTGGTATAAGTAAACACAGATGTTTATTTACTGAGTTTACCAATAATGAAATAATGATGTTTATTTTGCAAACTAGATGAGGCCAGTGTTTCCTAACTGACTACTCTGAGAAGAAACACTGAAACAAACTCAGAGGTCAACGTCTCTTTTAAAGTCCATACAATCTAGGTACAAGATAAAGCAAATTACAAAGAAAGAATACAGTTAGGCGAACAGACCCTTTTAAGGTCACAGTTCGTATAGTGGCCAAGCCACCCAATTACAAAGAATACAGTCAGGCGAACAGACCCTCTCAAGGTCACAGTTCGTATAGTGATCAAACCACCCAATTACAAAGTGTATCCACTTGCTTGCTATTAGCAGGGTTATACAGCTATTGTAAATATACAGCAGCGCTGTACCAAATATACCGACAGTTTTGTCGGGAGCAGGGAAGCTCTTTATTGAGTCAGATCCGAAGACAGACTGCTGAGCTTATTTTTTTTTTTTTTTTTTGTGAGTGGCATCTCGCAGGTCAACCTCTGAGGTTGTCGGCTGCTTAACCGGGCTTGCCTGTGGTTGCCTTAATTAATAAATTAATTAAAGCCTCCAGTCAGGGCTTATTAAAAAACTTACAAACTAGGCGACTACACGCTAAGGGCACCGCCTGTGGGGTACGGACCTCGGCTTAGGGCGTCGCAGGGGGAGGGCAGCTAGGGACAGGCTGGATCATATCATTAATATTATTAATAAGGGAATTTAAAGCTACTGGCTTAGCGTCGCGGGCTGGCTCTGGCAAGGGTCGGGGCGGACTATTACGGGGACGTCGCGGCGGGCCTCGGCGGCGAGGACGGAAAGACGGTCGATTTTTGTTTTTGTAAACTGTGCTGGTTTCCTTACGGCTCTCTTGGAGCAGGGTGAGTGCGTCATCGGGAGTGACTAGGGTATGCCTTGGTCGGCGAATCTTAGAGATACGCGAGGGTTCGTATTGGGCGGCCGATACGATAAGGGGATTCCTATGTTGGATTGCAGTATCAAAGAAACGCTTGGAGACACGTTTCATGAACTGCTGGATGGTGGGCATCTTGAGGTCTACGTGAAGAAGCTCATTTCGAACATAAAAGGGGGCTCCCGTGACTCTACGGAGGAATCGGTTTTGAAGGGTCTGCATCTTATGGAGGAGGTAGGGCTTTGCGTGTGCGAAAACAACGCAGGCGTAGGTCATGATGGGACGGATGACCGCGGTGAAAATACGCAGCTTGCACCTGAGTGATAACTTGCTGCGGGAGCTAAGAATGAAGTGGAGCCTACCTAGAGCGAAAGCGGCGCGCGAACGTGCCTGCTTTATGTGCTCAGCGAAGGAAAGGTGTTTATCGAGGACCACGCCTAAGTATTTGGCTTGCTTTTCCCAGGGGATCGGCTTGCCGTACATAGTAATCGGACGGGGGGAGGGTGGGTTTATCCGCGGCTTAGAAAAGAGGACTGCCTGGCTTTTGTCTGGATTGACTTCGATTCTCCATTTCCGGAACCACTTGGCCAGAGTGTTTGCGGAAGTTTGGAGAGTGCGAGCGATGGCATCGGGTTTAAGACCGGTATAATAGATAGCCGTATCGTCGGCAAATAGGGCTAGCTGAGTATTTTTATGCTTGGGGATATCGCTAGTGAATAGCGTGAAAACGAGGGGGGATAGTACGGAGCCTTGAGGAACTCCTGCGCGAATGGGATGGGGGGAGGCAAGCTCCCCCTCAATTCGGTAACGAAAGGTGCGATTCGATAAAAAGTCCCGTAGGATGAGCACGAGACGGTCAGGCACGCCGAGTTGGTATAGCTTATAGATTAAGCCATTGTGCCAGACTTTGTCGAACGCTTTCGCTATGTCGAAGAATAAGGCTCCCGTTATTGCGCCCCGTTGGAAGCCGGCGCTGACGTGTTCTATGGTGCGGTGGACTTGTTGGGTACATGAGTGTTCGGTTCTAAATCCAAACTGCTCATTGGGTATAAGACTCTTTGCTTCGGCAAAATCTTTGAGCCGCTTATATATAAGCCTTTCATAGATTTTACCGAGGACGTTGAGTAAGCTAATGGAACGGTAGCTAGACGGGTCAGACTTGGGCTTGCCTGGTTTGGGAATACCTATGACGGTGGCCTGTTTCCAGGTTGCGGGGAACATATTATTGCTCAATGCGCCATTGAAGATGGCAGTCATTAGCACTATAAGCTGGGCGGGGAAAAGTTTGAAAACCCTATTGATGTTGCCGTCGGAGCCAGGGGCTTTTCGCGGTTGGAGACTTTTAATGATATCCTGGACCTCATCAGGAGTGATGGGGGCCAATAGATTATCGGGATCTTCGACGGGCGGAAGGGAAGTTCTACGTTCGACTTCGGTGTTCACCATATCGAGGTGGGCTTGGTCTACTGGTTGAGAGCTGGGAGAACACTGGGACTCTAGGCTGTCGGCTAGGCATTCTGCTTTTTCAGAGTTATCGAAGGCGACACTCTTATCGGGACGAATGAGAGGAGGCATTGTGGCCTCTTCAGTGGATCGTAACTTCCTCTGAAGCTGCCAGAAGGCAAGATGGGTGGGCTCAAGTTCGCTCAGCATCTTGTCCCAACTCGCATTACGCTGCTCGGCTATGCGTTTTCTTACAGCACGCTGTAAGTTGCGCATGTGAGCTTTGTTTGCGGCGCAGGGAAAAGCGCTGTACGCACGGATGGCTGCGTTCTTCTCGGTTATCAGATTCCGTACATCGTCCGGGAGTTTCCAGCGGTGGTCTACCGCTACTGGAACTTCCCTTGAACAATCGTTCAGGACGGATTGTACGTGATCTGTAAGCGAGTCGATCGCCGCCGTCGTGTCAGCGACTGAGACTATGTGGTCAGGAACGGTGTCCAAGTGAGGCGACGTGGTGGATTTCAGTTTTTCACTTACTTTCCTCCAGTCGGTGATCAATTGGGTCGGAGGAGGTTGGGTAGGATCATGGTTACCCGAGCGGGAACCTAGGTGTAGGATAACGGGACGGTGATCCGAGTTGAGTTCGTGAAGCGCTTCTATGGAGTGTAAATGGAGGTTTACATTCTTTAGGAGCGCCACATCGAGGACATCGGGCCTATGGTTGTGGTCGTGTGGGTAGTGGGTGGGAGTCATCGGAGCGATGACGTCATAGTTTAGGGTCGCGCCTGGTTATACACGATTCTGCCTCTGGCATTTGTCGTGTTGCTGTTCCAAGCGGGGTGTTTGGCGTTGAGATCGCCCGCTAGTAAGACGGAGTCACTCAGGCCAAAGAGAGTCGTGAGATCGCTGGTGAGCGCGATAGGATCGTCTGAAGCAAGTGACGCGACCGATGGTGGGGGATGGTAGGCAGAGATGATGGTTATCGGAGGATGACCAGTCATGCCTAGTCGACAGGCAGAGTACTCTAGGTGAGAGAGTGGCGCGGGTGGGATCAGAGGGATGCAGTATAACTCCTTCCTATAATAAATAAGGGTACCGCCGCCGTGGCAGCGTGTTCTGTCATTGCGAACTAGACGGTAATTCGCAATTTTGGGGTCAGCGCGGTGGGGTTTCAAAAGAGTCTCCTGTATAAGGAGGACGTCTAATTGGTGGTCGCGGAGGAATTTAGTTATTTCGGCGCGTTGGTTGAAAATGCCATTGGCGTTGAAAAAACCTAATTTGAGGGATCGAGGCCTAGTGAGGTTTGTGCGTTGGGAATCCATTGGATCAGTCCATCGCATCCATCTGGTCGAGGCCTAGCACGACATCACTGTGTGTGCTGAATATTTGGCTGTACATTGCCGTCGTAATTTTGCCGTTATTCTGCTGCTCGGCAGCCAGAAGGGCATCGCGGAGAGACCTGGCTTGGCGGGTCATAAATATTCTATAGTGGCGCAGTAGAGTCTGGCCGCAAGACTCGCCGTGCGCGACGGGTGAGGGATTGGGCGGTTGTTTGGCTGCAGGAGCAGCAGTGGTTTGAGGCTCGGGTTGGGGACTGGCTGTGGCCTCTGGAGCCACGGCTATAGGCAGGATCTGCGCTGCGATGGGTAAATCCATCAGTGCCTGCAAAGGTTTGGCAGGGGCCAAGGAGGGAAAGGCTTGTTCGTGGTTTAGCCTGTTCCACGGGGATGGTCTCTGAGGAGCGAGACGTTGGGGAATTTGAGAGGAAGGTGCCTCTCTTTGTTGGCGGGCGTTGGCGCGCTTCGCTAATTTGGGGCGAGTTTGGGGGCTTTGGGACAGCCGCGGTAGTTTGCCGGGTGACCGGTCTGGCCGCAGAGAACGCAGCTGGGTGGTTCCGAACAGAGGGTTCGGTCTTTGGGCCGAGGGCAGTCCGCAGTGCTGTGCTCGCCCAGACACTTGACGCATCTGGGAGTCGCATAGCAGTTGCTCTGCGCATGGCCATACAGTTGGCAACGGTGGCATTGTCCCACTGTTGCGGTTTTGTAGGGCTTTTCAATTGAGATACCGGATAGGGAGCAAATGGACTTAATCTTGAAAATCGGGTGATGACCTTCGGTTGGTTCACAAATGACAAGAACCATGTCGTACAATTCACCGCCTCTCGCTTTATGTAAGCGATGGACGGCGATCACTGGTATACCTTGATCGGCAAGGTCGTCTTTAATATCCTGTACTGGGATTTCTTTAGGGACACGTTTAATAATAACACGAGTGGGCGTGTCCTCGGGGAAGGAGAAAGTGTGAAAGGAAATATTCCTTTCACGGAGGGCGCGATATAGTTCCCTATAGTCGTTCGACGTAGGGACGGTGACTTTAATGCCATTTTGGCAGGCACGGGCGTTTGTGTAGTTGATCTTTCGATCAACACACATCTTGGACACATCAGTCCATTTACCCTTATCCTGGATGTAAAGGGGGGGCGGAGGGCGTTGCTTCCTTTGGGCTGAGGAAGTTTGGGCTATCGGGCTGGGGGGACGACTATTCTGCGCGCGAGCAGAGGTAGTTGGGACGGGGCTAGCGGGTCGAACGGGCGTTTGAGTTGGAGACGGGGGTGACGCGGTGGTCTTTTTGGCCTTGCTGGCCTGGGAGGTTTTCCCTTTCTTCCTCTTGCCACCGGTGACGACTTGAAAGTCGTCTTCCGAGGACGAGGGGCATGATGACAAATCATTGTCTGAGTTGTTATTGGACACAGGTTCGGTGGTGTCCATTTCACGGAATTCAACTGCAGCGCACACCTGCGCGGCGTCCATTGTTTTATGAACAATGGGATTAGTAGGTGGGCCGGAAACAATGGATGATTTCGGGAATTGGGCGGTCGGCACGACATTGTCGGCGGGCGGGAGCGATAGAGGGCTATCTACCTGGAAGTCGTTCGTTGTTCGATGAACAATGGGATCGGAGTTGATAAACACTTCCGTGAATTGACCAACCGGAATGCCTTGATCAGGAAGCGGGGGAGATAATGGGCTGTCAAGCGCGTCACTAAAATCAGCGACGTTGGCTTCGGTAGCCGGAGGACAGTTAGCGATTTCACGCTGAATTATTCCGCCATATTTGGCGGAAATAGCAGGGTTTTCCTTAAGGATTTTTAGCAATATCTCCAAAATATTGGAGTTTGCCATGATTGGCGAATGGATCAAAAATTTAATGGGGAAATTTTGGAGATTTCTCTCCCGCGGGGGACCTATTTAAAGCCTAACTGACCTAACTCCCCGGATGGATGAGTCCGGGGATGTGTAACCCTCCCAGTCGGGTAGAGACTGGGAGGTGAGTACCTAATGGTGAGCCCTAAGCTTGTAACCGGTCGCCAGTCTTATTGTGCGAACCGGGCCCTATTGGGTCTAGTGCGAAGGGGTAGACACACCCAACCGACACTAGGTGTGTAGCTGAAAAGGAAACTCAGTAACTAGGTTTGACTAGGAGATCCCCCAAGGCCAAAACCTAGCACTCGACTCCAATTGACTGCTTCACCCTGAAGGGGATCAGCGGGTGCGTCGGGTCAGCACCCCCTTGGTATTGTTGACACCGTGAGGTTTCCAACCAAGGACCACGAAACTGTGGTTTTACCCTGAAGGGGCCAAACCAAATTGTTTTTGACGATACTCTGTTATAGAAACAGGAAATCCTTCACCACCTCGAAAAAGACGGATCCGGACCAGGCGTCGTAGTCGGCGACTACAAGTGACGTCACGGCGGGCGTGACGAAGCGTTGCGATGACTCAGGCACGGAACGATCGAGAGCGCGGAGCGGTACGACCGTCGCGGGCGAGCGTCGGAAGCGGAATGTGACTGCTGAGCTTACCAAGTGCACAGTCTTTTATAAGACGATACCTGCACATTAAATTCCCTCCGACTCTGTCCATTGGCGCGAGGAAGTGCGTCACGTGTTTACTTGATACAAAAAGTGCTAATAAGATCACAAGATCAATAATATCTAATAAGACTTACGTTATAAAATGATCAAATAATAAAAGAGTAATTATCGTTAATAAACAATGGTGATTTCACAAAGTTTAAATTAAAGCAACATGTCATCCATTGTTTTGATCAAAACTATCAGACACACTTATCGAAATGAGTTGCCAAAAATCAATTAGTGCGTACACTAAGTACTTAATAAATTACGTTTCGATTTATCAGACAGTAATTGATACTAAAAGAGCACTTAAATTCATAACAAGAAAATCAACTCATAACAAAATATGATGAATACCCACAATAACTAATTGTAATTGACAACCAACTCCGACATATATATTCTATCGGTTTTCTATCGGTTACTTTTCAGGGAGTGTGCGATGGAATTACACAATCTAATTCCGCCAAGCCCGTTCCATCGTCGGACTACGCGACAAACTGCGAAGCGCCGTCGTTACATGGTGGACATTCCACCCATACGCACTAAACATTTTGGGAATAACTTCATTGTGCGTACGGCTAAGGAGTGGAATTCCCTGCCAGAGTCTGTGTTTCCCGGTAGCTATAACATAGGAGTCTTTAAGACAGGAGTGAATAGGTTACTTTTAGGTAAGCGTGTGTGAGATTAAGTATATAAAATAGATGTATATATAGTATATGTATAAAGAATGTTATTTTTTAAAAGTAAACAATTATCAATATCAATTTATATGTATTTACCGATTAATTATCAATTAATCGATATTATCATGATTGTCAGGTATATTATAAAAATAATTTAGCCATTTGTATAGCAATATCAATTTATTATTTACCACACGGTTCGGAAAGGGTTGTTTTCTGTGGAGAAGAACCGGCAAGAAACTCCACAGTTACTCCTTTCAAAACATAATTCATTTTCACATAAACATCAATTCACTATATGTACTTTACAATGTTACCACAATGTGATTACTATCGTTATAACTTATAGCTTTATTTACTTGTGTATCTACTATTTCATTACTCCATTACATATTATATAAGTAAAGTTATTTATAGAATTAATACCAAATGTTCATTAAATTATCACACAATTATCAATTAATAACACTGTCACATTAAAGTAACAAATACAAAATAATTAATTTATATTCAAATACAATAGCAATACGATAGGATTTTTATACCAATTCTACACATAAAAATATTGATAAAAGTTAGAAACAACACAAGTTCACTTAACTTAGGTCCATTCGGTGTGACTGCTCCAGAGCAACTGTGAGTGACTGTATCTAGAACGACTGAGCGGCGGCTTTTATACACAGTGTAAACAAGTGACGTCATATCGTACGATTTTAAAACAGATTTGTTAACCTTTGTATTTTAACATTAAACTATGATTAAATGATATAAAAATACAGTAAATATGTTGAAATTAATTAGTTCAATTACATATTAGTCTTAGAGTTAGTAAACAAACAACGTTATTTTTTAAATAACGTTCTGTTATGCTGTTATACAAGACAACAATGAAAGAACAGTTTAAACTATCTTATAAATAGGTTTCGTAATAGTGTTTACAAGGTTTTGATAATAAATAGTTAAATGTAATAGGTATATAGGTAAATCACATGATAAAAAGGTTATTATTATATTATTATAGTGATATTTTAATTTGTGTTCAATTAAAGAAATAAACTTCAGTTAATGTAATAAACCAACTGAAATTATTTGAATAATCCATCACGGCCAAACTGACCTGTACTTTGCTCTCGAAGTACCAACTAATTATAATCAATACAATAGCCTCTGGCCTTGACATACCAGTCCTATCACCTACGGCGCATGAGTTTCAGAAAGGTATCAGGGCAGGGCTGCCAAGCAGTCTACATATGGCCGCTGGCCTTGACATACCAGTCCTACCACCTGCTGCGCATGGATTTCAGAAAGGCATCAGGGCAGGGCCTCAGCAGTCTACAACGGCCTCTGGCCTTGACATACCAGTCCTATCACCTGCTGTGCATGAATTTCAGAAAGGTATCAGGGCAGGGCCTCAGCAGTCTATAATAACCTCTATATTTTTTATAAAATTATTGAATATAATCATATTCAATAATTTCAAACAAACAATGTTAATTGAACACAAATTATAAGTAAGGTATATAGTTTCAACACTTATTTCATTATACGTCATTAACTATTTTGGTCTTGAAGTACAAAGAATTGCCAAATGTGATTTATAATATTTTCTTACCTCAACGTCTTTTCATTTCATTCTTATTTTCTATGTTTTAACTATGAGTTTGTTTATGTTTTGCCAATTGCAAAGATGTGTCATGCCCCCTCCACCCACTGCTAGTGGGATAGGCAAGCACCGAACAAATGATCGACCAGCGGAAACATATCTCACTATCATTTAACTCATCGTGTTCCAATTATGATTATTAGAAATATATTAATAATCACATTCAACATTACAAACAAACTATAATGACTTATGATTATAATAAAGATTTAAAAACAAAAATCATGGTTAACTCAACAATACAAATTTTGGTCCCCTATTTAAATTAATTTTCACGTAACCTCTGGGGAAATTATGAATTTAAAAAAAAATCCTTCCCTATTCCTTGTTTACAATAAAAAGGGAATCTCTGTGCAAAATCTCAGCTGTTAGTTCCAGGGGTTTGGGCGTTGATGAGTCAAATCAAATCAAATCAAAATCATTTATTTGCTCAAATAAGGTACAGAAAGTTCTTACAGGGTTAATAAAGAATCTCTTATTTTGCCTCTAATGTCGGCGTGCAGTCAGTAAGGACTTCTCTTGTTGTTTATATAGATATTTTTTATTTCCCAGGAAACCATTTATATTTAATTATTTAACTACAATCCAATTTTATGTTATTATATTTTATATTATTATATTTTATTTTATTATTTTTTTTTTTAATATTATGTTAGAATTATAAGAAATAATTTAATTAATATTAACACCAATTTTATTGATTTTATTGTTATTATTGAATTTATTTACTTTTGCTAACTTTACTAATTCGTAAAGCTTATCGTTTCTCCGGTAATAAGTGATAAACAAATAATAATGATAACAAAATAATATGCATTATTAAGTAAGTAATATTGTTTTGTATATATAGCACACTTTAGTTAGAAAAAAAAAGAAATATTTTAAAAATTATGCCACGTCCCTAATATATAATTTGTGGATAACGGTGTGGGAGCACATTAACTTACATTTATTTGTTATGATTTTATAGTTTATAAAAATGTGTTACTGTTTGTTATTCCCTAATAAATAAATAAAATTAAATTTATTTAAATTCATTATAATTCAGCAATATCTAACCAACTAACTGCACACTTTGAGGAAAATATTTATTAGTTGATAATCCAGAAAGGCTTTAGAAAAAAGAAATCTATTGATGTAGCCATATACGATTTCTTGCAAACAGCAGCAGAGTCGATAAAATAACTACCAACTCTAGCGCTTTACATGGATATGTCAAAACCTTTTGATCGCGTAGATCATAAAATACTAGTAAATAAACTTAACGAATATGGAACAAAAGGAAACGTATTAAATTTAATCGAATCTTATTTTAGTAATAGGCAGCAAATAACTGTAGTAGTCAGGAGTAGTGAAAAAAAAAACAGATATTTTTCAAATCTGACCAGAGAACGTTTGGAGTGCCACAAGGAAGTGTACTCGGGTCACCCCTATTTATTATTTACATTAATGACTTTTCAACAGCTTCCATTTATCCAATGACTAGTTTGGAGATGATAGTACTTTACTTTTTAATAGTGATGAATTAAGTGCACTAGAGACGGATATTGATTCTAGCATAAAATTGGATGTGAATTGGCTACAGAATAATAATTTTGGTTATAAATCTAGACAAGACAGTTATAATGAATTTCCAACAGAGGCTTTTCCGGAATCTGAACTTCAATTGGTTACGATGACAAAACTATTAATGAGACCAAAGTGACGAAATTTCTCGGATTAAATATAGAAAGCACATTAAAATGGCATACACATATTTACAATGTGTGTACTAAGTTAAAGAAAAATTTATATGCCTTGCATATGTTAAGTAAAATAACAAATCAAACAACAGTCTTAACAGCATATCACGGCCTGGTTACCTCAACATTGAGATACGGAATTATATTTTGGGGTAATGCAACAGAAAAAAGATGTATTAGAGCGATTTGTAATTTAAAGAGTACAGACAGTTGCAAAATACTCTTTAAAGATACTAAAATATTAACAGTTCCCTCATTATATATATATATATATATATATATATATATATATGTGTACGAAATATCCATGTTCGTCAAAAATAATTTACATAAATTTTCTAGAGTAAATAGAAAACGTCGTTGTGACCAGTTACAAATAGTTGTATCCAAAACTTCAAAATATAGGAACAGTATTTTCGTAATGGCTCCAAAACTATATATTACATTGCCAAAGGGTGAAGGAGAAGAAGAATGAGGGAAATGTCAGCCATTTTAAGCGTAAATTCACTTTTATTTCTAATTTATTTAGATTTAATTTAATTTATTTAGATTTATTTAATTTATTTAGATTTAATTTAATTTATTTAATTTATTAAGATTTAATTTAATTTATTTAGATTTATTTCAATTTATTTAGATTCAATTTAATTTATTTAATTCAGTTCAGTTTCAAATTCAGTTCAATTTCAAATTCAGTTCAATTTCAAATTCAGTTCAATTTCATATTCAGTTCAATTCCAAATTCAGTCCAATTCCAAATTCAGTCCAATTCCAAATTCAGTTCAATTTCAAATTCAGTTCAATTTCAAATTCAGTTCAATTTCAAATTCAGTTCAAAATAAGTGGGCTGTGAACAATCCCACTTCTGATGTTTCGGTTTATTGAGTCTTGGTTCATAGTCCATGTGATTTTATTTTAAGAATAAAATATTCAAGTACCCTCATACTTGAATATAGGTCACGATTGTCAGATTGTTTTCCAGTTACTCTTTTCAGTTCTAGTTTTGGTTAACTGTACATTTTTTTTAGGCCTTGATGTTATTTCAAGTAGTGGGTACATGTATGTCACTATTGCCCTAATTCTAATGCATTGTGTGAAAAGTTTCAGAATGGATCCTGCAATATTGGAAGGCCTCTTCATCCGTGATGCTGTCTCGGGCTATTGCCGCTGTTCAAATGATGATGTGGTGCTTCCGGAGCGACTGTGAGTGACTGTGTCTAGAACGACTGAGCGGCGGCTTTTATACACAGTGTAAACAAGTGACGTCATATCGTACGATTTTAAAACAGATTTGTTAACCTTTGTATTTTAACATTAAACTATGATTAAATGATATAAAAATACAGTAAATATGTTGAAATTAATTAGTTCAATTACATATTAGTCTTAGAGTTGGTAAACAAACAACGTTATTTTTTAAATAACGTTCAAGTATGCTGTTATACAAGACAACAATGAAAGAACAGTTTAAACTATCTTATAAATAGGTTTCGTAATAGTGTTTACAAGGTTTTGATAATAAATAGTTAAATGTTGTATATCACATGATAAAAAGGTTATAATTATTATAGTGATATTTTAATTTGTGTTCAATTAAAGAAATAAACTTCAGTTAATGTAATAAACCAACTGAAATTATTTGAATAATCCATCACGTGCTCCATCTTCGACCACATCATCACTTACCATCAGGTGAGATGGTGGTCAAACGCGAGCCATATATTATCAATAGAAAAAATTAAACAAATAAATAAACAAAAAAAAACCACAAAAGTACAGTTATGTGGATCTACAGCCTTTCTACATAAACTAAACATCAAAAACATCAATCTTAATTATATGATATTTTACAAATGATTGATTATTTTGCTTAGATTAACAAAAAAAAAACATATAATAAATAAGATATAATATAATGTGAAATAAAAATAGTAAATCAATATAACATTATAAACTCTTATCATTCAAAAAATCTTGTATAGGATAGTAACATTTATCTATAAGTGAGGAAGAGGAGCAGTAGTGAGGGCTATGCTGGCAGAGACCGAAAACTGGAAGAAAGTAGCCTGCTTTATTTGAGGCAGGTGGGACTACAGGGTCGCAGGCGTTCAGTGTGGGGTCTCTGTCCGCCTACCAAGTGATCCATGGAAAGACGGTGGCACAGTGAACACGTGCCACCGCGCACAGCGAGACTCAGGGGAGATTTCTTTACAGTCTCCCCAGAGATGTGCCTTAACAGGCGTTGCACAGAGGAGGCTCTGGTGTGGTCTTTTTATAGGTAACTGGGCCTTTCATATGTGCTGATGGTGATCACCGGGGTGGTTTTAGTGAGGTAAGAATCCCACACTCCCTGGTCTTCACCCCGAAAGTCCAGGCGCCTTTTGAAGGTGTCCCTCCGATAAAAAAAGAAAAAAAAGTGTGTGGAGGTTAGATAGGCGTCACTCGATTTAAAAGAGCCGAAATACAGGTTTTGTCTAGTTCGGCCTCAAGTTCTACTACTTTTGGCGGTACAACGGCTCAAGGCCAAAAATACCGCCCCAGGACCCGACGGCTTGCCAGGGAAAGCTTGGGTCCTGGCCTCGGAGACTCTCGGGCCTCGACTAGGGGGGCTCTTTAGCGCATGCCTGGCGAGGGGCCAGTTTCCGCTTCGCTGGAAGACGGGAAAGCTGGTCCTGATCCAGAAAGCCGGGCGCCCTACGGACTCTCCGTCCGCATTCCGGCCCATCGTGCTGCTCGACGAGGTGGGCAAGCTCTTGGAAAGAGTGATTGCAGACCGCCTCTTCGGGCACCTGAATCGGGTGGGCCCGGATCTTGCGGAGTGCCAGTTTGGCTTCCGCAGGGGGCGCTCGACGGTGGATGCCATCATGCGCGTGAGAGCCCTCACGACGGGGGACGCGGTATCCAGGGGCAGGGTCGTCTTGGCGGTGTCTTTGGACATCTCCAACGCCTTTAACACCCTGCCCTGGAGTTGCATCAGGGAGGCACTCCGGTATCACCGGGTGCCGACCTACCTCCGTCGCATAGTCGAGGACTACCTGACGGACAGAGCCGTCATCTACCCCGGTCACCGGGGAGAGTGGAACCGGCGAGAGATGTCGTGGGGTGTCCCACAGGGATCGGTCTTGGGACCGCCCCTGTGGAACATCGGATACGACTGGGAGCTGCGCGGCGACCTCCCTGACGGCGTCAGTGTAATATGTTACGCTGACGACACGCTCGTTCTCAGGTGGCGGCCGACCTGGCGACGCAAGCGGTTGCGACAGTCGTTCGTAGGATCCTGCAGTTGGGACTCGACGTGGCGCTGCACAAGACAGAGGCCATGTGCTTCCATGGCGGTCGGAACGCGCCACGGTCCGAGTCCCACATAACGGTGGAGGGGGTTCGCATCGGCGTCGGGAGGACGATGAAGTACCTGGGACTCGTCCTCGACAGCCGGTGGAACTTCAGGGAGCATTTCCTGAGTTTGGCCCCAAAGCTGAACCGGGCAGCAGCCGCCTTCAGGCGACTCCTGCCTAATCTCAGCGGGCCAAACGCCTCCTGCCGAAGGCTGTACGCCGGCGTCGTGCGGTCCATGGCCCTCTACGGGTCCCCAGTGTGGGCCCTATGCATCCGGACGCGACCACTAAAGTTGGTCGCATGCCAGAGGGTCATGGCTATCCGAATGATCCGGGGATACCGCACGATCGCCGGCGAATCGGCCAACCTCCTTGCCGGATTGCTGCCCTGGGATCTGGAGGCGACTGCCCTCCAGCGCGTCTATGAATGGCGCGTGGAGACGCAGCGCCGGGGCGTATCCCTGCTGCCTCGAGAAGTCGAGGCGCGGCGGGAAGAGCTCCGGCGCGATCTCAGGGCAGTATGGAGGGAACGACTGTTGCAACCGACGGCCGGGCACGCCGCATGACGCAGGTCCTCACCGGATACGGAAGTTTCGGGAGGTACCTGTGTCTGATGGGAAAGGGGGAAACGCCTGGGTGTCACCACTGCGAGGGTCGCCCTGAGGACACCGTAGAGCACACGGTGCAAGACTGCCCCGCCTGGGCAGAGCACCGACGTGTCCTCACGGCGGCGATAGGCGGAGACCTCTCGCGCCCGGCATTGGTCGAGGCCATGCTGCGGGGCGAGAGGGAGAGGGAAGCGGTCGCCTCCTTCTGCGAAGCAATCATGCTATCGAAGGAGGAGGCGGGCCGCGTGAGGGAGAGGATGGCGTCCTCCCTCCAGCCCAGCCGCAGTGGTAGTTCTACTACTTTTGTGTACAATTAAGCACTATCATTAAGCACTGTATTATTTTTTAGAAACCATCTATAGACGCCAGCACATGAAGCTACCCGAAACTGACAAATTTTCCCAATCAACCTTGAACCTAATTTCTTTAACAATAAAGTTGAAAATCTATTAAAGAAAGACAGATTGTTGTAGCTTGATGTGCTATATATCTTTGGAATAAAATTTATCTTATCTTATCTTATCTTATCTTAAAACACTAATAGTCAGCTGCACCCAGTGATGCCAGACGCAGACCCCAGTACAGTTGGGAAAAGTCTAAGCAGATAATTCCAGAACAATATTTTGTGTCAATTCCGCCAAGTTTCTCATGCTTGTACGCAAACTTGCACTCTTACTGGGGCATCTCTTGAAATTCGTTCTAATTTATTCCGCAATACTCATTGTGATATGTTTAGCGTGAGAGATTCCTAGTCCCATCGAGATGAAACCCAATGTTAGCCACATTTATCGCTTAGAAAATTGTATTTAGACTGATATATTTTAATTAAATTCTTGACTACTATTAATCCACGTTGACTTGATTATTATACAGTTAATTTCTCCCGTGGTTAAATGTTTGCATGCCTTTTGAGGTAGATTGTGCAAGGGTCTAAACAATTTTGTAAACAACTATTTATTTCTGTACCTACTTTCAGAGCAAAAGTTATAAAAAACTATGACTGAAAATTTCGGTGAGTACGCAATTATTTTCCCACCCATATTTGTGCATAAAACCTTTTATCGTATCATATTTCACTTACCTGCCTGCAGCTTTGCCTTTATTTTACATGTCTGTCACATCAATAACAATCTCCTGTGCACTCAATATTTGATGCAAAGTTCAATATTTGGCTTTTATTTGAAGGTTGGTCGACTGCTGCGAAAATGGATGCATGAATTTTATTTTTCAAAAAATTGAAAGGTCTAACTGCTGAATGAATGACGAATAAATGAACTGGTGAATAACTGACACGTCTGCAAAAGATCCTTTTTTAATTTTATGCCTAAATTTACCATTTTAATAGACTTAACATTTTAAAATACATAATAAACAACATCAAAGTTATTAGGAATTGCTTCAGGTAGTTTTTCAAATAAAAGGTAATGGAATTAATACTTTTTCTCAGATGAACCCGGAATAACAAGGTTATGAAAAAAACTTTTTAGCAAAAAATAAAACCGACTTCCATATAAAAACACTACAAAGGCAAAAATGACGTGGTCGGTGTCATTTTTTTCGTATTTTTTTTTTCGACACCGCGTTCAGAAATTTAATTTATTTTTGTCTTTGTAGTGGAAGTCGGTTTTATTTTTTGCTAAAAAGTTTTTTTTTTCACGCTTTTTAGTGGGTCGGTTTGTAATTTATCTAGTTACAAAAGCCAATATGTCAACTACTTATCGCCTTTTACAAAATATTGCTTTTCCCAGTGAAGAGCCGTTAATTTTTGAGGAGTTCTCCTGGTACATCACCATCAGCTCTACTTCACCATATGCATTGTGACAAGCATAAAGGCTTAACATCTACATTCAAGTAATCTGATCGCAATCCACGAAATACTTATTATTGAGTAGATTCGGTGGCCATCTGTGGTCTTCATCATCAATTCAACTTCCCCAAATGGTACTTTTCGAAAGCAACTGCTCAAGGTACTATAAGAAATACTCAAAACGCTATAGGTGTGCCTATAATATTTGAAGAGTTCCCTCGATTTCTCCAGGATCCCATCATCAGATCATGATTTCGTAACAATGGGACCAACTAGAACGTATACCCTTTCAAACACAAAACGATTTTTTCAAATCGGTCCAGCCGTCTCCGAGTTATGAGATAACATACATAAAAAAAAAAGTTCAAGACGAATTGTAAACCTCCTGTTTTTGAAGTCGGTTAAAAAGAACTCCAACTGAAAAAGCTTTAATAATCGTAACTGGCTACAATTAAAAAGAAAAACTTAGCGTTTCATCGAAGTTGTTTTAAAAATATAAAAAAAGTTAAGAGTTCCATTTTTAAAAACACTTGCGAATTGCGAGAGACGAATTGGAGAAAAAGAGGATCTGTCACCTAGCGTGCGTACGTATGATAACTTTTAGGATTACGATAGTCGTAATGAATAAATGTAGTAAAACATAGTGTATTACATTCTCTTTGAAACGTAGCTTTTAGAAGTCACTCGTATCAGTGTCTATCTGTTTGTCCGATTCCGAACTGATTTAGATGATGAAATTTAATAGGAACACAAAACGTATGTCTCGTATAAATTTGTCTACCTAAACACGAGACCGTAATGTACTTACGCATATGAATAAATTTTAGGTATGGAGTTATATTATCGGAGAAAATAAAAAAAAATATAACAAAATTAAAAGGGGTTTTTACAAACTTTATCTTATTTTCGTCTGATAAGCATTTTGTTAACTATTTTGAGGTTAGCTTCCAGTCTAACAGAATAATTACATGGAGGTACTGCCTACTCAACTGGTTTCAGATTTTCTTGCATCTGCCTACCCGTAAAGGCTGTGAAAGATGTAGAAAAACAGCCGAAATGAAATTTTCTGCGATTAACGTGCTTTCTGAGCAAGAATCTAGATATGTTTGGATGGTCACCCATCCAATTATCGGTAATTTATCTTAAAGATCGATCTTTTGAAGCAATACTATTTTAATAATCTCGTTGGTAGGTATATTTTTGAGCCGTTTGGGGATGAAACCCTGGGATCGTTGGCACATTACCAGTGGACAGCGATGCTCACGAATTTCTGGACGCTATATTTTAGATTATTTTTAGATATATATAGTTTTGGGTGTATAATTAATTAACACTCACTTCTACCCTCAATTTTGGCCCGTTTACCGAGGCTAAGGCTCAACTAGCATCAAAAAAGTTGGGAATACTAGCAAAGGTGAGACGGTACTTCACACCCGAACAGTTCCTTAATCTCTATCAAGCCCAGGTTCGGTCGTGTATGGAATGAAATAAATACCAACTGGACGCGCTTGAGTCTATCGAGAAGCGGGCCAAGAGACTCATTGGCAACGATGCACTGGTCGAGTCAAAGCTCCAGAGCCTTGAACATCGACGACGAGTTGCAAGTCTATCGGTTTTCTATCGGTTACATTTCAAGAGTGAATAGGTTATTTTTAGGTAAGCGTGCTCCATCTTCGACCACATCATCACTTACCATCAGGTGAGTAGGTGGTCAAACGCGAACCTGTTTTTAATAAACAAAACGTGTATATTTTCTTTCTTAACTAAAATAAATTATGTCGTTATGTGTATGCTATTGAGAAACGAGCCAAAAGACTCATTGGCAACGATACACTGGCCGAATCAAAGCTGTAGAGCCTTAAACATCGACGAATAGACTAGCAACTCTGCTAGTCTATCGGTTTTCTATCGGTTACATTTCGGGGAGTGTGCGATGCAATTACACAATCTAATTCCGTCAAGCCCGTTCCATCATCGGACTACAAGACAAACGGCGATGCGCCATCCTTACATGGTGGACATCCCACTCATACGCACTAAACGTTTTGGGAATACCTTTATTGTGCGTACGGCTAAGGAGTGGAATTCCCTGCCGGAGTCTGTGTTTCCCAATAGCTACACGTATAACCTAGGGGTCTTTAAGTCAAAAGTGAATAGGTTACTTTAAGGTAAGCGAGCTCCATCTTCGACCACATCATCACTTACCATCAGGTGAGATGGTGGTCAAACGCGAGCCTATTATCAATAAAAAAATTTAAAAAAAATCGTATTTTTTGCAACAACTCTCTATAGTGCGGAATTTGTACCCTCGCCACGCAGCACAGCAAACGATCGATTAACTACTGCCCCATCCATGTGGTCTGTTGTGGTAACTCATCGTTTCATCGTAACTTAGGTATCTTGGGAATGACATTCAATTGAAATAATCCAAGATGATAGAGCCCTTAGCTGTTAATTATTACCTGCGTAACAAGATTTGTGTTACAGAGAAGTGTTCGTTTGTACTATGAATGTACGTATAATTTACGAGTAATACACACGTGATTTAGTGTTTTTAGCAAAGAAATCACTCACTCAATGTTAGTGCCGGTTTTTGTATGTTTTCCAGAACGCTATTGCTAAAAGTTATATTTTGTAAGAAGCACGAGTGATCACACGCACGTTGTGTAAATATATCAACGGATAAAAATTATATAAAATCTGTGTACCTATTTATGTTACCCTCAATAACCAACTATGCTAACATTTTGTTTTTTGTTATAACTAGGTACTTATTTTTGAGATAAATATTCTCATGAAAGTGAGTTTTAATTTACGAGAAAACTCTAACGGCCCATTCACGACCTTGCCGCAGTGAGCGGCGGCTAAGCGCGGGGCGGCGAGCGGTAAGAACAAAAGTATGAAAATGTATGAAGCACGCCACGAGTCGCCGCTCATAGCGAAAACGCGCGTGGTTTTGTCGGAGCGATTCGCTGCAGCGGCGCGCGGTGCGGGGAGCGGCGCGATCAAATGTACAAGCGAATGAGTGCGACGCCAGGAAACAGGGCGGCGCGGATAGCGATGTAGGTGTGACGGACTCGGCGGCGAACTTATAAACAATAAAAACTTTTTACCAAAAAATTAAACCGACTCCCAAAAACACTGCAAAGTGAAAAATAACTTTAATTTCGGTAGTCGGTGTCTTTAGTTTTGTATTTTCGTTTTTGGCACCGACTTCCGAAATTAAAGTTATTTTTCACTTTGCAGTGTTTTTGGGAGTCGGTTTAATTTTTTGGTAAAAAGTTTTTATTTCACTCTTTTTAGTTGGTCTATTTTTAATTTACCTAGTTACAAGAGCCTAATTATCAACTACTTATAACCTTTTACAAAATATTGCTTTTCCCAATGCTGGGCCATTAATTGTTGAGGAGTTCTCCTGGTACTTCACCATCAGCTCTACATCACCATATGCATTGTGACGAGCATAAAGTGCGTAACATCCATATTCAAGTAATCGAATCGCAATCCACTCAATACTTATTATTGAGTAGTTTCGGCGGCCATCTGTGGTCTTCATCATCAGTTCCACTTCCTCAAATGGTACTTTTTGAGAGCAACTGCACAAGTTACTATAATAAATACCCAAAACGACATAGGTGTGCCTATAATATTTGAAGAGTTCCCTCGATTTCTCCAGGATCCCATCATCAGATCTTGACGTTTATGAAAATGGGACCAATATCGAAGTATACCCTTTCAATCAAAAAAAGAATTTTCCAAATTGGTTCAGCCGTCTTCGAGTAATCGATGATCATACATTAAAAAAAAAAAAAATATATATATATATACGCGTCGAATTGATAACCTCCTCTTTTTGTCGTCGGTTGAAAAATATTTTAGACGATTTTGTGGTGGTAATGTATACCGAGGCGAGAAACAATTTTTCTGGATTAGATTACAACCCTTTTGGTTCTGATGTGCTGTTTTAAATATACGTCTATATGCTGCAGAATATAATCAAATGTTTACACACTCATTCTTTTGTACTCATAAAACTTATCCGGATATTTTCTATAATCTTCGTATAGGTCACGAAATTTGTCATTTAAATATCGATCTTTATTCAGTTCGTGCACTCCTTCTCTAGCCTGCAATACATGTTGGCCGAGCGTTGTCGAGTGAAGGCCAATACCAACATGTAGACGGTATATTTGCCTTGTCCTGCTATGGCTCGGCGTCACTTGCCTAGTTGGCCGAGTGTAGGCCAGCGCCAACGTGTATAGAGCTTATTTGGTGCAACTTGTCTTCGCTCGCCGTTGCTCGTGATCACTTGCCTCACTTCGGATCGGTGTCGGTTTTGTTCACAAATCAAAGGCGCTCGCTTGCGCTCGGCCAACGTGTGGGCAGCTCTACAGACCCTCTTCTACATTGGTCGTCTGCATCGGCATTCGACGAACTTGTCGAACGTGTGGACATTATTTCTTGCCTTGTACCTATTTGCCAACGCTCGCGTTGGCCTACGCTCGGCCAACATGTATTGCAGGCTTCTCATATTAAGAATATCTTGTTTTCATATATACATTTTTTGATCAGATATAAAAAATATATATAGGCGTCGACTTGATAACCTCCTCCTTTTTTGTCGTCGGTTGAAAATATACTGCTTTCTAAACACAGAAGGGATCATTTTGATAACGCCATAATTTTGAGCACGTTCTGACAACCTAAATACGTCCACCTCGGCCGCTGCCGCTTGCCGCTACTGAGGGTACGTGGCGTGTAAAACGCACCGCTTGCCGCCACCGCGCCGCCTGCCGCGCCGCACGCCGCTGAGACCGAAATCGTGAATGGGCCGTAAAGGTACAAATCCACACTTTAAAGTTTGTATTTTTAAAGCTTGCTTCTGCATCTTAATTGAAAAATATCGGTCCAAAGTAGCTGAATCAACCCTTTCTACGAGACCGTGGTAGGAGATCATCACCCTTATTGAATAGGTAATACGCAACAATACAAATTGTGATGATTGTTTAAATAAACAAGGCAATGAGTCTATGCATTTAGAATTACATTTAAATGTGAATCACTTTGCGAATTTGCCTGTCAGAACATTTACGAATCAAATAGAATTCAGGACTCAAATGCATAAAAGCTGTACCTTTATCGAAAATAAAGTCTCTATCTAGTAGACAATTTGCACGAACTATTATTTCCATAACCCGAACTTTATTGAACCGATAAACCGGTAAACGATAGCACGTAGTTTAAAGCTTCCTGTATTCAAGCAAATCCGTAGAAACGGCCAGTCGTTATATAATCAGCGGCACAAATTGTGCGATGGAACGTGTTATGAATCCGTAGTGTCCTGTTAGGTAGTGGCTTGAAAGTTTGCAGAAGCGGGGCGGTTCTTCATAAGTGTAACTTTCCAATGAATCCTCAAATGAGTCCTTCTGATCTGGATGAAGCGGAAGGGAGCGTCAGACTTCTACTGACTAAAACTCCATCCTGTTACTTCAGCTGCCATTGCGTTCTGAAATCGCGGTATCTCCTTGGAACATTCTCGCACCCACGCCAAGTATTGGTCTGGTATCGAACCAGGCCTGATCGTTACCGGACGGCGAGCTGCCCTTGCTCACAGTCCGCAAGTCCATGCTTGAGGTGGCCACAGATCGGCTAGAAATGATCGGCAATCATTTCATTTTAATTGTATCAATTGACATCTCACTTCATGCTAACTTAACTTTAGTCTTCACGGCAAGAAATTCACAGAACATGTTTTATTAAATTTGGTCTCACGCCGTGAAGACGAGAATTATAACTATCGATAAAATTCCAACTTTGTCTGATCTCACTAAAAGAATCAAAATTCCGGTTTTTCGCTTTTTCGGTGGTCTAGAGAATTCTTATCAAAAGAAGGTATTAGAAAAAAAACTGAACTGAATATAATATTTCTGAAGATACGGCAGCTTACATAACAGCTTAAGATGGCCGTAGTTTTATGTTAGCTTTATTGTATCCCTAACCAATTCTTATAAAGATACTCTGTTCCTCTTAGCCTTTGCTAAACAAAGTGCCATAAAATTCTCAGTAGGGACATTCCCAGGACCACTAGTAAATTAGAGTGGATTTCTTCAGGAAATGTCTTTTCCGCTTGGTTTCACTAAAAGACGGATAATGCGTTGAGTCAGCGAGCGTATCTAAAACATTTATCACTAAGAAATAGCTTCAGTTTGCAAAAATATTCCGTTAGATTTTCAATTTTGATGTCGTTCTTTTATTTGTATTTGGAACGCTAGTAACATGGTGGCGTCTATGGTCGTAATTTTGAGCGCGGCGCCATTGGAGCATTCAAGCGCATTATTGAGCTTGCCATTGCAGCGTGTAAGCCAATTTAGAAGCTCTACTGTAGGTATCTAGGTACTTAATGCTTCAGCGCTTTGTCTTTTCCACCGGGTATCTTTTTTAAGTGGCGTGGTTAGTCCAATTAAGGTTTTTGAGATTCAAAGGTTTCTTTTTCTTTAATTTTTCCTTCCAGACAGGTATTTTAGAGACTCTTTTGCTTGAACCTCTTTTTAGTATGAATTAAATATGTCTGGTGCTGTATCATTCAAACTTAAAAAGCTAATTTCTTTGCTGAATCCTGTCTAGAATTTATGATATATTGTAGAATACGTTCTTATGCAAAATGCTTCGAGTTAAGTTTGTAATCCTGACTTGTCAAACAGTTTAGTTTTTTGATACACATCGCTTAAGTAGGGTGGAATAAAATCAATCCCATAAAAAAACAATACTTGTCAAAAAACCAAGTCTCGCAACTTAGTTGTTCTACCGTAAAAAGTTGTGAGATCCATGTAATACCAAGTCGGTTATTAATTTATTCAGTCCCTACTTAAGGGACCTTCTGTCTTAAGTTGTTACGTAATTATCAAACCTAACGACATCTTATAGTGACCATATCAATATTAAAAATCTATACCGTTTTAAATAAATAGATTGACTCGGCCATCGCATGAAAACACAATATCTCTCACAAGTAATACATACATAAATTAAATTATTTATTGCGATTGCCACGTCAATCTATTTATTTAAAACGTTAAATATTTTTAATATTGATATGGTCACTATAAGATGTCGTTAGGTTAGATAATTACGTAACAACTTAGGACAGAAGGTCCCTTAAGTAGGAACTGAATAAATTAATAACCGACTTGGTATTACATGGATCTCACAACTTTTTACGGTAGAAGAACTGAATTGCGGGACTTGGTTTTTTGACAAGTATTGTTTTTATGGGATCTCATTGCTTTTTGTAGAAAGTCCTAGTTTTTTCCTTTCTGGTACCTTCTACTTCTTATACACCAACAACGAATTTTCTTAAAGCCCTTCTCTGTCTTATGAGCTTTTCTTATTTTTGTAGGTAGCCTTCCTTTTTTATTTTCCGGTACTACTTCTTGAACTTCAGCTAAAGTTTTTTTCAAAGCCCACTCCCTGTCTCTATGAGTATCAAGTAATACATACATAAATTAAATTATTTATTGCGATTGCCAAGTCAATCTATTTATTTAAAACGGTATAGATTTTTAATATTGATATGGTCACTATAATAAATATATCGTGTTTATACAATGCCTGTTTGGTTACTGAAAATTCAGGCTTCTAATTTTATCCACAACGAAGTTATAGGGGGTCGAAAATGGCCTGAATTGCTTCGAGAAAAGAATGGTACGGCCGTGCCGCTTTTTTGCTCGACCGATTAAAAATTCTTTATTTAGGTATTTATTAGTAGAAACTAGTGTATAATATTAAGTATGCATCACTCCACATACGTTCTATCCTTTTTTTCCTTCACCTCGCATTTCATCCCCCTCTGAATATTCATATTATTAGGTATAACATACAAATTGTCAATATAAGTATATGGTACAAGTATGCAGGACCCACTGAAAAGTAATTAATAATGTGTAGGTAATTATCGATATTGTTAAAAACTTTAGTATACAAAAAGTTCTCCTTGCGGAAACAAAAGATAGAAAATGAGAGTTTCCAATAACTTTACTCTCTATTTTAATAATAATTTCCCAAGTGGCTTGTTTTTATTGCTAGCAACAAACCACGTATGATGAAGTTTATCGCCATGATTGAGTGGTGGATTTATTAATACGCATAGCGAAAGTAATAATCATTATCATAATTGATGGCTATTTGCCGGAGATTAGAAAATCGTCCTACTTTTTTTTAATAAAGGTTTATACCTAAATTAAACGGGCAATATTTTTTTCAGGGGTAGTAAGTATTATCCAATAACTCCATATGCATTTGCATTAGCTTTTCGCATTTCAATGTCACAATTAGAATAAAAACTCCTATATAACCTATTCCTACAGTTGCCGTTAAGTTCCATGGTTCGGTATCTGATTAGACCATTCCCGCATGTCAATGGACCGGAAGTCAATGGACCTTTCGGGCCCCGTAATTAGTGCACTTTGAGTTACGCGTTGTATGCTTGTATGCGATGCGACGTGTGCCCACTCTACCCCAATCACACCGGATGGTAGGTGGTAGACAAGGTCTACGATGGAACGAGCGAGCCCAGAAGATGCCATTTCACAGTTTGCTGAAGAAAAAGAAAAATCAACCAACTTTAAATTGTATGATTTACTTTTACATCGGATTACTGAAAACTCCGTAAGTTAATAAACAAAAATAAAAGTTCAGGCTCACGAAAATTTGCAAATTTTCTCAATTATAATATTTTCACTCCAGTGTCCGTTTTCATTTTTAACAACTCAAAAAAGGGATACCCGTAACGTAAAAATTGCAAATTATTTTGAATTTCGTTTTGATAATTCGATAAAGTTCACAGTTTATCGAGAGTTTATAAAATACAACATATTTTGTAATATAACGGAGTTTGGATTTGTCCATACTTGTCTGAAGTATGTAGATACATACTCAAACAAAATATTTCGATGCCTTTAATTGAGCAGAGTTGGATGTTTCACATAATTAATAGATAACATGATTTAATCAACCTAAACATAAGGAAAAACATTTGCTATTTTCAGTCGGCTTGCTTTAAAGGCATAATATGTAGTAGATTAATTGCTCCGGAGCGGTTTCCGGAGGAGTCCTCTGATCACCTTCATGTATTGTAGATGACAACTAGGGTGGTTTTGTCGTAACAATCCAAAATATTATGGGTTTTGTACTCAAAATAAACGCAAAAACGAAACCCTTATGTTTTCGTCATATCTGCCTGTCTGTCTGTCCATATGTCACAGCCTAAACTTGGTAGGTACATGTAATTTGTTAACCGCTTTCCGATTTTAAGACAAAATGAGATAAAATGAAGGGAATATTATAAATAAAATATTTAGAGTTTCAATATTATGTATGGAGAGCACCCATACATAATACTGAAACTAAATTTTTTTTTTTTTCATCAAACCTATTGTACCATGTAACCTAGTGTATACGTGTATGGTATCTATAGATAGGTCTTTAAAATGACAGAGGTTTCTCAAACCACTATTTCTTAAAGTTATTAAAATAAAATTGTTTAAAAGATATACGCTTCCAAAGTGGTAATATGTGCCCCCACCCCCCCCCCCCCCCCCCCCTTTCAAACTTCTGTAATAATGAAGTGAAAAATCTATAACTTTTATATAACTTTTTATTTCATACAAACACTATGAAAAACAAATTTATTTTGCGTAGTTACTACGGAACCCTTCATAGCGAGTCCGATTCACTCTTGATCAATTTTTTATATACAACGCGTAACAGAATAAACGCAATTCTTGAAAGCAATTGGTTCAGAATCGGCTTCTGAATCGATTTCCGTCATAAAAAGTAGGTGTTAAATTTTGATGGAAAAATCTTTCATTTAACTTCAAATGGAAACACAGTATCATGACAAATTAATACAATCCTTAATTCAAGGAAATTGTGTGCGTGTCGCTACGGCCGCTAACATTGCATAAGCGTATGCGTCTGCGTAAGGATATTGTATGACGCACATACGTTTTGCGTTTAGTAAGAATAGTAGATTATACAACAAGTGAAAAAAAAGGGAATTTAATTCGAGGTACGAAGTTGGATCCCGAGAGCAGCGAAGGATTCTAGAGTAGAATCCCGAGCGTAGCGAGGGATTCTAGATTAGAATCCTGAGCGGAGCGAGGGATACAAGGACCGAGATAAATTTTTTTTTCACGAGTTGTGTACTCTACTTTTTACCATTGACTGTGAGAAAATAAATAGGAGTCTAATATTTATATTCATAGAATTTTATTATATAATCAGTAATAAAAGAACAAAGGATTAAATATAAACATTAAAAATTTATAGTGAAATTAGAACAGTTTTCAAAATTCAGTGTTATATTCTTGTTTGGTTTTGAAACTGTCGTATTAGATAAGACTTGGGTATTTGGCAAAGTCGCCGTATTTTGTGGTGCTGTTGCTGAGGAAGCTGTAATGTAGTTGTTTTACAAGGTTTTCCTTTCGATGTTGAAGGGCGCGCCGCGCCGGAGATAGTGGCGCAGAAGGGTCAACAGCAGACGGTTTTAGATTTATACTGTCAATTATTCGGCTGCATCTTTTGGATTTGTTTTCGATCGAATCCTCGATATAGCTTTCTGCTACTGTGCTGGACCTCCACCCTCCGTGGCGTTTCAGTTCTGTAAGATCAGCACCTGAATTTGCTAAAAGGGTGGCAGAGCTTCTACGGAAACAATGTCCTGTGTACTTTTCGGGATTTGGTAGATTTAAGAATGTGGCAATCTCTTTTGGCATCGCACCTATTTTGTTAATTCCAATAGGTTGCCGAGTACATTTTCCGCCATGGTATTGTAAGAAAAACCTATCGGTTTTTGTATTAGTGGGCCTTATAGCTTGATATTTTTCGACGATTTTAACGTATTCCTGCCGTATTACGAACGTTCTATCAATTTTAGTTTTTGTATCAGTTAAAACAACCAGTAATAAATTTTCCGAGTGTTTTTGGATGTCGTTCATAGTTATTTTTAATAATTCGTTACTGCGACAGGCCCCATTCACGCCAAAAATTAGCACAACCTGTGAACAATAATTAAAAAAATATGTATTTACAGGAAAACTTTAAAAGTTCAGTAGGTTTGTAAATAAATATGTTTTAAGTAGGTACTTACTTTTACGGCCAGAAAACTGTGGTCAGGTGCATCATTTAGAAAACGTTCAATGTTTTGGGAGGTTACCACTCTAGATTTCTTTGGCTTATCACCCTCAGACAGCCGTTTTAAGTATGTCACTAACTTTGAATAGTTTGAAATATCAATGTTGTGTTTTATTCTCACTGTTGATTTTAGCATAGAATATATGCTCCAAAGTGTCGACGCCTTCTTCATCTTGGTTAATTCGTTGAAATAGTTAAGAAATACGCATTCTGAGAAGGAATTGGCGCCATTCGTGGTTTTCCAGTCGCAGAACAAATTGTATGTTTTCAGATACAAATCCCGAGATTTTGGCGGCAACAAATCATCTACTATAACTGCTGCGTTAGTACGAAATGATTCCGGAGTCAGTATCTCATTTTCGTCATCGGAAGAACTCATTTTGTTTCAGTTATTATGTTAATAAATTTTCCAATGACACAAAACAACCACGATAACAGAGAGAAAAGAACTTAAAATTGGCGGTTTTTTTTTTATTATAATCGTATAGCTCTATGTAATAGATCCATTTAGCCAGCCAGTAGGTACTTTCAGCACGTTTCAAATTTTTTTTACATAATTCGTGCTTGTTCCAAATTCAAAAAGTCTTTATTCACTCAGTGAGTAAAAGAGAGTTTTATTCACTGTTATCGATGAATAAAGTGCCCTTTTTCGAGTGGCAATGGTAAAATAATTATTTTATAAAAAATGCCTAGGTTTTATTTCAATTTATTTAGTTACGGATGTTGTTTTAGACTTACAATTTAATATTCTAATTGGGGTGTCTGAGGTATTGTGCTTAATCTGTTACACGTACATAAGATCTTGTGGCTAAATAATTTATTCACAAGGCTAAGTAACCCATACAGGGATAGGTCCGTGGTAGAGTTGCTATCATAACATATGGAGATTCCTCTGTCTCTGCAAGTACACTAAGCCGCTGGCCCCAGGTGTCAGTCGTCCGTCTTTGACAATTGTTACGAGTAGCCAGAAATTCTGACATCATTCGTGGCAAGGGATATTGTGGTATCCTTATCAGTTTGTAGAAGTCAGATAAGAAGTTGCTCCATGTAAAATACTGGTACTCAGTTGAATACAATTAGATTGGAAGCAGACCCTAAGTAGTTGAAAAAATGCTAGGATGATAAAGAAAGTTGTCAAGTTATTCATAAAGTGTGTGGCAGGTACTTGAAAAAAATGACAACTAGAATTTTGTTTAAATCCTTGAATGATTTTAAGTACTGTTATTAAAATAATAGATTCTTATTTTACTTACGTCTAGCGTATTTTTTCTAACTTAGCTGAAGCTAAAATAATATTTTACACATTCTATAAAAACGAATTTTCTCTCTCTAAAAATTTGCATCAAAAAGATTTTTCCGTACAGTTTCACCTAGTAATTTGCCCTAGAGGCTGCGGGCTTAGCCATGTAGCTATGACAATACTGAGGCTTTGGCCGTAGAAAAACCCAGCTTTTTCAAATTTAATTAAAAAGAGTGTGTGCACAAGGGCGAAGTCTGAGGCTTTGCTGAGTAATAAATCATCTTTTTTATCTGTATATTAAAAACGCCGTTCACTCTATAAACAATATTGGTCTGCTAAGTATTTGATTTATCTTCTCGGGTTTATTGATTGATAAATCTGTTGAAAATAAAGATTAATAATATTTATAAGATTAAATAATATACTTCTAGTTTCTAAGATTGTCTTCTAGGAATGTGAACGTCTAAGAATTTGAATTTAATTTTCAATTCCATTTATACAAACCCAATAAATGGTAGTAGATATAGATTTATTTAATTGCTCGTAAAATTATCTGTTATGTTAAATGTACAAGATATAAGCAGTGATGATTGACATGACAAGAAATTAGGGTTTTGTCGAACTGGTCATTATGATCTCAAATATCCGTTGCCTGGTTAGGCATTATAATTTAAACATTATACTAGCTTCTGCTTGCGGTTACAGTCGCGTATTCTGCATCAGATGTTCCAGTTTCTGAGATCACTTAATAGCTATACAGCGTGGCGATTAGGTTATCACATTAATTGAAACCACTTACTCTATATTAGGTATTTTATCATATATCAGGTTTTTCAACAAGAACTTTGTTTTTTATACCAAAATAAAACAATAAATTAAGATGATAATGATTCAAATTTTTATTGAACTAAAAAAAAATAAAGCTTGCCAATTAATTATTAATATTTCTTACACGATACACCTTGCAACCTATGTTAGCAAAAAATCTTAAAATATTTAACAAAAAACTAATAATTTAATGTATTTTCATACGAGTCCAAGGCTGCATGGAGTAGAAGAGTGTCAGACTTCTACAAACTAAAACCCCAGCATTTACCTTCAGTTGCCGTTACGTTCCGGGGACGCAGTATCTTTTTTTTTATTGATAATAGGTTCGCGTTTGACCACCATCTCACCTGATGGTAAGTGATGATGTGGTCGAAGATGGAGCACGCTTACCTACAAGTAACCTATTCACTCTTGACTTAAAGACCCCTAGGTTATAGCTATCGGGAAACACAGACTCCGGCAGGGAATTCCACTCCTTGGCCTTACGCACAATTATTAATAAAAAGTTTAGTGCGTATAGGTGGGATGTCCACCATGTAACGATGGCGCATCGCCGTTTGTCTTGTAGTCCGATGATGGAACGGGCTTGACGGTATTAGATTGTGTAATTCCATCGCACACTCCCCGAAATGTAACCGATAGAAAACCGATAGACTAGCAACTCGTCGTCGATGTTCAATGCTCTGGAGCTTTGATTCGACCAGTGTATCGTTGCCAATGAGTCTTTTGGCCCGTTTCTCAATATTCCTGAAATCCCTTGTGATATTAATATGCACTTCGAAGCTTGATATATCGTACCCTAAGAATGAAAGTGACCTAAATTTCTATTCATGGTAGTAGGGTTCTGACTTACAAGCAATAAAGAGAAAGTACATACATTCCTCAAGAGAGCGATATGTTCATTTAATTTTATACAACACTGTTTTTTAATGACTCTCTGGTTCTTGATCGATATCTGCAATTTTTTTAAATCACTATCATTATAAAAGCGTGACTACATAATATGGTATTTATTGATAGAAAAATAACCACCGTTAACCCACTGTCCGATTTAGCCTGTCCCTAGCCACTCTCCCACAGCGATACCCTAAACCGAGGTCCGTACCCCACACGAGGTTAGCCCTTAGAGGGTCGTCTAATTTGTAAGTTAAAGTTAAAGTTAAACATAAGCCTTGGCTTGAGGCTTTAATTATTATTATAAAGGCTGGCAAGCAAGTCCAGTTAAGTAGCAGAAAAACTTAGCGGTTGACCTGCGAGAGGTTACTCATAAAAAAAAACAACATAAACTATTTTACGCTACCAAGTACGCTAGTAAGAAGTATCACCCGCACCGCTCTCGCACATCACTGTTTGGCGGCGCGCTAATAAGGGATGTCTTACTCTTTAATTAATGCATTAATTTAGAAAGGACATTGTTCCGGCTCCATACATGTCACGCCTAAGAATCGTTTGAACCGAAAATGACTTAGATAGACTCTAAATATTTTATGGAATCATAGTAAATCAATTTTTACTAACGGACACTTGAAGATACAAAAATAATCAATTCATCGAAATCAAGTCCGAAAATAGCCAGGTAGTAAGACTCACAAAGTCCTTTATACACAGCCGAGTCTACCAAGTATGCAATCTGATCAGAGTCCGTTATCAAGCCAAACATGTAAGAATAAAACCATAAAATGCATAGAAAATCGCAAAGAAAAGAACTTTGCAATAAAAATTGAAACGAAATTAAATATAAGCACACCAGTGTTGCCAATTACGAAAAGCTATAATACCCGAATGTCATGCCAGAAATTCCCGATTTCAGATAAAAAATTATGGAATACATTTTCTTCTCCAGCTAGTCAATTCAGGTATTTAAATGAATAAACTGTTAAATAAATATTTTTTTTTTAGATATTAATTTATTTATTGTCGATAATAGGATACAGTGCCTATTTGATTTATTGAATTCATATCATTTTGTACCTATATGTGATCAACTCGATTTCAGAAATAATCAGTCAGTTGAACAAACGAATGTGAGCTTCACTAAGTGAATGAGACAAAGCGTCAGACTGAAGAAGCATGGATTTCCCGTCTTCAATTAGTTGACGATTATATATTATTTACTAGAGTTAAATTAATAACGTAACCCATTCAATATTTTATTACTATTTTTATTTCTATCTATACGTTGAAAATACCCGAAATAGTCCGAATTTAATCCAGACAACCGTCCGTATTTCCTGAAATCGGGGAAAATCCCGTAAATCGGCAACACTAGCTGGCCAATAGACATTTTTTACGGCACCACGTATTCGTTAATCGTGACCCATCTTTTTATTTTGAATTTATTTATTTCAAGTTTCCGTGGAATACTTAAATATATTTCAAGCAGTATAAAAAGAAATGAAAATTATCATGTAATTTATATTCACATCGGTTGTATAGGCCAAAATCGAACGTCTTTTAGACAGTTATGGCTCAATTTACAAGCTCATGGTCGAGCTCATCGAGGAGTTTGTCGCTAAATACTAAGAAGCGCACGGGTTGATCCACATTTCTTTAAGGTTGCTGAGGTCGGATCTTAAAATATGGAGATTCCCCTGTGCCTCGGAAAGCACGTTAAACAGTTGGTCTAAGTGTCATTTCTACATCTTTGTCAGTCATTACGGATTTCGGAGGTCAGATAGGAATAGATAGTAGTCAAACGCGAACCTATTTTCAAATAAAAAAATAAAAGTCGCTCCATGTAAAACACTAGTACTCCGTTGCATCTGGTGAGACTGGAAATAGGGACACGAAAAAAGTATCGATACTTTGTGGTATCGAGTACGTTTCGTTTCGATACCGATACTTTTGTACTCGATACTTTGTATTTGATACTTTTAGTCAATGAGTACTTTTTGACAGGTATCGTATCGAATAAATCTTGGACGGCAACGCCATCTGGTTCAATCGAACTGAACCTTCTAAATCATTACATTGAGCTCGAAATCGTTCCTTCAGTCTTTCTGTTCACAGTTCAGATCCTTTCCTTCACTAATTGATCACTAAATCGTTCGCCGTTAGAAAATTGTTTTGTTATTAATATTTATTTATTGTTTATAAGTTCTTATAATATAGTAGTTCTTATAATATACAAGGATATCCCACAAAACCGTATTATTTGTTTTATTATTCGTGTTCGTCTCGCGATTTGTTTTTCTCCGGTTGATCGTTATTGTGCTTGACTATTATATGACTTACTAAATGTGAATGTGTGCATCTAAAAGAACCTATTGTTCCGTGCTCTAAATCTATTAGCGATTTTACGGAAGAGGAGTGGGTACTATAATATGTTGCTAAAGGAATAAATAATATAATATTGTTTAAATAATTTGTAAAGTCACAGTTGTCTTTTTTATAGTACTATTACTACACTAGTGTACCAATACCATTAGTGTTGATGTTCTGTTCTTCTGTCCTACTGTACTGAAGCTAAATTGACGTTACTGACCGACATTGACGGCTTGACGTATGCGCATTAGGCCCTGAGAAAAGTACTCGATACTTTGAAGTATCGATACTTTTGTTTCGATACATTTATGAGTACGATACTTTTTTTCGATATTACTCATGAGTACAATATCGATACTTTCTTATTTATTTATTTAAACTTTATGTACAATTGTGTTACATGGGCGGACTTAATGCAGCAAGGCATTCTCTACCAGTCAACCTTTGGGTTAAAAAAAACACACTGTGGTAGGTGTACGAGAAAATGGAATGAAATAATATTTTAATACTAATAAATATAATACTAATATATAATAACACTAATAAAATACACATATATGCTAAAATGACAAACTAATAGATACGGTGCTTTATAATATTCTTTCTGAATAAGAGAGCTCAAAATAATTATGACAAAGACCAAACTAAGAATAACAGCCCCTTAAGTAGTGGTTTTTAATTTTACGCTTAAAAGAAAATTTTGACTCAGCCTTCTTGATGTCAAGGGGTAGCAAATTCCAGAGTTTAATAGTAGAAATAGCGTAAGAATTAGATAGAAACCCGGTGCGGTGAGAAGGAATGTGAAGAAGTAAGTTTTTGGATGCGCGAAGGTTAAGATCATGAGAACTGCCCAACAATTTAAAATTTTGTTTTAAGTAAACAGGAGCACAAGGATCGTTCATAATAGTGAAGAGCATACAGAGGGATCTGAGGGATCTCCTTTGACGGATAGGCAACCATTTAAGCTGAGAGCGGAAGGAAGAAATGTGATCATATTTTTGAAGACCAAAAATGAAACGAATACAGTTGTTGAGAACTCGATCCAGTTTGTAAGAAGTTCTTGGGAAAGATCAGAATAGCAAATATCAGCATAATCAATGATAGGAAGCACAAGTGATTGGACCAATGTTGTTTTAGTGCTACAAGGAAGGAAATGCTTGAATCTATAGAGAGATCGCAGTGTGAATGTTACCCTCTGGCTAACCTGTGCAATCTGCTTATTCCAACTTAACCTGTCGTCAATATATAGGCCTAAGTCTTTCACGTGCGGCGAGAGAGGGATGACAGTATTGTTGAAGTTAAGCGGGAGAAGTTGGCTGGTGTCCAAGTTTCGCAGAAAATATCGATACCGTGTCCCTAACTGGAAGCAGAACTTAGTACAGTCGGGATTAGGCTAAGGAGATGCGATGGTGATGAATTTATTTACAAAATAATTACGGAATGACTATTCCCGCTCTGAGTTGAGCAGGAGGGATCAGGACGGGGGATTTTCTACTTTTCTACTGACTACATACCATACATTGTGGAAAGCAAATAAATGAATATGAATATGACTAAAAACCCACTTCTGTAGCCCTTGCATTCCGCCGCGGTATCTTGTTAAAACATTCCCGCCGGTCCTGTTGGGCTCCATCAATTTTGCTGCTCCTCCTTGAGGCGCGTTTGGAACACGACGCGCACGGTCCTTGAGAGCTACCGCTGCTCACCGTTGACAGGTTCGTGTCTGCTGTGGCTTGAAATAGGCGCGTGATTAAAAGAATGTATGACAACCACTGACTGCGTGTTGCCGACGACTGCCACGTACTTCACAACTTCTAAAATTTGACAAAATTACTTTTTTTATTATTAATAATTTATCTACAATTAATAAGTATCTACCTATGACTCATAAATTAAGCTTCACAAAACCATCGTAGTGGTTTGGTTTTTGGGGACGCAGAGCCTCTATATTTTTTACTAGCGACTCGCCCCGGCTTCGCACGAGTGCAATGTTTATATTAAATATAGGCAGCGTTCGCGAGAATCGTTAACGTACGGCAGTTTTTTCGACGCCTTACTCCACAATTTTCACTACCACGAAAAATCCTATCTATTTTCCGGGATAAAATATAGCCTATACGGATTCGGAAGAATCCCTCTAAGTAATGGTAAAAGAAATTTAGAAATCGGTCCAGTAGTTTTTCAATACAAACAATTTTTCTATTCAATACAAACATACAAAAATACAAAGGTTTCCTCTTTATAATATTATTAGTATTAGTATAGATTATATACTAGTTTTTATTAATTATTACTTATAGGTAGCACTTTAAAATATTTCTAAACATTATATTTTTGTTGCTGGTAGACTGTTCAATCGTGCTGCGTTTGCCAGCGGCTTCGCTTGCGTAGCGTTAGAAAATTATACCAATGGAACATAATGTCCCGACTACAAAATCAATAATATAATTAATCGTGCTAGTATAATCATTATCACCTTTATACGATTCCGCCTGTAGTCTGGATTACAAATGAGGCTGAATGGAAAAGTTTTAATGTATGTTTGTTACTCAGTAAAGCTAGAATGGCTTAAAGAATCCAGATGAAATTTGGCACAAGATAGCTTTTATCCCGCGGTAATGAAAAATTTCTGATAAATAGATTACCCAAATTTACCCAAAATTGCAGTTACAAGTAACAGCTGGATTTAATATTAGGTCTTTACATTTTATGAAATTGGAGATTTGTATGAACGCTTTAAAATATCTTAGAAAGACAAAACGGAAATATAAGCTATGTTGTTTTTATTTAAATTATTGAAAGAAGCTATGTTACTTTAATTAATAAAAGTGAAAAGTATAAAATTGATTTATTTCCTTACAATCGATATTACCTTCATAAAAATCGTTAATAGCTTCAGTCTTTGGAAGGTCAGTAATGGAAGCATTTGGCTTGCTCACATTAATATTTTTTTCTTAGATCTCATTGTATTTCATTATATTCAAGCTAAAAAATTAAATCTTTATATTAAAAACTTACATATAAAAATTAACCTGTAAGTGTGTATGCACTATGCATCAAAAGACCTCAAAAATCACATAAATTTTAAAATTGCCTAAAACTATATCACAAACACAAAAAGCTATATAAAAACAAATGACTAAATTTGAAATTAAATTAACACAGCTTTCGAAAAAAAAATATTTGAATTTCCAATGGTACGCCAATCCACAGATGTTTAAATCTAAAAATGCTTACATTAAATTAAATTACATAGGTAAAGACCTATTATAACGACAAATAAAGAGGTCTGTGAAACTGCAGATAATGACGACAGACTGTTGAGTCGTCATTATTCTTTACCCTTACTGTAAATAAACTGCCATAGTGAAGAAGTAATCTTGCGAAGTTGCAAAAGTTATAATTACAGAGATATTCTATTCAGTTTTATTAATATGTTGAGCGCCTGGGATAAACTTTATAATAATCACAAATGTTTGGGTTCTTACTGAAAGATATTCGGCACAGGTCGATGACCAATGTGAATGCCGTAAATAAATAAAATAATAAATAACCGGCCAAGTACTAGTTGTAGGTCCTCTTGCGCAGTTTTGCTTGTTGTAATTCATTTGAATTCATTCATTGTAATTTTTATACAATGAATATACATCGATAGACGAGATGCAATAATTATATTTTTATTTATTTAAAAAAGCCGGCCAAGTGCGAGTCGCGCACGAAGGATTCCGAACCATTGTCCATAAAAATGAAAAAAGAAACACGTTTGTTGTATGGTTAAATATTGAATATTTAGTTTACCCAGTTTTTAGTTTTTTTTTATATACTAGCTTGTGCCAGCGGCTCGCCCGCGTGGGAAGTTTTTCCCGTGTAAATCCCGATCCCGTGCGAATTTCGCAAAATCCTTTCTTAGCGGATGCCTACGTCATAACATTTACCTGCATGCCAAATTTCAGCCCGATCGTGCGTTGATAGATCACTATGTCAGTCAGTCACCTTTGTGTTATATATATTTCGAAGAAAATATATAGCGGCAACTGAAATACATCATCTGTGAGAATACCTATCAACTGTCTAGCTATCACGGTTCATGAGATATAGCCTGGTGACAGACAGGCAGACAGTGGAGCCTTAGTAATAGGGTCCCGTTTTTAACCTTTGGGTACGTAACCCTAAAAAAGATGCCACTATCTTTCTTGTACTTAAAATAAACCAGAACTGAACCTCTTCAAAAGGTCAAAGCTACTAGAGATAATAAAAACGTACCTTATTTATTAGGGTTTTTAACAGACTTCAAAAAAGGAGGAGGTTCCCAGTTTGTCTTGAATTTTTTTTTATGTATGTTACCATGAGGTAACGTACATTTAAAATTCGAATCGGTCCAGCCGTCTTCGAGAGTCATATCTCGAAGACGGGATTTGGAAAGTTCTTTTTTAGTCTGAAAGGGTATACTTTTTAGCAGGGGCGTGCATAGGATTATGACAGGGCATGCGGCGGAGTAAAAACACACAAAAACTTCTTCTTTTATAGATTTTTAGCATAGCCACAGCCACGCATCGCCACCATGCTACGATGCGTGGCTGTGGCTATGCTAAAAATCTATAAAAGAAGAAGTTTTTGTGTGTTTTTACTCCGCCGCATGCCCTGTCATAATCCTATGCACGCGCCTGCTTTTTAGTTGGTCCCATTGTCACCACCTTATGATCTGATGATGGAATCATGGAGAAATCGAGGGAACTCTTCAAATATTATAGGCACACCTATAGATTTTTGGGTATTTTTATAGTAACTTGTGCAGTTGTGGAACTGATGATGAAGACCAAAGATGACCATCGAAACTACTCAATAATAAGTATTTCGCGGATTGCGATTCGATTACTTGAATATGGATGTTAAGCACTTTATGCTCATCACAATGCATATGGTGAAGTAGAGCTGATGATGATGTACCAGGAGAGCTCCTCAAAAATTAACGGCTCTGCACCGGGAAAAGCAATATTTTGTAAAAGGTGATAAGTAGTTGACATTTTGGCTTTTGTAACTACATAAATTACAAACCGACCCACTAAAAAGCGTGAAAAGCGTGAAAAGCGACCCGACTTCTATATAATAACACTACAAAGGCAAAAATAACTTTAATTTCGGAAGGCGGTGTGAAAAAAGAAGAAAATACAAAACCAATAACGCCGACTACCGAAATTAGTTATTTTTGGCTTTGTAGTGTTTTAATATGGAAGTCGGTTTTATTTTTTGCAAAAACGTTTTTATGACTAACTAGTACTATTCTATCATGGTAAAAACATAACTCTCCTTTTTTGCAGTCGCGTAAAAAGTATATAACCTTCCTCAAGCTTCAAGCTACTTCCATACCAAATTTCATCCAAATCCACCCTGTACTTTCGAAGATTAGCGCGTTCAAGCAAACAAACAAACAAACTTTTCCGCTTTATAATATTAGTATAGATGGTACCCTGTTATTAAGCCTCTGCTGCTCTTCCGTTCTTATAATCTGCTACCAGGCTGTATTTCATGAACCGGAATAGATGCTTAGCTATTTCACAACTATGTAGGTGTCGACTTCCAGTCTAAGATGCAGCTGAGTCTAAGCTGACTAAGCGACTGCCTATCTAACCTCCACACGTCAACTAACCAGTTACCAAGCGTAGCTGAGTAACACTTTACCCCTTGCAAAAGCCGGGACTGACTACTTAACTTGCTTGCTGTGGGAAAGTTGATGAGCAGCCAATATATTCGAGGAGGTTTAGTCAACACTATTTATTGCGTTTGTTATAATAATCGAACACTGTAAGTCTTGTAATAATAGGACTACAATGTGTATATACAACGTGTAACGGAAACCCCATATCTATCCAAAAGAACTGAAGACAACATCTGGTATGGAGTCTCTATGCAAAGTTTCAGCTCAAAATAAGTGACTCACAGAATTGACCCCAAATTATTGGTTTCATAAGTTTCTTGAATACCGGTAATAACAAAAGTGTCACAGCACTATGAGGGTCATCACTTTCCTCGTCACTTGCCAATAAAAAGATAATTCTCTTCGTTCTTCTTAATTTGAAAAATTCGGTCTCTGGTATCAATGTATTGAAATTTCTAATAAGTTCCACACATGTAGAGATAGGATTACAAAACCCTTGCTATATCGTTTGTTATCATCCAAAGAAGCCGTGCACTCGGTATGTATATACCCTTTAAATTACACGTTGTATAACTCATTGATGTATTAAACGATACGAACGAAACGATAGTATTGATCGAGATCAAGAGTGGGCCCATCGGTAAAAAAAGGGGGGAAGATACGGTACTAGACACAGCTTTTGGTCCTACTAAACTAAGTGATTGCCCGTAGTTGGCGCTCAGTCGCGTACGGAACGTTGTTGATCACACAGCTCGAGAAATTCTCGTCTCTTCGTGTTTTTAAGGATTTTTTTGGAATAAATACGTATCAAAATGACTTCTTGTGTAGCTAAACAGTGTTTTAATTACACCAGGAAGAAAAATAAGAGACATGGGCTGTGACATGGGTCATGGGATCACTTACTACTTACTTACCTAATACATGCAATCGCATTTCATACAATGACGTATTATAATAGACGCGTCATATTCCCACAAAACACCTCTCAAAAACGGCACGAAACACACACTTAGAGAATTACTATCTAATACGTGTAAAGAAAGGGACAGAAAATAAAAGCCATCTTTAGGTACACCTGATGTTAGAGAGAGATGAATATACATATTTAGTTAACAACCTCCCCTAACGTCACGTGACTGACTTCATTCATACGCTAGCCGCCATTAGCCGTGTAGAAAAAAAAATAAAAAATGTATTTCTGTTGATATGAAATGACACATTTTGACCTCTCACGGAAGCAGTATAATTAGTGCAACGTCTGAAAACACACAAAGGCATGCTTTTTTCCTAATTTTCTTTTAAAACACATTTTTTCTTAAGATGTGTAGTGTAGCGATCGCGACACAGGTTCGTGCGTAACTAAACAGACACGAGGCACTTACCTTGATTTCAACTTGCCATTTTAGAGCGCGGACAACGTATCTATAGTTTATTATATATCTTTGATTTCATACATAATCGCAAACATTCGGCAGCTGAGGCGATTTCGCTCGCACTACAGCGCCGTCTCCTATCTCTGTCCTTGTCTATCGGTAACTGTAGGTTTGGGACTTATGATGATACTGAACACAGATGTGTAAGTTTCCGTGCATGTATTCGTGAGCCGAGCCCAAGTTTACTGATTGCAATGTTAGCGCGTAACATATCTTCCTCCTTTTAATACATCAATGATATAACTATACTAAATATAAAGGCCAATTTAATCCCTTTGTCACTGTGACCCGCGTACGTGTAGAACGCACGAGATGAAGATGGCTACTGAAACTGGCATTGGGCGCCAGTGTTGTGCTATGCGTAGAGAAGCTATAGTGATGTGCACAGTCATAATTGACTAATCTTAGTGTTGAGATTCCAACACTTGCCTAGGCATGAAGGAATTTTGACATGTTATAATGGTCACCCGTCCATGAACTGACCTGAATAAGCGTTGCTTGACCTTGAAGATTGACACGTTGCTCTTGTAGTTGTAGAAGTCAATAGTTCATCTACTTTACTAACCACTTCATTACTTCAATACGATGCTGACTCCGCCACCCCTACACCTCTTCAGACAAAACCAGGTCAAGGTTATTAGGGGAGATCTAAATACGTCTGCCGGAAAAACAGCCAAATCTATGCGCGTGATCTAAGTTAGTACCCGATAAGATTAAGATGGATTTACAAGGAAAACGACAGAAAAAAATATCACCTGAATAATGAAATATTACTTTAGTTTGTCATGTAAGTAAATATTTTCCTGTCAAAGATATTTTATTTCTACATGGGCACTTATAAAACTTCGGAAGCAATAATAAAAAAAATCTATATTAAAAAAAATGTTTATTACAAAACTGATGATACCGAACCCTTAAATCTTAGAATAATAACGCATAGAAACCTAGTACGAGTGCAAAAAGTGTGGCAACTAAAACTTAGCCATTGTGGCTAACTTTTCTCGGCAGAATGTGACCTTGAATACGGTCAGTATTCAAGTTAGAACAGAAGCTCGAAAGTAAATAATTTAATACGACCGTTTGTAGCGTAAAGGGATGTCATAGTCCCTCAGGAAAACTAAAAAAATACGTTTAATCAAATTACACTTGACAAGTAAATATACATTTTATACATTATTTTCACGTAAATCGATCATCAAACAAAAATTCTAATAACCTAACTTATCACAATTCAATGTTGCTATCAGTGAGGAAAAAAAATACCCATTTTGCTTTCTTTTGTGTTTATTTAAATATAGTTTTGGCGGCGATTATGTGTGAATCAAACTAAACTATATTTACAGCTACTACCTAGTGTTTTAAAACTAAAAGTTGCTGTTAGCTCGAAGAGTGGCATAATAAACATTACAATTTTTATTGATTATGATTTTTTTCATTTAAGTAATGTTTTCAATCATATTTTTTTATTTCATAAACAACACATACTTTTAATTGATATCAAACGATATTTTTCAAGCAATTAATAATGTCTATAATATTATTATAACATCAAACATTAACAACACATCAAACATTCCATTTCGTTTACCTTCCGTAAAAATATGTCATATAAGTCATATTATATGAAAAAACATCATATTATCCACTTTCATAACATAAAATAGGTACTTGATTTGATACAGCAACATAATAGTGCGTTTTCCCATTTTTGTGCGTAATGAGACCATTATCGGACGGTAATGGTATCACTGAAAGCTATATTTGTATGTGTTTGTGGAACGTAGATACATTCGGCTCACGCACGCAAAGAAAATTAAGTGGACACACAAAATCGCTCGTGTTTTGTTCTAGACACAGTTTTTGTTCGTTATTATTCTAAACCGGAAATGAAGAATTATTCAATTTGGTGCAGTCGTTCGGAAGTTGGATGATTATTGTTGTTTGGTGCTCGTACATACATTTCGATGGTACTATTTGATTCATGAAGTAAATAATGAAAGTTTATTATCAATAAAAGTTTAACATATTATCACTTATACGAGAACAATAACTAAAGATAATAAATAAATAACATGAAGTTTTTCATTGCCAGTTTACAGACTTAGACACAAATTAGTAACCTACTAATTTCATGCACTCATATCTCCAGATGTGATCGATTTGCAACTATATACATGCGAGGGTTTTGAATACATTGAAACAGTGTAAATTTTATTTACGTGTGAATATGGTACAAAAATAAAAGAAAATACAAAACAAATGACACCGACTACCGAAATTAAAGTTATATTTGCCTTTGTAGTGTTTTTATGTAGAAGTCGGTTCTATTTTTTGCTAAAAAAAATTTTATATAACAAAATGTTCAGTGATGTGATGACATTTCATCCATCACTCGCCATCAAACGTAAAAGTTTAATTAACTACATAAATGAAAAAAAATAATTTGAGAATTTTTTACTGTAGTTAGTTCTAGTAAGACTGGTGAGCTAGTACCTGGGTGCTACGTTGACTAATTTATTTATGTTAACTGAGTTTTATGTTCGTTCGTTATTTGTTCATTAAAGCCTTAACTGCAATGTAACACAGCATGCATTTTCACGATCTGAAAGGAGGAGCTTTTTTTTTTTTATCGTGGTAAAATTATCAAATAAGTCCTCCCACCCCGGGCAGGGTGGGAGGGACTGTCAGACTTTTACTGACTAAAATCCACGGTGCTCCTTCAATAACCCTTTACGTACCGGGGTCACGGTAATGGGATGAGTCCCACGACCCCGGCAGGCTTCGGCCCTCTACGGGGGGGCCTCGTCATATTGCTGACGCTCTTTGAGGCGCGCGTGGAACACAACGCGCCGTCGACCCGGGCATGGTCCATGGTCGGACAGCGAGTTCCCCTTTACTCGCTGTCCGCATGCTCGCGCCTACGGTGGCCGGAGATCGTCGGCTGACGTCCGACGCCGTGGGCGTCTACCACTGCGGCTGGGCTGGAGGGAGGACGCCATTCTCTCCCTCACGCGGCCCGCCTCCTCCTTCGGAAGCATGACTGCTTCGCAGAAGGAGGCGACCGCTTCCCACTCCCTCTCGCCCCGCAGCATGGCCTCGACCAATGCCGGGCGCGAGAGGTCTCCGCCTATTGCCGCCGTGAGGACACGTCGGTGCTCTGCCCAAGCGGGGCAGTCCTGCACCGTGTCCGACTTTGTCCTCAGGGCGACCCTCGCAGTGGTGACAACCAGGCGTTTGTTCCTTTCCCATCAGACACAGGTACCTCCCGAAACTTCCGTGTCGAAAGGAGGAGCTTAGTGCTAAATAAAAACAAGTACACGAGTTGATCTTACAACGTTGCTAACAACGTTTGCTAAGGTCTGTCTGTAGATGAATGATCATTTTAAAATATCGAGTTTCCTCTGTGCTTTCGCAAGCACAATCAACCTTTGGTCACAGCTATCATTTGTAAATATTTGACAGTGTGAAGTGATGGGTGGTCGTTACGGATACAACTCATCAATCACCCATGGCCCCACCGACATCATGTCACCGAATCGCAAGGAGACGGCAGCGGACACAGCGCGTGCGCTAACACCGCAGTCGCTTCTTGACTCCTTTACAAGTTTCCTCGTGTTGTCCTTCTGTGCCTTTCCTCCTATTCTGGGACGGCCTCTATCGTACGACCCCTCTCGTGAGTCCGTAAACCACAGTACGTCCTTCGCTGCCCGTCCCCGCACTTACTCCTCTCGCTCCAGCCCGCTCCTGATCTTATGCCATGCATGCGCAAAGTCTCTCAGCCGCCGGAGGTTAGCCTCCAAAGCCATGAGGTTGCCATAATAGACCGGTACATCCTCCAAGCGTGTGATTCCATCCATCATCTTGCATCGCTATTCCTCGTACAGGGGACATTGCCACAGAGTGTGGATAATCAGAAGCCAGAAAAGCTAATACCAGTCTTGAACAGGGCTATCGTCTTTCCCAGCCTGTGGAGCAGGTTGGAGAAGTCGGATAGGGAGTCGTTCCATATCAATCACTAGTACAGAGCCGCATTCGGTTACATTTATTTATTTAAACTTGTACAATAGTGATGCATGGGCGGACGCGGACTTAATGCAATAAGGCATTCTCTACCAGACAATCTTTGGGTTAAAAGACCACAATGTGGTAGGTAGAGGTTACATTGGAAGGTAACTCCAACAAGATTGGGAAAAATACTTAGCAGATGATAATGCGTTTTCTCAATCTGAGGACTTAATCCGGAATCCTACCCCATTAAAAGCGCTTGAACTTCTCTCTGAACTAACGAGGCGTTATTTTTGATGTGTTCATTAATCAATATAAAGGGTTACGTACGTGACATATGATCCGCGGCGTATTTTCATGTCAGACAAAATGAAGTACCTAACATAAAATTAAATGATGCGCAAAAAATCTATCTCACAAAGTAGGTTGTTTTGTGAGGAATCCACTGTACATATTTGTTTGCCCGCGGGTACACATGTAGTCGTCGTATGACCACCGTATCTCGCTACTAAATACGCTACAAACTCAGATCAATATTAGTTTGGTCCGACGGACACGGCATTCACTAGGCAAAAATGCCGAAAATATATCTTTGTTCAAGATTTAGTTTAGTTTAGCTTTGACAAGAGGAGCTAGTGGCTAAATAGCCACGCGAGTTGATCTTTGAGGTTAAGCATCACTTGCCGAGGTCGTTCTGAAGATGGGTCACTGCTTTTTGGTTTTTATTGATAATAGGCTCGCGTTTGACCACGATCTCACCTGATGGTAAATGATGATGTGGTCGAAGATGGTGCACACTTACCTAAAAGTAACCTATTCACTGTTGACTTAAAGACTATCTTTAAATGTCGAGATTCTTCATCAATTTCCATGGTGGACATCCCACCCATACGCATGAAACGTTTTGGTAATACTTTCATTGTGCGTACTGCTAAGGAGTGGAATTTCCTGCCGTAGTCTGTGTTTCCCGATAGCTATAATCTAGGTGTCTTTAAGTCAAGAGTGAATAGGTTATTTTTAGGTAAGCGTGCTCCATCTGCGACCACATCATCACTTACCATCAGGTGAGATGGTGGTTAAACGCGAACCTGTGGCCGAATCAAAAAAAATTCATCTCACATCATCAACATCTTTAACAGTTGTCACGGGTAGTCAGAGCCAAAATATCTAGCACTGTTCTTGCCAAGGGGTAAAGTGTTACTACTGGATACTGGAGTGGTGAGGATAAGATAGGCAATGGCTGCATTTAAAACACTAGTACTTAGCTACATCCGGTCAGCCTGGTAAACAACCCTAACAAAATTGAGAATAGACTAAGTAGGTGATGATAAGCTTCACTACATAGTATAAAACAAAGTCGCTTCCCTGTCTGTCTGTCCCTATGTATGCTTAGATCTTAAAAACTCCGCAACGGACTTTGATGCGGATTTTTTAATAGATAGAGTTATTTCTGAGGAAGGTTTTAGTGTATAGTAAGTTAAGGTTTTGTGTAGATTGAATGAAATACGACGATATTACTTCAACATGTCGGAAAAAATTAAGCCTATCGGGAGCTTTAATCGAAAACGCTGCAAAAACCTTTTGAGTTATAAAAATACAATGTATAGTGGGATTGTTTCTCTTTTGTAGATCTACAAAAAAGTCCGCGATGGCATATGTCTATCTCCCAAAAATAACCAACAATAACCATTTTATTCTTTTACAAATTACATTAAAATGATGGGTTGTTTACGAATCTTTTTTTAACAGTGCAGTATTATTTTTATAAGCAAATATAAAGTTTATTACCAGAGCGAAGCCGGGCCGGGTCGCTAGTTGTTAATATCCAGCCTTTAATAATAGCATAATATTCCCATTGTTAGGACACAGGTGTCCTCTCCATGATAGTAAATGTATCAATGGGCCAGTGACAATTGGGGAATGTCACAGGCTTCCAGACGATATTCTCCTTCACTGCTTTGAGTACAATGGTGTTGATGGTGTTGATGCTAACTACACAAAGTAATGTACTTGCCCGAGTTCCAATCCATGACCTACATCTTATTAAGGCAGCCCGTGCGGACTAGGCATTGGTCTTAAAGGCGTGTAGGAAAACATCATAATAATGATACTTTAACATAAGCAATTAATTCATAAGGAAATGTTACTTATTTTGAAAAATGGCTATAAATAACAACTTCCATGTCATTTTTTTTGAACATTTAAAATAAATCAGGCTGGTGTAGGCATGCTGTAGTTAGCTAGATTACGATATTTTGAGTAGAATCACTGAAACAAACTCAATTGTCAACGTCTTTTTCAGCAGATCAGTAGATATACGTAGACGATATGATAAAGAGCACCCCAGAAAGATGAAGTGTTCTGTTATGAATGTTTCACTACATAAATACCTAATAGTGATGACAGGACGCATTTGAGTGTATAATTTAGGTGGGTGGCCGTAATAGTACAGTCTACTGAGTATTCACAATACTTTAGATGTGCACTTTCATGATTAACTTCGAAAAATAAGGCTAAGCGACCATAATTTTGGTCCATTAATTTATAGCTAACTACGGTCCCAGAAAAGTAACATATTGTATTCATTTCTATAATCCCTAATAAAACATTCCTTTGAATACCGACCAGTTTCCATGTTAGTATTGAAAAAAAGCAGTCTGCATTTCATCAAAGAGTTCTGAAATATTTTCTGAATTGTGGAGTGTGCTTTTAAAGCGTGGCATAAGTAGCTATAAAGCTTTTCGCTCGCTGCGAACCATAGGATTCGCTGTGTGTACAGTCGATTGCGAGCGACCGCGAGAATCGGACCGACAGCGCGTCGCCCCGCAAAGTTCACGCGAGGAACACGGCGTTCGGAATCTGAAAGTACAACATCGTTATTTCGTCTAGTTTTTTTTTGTTACTGTGTTCGGATATTTCATGTTCCAGTGTTTGTTTTGTTTAAAAGTGACTAAAAGTTCGGAGTTTACTTGTTTCTTTCAGTTCATTAGAGTGTGCGAAAGTTTATTTTATAGAATAAGAGATTTTTCCATAAATATTCAGTTTGATGTGTTGGTAATTATAATTACAATGTATAAAATTGGAGTGTTTTTGAGTTTGTAAAATCAGTGATTGTGTCAGTGTAAGTGATTACAAACTTCAGCAAGTCTTCAAAAAGTACGTACCTAACTATAAACTTTAGCTTTTCATAGGTATTTAATATCTATTTAATAAAAACTTTGATATTACAATAGTGTAATTTACTGTATTTACATAAATAATTTCGGTTAATTTTTCGCTTCATCAATGAAGCCAGAAATTATTGGAAATTTCTTCTACAATGCAAATGTAGCGCTGTATGAAATGCAGAAATTACACTTTTCCCTTTTTTGGTAAAATTAAATTTGTTGTAGACAAACGTTGTTTAAATAACTATTACTCTTTTTATTTGTGGTTGTTAGTTATCCAATTAAATTTTCAGAATCAATAAACATAATATTTATATGATAATAAAACCAACTATTAACACTTGTTATCAAAGTAAAAAATGGATGCAAAATCAAATCTTACATATTTGAAAAAGTGATCAAGTGAATTCAGGTGATCTAAACAAAATATTTTTTTTACACCAACCAAATCAGACCAGATCTAACAAAAATATGTACAAAAATAATATTGTTCAAATATTATTTTTAAAACTGTATCTAAGTGTACTTAAATACCTCCGAATCGCTATTTACAATTTTAAAAAAATATTTGAGGTTTACCCTTTATATTATGAATTGATGCTTAATAAAATCTCACAAAAGAAAAACGTTAGAGATTTCTATAAAGCCAACCACTTGTGGTTCGTACAATGATGAAAAGTACGAAAATGGTTTAAGCAGACTTACAACAAAGAATTTTAAAACGTAACAACATGAATAACTAGATTGTAAAGCTGTTTTTATTGTATATATTGAATTTTTAGAATAAAAGTAACCTAACTTAAAAATTAAAATTTTTGGGGTTGAGCAAGAATATTTTTAGAAGTATAAAGCGGAAAGTTTGTTTATTTAAATGCGCATATCTTCGAAAGTACTGCGTGGATTTGTATGAAATTTGGTGTGGAAGTACCTTGAAGCTTGAGAAAGGTAAGCATTTTAAATTCTGTTACGTTTTTATCGTGATAAAGTCAACGAGAGCGAAGCTCCACGCAACTGCTAGTATTTTTAGAAAAGCAATGAACGTATATATAATAAATATACATGAATTACTTGATTTGAAGTTGCAGGATTTCAAAGGTAGGTCATTTTCATTCTAAGAGTAAGTTTACGTTAACTTTGTCTACTTGTTCACGAAATTTATAATAAAGTCTATTTATGTTTATCAATAAAATCAAATGCTATGTGTTTAACGTGGGTAGCTATGTGTCAGTTTGTGACATCGTAGCTCCAAAACTGTGAACAAAAAAAAATTAAATTTTTTTTCATCTTGAAAAACAAACGAGTAGTAGTGATTTGCCGGTTCTGGCGCACCAATCCCGTGGCTCACCGGTTCTGGCGCACCACCGCTTCTGGCGCAATCGCGGTCCAGGGCGTTTCAAACGTAAAAAAAAAAAAAAAAAAAAAAAAAAAAAAAAAAAAAAAAAAAAAAAGGTTTTGGGGTCCGCTGATCACGTTTCTGCAATCCGTTTTCGCGTAAGATGCATGGTTCCGGAGATACAGAAATCAATTAACAACAATCTGTTTCATTTCCGGTGACCCGAAACCCTCATTATCGACTTTCATTGTTCGCCTTTTCTTATCTATTGTCCGTGCGTCCGGCCGCTCACCCTCATTAGGATTGCATTGACGTATGCATGTATTACTCATTGTTACTGCTACTGCTATTGTATACTTTTATTGTTCATAAACCATTGCTTACTTTGCTATTCGGGATCATCAAAACGGAATCAATAAAACACATGCGTCATTAACAAATTTTATTTTTATCTACAAAATATGAGCGGAACATCTCATCCACTAAAATATCGTTGTACAGTGTGTTCCCTGTAAATATGTTTGTAAAACTATGCATTGAACATCCCTGAAACTTATATAGCAAATACATTAAGCAATATTCACCACAAACTGAAGTCCAATCATTCTGAATCCTATCAATACTCCAGCCCCATCTTTTACAATTCCTTTTCAAAAACTCGAGATGATATCGCGCAGGTGTTCGCCCATAAGAATCAAAATATTGACCGATGCCATTCGTATCGATATGTACAGCTACCCAGTGTGAACCTGGCTTATCATCCGCATCCAAATTGCATATTATATACGTTGGTGCATGGGTATACATAGGGAGTCTATTAGCAGCATAAACATTATTTTCTAGACTGGGATGAATCTTTTTCAGATGTTTTTGTACTTCTAGTGTATCCATGATATAGCATATTATTACACTACCAATCTATTCAATGGTTGTCATAGGAATGTTCAATTATAGTGATTTGTAAATATTAAATCGCATTATTTTGTAGCACTCACAAAACAGGTTGATGCCAGCAATGTGAGATAAGTTTGTTGACTCATAGAGTTACTATCAGTTTCCGGAGGAACGTGAGATAATTTTGGTGATTCATAGAGTTACAATCAGTTTCGTTGTATTTAGGAATTTGTTTTAGATAAGAATGGTGCTATATAAGATCCTACCATTGCAGTCATGCAGTCAGTCTATGGTCGTTTGACCGCAGTGGATTGTATACGTCTACCAATACTACGTTTGTGTTACTTCAACGCATCAATGGCCATGGAGGTAAGTGTTTATTCTATTGACAAACTTACTTGTATTCTTGTTGTTGTTTCCTAACGTGTGTGATTAAGTGTAAACAAATTGATATTAACATGATAACTGTCTTGTTGCAGAAATCATTCAACTTCGATGAAAATACCTATAAACAGTATTACTACTCACCGCTCTCCCCTCAACATGAAGAAGAGAACGATGACATCGTTATTAATAACACATGCGATGGTGGAAAAAGGAAATCACAACCGATTGATCATTTTTTTGAAGTGGCACCAAAAATAAAAAAGAAGAAACTGTTATCGTCAACCGTGGCACGAGCCGCTAGAGATGGTGTATCATACATTTCTAGTAATTCTGACGACGGAGACCAAGCGACGCATCTCATAAAAATTGAAATGTACGATATGAAGAAGCTATGTAAGATTCCAACTACTGATCATTGGAAACACGCTACCACGAGGATTAAATATTATGTAAAGAATAATAAGGATAGCATCTACGACAGCACAAACGGGCTCGTATACAACATTACAAAGACAATAGCAGAAAGTGAAAAAGTTAAAAAATACTTTTTTAACAATGACACCCATTAGTTGATTAGTGAATGTGATTCTGTTTACTTAAATTACTTCTGTGTACTCATTAGATTCTACCTGACTCGTCATTAATAACACATGCGATGGTGGAAAAAGGAAATCACAACCGATTGATAATTTTTTTTTTGAAGTGGCACCAAAAAATAAATAAGAAGAAACTGTTATCGTCAACCTTGGCACAAGCCGCTAGAGATGGTGTATCATACATTTCTACTAATTCTGACTACGGAGACCAAGCGTCGCATCTCATAAAAATTGAAATGTACGATATGAAGAAGCTATGTAAGATTCCAACTACTGATCATTGGAAACACGCTACCACGAGGATTAAATATTATGTAAAGAATAATAAGGATAGCATCTATGACAGCACAAACAGCCTCGTATAAAATATTACAAAGACAATAGCAAAAAGTGAATAAGTTAAAAAATACTTTTTTAACAATGACACTCATTAATCGATTAGTGAATGTGATTCTGTTTACTTAAATTACTTCTGTGTATTCATTAGATCCAAGGAGGTGTCGTCTTGTGGTGCTGAGAGAAAAACAAGATTAGAAGGAAGAGATGAGTGTGGCATACGTGAACAGATCACTTCATTGAAAAGCAAAACTACAAAACTGATTGGAGAAGAAAAAGTGAAGAATATGCAGTACCCAAGAGCTGAATATCCATTTTTCAGTTCAAAATCTAGACGGTTGTTCAGTTTCGGAGACTGGCCACTCGTTATGAAACAGAAGCCTGAAGATCTTGCAGAAGCCGGTTTCTTTTATACTGGTCATGAAGACAGGACCAAGTGTTTCCATTGTGGTGGCGGTTTAAAAGATTGGGAAGATGATGATGATCCTTGGCAGCAGCATGTTCAGTGGTTTAGTCAGTGTGCTTATGTAAAGTTTAAACTCGATCAGTGTTCTGTATAAGATTGAATAGGGTGTTTATAATGAAATAAAAAAATAGTATATTGCATATAATTTGTTTTATTTAATTTTATAATGTTTCCTTTAGTTACATACACATAACCTTAACTACTATAGTCTACAGTAACATTTCTATTTTTATCTATTTCAATAATATTATCAAACTCAGCATAAACAATACAGTTAATTGTTTGTATTAGTGAGGATTCAAATCGTACTTCTAATCTTACACTACCATGCTTTATGAGATTCCAATGAGCTGATGAGTTAGCTGATAAATCAGGAGTTAAATCAAATGCTAAAAGACAGTAACCTTTAGCATACTGTTCACGAGAGATTGCATTTCCTTCATTTAGAAAGTGAATACCAGTCCCCGAGAATAGAGTATGATATGCTGATGTAAATATATTATTATTAAAAGATGGTTGCAAAGCTTTTGAAGGTATTTGTTGACCATCAATATATAAGCTGAAAGAGTTAATACCATAGTTTTCAAAGTTAAATGGATTTTTAGTAAGCGAACCATTAAATGCAGAATTGTTTACAAATCCAATAATACATCTTTTGGGTACCTGTCCTAAGAATATATTATCAAGAGTTTTTCCTTGAACACCTGATGGAATTGTTAAAACTTTAACTTCAGCACGAGTAATAGGATATTTAGCAGTGGTAGAAGCTAAAACTTTCTGATGTGCGATTAATACACTTGGATTAATTCGTGCTCTTCGAACAATAAGAGTTGCGTCTGTAATGCAAACTTTAAACTTTACATCATTTGACCCAGCAATTAAATTAAAACTCTCTCTTGATCGAACTAATTTTACACTCATTTCAACGCCATTCATTAAAAATTTATCTTGATTGAAAATGTCACCATGAAGATGACCAATCATTTCTATTTCCCTACTTTCATTAACTAATTCCTGTCTTTTAACAAATCCTATGTTTTTACCATCTGTGGAATCCATTTTTCCTGCTGTATCCTCATACCAAAGGCTACAAGTAAGATGAGATTGTTTAGCAGCAGGAGCATAGTTTAAAAGAGTTTCCATGTATGCTCGATAGGCATAGGTATTATTAGGTGGTGATACAAGTTTTTGGTTTAAATAAACATCAAGTTGACTAAAAAGTGAATGCAGCCAATTATTTACAGGTGCTACTGCGGTAGCTGATATCAAGTTTGATGAATCTTGATTTAATACTTTTGCCTTTATCTGGAGTAATGTATGAGACAAATCTATGTAGTCATCGCCTGTTCCAGGAACTTGAAACTCGATAGGTCCATCATCAGCAAGAGACGAAATTGGTTTATAGTGAATCCACAATCCATTTTCAATGCTTGTTTGTGTAGACGGTAATGCAAATAAATCTAATTCTGACTTAACGCACTCACAAGAATGATTATGAAGGAAAGACATATTTAATTTGAAAATATATCTTCGATGTTTTTTGGTTTTAGACCAAGTTTTTTCGTAGCTTTCACTTTAGCAGTTAGTGGTGGAATGAACGATGCCAATCGTTTTCTTTTAGTTATATATCCAGATCCTGTCATGTTAAATCGATCAATTTTGTTATCAGCCTTTCGTTTTAAGTTCGTACTAACTTGTTTAAGACGATCTTTTATTGAGGCTTCCATAGGACGCGCTTGAACCATATCCGATAAAAGTCCTACTCCAGCGTTTAATGCCTCCTTACCAACCACTCGAACACCACTTGAAAGTAAAGGTAAAACTGATCTAAATAACCCTCCTAAGAAGCTCCCAATACCATGACCGCGTTGGTATGGTGAACCCTTATAAATTACACCAACTCCTGATCCAGCTTGATGTGAATAATAATTTTCATATGGACATTTATGATGATCATGAGGAGAATACATTATTATAATTTGTGGAAATGTAGTTTAATACACACGGTTCCAAACTGGAATGGTATTTTTTGTCCTGTGCTCGATCTTATATCTATTTCCAGCGTATCGAACTCTCTTCGCATTACAGGTAAGTAGTGAGGTGGAGAGAAAACGTGCATTTTATTCGCACCATAAATGTATTTTGAAGGATCTAATGAAATGACTCTTAATAGCGGAGTCATAACATCACCCACAATCTGAGGATCGATAATGTCACAATATAGAAATAGTTGAGATGGTAACCCTAAGTGTAAATTAGCAGGACACTTCCCAAAATTTCTGTCTAGAAGATTTGTATTTGGTTCATAACCCAGTTGTAAACTTAATTTGGGTGATAATGTTACGGATGTTATATTTTTATCCAAAACAGAAATAGACACAAATTTTGTTATTTCATCATAACGAAATTTCAAGTTCTCTCTGATACCATTTAACGCTCTTAAAATATGTTCAACGTTATCATAGTTGGTAGCCGGAATATGTTTTTTGTAGTACACTGTTGATGGTTTATCTTCATTAGGCATTAACATGGTTTTTGTAATGTACACAACATTTTCATGATCTTGAACAGTAAACATGGTGCATGGATATTGAAACTCGACAACTCCAACCGACCATTCACCTTCTAATTTCATAGCTTTTGGTAATTTTGTTGAAAAATTTGTGGTCTTGTTATCAGGAAAGTATTCCATTGAACTATTGCTGAGCAAAGTTAAATAAAAACTTTCTTTATTCATATTTCTTTTAAACTAGAAGCTAAAATCCAACTGTTAAATTTATCTGGATAACCTTTCCACTTCACTAATACTTCTTTTCTGTTACCCGAATAACGAGTACCAATTATTTTATCTATTTTATATTGTGAGGTGGGGTTGTAAGTGACCTTCTGTAATTCTCTTTCATAAAAAGTACCAACTATTGCTTCATCTTGTAAATCTGTTATTGTATAAACAACCCATGGAGATCTATCAATTATTGAAGATATAATAAATATTTCATCACTCCAATTTGATTCATATCCTTTTTGGAAAACATGTTTATATTTAGTTATTCGAACATAATCACCCACATTGAAATTTGGTTTTGGATTTTCTAAAGAAAGTTTGTTTGATCCTCTATTATAAAGATTAGTCCAAACTGTCATAATATTGGCGGAACTTACATCACATGGGCACATCTTAATACTAGAGTGAATGCTGTGATTATAAGAGTATATTAAATCCTGTAAAACATCTATGTATCTATAAGTATTGTTATGAGTGAAATAACGCCACATTTTCATTTTTAGAGTTCTTTGAAATCGTTCAACAATACTAGCCTTAATATCAGGATTGTTAGTGGTATAGTAATTTATCTTTTTGGATTTAAAGTATTTTTGTACATCTTTTGAAACAAATTCTGTACCTTTATCAGATTGTATGTGAGTAGGTGTGGAATTACTTTCAGTAAATATACTTTCAAAACATTCTTTAGTAGTTTCTGAGTTTTTCTTTTTCATTGGTCTTGCAAAAGCATATTTACTAAATACATCAATAACACAAAGTATATAGTTGAAACCATCATTATATTGAGAATAAGTTCGCATATCACTTAAATCAGCTTGCCACAGTTCATTAATATTTGATAGAATGTACCTATTACGTGGAAATTTTTTCCGACTGGGTTTATGTAATGTATATGTTTCTTGTGATTGTAACCATTCCTTTACTTGCTTTTTATCCATTTTACCCTTCATGGCTTTTGATAGTTTATCAATACTACCAAAACCAGCGGGGTTAGATGGATCATAATAAATCCTGTTAATTTCTTCTAGTACGGGGTCCATTTTTCCCAATCGAGCTTTTTACGTATTTTAGTTATAGATCTTTTATCTCCACTGCTCGGTGTAGAAAACTCTTGAACTTCAATCTCAGAGGTTTTGTTCAGATCTTTTGCTTGAAGTTGGTTAATAAACTCACATCTCTTTGGATTTCCAATATAAGTAAGTGGTACTTTAATATCTTTTAATGCTTTAGCAAATCTATCCCACCCTATCGGATCACTTCTTTTTAAGGGTCTTAGTGAATCATTTATTAAATCAACAATATTACTTCCAGGAATTTTTTCATTATCAATTATGACTGTGCCTTCATTATCCCAATGTATTTTACTTTTACTTGTTCCAATTAAGTTTAATAATGACTCACCTTTTTTATTATATGTTTTTGGTATTAAACTGAGTATTTGAGTTGGTGTGTAAAGTGGATTTGTGTCATTTTCTTTACTTTTAATGGATCCTTTCTCATCCAACAAAGATTCAGCATCAACTGAACTTTTTAGATCTCTATCTTTATTTTTAAAACCAATTTTAGATTCATTTGAATCTTCATTAGATGTATCAGAATAAATTGGTAATCTGAGTGGTTGACGATCCTCTTCGGTAAAGTGAAGGTATCTTTGTAGTGTTTGTAAATATAACATCCACTTCTTGCGGTCTTCCGTCTTACTATTCATAATATTTTGCATTTCAATATCTAATCGAGACAAATTACTATTAACCTTATTTTCTTGTTTTAATTTTTCAATCAATCCAGGTTCAATAAGTATCATTTTCTTTGCATTTTCCATGTTAACTGGCTAGTCCACTTACTAATCCACTCAATATTGCACCTAATATTATTGGTAAGAAAGCCCCTCCTTTTTGTATGATTATATTTTTTCTTAGTTTATGTTTACACTTATGCACCAGTTTACGAAGTATATTTTTGTGTTTATTCAATTTTTGTTTATCTTGATCTTTAAGAGGTACCTTTCCTTGTAAAACGTTATGAATACATTCACAAATACAGTTTATTTCTTCTTCATCACATGTTTTAAGTAACGCTCTTTGATATTTTGGTTTAAGCGTATGCAAAGCGCTTAGCAAATGTTTATGCGTTGTGAGTCGACGATGCATCATTTAGAAATGATTTGAATTGTTTGATTCTTGGTGTATTTAAACTCTTTTGTGGGGACGTAGACTGTACAGTGTCCATTAAATGGGAAGACATTTGTCTTGATACGACAAAAATCATTGGTATTCTGTTTTAAATCAACCATTAAATATCCATGCGCTTCTAAAGTTGCATCCCTATAGGCATCTTCAATGAATTTTGGGTTGTCTGGTGACACTTGTCGTGCTAAATATCTTATTTGAGTTTTATCTCGAGGGTTTTTAAAATATATTATATAACTTGAGTTTAAAGAAATGTCTCTTTGACCTTTACCCTGATGAAATAAATTTTGTGTTAAATAAAATACACTCAGATTCCTGTGATGACTACCTTTTGTAAATATATCCACAATTCTTCCATCAGACTCTCTCATTAGATCATCAATAATAACAAGATGTGGGTTTTCACCATCAAACATATTAAGATTTGGAATTCCTTGATGATAGTTAACATTTGGTAAATTATATAAAGGTTGCATTTCATCAAAGCACCATGTGATCTGATTAAAATCACAATTACATATTTCTTTAACTGATTTTATGAAATTTGTTACAAAATTTGACTTCCCACATCCACTTGGTCCTGCCACAATAGCAGTAAACGGATGGATAAAGTGAAACATTTCACACGTCTAGAGTTCAAAGGGAGGAAATAAAAAATGAAAATTATGTTGTAAAAATTAAATATATATATTGCTAAAATTATTACTTATCAGAACTTTACAATCTTCTCAAATGTATGTTCACCGTTTTATTATTACTTAGATATCATTATTTACAATCGAATAATTAAAACTAACACAATTAGTACATCAGAATTTTACAATCTCAAATTTAAACCTACAAATAAAAACCACAATTTTCTTACATGATTTACAATCAAACAATACATTTTAAATATGTAATAAACTATTATATAACATTATAGTAATATCATAATTTTACAATCAATATAAATTTTGTATAGGTACAGAAGTAAAAGTAAAAAGTATCAACACTTAACGTAATTTATAATGTCCCCAAGCCAATGTATCAATGTTGTTGTCCATAATACATCGTTTGCTATCATTATATGATAAAGATGCTTTATTTATTTTTTGTGTAAAAATAGTGTGTTTGATTGACTTAAACCGAAGCATACTACAATATTGCACATTTTTATTAAACAAACACGATTTGTAATTTTCCATATTCATTTTTTTGGTAACACTTTTGTTAACCCCTTTTGCCTTTGCTATAAATTTATCTTCTACTTCCAAGGCATACATTTTTGATCGCAACCCTACAAATTCCTTCAACACTTTACCATTATTCTCGTCTTTAAAAAAACCTAACTTCTTTTTATTTAATTTTGGATAATCATAAATATTATTTTCTGGATAGTCTGATGTATCAAAATAGTGAAGTAGGTCAGGTTTTATATCCTCATACAAATTATCTGTAAAAATTTGATATATCAAACTATCGGTATCGGTGTACAATAACTTAATTTTGTTATTAAACTTTTTAACCATGTAGTTATAATGAAATTCGTACATAAGGGTCTTAGATATATCTAAAATACAAAATCCTAAATAAATTGGCTTATCATAAATCAATTTTGTTTTTCGTAATTGTATTGCGACTAAATGTTCTGAAAATATTGATAAACTATGGAATTCTGGTTTTGCAATCAATTCCTGAGCACCTAAAACTTTACCACGATTATCCCAGTGAGTTAGTAGTTTAACGTTTACTCTTTTTTCAATATTTTCCATTGTCTTACCGAAGACAGAATTGTTCATTAATTTAAAAAAGTCTTTTTCAAAGTTTGATTTAGCTAACGTTCTCAAACTAGTATTTAAGTCTATGTATTTCTTTAGCCAAGAACTCTGTTTAAATTTTAAAATTCTATGTACTTTAATTAATTTAATTCCCATTTCAATGCATTGTTTTAAATTCCTGTAGTGAATGATGTATTTATTTTTATTATTTAAATTAGGAACTAATTTAGTTTCTTTAGTATTACCCACACATATGTTTTCAGGACATAATGGAAAGTCAGAATGCAAATTATGAAGTTCATCAGGATATTCCAAATCAACTTCTAAAACATAACCAAAATCAGACGTATCCAACACATTATAATCTGTATTACAATTTATCCATTCGAAACCACCAACAGGAAGGGATTGGGACATTGCCCAACCATATAAATTATTCGCATCAAAATATGTTAGATATGAATTAGGTTTTTCACCATCATAATCCTCCATGAATTTATTATTTGCTCTAGCAAAACGATTGCTACACTGAGATACACCCCCTCTAATACCAGCTTTAAAAAAAGCAATTTTGTCATAGTCCGTTAACAATTCTAATTCTATTTTCGTAAATTTTAACATTGCATCCCAACTTAAACCTGGAGCAGTATAGTAATGGGCAGGATCTAATCCATAAGTTTTAATACAAAGCTTTCTGAAGTTTTCGAATATATCGGTCAAAAGTAAAACATCAGTTTTTAAATACAAATCGGAATAATCAGACATACTACTACACTTAAAATGTTGCCAAATATCTTTTGCATGATTATAATCATCGTTTGAAATATTTGAATCTGTGAGTGAACTATAAAACTGGTGTTGATCAGGAAGTGACGGATGTTTCAAGCAATCACTATTACGCATAAATTCATAAGGATAAATACCTTTCCGTCTTAAACGTAAAAAATCTTCATTAATAGGATAGTTTCTTTTTAGTTCTTTAAACTGATCGTCATTAAGATTTTTAGCTAGCTGATCTAAACTACATGATAAAAATTTCAATGAATCTACGAATCTTAAACTTACAGGTTGATTATTTATTGTTAACTGTTTTGAAAATGATATGTATCGTTCTTTATTTTGTGGAATAACTTCAACTTTGCCATCATCGAGGTTTAATGCATGGACAATAAAATGAGCATCGTAGTGACCGAGGTTATGTAAAAATATTGGAACATAACGAGGGGTTCTGTACTTAGAACTACACACTTGATGCGCAACACCCCTAAAACTGCCAGTGTACCAATCAAAATCGTAAAAAGGATCTTCATTTAACTGAGTTTCACAAATATGACAAATGTTTGAATTTGAAATTTTAATTTTATCTTCATCTGATAATGGAACGGGACATTTTTGGAAACAATTTTTTTTAACTATTGTTTTCACATCTTCACAAAGGCGATTCATAAACACTTGTGCACAGTTTGGCCCACTATACGTCTCATATTTTGATAATCTGTCATCATATGAACATTTAATGTAATATCCGAAACTATACACTTCATGTTTTTGAATATTAATTGTACTAGGCTTGGATGGATCGTTACTACATGATTCTATTGGGTTCAAAAATGCTTCAAAGTCTGCATAAACCACAAAAGGCATTTCCAACTTTTTCACGAATTTATCAAATTTTATTTTATTATTTGATGTTGCTTTACCGAACCAATCCTTTTTGGAATCCTTACCGTTTGGTAATTCCGTACAAATGTGAGCGCAATCATATTGTTGATGGTTATTAAGTCTTTCCTCTGATGGGAAATGAAGTAAACATGAATCGCATATATAAACTGCGTGATGATTACTTGAGATTTGTGAGCTAACTAACCGCGATAACTTTTTAATATAACAGTAATGATTGTTAGTACCATTCGATAAATATAGTAGGTTGATATGATTAGGTGTACGACATTTTGTTAAATATAAAGGACCTACAACTGAATTACACTTTTTTTCTTTATTATACTCTAAACCAAAAACATTTATACTAATATTGTTTAATTTCTCTACTTTTGATATATCTACAATTTTAACCGGAAAAGAAATACCAGTAAATTTTAGTTTATTTTCATGAATTGCGTATGATGTTACGCGATCTACACTTTTACATACAGGATATAAACCGGAGAGTAATGCCCATTTGAAACACATATTATCATTATTTTTAACATTGATTACAGCTTTTTTTAATTTAATATCCTGAGGAAGATCGATATATGAACTACCACGTAAGGGGTTGAATTTGTTAACATTCATATCTATGTATTTAATTTGATTAAGACTCCAACCACTATCTTTTTTTTCAAATTGACAAATTTTACCAACAACAGTGTCTATTAATGATGAAAAAAATATATTTAAGTCATCACCCTGACAAATTATGTAATTAAACGTTTGAAAATCAAATGTATTTTTAATATCTTTAGTTTGTTGTATGAAATCAGCATGCAATATGAAGTTTATTTTAAAAATTGTATGTTGTTGAATACATTCATTGATTAAAAATAAGATATCAATTTTTAATGAATTTAAAAACGATTCCGGTGTTTCAAAATATTGCCCCGATTGAATTGTTTTACTATTAATTCTATATGTTAAAATTCGGTTGCCAAAAGCGGTTTCAACAACTGTAACATTTGCTAGTGAATTATGTGATTTTAAAAGATTATTTTTGTGAACATTGCTTTTTAAATGGTTATTTAGATACCTTTTATTAATAAAAACATGACATGTGTCACATTCCACCTTATTGTTGTCCACGTTATTTGTTTCAGTCGATGATGTAGAAGCTCCTTCATCAAATTTTGCTTTCTTGGGAACCTTATTTTCGTCAGTAGTGATACCTCGTTTGATACCTCTTCCAACTTGTGGTTGACTGTAACAAAACAGCAAGAAAATTATTAGACAAATCTTAAAATAAAACAATACAACAATAATCTTTCTTATTGAGTTTGTACTTCTAATACTTACATCAACGCTGTTTCAACCATCGCACAGTGATTATACAACTCATCATCATACGATGAATCAAACAGTTCACACTTCTCCATTTCATCACAAACTTTAGGCAGCTCCTGATCGAATTCGTTGATGAATAGTTCCATATTCTCTTCCATGGGTGCGGAAAAGAAAGCACTGGTACACACTTCACTGAAGTTTTCCATCTTTATAGCAAAGAAGAAATTAGGTAGCACAGTAAGTAACAGTTAAGTGTTGGTAGACAAACCGATACCCAATTTCAAATAATGTTCAAGATTTCAAATAATGTTCATTACATAGAGTCTAGCAAAGGATTAGAAAGTCAGGTAGAATCTAATGAGTACACAGAAGTAATTTAAGTAAACAGAATCACATTCACTAATCAACTAATGGGTGTCATTGTTAAAAAAGTATTTTTTAACTTTTTCACTTTCTGCTATTGTCTTTGTAATGTTGTATACGAGCCCGTTTGTGCTGTCGTAGATGCTATCCTTATTATTCTTTACATAATATTTAATCCTCGTGGTAGCGTGTTTCCAATGATCAGTAGTTGGAATCTTACATAGCTTCTTCATATCGTACATTTCAATTTTTATGAGATGCGTCGCTTGGTCTCCGTCGTCAGAATTACTAGAAATGTATGATACACCATCTCTAGCGGCTCGTGCCACGGTTGACGATAACAGTTTCTTCTTTTTTATTTTTGGTGCCACTTCAAAAAAATGATCAATCGGTTGTGATTTCCTTTTTCCACCATCGCATGTGTTATTAATAACGATGTCATCGTTCTCTTCTTCATGTTGAGGGGAGAGCGGTGAGTAGTAATACTGTTTATAGGTATTTTCATCGAAGTTGAATGATTTCTGCAACAAGACAGTTATCATGTTAATATCAATTTGTTTACACTTAATCACACACGTTAGGAAACAACAACAAGAATACAAGTAAGTTTGTCAATAGAATAAACACTTACCTCCATGGCCATTGATGCGTTGAAGTAACACAAACGTAGTATTGGTAGACGTATACAATCCACTGCGGTCAAACGACCATAGACTGACTGCATGACTGCAATGGTAGGATCTTATATAGCACCATTCTTATCTAAAACAAATTCCTAAATACAACGAAACTGATTGTAACTCTATGAATCACCAAAATTATCTCACGTTCTTCCGGAAACTGATAGTAACTCTATGAGTCAACAAACTTATCTCACATTGCTGGCATCAACCTGTTTTGTGAGTGCTACAAAATAATGCGATTTAATATTTACAAATCACTATAATTGAACATTCCTATGACAACCATTGAATAGATTGGTAGTGTAATAATATGCTATATCATGGATACACTAGAAGTACAAAAACATCTGAAAAAGATTCATCCCAGTCTAGAAAATAATGTTTATGCTGCTAATAGACTCCCTATGTATACCCATGCACCAACGTATATAATATGCAATTTGGATGCGGATGATAAGCCAGGTTCACACTGGGTAGCTGTACATATCGATACGAATGGCATCGGTCAATATTTTGATTCTTATGGGCGAACACCTGCGCGATATCATCTCGAGTTTTTGAAAAGGAATTGTAAAAGATGGGGCTGGAGTATTGATAGGATTCAGAATGATTGGACTTCAGTTTGTGGTGAATATTGCTTAATGTATTTGCTATATAAGTTTCAGGGATGTTCAATGCATAGTTTTACAAACATATTTACAGGGAACACACTGTACAACGATATTTTAGTGGATGAGATGTTCCGCTCATATTTTGTAGATAAAAATAAAATTTGTTAATGACGCATGTGTTTTATTGATTCCGTTTTGATGACCCCGAATAGCAAAGTAAGCAATGGTTTATGAACAATAAAAGTATACAATAGCAGTAGCAGTAACAATGAGTAATACATGCATACGTCAATGCAATCCTAATGAGGGTGAGCGGCCGGACGCACGGACAATAGATAAGAAAAGGCGAACAATGAAAGTCGATAATGAGGGTTTCGGGTCACCGGAAATGAAACAGATTGTTGTTAATTGATTTCTGTATCTCCGGAACCATGCATCTTACGCGAAAACGGATCGCAGAAACGTGATCAGCGGACCCCAAAACCTTTTTTTTTTTTTTTTTTTTTTTTTTTTTTTTTTTTTTTTTAGGTTTGAAACGCCCTGGACCGCGATTGCGCCAGAAGCGGTGGTGCGCCAGAACCGGTGAGCCACGGGATTGGTGCGCCAGAACCGGCAAATCACTACTACTCAAACGTGTGAAATGATGTTTAAAATTTCAATAGCATATTTTTTTGCCTACAATACAAGAGAAATCTAGAAAGAAAATGTAATTTCTTCTCAAAATATAAACCTAGAGAAGTAAAAATGTAGTTAACGAGTTTTTTGTGAAAGCACGAGTTACCGCTTCGCCTATCATACTCAAAGTAATGTGATTAATAGAAATATATTTTTAAGTTAAATCAAACATCACTGAGATCGTTCAAGAAAAACTTCGTGATAAAACTTTAATTTGTTAATTAAAGTTAGTCTGAAAACCTTAACTCACTTTAACCAATCTTTTCGATACATAGATGAGAATCTCCCTTTATTCGAGTAACCATCCAAAAAGCAAAAATAAATCTATACTAATATTATAAAGCGGAAAAGTTCATTTGTTTGTTTGTTTGCTTGAACGCGCTAATCTTCGAAAGTACTGGGTGGATTTGGATGCAATTTGGTATGGAAGTAGCTTGAAGCTTGAGAAAGGTAAGCATTTTAAATTCTGTTACGTTTTTATCGTGATAAAGTCAACGAGAGCGAAGCTCCACGCAACTGCTAGTATTTTTAGAAAAGCAATGAACGTATATGTAATAAATATACATGAATTACTTGATTTGAAGTTGCAGGATTTCAAAGGTAGGTCATTTTCATTCTAAGAGTAAGTTTACGTTAACTTTGTCTACTTGTTCACGAAATTTATAATAAAGTCTATTTATGTTTATCAATAAAATCAAATGCTATGTGTTTAACGTGGGTAGCTATGTGTCAGTTTGTGACATCGTAGCTCCAAAACTGTGAAGCAAAAAAAATATTATTTTTTTCCATCTTGAAAAACAAACGTGTGAAATGATGTTTAAAATTTCAATAGCATATTTTTTTGCCTACAATTCAAGAGAAATCTAGAAAGAAAATGTAATTTCTTCTCAAAATATAAACCTAGAGAAGTAAAAATGTAGTTAACGAGTTTTTTGTGAAAGCACGAGTTACCGCTTTGCCTATCATACTCAAAGTAATGTGATTAATAGAAATATATTTTTAAGTTAAATCAAACATCACTGAGATCGTTCAAGAAAAACTTCGTGATAAAACTTTAATTTGTTAATTAAAGTTAGTCTGAAAACCTTAACTCACTTTAACCAATCTTTTCGATACATAGATGAGAATCTCCCTTTATTCGAGTAACCATCCAAAAAGCAAAAATAAATCTATACTAATATTATAAAGCGGAAAAGTTCGTTTGTTTGTTTGTTTGCTTGAACGCGCTAATCTTCGAAAGTACTGGGTGGATTTGGATGCAATTTGGTATGGAAGTAGCTTGAAGCTTGAGAAAGGTTATAGTCTACTTTTTACGCGACTGCAAAAAAAGAGAGTTATGTTTTTACCGTGATAGTATCCACGGGAGCGAAGCCTCGCGTGAGTACTAGTAAAATAAATGGCAAGTATTATTTGTGACATTGTTAGTACTGACACTGTATACGTATACATGATGATTGGAAATACGATACATTCCTGGTAAGGGGTTAAAGTAGAACACGAGCAAATTGAATGCCGGTATACTATGTACGATACTTAGTATTTTCTGAGAAAATTTTCTCACGAAACCTGATTTTATTCTTAAAGAAACATTTGGGTTTATTAGCTTATACTTAAAATAGGCAGATATTATTAGAATTTTTGCTTTTGAATAAGTTCCTAGTCCATTGTGTATCATAACAGTACAAAATAATAAACTAAATATACTTCAAGGGTAGATTTTGTCTTGAAAACTAGAGTTTTTAGGTTACAATTCTTGAATATTTAACAACTCATAAATAACTATATCATTTTGAAATTTCAGCTAAGAGCTTTAACCCCTTACCAGAAATGTATCGTATTTCTAATCACCCTGTTTATAAAATTAAAAATAGCTTGGAGCATCATTGCGATCACATATGAAAGAAATTGGCCAAGTACGAGTCAGACTCACCCATGAAGGGTTCCGTAGTAACTATGCCAAATGAATATGTTTTTCATAGTGTTTGTATGAATTACAAAGTTATATTCGCGGTTTTAGAAAATATGCTGTATCTCAAAACTGCTAACCCGATCTCATGCAAACCAATTTTGATTGAAAGTTTATGTTCGGATCTACAGCATATACTTTTTAAATTTTTCACTCCATTATTATAGAAGTTAGAGGGTGGGACACATTTTAGGTACATAGAATATACTTTATTAATCTTTTAAACGATTAACTTTATGAAAAAGTGGTTATAGAAACCTCAATGTAATTTTTAAAGACCTGCATATAAATACCAAGCGTAGGTTTAACGAAAAAAAAATTTTTCAGTTTCAGTTCCATGTATGAGGAGTCCCCTTTATTTTAAATATTTTTTAATTTTTTTTTTGTTTAAATCGGAAAGCGGTTCACAGAATACATCTAGGTACCTACCAAGTTTCACATGTATGTTCCCAATAGTTTCGGAATAAAATGGCTGTGACATACGGGTTTTTTGCCATTCGGCTACGGAACCCTAACAAAGATAGTCTGACCATAGACTATAGAGCTTGCTACGCTTGAATGTAAATCAAAGACGAAGAAATCCTCTGCTATTCCTACTCTCAATCCATTGTTCTGCAATTATGATGTCAGTTTTTACATGACGAAACTATAAGGGTTCCGTTTTTTACCATTCGGCTACGGAACCCTAATTATATAACAGCAATCCACGAATACATCCCAGATGACTCGCAATGCTCATACCTTCATCCTAATACATAACCAGGTCGGACATCAACGCGTGCCGAGATTGTGGTAATGATCTAACGAGATACCTCCCCCCCTATATATATGACCCCTATAGATATAACCCCGGAACGCAAGGGTAATCGAAGGAGCAGGGTGGGTTTTAATCAGTAAAAATCTGGTAATCCCTTCCGCTTAGGGTTGCCATACGACCGGAATTTTCCACACATGTCCGGTAATATAGGTCTTTGTGCGGAATGCGGAGGGAATCCTAAACCGTCCGGAATTTCTACAATTGAATGAAAGAGTGAAACATAAATAAATATAATGTTCTTATTTCAAAATTAAATAAAGTCAGGAATTTTCATCAATTGTCCGGAATTTACTCCGGATTTTCGTTTTTTTGATCTGGCAACCCTACTTCCGCTCCACCCGCAGCGGGAGTAGTTATTGGATGATTTCCCATCCTTAAAAAAAGGTATTATCACGAATTAGCGCGAAAACCGCGATACCGAAGTACAGAAGCCAGCACATCAAGCTACAACAATCTGTCAAATTTCTTTAATAGATTTTCAACTTTATTGTTAAAGTAATTAGGTTCAAGGTTGATTGGGAAAATTTGACAGTTTCGGGTAGCTTCATGTGCTGGCGTCTGTACGTACGCGATTAGACTACTCAGCATTGAGAACCATAACATAACGCTATGGGCCTATAACATTCTCACTGTTATCCACCACGCAGGGTGGGTTAGCGGATATCGCATGTATTCCGATTGTTCGGTCACTCTTATGATGATGGTGATTATGAAAATTATACAAAGTAATAGATAGATAGATAGAATAAACTTTATTGTACACCAAAAATTTAAACACACTTACATAACCTTATTGCTATAACTTTGGTTACAATAGCGGTCTTGTCGCTGAGAGCGATATCTTCCAGACAACCTTTGGAAGGACTTTAAAAGCTTTAATTGAAATGGAGAGGGCTAAATTAGTGTACAAGCAGTCCTCGTACTTACGGCATGTTAGGTTCTCGAAATACGCGACGTAAATCGAAACGACGTAAGTCGAGACATATTTTTTCGTATGTTTATATGTAAAACTCAAGGGTTAGGATCCACACGGACACGAAATTTAAAAAAAAAAACTGTATTTATAACAAAGGATATACATACTTTATTATCAAAAGTAAGTTCTTAAAATAATTATATATGCACTTATGAAGTCAAAAATGCAAAACAAAACTAATGTATTACGTCTTGATTGTCCGTTGTGTCTGAAGTAACTAAACAAAATCAGCAGCATGTGCGGGGTAATCCCCGTACGCCGACACCGCGCCCCGCCGGCCTATGCCGTAAATCGAAACAAATGACGTATGCTTGAGGAATAGTGTCAAAACATTGTTCGACGTAACTTGAAACGACGTAAATCGAAACGACGTAAGTCGAGGACTGCCTGTACTACAAATACTCATAATGGAAAAAAACTAAATGTAATGTGCCTGCCTGAGTTCGAACCCACGTCCTAAAACTTGTAAGTAGTGCTCGTAACTACTGGTATATTACTGCAATGCAGTAGCGTGGTAATCCACTGGCATTATATTATATATGGACTATGATTTCAGAAACAAACGGATTAAATTTTTATTTTATTAATAGATGTTATTTTCGCGGTAAAAAAAAGTTTCTACGAAAAATCATCATTAAAAAAAGAACTGGTAGTGTAAAAAAACAAACAGTTTTTTTTTTGTTTTTCATTCTGATTTTTCTTAACTAAGGCAGATTATTTGATGTTTTGTGAGCCATTCTCTCATTTAAGGCAATATTTTAGGTGCTTTATGACTTATGACTGCAGGCTGTAAACTTGTCTCGGTAGAGGTTGATACCAGTTTGTTCACCTAGGTGGAATTATTTATTAGCAGACTTTATGTGGGTGATAAAAGTACACAAGATGAACACAAAACGTCGCGTCTGGTCACCTGTGTGAAATAATTCCAAGGTCAACAAAGGCCATCGCGTATGTGGAATCATTTCTCCTAAAAGGTATTCACCTAGGTGAAATGAGGACACCAAAAGTCTGCTCACTAAACACATCACATGCAAACTCATTTAGTTTAACTTTAGTTAAATTCATTTCACCATATTGTTGTTTTTGTTTAGTTTTTTCTAAATTATAATTATGATTGTACTGGTTGGCTTAATTCCTCTGTTTGTTACATAAACTGAGAGGATTGGCGCTATTTGCCAAGATAGGTGCAGGTTTTCTCCATGTTTGGCAGCAGATGCTCTTAAGTTGTATTGTTTAACTTTATTGGCACTAGGTATACAAAGTGGAGAAGATAATACGACCTTAAATTTACCATAGCCTAAATGACGATCTCCTTAGTCTGTACAAAAACATGTATTCAGGTAATTTTTTATATTTTCATATTTTTCCACAGGTTCTATTTAGCTACGGTTGTTCAACGCAGGGTCAAATATCCTGTGTACAGCAAGCACACAAAACTCTCACACCATGAAGGTTTTAAGTCAATTTAAAGCATCTTTCACTAATAAACGGCAATTTTATACTTTTACCCTTTTACCCGTATTATTTAGATTATTTTAATTTTTTTTTTATTACTCTGATGTCACATTTTATTTTATCCTCACTATGGTTTACTTGGGATTAGTATAGTAGGTATTGTAGCTCACCGTCCGGCAAAGACCAGGCCCGGGTCGGCGGCGCGTCGTGTTCCACGTGCGCCTCAAGGAGCCGTCAGCATTGGTGACGGGGCCTCATAAAGCCATAGCCTGCCGGGGTCGCGGAAATATAGTAAAAAGATACCGCGGCTCCGGAACTTACGGGCAGCTGAAGGGACAGGGTGGGTTTTTAGTCAGTAGAAGTCTGACACTCCCTCCCGCTTAACCCAGAGCGGGAGAAGTTATTCGATGATTTTCCCACCCAGAAAAAAAAAAAAAAAAAAAATATGTATTTTCATTAATAGTCGTATCATGTTCCCCACCTTGTAAAGTAGTATGATCGTAATTTGTTATCGTTAATGAAGTAAACTATTAAGCGGTAATTAAACTTTGTTCAACTAAGTGGAATAAACTCTCGGTAGGCCTGAAGGACCGGGGTCACGGGCGCTCAGAGTGGGGAGTCTGTTCGCCCATCAAGTGATCCCAGGGAAGACGGTGGTACAGTCACGTGCCACCGTGCACAGCGAGCCTCAGGGAGATTCCTTTACAATCTCCTCAGTGATGAGCCCTAACGGGCGCTGCGCAGAGGGGCTCCGGAGTGGTCTTTTAAGAGGAAGTGTGCGGGGTGGTTTTAGTGAGGTAGAAATCCCACACTCCTTGTTCTGTTTCCCCAAACGTTCAGGTGCCTTTTGAAGTTTTCCCCCGATAACAAAAGAAGTCTGGAAGGAAATGACTTCGCCAAAGACAGAGCTTATTGTTATGAAATCGTACAGCTGTTATCATCAGCCGAACCTTTCCTCAATTAATCTTGGGATCTATATCCAGTGTAATCGAGTGAAACTTAATACATAAGTAGTAAAGTTTTATACATGGAGCGACTATGTTTCTTACCTTCACAAGCTGCTAGTAACTACACATCTTGTAGCAAAATTGCTGTCAAAACTTCGGCTTCTGACTACGTCTACCGAATGTTGATTATCTACTAAAGACAACTGAGATCAACCACTCAATGTATTGTTTAATTTATTTCTTCGTCCATTTCTTCTTCGAGCTTCGTTTCCGTGGACTTTATCACGATAAAAACTTAACCCTTCTCCTTTTGAAGTCGAGTAAAATGATATAACCTTCCCCAAGCTTTAAGCTACTTCTATACCAAATTTTATCTAAATCCATCCAGTACTTTCGCGCGTTTAAACAAACTTTTCCCGCTTTGTAATGAAAAATATACGTATAATAATATATGTATGTACTCCGTTCATCGTCCATACATGTATTATGCGCCAAATTTTATTTTTTATTGTTATTGTATTCATTATATATTTAATGAAATTTAATGATTTATTTACGACGCAACACCCAAAATGCATAGATATGGCAAAAAAAGGGGACGATAATTGAAGGAAAATTTAAAATAAAACAATTTTTGCAATCCATTGATCGATGTGGCTATCATTATTTAGCCACAGGCTCATGTGTCTGACATCTGACCTATAATAACCACAACCACACACACATAGGTAATTATGACATCAACAAAGACATTGTTTACATCTATGAATTGGGAAAACCATATCCCATAGACACTAATTTAAAGACTCGCCAAAGATTAATTGGTGTAATAAAAGGATTTCGCGATAGCTAAAAACATGTACGTAATACGGACCTACGTAAATACTATATAGCCAACTTCTCAATAGAAATCGACGATTGGAACGTGCGAATAGCTTTCTGACTGACAAAGAAACTCTTTGTCTGTAAATGATCTCGTTGAATTAAACGCTTAACTTTTTATAGATATTAGTAGTAAAGAATGAACCGAAATATATTTACTTATGTTTTTTTTTCATTACCTACATATTATATCATTGCTAAAACCTATGAGCACTTGAATATTTGTATATTTATGTACTAATATAAATACCACAAAGAAAACTTCCCAATCTAGATCTAGATTTAGAACGTGCAAATAGCTTTCTGACCGAGAAACGTAAGTAAATGGACTTGTTGAAATAAATTCTTTCATTTTAATCCATGTAATTGTGTATAAAAGGCTCATATTGTGTATAATAGTGCTATAAAAAGCACCTTAACATATTTATTTCAGATTTTTAGGGTTCCGTATATACAATGTGTAACGGAAACCCCATATCTATCCAAAAGGGCTGAAGACAATATCTGGTACGGAGTCACTATGCAAAGTTTCAGCTCAAAATAACTGACTCAAAGAATTGATACCAAAATATCGGTTTCATATTTCTTGAATACCAATCATAAAAAACGTATCACAGCACTACGAGGGTCAATAACTTTCCACGTCAGTTGCCAATAACACGATAATTCTCTTCGTTCTTCTTAATTTGAATAATTCGGTCTCTGGTATCAGTGTATTGGTATTTGTAAGCTGGGGGCACGGCAGTGCCCCCGCCAAGTCGAGCAAAAAGCGGCAGGGCCATACCATACTTTTCTCGAAGCACTTCAGGCCATTTTCGACCCCGTATAAATTTTCAGTAACCAAGCAGGCATTCTATAAACACGGTATGTTTCAAATTTCATTCAATTTGAACCAATAGTTTAAGAATTATAACGAGTCAAAGTTTCTTAATTTTGTCACTCACTGACTGACCGATCATCAAAAGTCTAAGGCACTTCTAACAGACATAGAAGCTTCAAATTTAGAATACAATTAGTGTTTAGTGTATGAATCAAGGAAAAACTAAAATATTTTTCAATTTCGGTCCAGTTTTCTAGATACATCAACTGCCTTTGTAATCCCATATAAATATATAGGATTACAAAGTTATATTTACAGTTAATTAATCAGTGTACCTATATATAATTATGTATAATATAATGGAATAATAGGTGTAGATAGGTATCTAGATATAATTATGTTCAAAGGTAACTTGTAAAATGGTCAACGGAATAAAAAAGCCAGAGAGAGGGCTTTAAGAAAATTCGTTGTTGGCATACAAGAAGTAGAAGTACCGGAAAGGAAAAAAGTAGGACTTTCTACAAAAAGAAATGAGATCCCATAAAAAACAATACTTGTCAAAAAACCAAGTCTCGCAACTCGGTTCTTCTACCGTAAAAAGTTGTGAGATCCATGTAATACCAAGTCGGATATTAGATTATTCAGTCCCTACTTAAGGGTCCTTCTGTCTTAAGTTGGTACGTAATTATCTAACCTAACAACATCTTATAGTGACCATATCAATATTAAACATCTTTAACGTTTTAAATAAATAGATTGACTTGGCAATCGCAAAAACAATCTAATTAATATGTATGTATTACTTGTGAGATAGATTGTGTTTTCATGAGATGGCCGTAAATTACATGTTGTATAATCCTTATAGTTTCATCATGTCTGTCTGTCTGTCCGTCCGTCCGTATGTCACAGCCATTTTATTCCGAAACTATTAGGACTATACATGTGAAACTTGGTAATTAGATATATTTTGTTAACCACTTTCCAATTTTAAGAAAAAAAAATCTAATATAAAGGGGGGATCTCCATACAAAGAACTGAAATGAAAAAAAAAACATGAAACTTATGTTTGTGTGATATTTATAGACAGGTCTTTAAAAATGACATTGACGTTTCTAAAACCACTTTTTCATAAAGTTAATTGTTTAAAAGATATACGCTTCCAAAGTGGTAAAATATATTTTACCACTGTAACTTCTATAATAACAGAGTGAAATCTAAAAAAATATATGCTGTAGACCTTAATATAAACTTTTCAACCAAAGTTAGTTTGAACGAGATCGGCTCAGCAGTTTTTGAGATACAGCATATTTTCTAAAACCGCAAATATAACTTTGTAATTCATACAAACACTATGAAAAACAAAGTTATTTAGCGTAGTTACTACGGAACCCTTCATGGGCGAGTCTGACTCGCACTTGGCCAATTTTATAAACCTGTCTTTACTGAAACTACGATTGAAAAGGCGTATGTCTCAATCTATATGAAATGAATTGCTGTAATGGACCATTACAGCAATTCATTTCACCTACGGCGCGTAGGAACATAAATGACCATTACTAATGGTCAGTTATGTTCCTACGCGCCGTAGGTTTCGAACGAGTGCAACAAATTGTATTCGTTATTGCCAGGACAAGGTTTTTATTAAAAGAAAATTTAAACATATGCAGTAGTATATGTTTAAATTTTCTTTCAAAGGTCTTTCAAAAATAAGGTGACATTATATTTATTTCAAAAATTCTTTATTTATTCGTCCAAATCAATTTCATCCCCTTTAAAGTAATCCCCTCCCGATGCAATGCACTTATGCCAACGGAATTTCCAATCTTCGAAACACTGATTGTAGTCACTTTCCGGGATGGCCTTCAGTTCCGTCTTCGCTGCAGCTTGAATCTCCTCTATCGTATCAAAACGGTGTCCCCGGAAAAATCAAAAATTGAGCTTGCTGAACAGCCAGAAGTCGCACGGCGCCAGATCAGGTGAATACGGTGGTTGCGGAACGATATAGGTTGAGTTTTTGGCGAAATGATCACGAATTACGAGTTCAATGTTTTGGGTACCAGTGTATACGAGTATATAAATATGGCGGTACGAGTGGTGTATAATAAAGATGAAAATGTGTATGTTAATTCCTTAACTTACTGTTCTCTTTAAGGGTATATGTTTTTAAAGGATTGTTGCTGGCATTTACGATACAATTAATAAATGACTTTAAGTGGGTATTACGAGTACAATACTGTTTGATTGACGAGAAGCTTTTGACTAAAAAATAGCACCCGCATGGGTTGATATCTGAGGTTAAGCAACACTTGTTGAGGTTTGGCTGTTGATGGGTGATCATCTTAACTTATCGAGATTCCTTCGTGCTTCGTAAAGCACATTAAGCCGTTGGTCCAGGCAGTCATTTGTACATCTTTGGCAGTCGTTACGGGAAGTCAGACGGTTGGTCGAGGTCAAAGGGTTGTAGAGGTGAGATTGGCAGTCACTCCACGTAAAACACTAATGCTTAGTTGGTAAAGGTGTAAGTAGATGATGAGAGCACAATTAGTTCTAAGTTTAAAAAAATGTTCATTTATTAAAATATTAATTTAATTTTAAAAATACAGGATATTAAGCCGGTGGTTGATACAAGGCTGAATATAATGCAAAGAATAATAATTCTATTGAATTTCCGGTAAATGCATAGTTGCAATACGACGCATGCTGACGGCGACCGCATACACAGCGTAAACGCGTGTTACGATGAGTTAACTCTTGGGATTTTTTTTATTTACGACTCACTCGCGTTTGACCACTATAGCTATCGCACTTGATTGTAAGGGATGATGTCGCCGAAGATGAAGCACGCTTATCTAGAAGTAACTTATTCACTATTGACTTGATCCCTAGGTTACCCTATATCAATGTTGAAATAAATTTATATTTGTTATAAAATTACTTTTTATGTACAGCAAAAAATCCGAGCAAAAGTTAGGAAGTAAATAAAAATACAATGACAACACAAAAATAAACCTAATAAAAAAATACTTTTTTAGTCGTTCTAAAATGATTCTGCGACAATATTTAACTTCTATAAATACGACAGAGAAGAGGTTTTCAATCAAAACATTTTCAGTAATTATGAGACTATTTCAGGAGTGTATTTGTTAGAGATTAAGAATAGATTTGTTTAATAATAGGTTGGGCAAAAGTTTCTTCGCATTTTTTAAGAAAATTCGAAACATTTTTAATACAGTTTATTTACATTTAACTAAAGTATGTAGGTACCATTTTGTTCAATAACTTTTTGCCATCTTGTAGGTAGGGACATGATCCCATTGCTATAGAAATTTTGGGACTTCTGATCAAAATACCGCGACAAGTGGTTTTGGCAGTCCTATCGTGATGTTAACCTGACACTGCCTAAAGAATTCTGAAGAGACCGAAACAGGTGGAAATCTGAAGGTGCAAGGTCAAGATTATACGGCGGATGCATTAACACCTCCCAGCCAAACTCTCTTAATTTTTGCTGAGTGGCTAAAGATGTGTGAGGTCTAGCGTTATCATGATGAAAAACCACACCCCTTCTTTTGATTAATTCCGGCCGTTTTCTCTCAACTTCTTGCTTTAATCTCATCAGTTGTTCGCAGTAGAGTTCAGAATCGATGGTCCTGCCTGGTGGTAACAGCTCATAATGAATAATGCCCTTCCAATTCCACCACACACACAGCATCACCTTGTTGCGAGTTAACTCTGGTTTCGCCACAGTCTGTGAAGCCTGACCGGCCTTTGACCACGACCTTTTTCGCACGTTCTTGTCGTACATGATCCATTTTTCATCACAAGTTATCAGCTTCTTTAAAAATGGTTCGGTTTCATTACGTCGTAATAAAGAATCACAAATGAGTACACAGTTCATTAGGTTTCTTTCAGTGGGCTCGTGAGATACCCAAATATCGAGCTTTTTTGTGTACCCAGTTTTTTTAAAATGCGTCAAAACTGTTTTGTGGTCAATTCCCAGTTCTTCAGCTACGTTGTAACTACTGATATGCCAATCTTGCTCCACTTTTTCAAAAATGGCATCCATTTTATCCGTAATAGGGCAACCAGAGCGACGTGCATCTTTGACATCAAAATTTCCGGATTGAAAACGCTTAAACCAAATTTGTGCTACTCGCACAGATACTGCACTAGGTCCATAAACATCGCAATTTTTTTTCGCGGCTTGTTTTGCATTTTTTGCATGAAAATCACACCTTTTCCTAATTTGAATTTAGAATTATGTTCTTTAAAATTTAAACTTTCAATGATATCAAAACCAGCCAGATGCAAATAGTATAGCCAAAGAGATTTTATTACAAGTTCATCTATACATATAATAAAATTGTAGAAAAGTGGTGTCTGTACAATGGAAATATATAAAAAAAAGTAGCAGGGGTTGTTATTATATCGATGCCGAACCCGAAATTGTAATTAATTTTTTTTTTGTCTGTTTGTCTGTGTGTTTGTGCATGCTAATATCAGAAACGGCTTATTAGATTTAGATGCGGTTTTCACGAATATATTGTAATAAGCTTCAATTAACATTTAGTGTTTATTTCATGTCAATCGGTTCATAAATAGAAAAGTTATGTCAATTTAAAGAATCACGGCGAACATTTGTTAAGGTATTCTATCAGAGTACGTACTACTTTCCTTGATTTTTGGGTATTTACTTATCTTAATTTTTATTTAGGGTTTGTAAATAAATATTGTAAGCATTTGTTTCCTTGATTTTCGGTATAGGTACTTATATTAATTAGTATTTAGTATGTAAATATTATAAGTATTTGGTATTCTTTATTTCTTTTCTTGATTTTCTTTATTAAGTACTAGCTTTTGCCCGCGACTTCGTCCGCGTAGAATAGTTACTTTGGGCTAACGTTAAATTTAACCCCGATTTTGAAGCATTCTTCATTGGCGCTCCGCTCCTATTGGCCTTAGCGTAATGATATATAGCCTATAGCCTTTCTCTATAAATTGACTACTTAATTAAAAAATATTTTTTTAATTCGAACCAGTAGTTCCTGAGATTATCGCGTTCAAACAAACAAACAAACTCTTCAGCCTTAAATTATTAGTATAGATAGCTGCTGCCCGCGACTTCGTCCACGTTTCCGTAGTTTTTCATTAAAAAAAAAAGTAGCCTATGTCCTTCCTCACGGTTCAGTGATTTTGATGTAACAGACAGATTAACTTTCGTAATTTAGTAGGGAAATATAATATGTCAATCTATAATACTGTTGAAAAATATCGCAATACCGAACCGCACAATATTATTGTTAATAGCTGTGCCCGCGACTCCGTCAGCGTGTAACTCCTTGTGTGTTATTTAGTTAATGTATCGGTAATATTGTTTAGATCACGTTCACATGAGGCTTAAGTACTTATAGAACGAAAATACTTCAGCGCAATGCTTCCGGGTAAACTATGTTGAATGTTGACCCGTACGGCACATGAACATAAAGATTTCTAGAACTGCTAACCCGGGAAAGAGCGACGTACAACTGACCATGCGAGAAACAACTGACACCGAGATCTACTCCAGCAACACGAAAAGTCTGCCCTTGAGCCTTATTAATTGTCATTGCATAACACACCGATACTGGGAATTGCGTTCTTTTAAATTGGAATGGAAAATTATTTGGTATTATGGGAATTCTGGGAATAAAGACGGTTTCTCCTGCACCGCAACCTGTTAAAATTTGAGCCTCGATTATATTTTGTGGCAACTGGGTTACTTTTAGCCGAGTTCCATTGCAAAGTTGTGGTGGTTTTAAATTTCGGAGCAGAATAATAATCAGAAGGCTTCGAACTGCTAAGCTATCGGGAGTTACACGTGTTATATGCTGTCATGGGATATTTTTTATATAATTTTAAGGAGAACATTTCCGTCATAAATGATTTCTGTGTAGCTTTAACCATTAAGGTTGCACTCGCGACGGAAGCTTAAAAAATGGAGTAACTTCTCCCGTTTTTCCAAACATTTACCTTCACTGCTCTGCTCCTATTGATTGTAGCGTGATGAAAAGTATACTATAACCAGCTCAGGAGTATGAAAAATAATTGTACCAAGTTTCGTTAAAATCCGTCGAGTAGTTTTTGTTTCTATATCGGTTATACAGACAGACAGACAGACAAAAATTTTACTGATTGCATTTGTGGCATCAGTATCGATCCCTAATCACCCCCTGATAGTTATTTTGTAAATATATTTCATGTACAGAATTGACCTCTCTACAGATTTATTATAAGTATAGATAGAAGATAAGTTCATTAGCTCTGGGCCCCAAGTCTGCTATTTTTATAAATTTGTCATTCCATCATGATCCCATTGTCATTTTGCTAATAGTTCGTAATCTACTAAATTCATAATGGTTGGTCAGTAGTCTCGTATTAGAATGACATTGCCGTATTGCCATTATTATAAAACCCGTTAGTAGTAATTATTTTCGAAAAACTACCCCTAAATTTGAACATTTATTCATGCCAGATTTTATTTCTATTTAATTTTACATATTATTTCGTTCAATGAAGTGTCAGTGGTTGACCATTGGAAAGTCATCATATTAGTAGATTACCAAACTTGTCAAAATCAACAATTTTGAAATCAATGATAGACTATTTTGACACTATTGTAATAGCAGACTTGAGGCCGGTTAGTAATTAATTTTTCTAGCAATTCTTTTGTTTTATAAAGTTAGTACGTTTGGTTTACATGTCTTAACACTTATTACTTAAACTGTGATAATTTTAGACTGTATAATAATCTGTAAGTATTTATAATTTAACTGTTTACGTGTATTGTACGTGTTTACTAAATAACTGTGTGTTAAGTAGTAAGTACTATTTTATTGTAAGAATGCCTCGCAGAAGATCCAACCTCTCACAATGTCATCCACCTTGACGTTCATCTTGAAGGTGGACAAAGAATATACTTCAACTCTGATAATGTAACGGAGCGTTTGGACAACCCAAGACGAACCACTCTGCTCGCTTTCTTTAATCTTTGCGAAACAGACGCATTTTGGAGTCGAGAGTTTGTTTATATTGGGTGATTTTAACGCACATCCAAACGAATTATTTTTTAGGGAACTTACTAGTTTCTGCGCAGATCAATCGTATGTTTGTGCTGATATTGAAAAGCTGGGAATAAATTCTAGTAGCTATACTTTTATGAGTGAGGCACATGGATGTAGGAGGTGGCTTGATCACTGTATAGTCTCTCTGTCAGCTTGGGCTGCAGTGGATAAGGTTACAATAAAAGAGGATGTATATACGTCAGATCATCTACCACTTTGCATTGAGTGTAATTTAAATTTAGTAAGACCTAAGCTGGTAACCATGCCTACTCCTTGCAATAAAGTAATTTGGGGGGACCGAAATGACTCGCAAATTGACAGATACCGTGAGCTATGTAACGGTAAGTTGCGTGAAATTGATTTTCCTCTGGAGTTTCAAGAGTGTAGCCATAGTTTTTGTAATTTAAGCGAGCATAAAACTATTCTAGATGAATTATATTGTAAAATATCATATGCATTGTGTGACGCCGCCGAGCAAACATACGAAAAGGTAGGGACTGTGTGTAGAGGTGGGAACCACAAGACATTATGCGGGTGGAATTACCATGTAAGAGATGCATACCGGGAGGCCAGGCGTAAATTCGAAGTGTGGGTTTTACACCAACGGCCAACCTCTGGAGCTATTTTTGAAGAAATGCGAGTGGCCCGTAACATCTTCAAGGCTCGGCTAAAATGGTGCCAAAAAAATCAAGAGCAAATAAAGATGGATATGATAGCAAAAGCAAGAGCAACAAATAATTTCGCTAAGTTTTGGAAGTCCACGAGTAAGCTTGATATTAAGCCTGGCCTATCCGTGAATGTAGGTGGGAGGAGTGATCCGGGGGAGATTGCTAATATGTTCAAGGAACATTTTACAGTGCAGTCTCCGCTGGGTCCCTCAATTGATATGAACAATGCTGGGCCTGAAAATCAGAGAGTGGATTCATTCATGTTCTTTTCGGCCAAACAAGTTGCAACAGTAATTAAAAATATGAGCAAAGGCAAATCTCCTGGATATGACGGGCTCAGTATTGAACATCTCAAATTTGCGGGGGTACATCTGCCAAGGGTGTTGTCGTTGTTTTACACCATGTGCCTAAGTCACTCCTACTTGCCCGCAGGACTAATGAAAACACTGGTGGTTCCCATAATTAAGAACAGGACGGGCGACATATCTGATAAGTCAAACTATCGACCTATATCTCTCGCAACCACATTGGCAAAAGTGCTGGACGGTATGATTGATTCTAGCTTGAAGGAATGTCTATCCATGCATGACTCACAGTTCGGGTTTCAACCTGGACTGTCAACGGAAAGTGCCATAGTGAGTCTCAAACATACGGTCCAGTATTACACTGATCGTAGGACGCCGGTATACGCCTGTTTTCTGGATCTTTCCAGAGCCTTCGATCTGGTAAATTACGATGTACTCTGGAGAGAGCTTGAGGACAGGGGTGTATCGGCAGGAGTCCTCAGGATCCTACAGTATTGGTATGCGAACCAAGAAAATGTTGTTAAGTGGTCCAATGCACAGTCTGAGACTTATAGGTTGGAATGCGGTGTGAGACAGGGTGGTCTGACGTCTCCTAGGCTATTTAGCACATATATAGATGGCCTAATCGTGGACCTCAGCAATATGCGGGTCGGATGTAGCGTTCATGGTGTAACAATAAATAGTATCAGCTATGCTGATGACATGGCTTTACTGGCGCCGACGGCAAGTGCTGTAAATGAAATGCTGCGGGTCTGTCAGGCGTATGCTGCCTCGCACGGACTTGTTTATAATGTTATGAAGTGCGAATACATTGTCTTTAAGGCCAGCGGTGAATGCCCAGATACTATACCTGACATTACCCTAAACGGCTTGAACGTCAAAAGAGTGACGAAATTTAAATATCTAGGGCATCTTCTCACTGACGACCTTAAGGACAATGTCGATATTGAAAGGGAGCGTAGGGCATTGGCGGTCCGAGGTAACATGTTGGCCCGAAGATTCGCTCGGTGTAGCAGTCTTGTGAAAGTAACACTATTTAAGGCGTATTGCCAGTGCTTTTACACGGGGAATCTTTGGGTCAACTATACCAAAAGAACGCTGGATGACCTACGCGTTCAGTATAATAATATTTTTAGGATGCTGTTGGGACTGCCACGATGGTGCAGCGCATCTGCTATGTTTGCGCAAAACCGAGTTGACGGCTTCCACGCCGTCATTCGCAAGAGAACCGCGTCGCTGTTGTCAAGGTTGCGGGCGAGTGGCAACAGCATTCTAAAAACTGTGGCGGAGAGTATCGACTCTCCGATTATTAAAAGTTTTGTGAGAAGGACAATCACTAACCATTAATTCGGGGATGTCCTTTTCACAATACTATATGGTCTGTCTTCTTCTCTATTGTATTTTAACTACTAACACTAGTAATAAGTTATATTATTGTTTACTAACACGCTGGATCATTGTTGTCTGAAAATAAAGAATTATTATTATTATTATTATTTGCTAAGACACTCTTATACAACGAGTTCCATCGTATTATACCTATAATAAACAACAGGGTATTTTTAACCGCAGAAGACGTGGAACAGTTGTAGTAGGTGAACCAGGTATTTTTAAAGATCATGTCATTGGTAAGGTTTATACGGTTCATCCAAGTAACTCCGAATGCTTTTACCTGCGCCTACTGCTGCACGTTGTCCGACGGCCTACTTCTTTTGCCGATCTCCGAAAGGTTGACAATATCGTACACCCTACACACCAAGCCGCTTGCCGGGCACGTCACTTGCTGAATGGGGATCAACATTGGGATGGTGCTTTGTCAGAAACAAGTATTAGCGAAAGTCCTCATTGGTTGCAACATTTGTTTGCAGTCATCCTGGCGTTTTGTGCACTTTCTGACGCTGCACAGTTGTGGTATAAGTATCAGAACAAATTGGCTGAGGATTTTTTTAGGCACGTACAACTTAATGATAACAACCCAATTGAGGAGAGATTACGTGAAAGTCAATTGAATCGTTGTTTGTTGGCTATTTAAGATATAGTTACATCTATTGGGGGTAATATATTTACCAACTATGATCCAATTGACCTAGCCGAAATTTTACAAACTGATGTCTCGAGGCTAACTGATGAACAGCGTTTGATATTTGATCGGGTGTGCCGCAGCGTTGATAGTACTTTGGGAAAAATGTTATTTGTAGATGCACCCGGTGGAACGGGTAAAACATTTCTTACGAAAGTTATTTTGGCGAAGGTACGAAGCGAAGGTAAAATTGCGCTTGCTGTCGCTTCACCAGGCATAGCAGCCACATTGTTGCCAGGTGGGAAAACTGCTTATAAAATGTTCCGATCGATTTAGACCGCACAGAAAGCCCTGTTTATAATATTTCAAGAAACAGCGATAAAGCTAAGGTTCTTCGTGATTGTAGCCTTATTATATGGGATGAGTCCACAATGGCCAATCCTAAGCAGTAGAAGCAGTAGACAGAACGTTGCGTGATGTCAAGCAAAATGATCAACCCATGGGTGGCATTACTATGCTTTTTTTGTGGCGATTATCGTCAGACTCTCCCTGTAATACCACGTGGAACAACAGCTGATGAAGTTAGAGCCTGCCTAAAGAGTTCTCGACTGTGGCATTACATGATCCCTTTGCATTTGACATTAAATATGCATGTGCAAATTGGAGGCAATGAAAATGCTCAAGAAATTTCAGATTTGCTACTTGAGATTGGTATCGGTGTGTATCCGCAGGAACAAGGAAAAGTTGTTCTTAATGAAAACCTATGCAACATAGTTTCATCAATGCGAGACCTCATATCATCTGTGTATGGAAACGCAACGCAAATACCAACTTGCAAAAATTCCTGGATTTGCGAAAGAGCTATTTTGACGCCACGAAACGACCAAGCAGCAACAATAAACGCTGAAATTTTGAGCTATGTTCCGGGGGATTATCTTGAGTATATCTTGAAGTGGGTTCACGGCAATAGTGTATAATGGGTGGGGTTCGAAACCGCGTCCTCTCGATCACCAGGTTGACACCTTAGCCATAAGCCTATTGACGCTTTCACTAATATAACCAATAATATAAATTAAATGAATCTACGTTTGTTACTAACATAGTTCATAAGTCGTGTGTAATAGTTACAAAACTGGATCTGTGGTCTGCAATAAAATAGTATGTTATATTTTATTGCAGACCACAGATCCAGTATATCTATCTATAAAAAAGGACATATTATGTACTTGTTTATAGATAGATATACTCTTTATTGTACATCATACCAGAACTGGGGTCCTAAGCCACAGACCCAATCAAATGAGGACTTAAAAACTAAAGGGTGATACAATGGGCGGTCTTATCGCTAAAAGCGATCTTTTACAGACAACCTTTGGATGGATTTGACACAGCAGGAGAAAATAAATACGCGGGTAGTCCATGGTGTACTATTCACTTATATACAACACATAAGTAATAACCTACATACACATTACTATATCCATGGGTCCTATGTATATGGGCCAAAATGCTAAATTACAACTTTACAGGAGAGGCTTCCAAAGTTTCGATTTACTATAACTTCAGATTGATAAAACCGAAGTTGACGAATCTTTGCTTGTTTGCTAAGACAACTATCCTCCTCATTTGTACTATAGTATTTTATATATACATACATCGGTTTTTTTTACGTCACTTTGGCCCTTCTACGTTAGTTTTTGTTAAAATTATTTTTCTCTAAAAACACTTTAAAAGGGCCAATGTGTCATATTGGCCATTATACGCGTATTACGTTAATTATCATACGGTATATATTTGTAGCGGCAGCGCCACCACACGAAGAAGCTATCTTCCAACTTCGGGTGATTCCGCCGCGCCGCGAGTCTCGTTCGGAACAGTTCGGTTTCGCCGCATTCCAACCGCCAGTCCTTTGTTCGCTGTTGCGCAAGGCACTCACGCGCTAGCTTGCCTCCGCACTTAACTTACCGCGCTCGCTCGTAATAATTAAAATCATTTCATATTGTTTAAATTCGCTTTGCTTATTATCTAGTTACTTGTTTATCATTGCTTGTTTTATATTCTTCTATCTTCCTAACTAGTGTCTATATTATTCTTGTGCTTCTTACGCTTGGTGTAACCGTTTAACTTTGAACGTTTAAAAATATAACCGTTGTTCGTGAATCTAGACTTTTATTTGGTGGACTAATACCTACATATTTTTATATTTTTTACTCATAAAATCAAGTAACGATTGAAGTAGTTGATAATTCATTAATTAGAATATAAGCTATTTAGATATTTAGTTATTTATGTCACATTGACACTTATACGTTTTACAATCTGCTTACCTACTAACTCAGTTTTCAGTTAGATCATTTGAATAATTAAAAAACACGCAATAGTTTTATTCATTTATTGAAATAAAAATTAAAGTAGCCTTAAAACTACACTTATGAAAAAAAAAATACAAAAAAAAAATAAGTAAGAACGAAAGTTTTACTGGAGATCTTAGTTTGATTAACAAAATAATGTTCCTACTTCACATTATTATTTTCTCAATAAAATTACAAAAAAATAACAAAATTAAAAACCTATCTTGTATAAATAAACTAAAAAATATCTCTGTAGTATAATCAAGTAATAAAATCAACAAAATCAACATTAGAATTTTTTATTTTTGTTAATAGGTTCGCGTTTGACCACCATCTCACCTGATGGTAAGTGATGATGTGGTCGAAGATAGAGCACGCTTACCTAAAAGTAACCTATTCACTCTTGACTTAAGGATCCCTAAGTTATAGCTATCGGGAAACACAGACTCCGGCAGGGAATTCCACTCCTTAACTGTACGCACAACGAAGGTATTACTAAAACGTTTAGTGCGTATGGATGGGATGAGAAGAGGCTGCCCTGGCAGCCTTCAGACTCGCCATATCCGGAGCACTCTTGAGGGACTCCAGGATCAAGCACACACGCATCATGGAGGACTCTGTCAAACGACAACCTCTGATGACTGCACCCTATGATAAGATTACAAAGACACACCACTTCCAAAAAAATTACCAAATACAGCTCATGCCGGAGCCAGAGGACAACTCAGGACCCAAGGAGCTTAGAATCTACACTGACGGCTCAAAGACAGACACTGGAACTGGAGTTGGAGTCTTCTCCAACGATCTCAACATAAAGATATCCAGACCGCTAGGCAAGCTCAACACCGTATACCAGGCGGAATGTGTGGGTATTATCCAAGCGATCCATGCCTTGGAAGCCAGGAGAGTTACGGATAGCCACATCCGTATACTTTCCGACAGTGCCTCAGTACTACAATCCCTAGGGAAAAACTATATCACATCTAAACTCATACTAGAATGTCACAACGCGCTGCAACGCTCGGCGGTCGAGAACCGCAACACTGTGACACTACAATGGATAAAGGGGCACAGCGGATCACTCGGCAATGATGCGGCGGATGAACTGGCCAGGAGGGGGTCCAACACGACGGTTTTCGGACCAGAGCCCATCGTGCCGCTCCCCCCCACCCAGCTGCGCACATGGTTAAAAGAACACACACACGTTCAAGCCCAGAAATGTTGGTCCTCGGCACCAGGCTGCAGGCAGTCCAAGGAGGCGATGCCAAACCTAAACAAAAAACTAAGCAGGCGCCTCCTACACATGGACAGGAAAAGCCTGCGAATGGTGGCGGGGACCATCACCGGGCATTGCTCACTGAACAAATACTACCACACAATAGGTGTAACGGACAGTCCCTTATGCAGGGCCTGCATGGGGACGGAGGAAACGGTGGCACACGTGCTCCTAGAGTGCACGGAAATCACTGACATACGAAAGCAAACCCTCGGGTCTTTGAATTCCCTTACAGACATCCTGAACAGACCGAGAGACCTGATCTGCTTCTGGAAGGAGGTTGGCTGGATGGAGTGACGGCCGACACGGCTCACGCACAATGGTCTCGTGCAGAGACTAAGTGCGGAAACCAAACCGAGAAGAAGAAGAAGAAGATGGATGGGATGTCGACCATGTAACGATGGCGCATCGCCGTTTGTCTTGTAGTCCGATGATGGAACGGGCTTGGCGGAATTCGATTGTGTAATTCCATCACACACTCCCCAAATGTAACCGATAGAAAACCGATAGACTTGCAACTCGTCGTCGATGTTCAAGTCTTTGACTTGACCAGTGCATCGTTGCCAATGAGTCTCTTGGCCCGTTTCTCAATAGACTCAAGCGCGTCCAAATTGTATTTGGCAGATCTATCCCAAATATGAGAGCAGTACTCCATACACGACCGAACCTGGGCTTGATACAGATTGAGCAACTGTTCCGGTGTGAAGTACCGTCTCACCTCTGCTAAGATTCCCAACTTTTTTGATGCTAGTTGAGCCTTAGCCTCGATAAAAGGACCAAAATTGAGGGTGGAAGTTAGTGTAACCCCAAGAAGCTCAATATGATCGGTTATCGGCACGATTACATCACAGAAAGTGGGAGCCGGTTCGAATTGGCTCCTTTTTGCGGAGAAGAGACAAGCCTGGGTATTAGCTGTATTAAACTTGACCAAGTTGGCATCACCCCATTCGGAGACAGCCTTCAAGGACAATTTCAAGCGCCCAACCATATCCTCATGGAGAGACTGGATCTGACCCACCAGCACGCATGCTGGACACATATCTCTCAGCAACTGTGCTGAGAGAACCGACCCCTGAGGGACCCCGACATTAATAGCTAATTGGCAATTGGCAATTTAGCAGTCATCAATGACCACTCGAATGGACCGATCTCTCGGGAAGTCTTCAATCAAAACGCAAAGTTGAGTGGGTAAACCGAAAGAACACCAAATTCCGACTTCTAGACAACTAAGCGCCATAATAGGATGTCATCTTTTACTTATTAAACTAAATTGTAATCCAAAATCACAACAATTACAATTTGTATTCATCACAGTGCGGCCGTTGCTCCGTTCAATGTATTGTCAAATCAGCTGATTGGTCCAAACAATAAATAAACGCGCGGCAACTCCCCGCGTATAAGTCTCTAACTACTATTAGGACCTTGTACGTTTAAATTCATGTTACATAGGCCGTTATACTGTAATAAAAAATCGTGTTTCTACGCAGAAATCTTTTTTTTAATAGCTCACATAATTCTTTATATCGATAAGATGCGTTTACCATAAAAAAGTCAAAATGGCCAAATTGTTAGTTTGGCCCATATACATAGGACCCATCGATATATACACACGGTGGCAGGAACATCGACGCGCAACCACTTACCATGGATCCTACATGATTCTGGACTCCCCTGCGTTGAAAGTTTTCGTCGGCTTTTTATTAATTTAATAAAATTAAGAAAAGTCCGACGCAAAAAACAAAACAGTAAATTCACTTGTTTCACTTAAAACAGTAATGTAAACAAAACTCGAAAGGGCTACCTGATCAGCTGTGTTGACCTCGCAAATTAACCCTAGCAAAACAGCTGATCAGGTAGCCCTTTCGACTTTTTTTATATTGCTGTTTTAAGTGAAATGAGTAAATTTTATTTTTTAATTAAACTCTCATTGGGTTAGATAGAAACAATGATTTTATACAGTTTTCAGTAAAAAATACTGAAAAGTCCTGAAAAATTAAGAAAAAGCCGACGAAATATTCCTACGCAGGGGGGGTCCAGAATCATATACCGAATCCCTGGTAAGCGTTTGTGCGTCGATGTCCCTGCCACCCTGTATATATATACACAAAAAGCAAGCTGGGATATATAAAAAAATAGTCACAAGTTAAAGAGGGAGATAGAGATCTTTTACCATATTTTTGAAAGAAGGAAGGGTTTGAATTATCGCGCAGGCGTATGAGTAGGCGATGAATTCATGTTGGGATCGGTTATAAGTCTAGCCGGTTGCTACTGAGTATTTGTTGTGTACCTATCTGACCTCTACAACCTAGTAACTGGGTCACTCTACTCATATCGAATGTCAGAGTGCAAATGACAGCCCAACATAATTTTTTTGGCTCAGAAGAATCGATACTTAGTGTTGTTAACATTTTAGCTTCTCAATTATAAATGTTGCTAGTTATTTATTATTAATTATTTTTCTTTATTATCATCTTTTTTTAAATAATGAATATTATTTTGGAACCCCGCAAATTTTACTAAAATTATGTAAAGTGCACCTTAAAATATTTTGTGCTTTGTTGACCTTCTTTTACACTGGAATGGAAAGCTAAATAAACACTAGATACTAAACGCAAACCATATTTTATTAAATAAAAGTCTGAACCTTTATATCCAAAAAATAACACATGACGTACAAATCTATCCAATAATTTGTTTCCAATTTCCAGGACCAATTCAATTAAATTGTGGTAGATACATAATTAAAAAGTACTATGCTAGTCCTATAATGTACCACAAATATAGATTACGGTACATTACGGTATAAATTAAATAAAGTAACAATACAAGGATGGAAGTTTATTTTTAGTTAGGCTTTGTCCAATAAAGCCTTAAGCAAATAAAATAGTTTTCGACGGTGCGTTCAAAAAATGGGAACTAACTTTGCATTGAAGCCGTTTGTTTTGTTTAGTATTGCAATGTTTCGAGTTTATTTCACTGATTACCGTTAGCAAACATGGTGGTTGCACCACTTGTATAGACCTCATTAATAGCCACTATCCAGACGATTCAAATGTTTTGAACCGATGCTCGCTTTCCTGATGGCTTTTCACTTTCCATCGTGTTAGTCATTTGATGCCTGAAAAGGGGTCTTTTCAACACTATAATTATGGTTTCTTGGTTTTCGTTCTGTGTACTTACACAAAGTCGGAAGAAAAAAAAAGTGCTTTTTTAAACATTGCTGCACACATAGGAATGTCTCGTGTATTGTGGGTGCTTTTTTGTAAGCCTTCAGACACGGAAAACCGATTTGTGGGCTATTCTAAGATTTATAGGCCACTATAAGATGACAGTGTGAATTGAACAGTATATCAAGTGAATCACAAACAAGGTTTAATTATTCATTTAATTAATTTATGTATTCCATTCGGACAACATAAATCCATGATGTTATTAAATATACACACTTAAAATTAATGTTAGTATGAAAAACAAATATAAGTTAATTATTCAGCGTTGAAATATTTAATATAGGTTTACATAATTATTAAATTTACTCGAACGAAGTCGCGGACAACAGCTAGTTTTTTAATATATGTATAGCCATTTTTGTACCTTTTCCTTATAGAATATAATAAAGTGTTCTTCTTTATCGTTTCGCTCATAACAGAGCTGTCATGGTCACCTAATGGTAGACATAGTTCTACGCATGATCTCTCGCCATCTCTTCTTGATGGTACACTATCTGACGTAGTCTGTACGGTTCCCTACTGCAGATTTAACTTGATCAGCACTTAGGTCCTGTCTGGCCCTGCATGTGGAGATCTGGTTCCCTCCACCTCTCCTTGTATTTCCAGCCGCTCTCGTAGATTCTCCCCGAGAGAGATCTCCTCGAGTCATTACCTCGCCTAGAGACGTATCCAAAGTACTAGTGTAAACTCTACTGCTAGTACGAAAGCCATCATACGCTGCGTGATGCCGAGCTCCAGGAGTATGGACCCGTTGGTTTGGAACTCCTTCCACAATATCCCAAGTTTCCTCCACCAGTACCACGTCCATCACACCAGATTATCTATTTTCCCCTTTTCCAACTCAAACACTGACCATGCGATGATGCCTGCGTATAAAAAATGGCGAACAAAAGTGTTTACACGAGCTTGACTTTAATAAATTACTGACATCGTTATTTGCAATTCGCATTAGTGCTTATAATTTTCTAAGAATATGTTTTGATAGCCACTTAAGTCTAAAGTAAATTTCGAAACAAAACGGCAAACCGAAAATTTATCTTATCTTACCGCAAAGGATATACCGTATATTGTAAATCCGTGCAGTAGATTTTGCGTGAAAGAGCTAATTTTAGTAGGATACAATCTGTGAATAAATTAAAAGTCTCCTTATTACGTTTCATGAGATACCCGTTGACTAACAAACAGCGGATGCGTAATATTAGCAAGTTAAACTTCGGGTACGGAACTCTAAAAGTTAAATTACATTATTTCCCTTCGTTTGCTGCAAACATTTCCAGCAGATCTCCATTTTAACTAGGCTCATTCGCAGTGTGTACTCAGCCCAAGATGCGTACTTACCAATGATCGAATACCCATCATTTTTTTTTTAAATAAACAACCAAAGACATTTGCTTGTGGATTGATGAGTAGAAAACAGGTTTGAATCTGTGTGTGAAACGATAGCTACGTTTCCTTTTAACAGTGTTAAATGTAACGTAAACATAAAAGTCAAGTCGGTTATTTTTAGGCAAGGAATTCTCTTATTTCTGGTTTTTCGATTGATTGAATATCAATTGAAAGTCTAAAGCATTTTGTGTACCTAGCTGAGTGCCTATTTCCGTTTGCTGGGAAACGAATATCATTGAATCATTCGAAGATGTTTTTAGCAAGTTTATTATGCCAATCGTTTTTTCTTGAATTTTAATGTTGGTCATTTTGAGATCTATTAATTGTACCTATGTACTACATTTTATTTATTAATAAATAAATTAATATAATTTATTATTATTTATAGGTGCATTACATTATATTTTCAGTGCGAAAGCTTTGAAGATTTTTATTAATTAATCGTCTATTATAGTAAATACTTGCATTCAAAGACTAAGTACATTTATTTTTCTTATTTTTAATCAAACACGATAGCCGCTACCATTAGATAACAAACATACACCAACAGCTACCAAAGGATCAATAAATTAATAATAGGTAATATCTGTAGGCCATACAAACATTTGTTGCGGTACGGGAATCAAATCCACGACAAGCAGAGCAGCAGCAAACTATTCAAACACTATATCAGTCGTATGGTCATATATAATACGTATCGGTAAAATATATGTATCGACAACCATGGTAAAAATCAGATCAAGTTCATAACAACTGCAGTAGTTTCGTTTTGTTGGTCATAGATGTGATCACATTTCTTCCTTCCGTTCTCAGTTTAAATAACTGCCTATCGGGCACAAAATTCTTTCACATAGGCACTTATAAAACGTCAGAAACTACTGCATGGTTCCGAATTGGTCGTTTCCTATGAAGAGGAACCGACAAGAAACTCCTCGGTTAATGCTCAAGGAGCCAGATCGCACAGGAGACCAGATCGCACAAGAGGTCAGATCCTTCAGCATGTGCTTTTTTATTAAAGAGTATTGCGCACTAGTACGCAAAAGTGCACCGACCAACAGCCAACCATTCAATGGTATTTATTGTAATATCAGGGCTGTTCACTGGGAAGCAATCACGAACATTGATCACGGTACACAAAAACAAATACTTGTTTAAAAATTCGATTGTAAATAAAGATTGACAAGTTCCAATCTAGCAGTTGAATGCATTTGGTAGTATAAAATCTGTGATTGATTAAAATAAAAGCTACAAAATGCATCGGAAACATTGTTAAAAAATTACTAAAAATTTGGCAATACAATCATTTTTAATTATTAGTAAGTTTTCACATGAATGAAAAAACACTTCAATACATTATTATAATTCATCCTAATTCAGGGAGTATTAGGCTCAATTTCCCAAGTCTCCCACAATATGTTTGTATATTATTGATGTACAAAATGTGTAAAACCATTATATTGTTGCAAGAAATAAACTATTTACTTACTTAATTACTTACAGGCCTCATCTCTATGAGAGGGATGGGCCGTAATCACCACGCGGGCCGATTTCGGGTAGGTGGAGTCTGCAAGTCTATCGGTTTTCTATCGGTTACATTCCATCGGTACAAGTCCGTTCCATCATCGAACTACTAGACAAACGGCGATGCGCCATCGTTACATGGTGGACATCCCACCAATACGCACTAAACCTTTTGGGAATACCTTCATTGTGCGTACGGCTAAGGAGTGGGATTCGCTGTCGCAGTCTGTGTTTCCCGATAGCTATAACTTAGCGGTCTTTAAGTCAAGAGTGAAAAGGTTACTTTTAGGTAAGCATGCTCCATCTTCGACCACATCATCACTTACCATGCAGTGGAATCCTGTAGAAGACTCTTTTCAATTTAAAATAAATGGTAATTCTTACTAACTTCTAAATCTCGCGTCGCTCCGCTTAAAAATACGTCCTTAGCTCGCCTCGAGCTATGTGCTGCTCTTCTCTTAGCAAACTTAATCAACTCAGTTGTAGAAGTTTGAAGTAAAAGTTGTAAAATGAATAATATCTTTGCTTTTTCTGATTCAACAGTCACGCTCACTTGGATCCACTCGCCCTCACATATATTTCATACATTTCTCGCAAACACGCTCGCTTCCTGACGACACGTATAAACGTGCACTCGCGCCCCCCGCTAAAATTCTAAAAAGTATAAACCATATAGTGCCGTGTAGAGACTGCTCAAACTCTCTCTGCTCTCGTGAATCTGGAGGAAATATCGTCTGAACCGGCGTGCTGGGTACTCATATCGAAGGGACTCATAACCTACATCTTCCCGTAAGTACCCTTACCTTCCAAGTCCTGGTGAGATGGTGGTCGAACGCGAATCTATTATCATTTTTTTTTGTCGTAGGATATGCCAGTTTCCTCACGATGTCTTCCATTGATTTGAGAGTATGTAGTGGTGTTGATCAAAATTACGCAACGTTGACTTCGCAAGTTGGGCGCGTAACTACTGGGCCGACTCTGGTCCAGATATTACTGAAATTAAAAATTATGTAATTCTACCTATATTAATCTGTACTCGTATTCTACACCATATACAACAAACACGGTGACTTGAGGCCCATTGAGTTTCTCATATAAATTTCAGTAAATCCGATTTTTTTTAAATATCCGTATTGATTTTTTCCACACTGTAACACTTTTTTGTGCTGTTTTGGGAATAGAATGTATTATTTTTTAATTTTTATACTTGATTACTTTGTTGGTCTAGTGTTAAAGTTTATGAGGATGGATGTATGTAATGTGTAAAGTTTATGTGGACGGCTAAGGAGTGGAATTCCCTGCCGGAGTCTGTGTTTTCCGATAGCTATAACCTAGGAGTCTTTAAGTCAAGAGTGAATAGGTTACTTTTAGGTAAGCGTACTCCATCTTCGACCACATCATCACTTACCATCAGGTGAGATGGTGGTCAAACGCGAGCCTATCTATACTAATATTATAAAGCGGAAAAGTTTTTTTGATTGTTTGCTTGAACGCGCTAATCTTCTAAAGTACTGGGTGGATTTGGATGCAATTTGGTATGGAAGTAGCTTGAAGCTTGAGGAAGGTTATAGGCTACTTTTTACGCGACTGCAAAAAAAGGAGAGTTATGTTTTTACCGTGATAGAATCCACGGGAGCGAAGCCCGGCGTGAGTACTAGTTGCTTTATAAAATTGTACGTATGTAATAAAACACTGCTTTAAAGGTTGGCTATTGAAAGAAACAAACACTTGTAAAATAGTAGAATAATGTTACTGGTTGGCTTTAAAATAGGTTGGCTACAAAATGTGACAATTATTTAGTCCAACGGCGTGAGTACTAGTTATAAATTAAAATAAATGTTTAGATGTATGGAAAAAGTAACAACCATCTTGTTCAGGATGTTTGTTACTCTTTCACGCAATAACTACTGGATAAATTTGAATGAAGTGTGGTATGTAGACAGTTGACATCATAGAAGAACACTTTGACACTCGGAATTCCCACGGGATCACGATTTACGCGGGAAAACCTGCTCACGGGAATGAAGTCGCGGGCATAAGCTGATTTCCAATAAAAAAACATTGGATTGTACCAAATTTCATACTCCTCCGTTCTACATTATGCCTTTTTTTTCTGGGTGGGAAAATCAACAAATGATACCTCCCGTTGTGGGTCGAGTGGAAGGGAGTGTCAGACTTCTACTGACTAAAAACCCACCCTGCTGTTTCAATTACCCTTGTATTCCGGCGCCGCGGTATTTCGTTAGGACATTGCCGCAACCCCGACATTATGCCTCATCGCGTGTTTTTAAAAAAAATATCTAGTTATTTTAACGTCATAAGCATTAATCGTTACGACGTTAAAATAACTATCTCACAACCTCAATTGTATCTCAATATAGCACCGCCAACTTTGTGGAAATATTCTAACGAGATACCGCCGCGCGCCGCTGCAATTTAACGCCACTGAGAGACCAGAATGAATTTATTTATTTATTTATGATTAATTAATGAATATCTAACACACAATTCAGCTTCACCTAAAGCGGGATAAGTTATTTGAAGATTTTACCCCTGTAAAGAATTGCTTTCATTCATTTCAAATCATTTAGATACTTTTAATTGTAACTTTTCTTAACCTGAATTCACCTCAGCATGGTGTACGGGAATGTCTATCACGCCATTCATGGTTGACTGGTAGAGAATACCTGCAGCATTAAGTCCACTGTTGTACCTATGCAGCGTGTAAGGGAAACCCCATATCTATCCAAAAGGGATGAAGACAACATCTGGTATGGAGTCTCTATGCACAGTTTCAGTACAAAATAACTGACTCAAAGAATTAATACCAAATTATTGGTTTCATATATTTCTTGAATACCAATCATAACAAACATGTCACAGCACTACGAGGGTCAATAACTTTCCACGTCACTTGCCAATAACACGATAATTCTCTTCGTTCTTCTTAATTTGAAAAATTCGGTCTCTGGTATCAGTGTATTGGAATTTGTAATAAGTTCTACACACGTAGACTTAGGATTACAAAACCCTTGCCATATTGTTTGTTATCATCCAAAGAAGCCATGCACTTGGTATGTATATACCCTTTAAATTACACGTTGTATATGTCTATGAAGTGCAAATAAGTAATTTAACGTCCTAATAAGATACCGCGGCCCCGGAAGGCAAAGGCAACTGAAGGAGCATGGTTGAATTTGAATCAATAGAAGTCTTACACTCCCTTCCACTCCACTCACAGCGGTAAGAGTAATTTGATAATTTTACCACCCAGAAAAAATCTACACAGAACAATAATGAAATGAAAGTGGGATTTCTATTCACTTCAAAGCACTAAAACATATTTCATATCGAAACATTATCCGCTGTGATCGGAACGTCTTAACAGCTTACTATGATTGCTCAGATAACTTCAACTCCCCTTTTATACGTACGTAATCGATCCGTTAGGTAGTGATGTCGAGAATCGAGTTCTGATATCGCATTGAGGTGTGATTTCGCTGTCAGGTGCTATCTCGTAGCGTGTTTGTATCGGGGACACTCGATGACCGATGAACATAATATATTATTGCCAATACATTTTGAGTATAACACTGTTATAATATAAATTTCTGTGCAATTGCTAAGCATAAGTTCTTGGGATCGATGCTCGGGTTGGGTAAAAATTATACTACTGAAGACAAATCGATTGACGTAAGAATTATAAAAATCGGCCCACTCGTTTGGCCTCTCCAATGCCACATAGGTAAAAACATGCATACATACTTACATAGATACATAATCTATATAAAATAAACACATCACCCTCCTTTGCGTCGCGCAGTTGGGTAAACAGCATTTTTACAGAAACACGCGTAGACAACTGTACCCATATTTATACCAATCCTGAGGGATTTTGCAAACAATGAAGAACGGTAATTTTTCACCAATGTCCCAAAATAATTCAAACCTATCGTAGATATTTTTGTCATCTGAAATAGAACGAGAATGTTATGTTTTTCGATCACAAAAATATATGACTTCGAAGCTCTAGAAAATTGTGAATTTATCACAAAATACGATTGTTGAAAATGCACGAAATATACCGCGATAACGAGATACGGCAGCCCTGGATCGGGAGCGGTATACGATAGTCGGGATCAACGGCTTAACCTGGCTTTCCGTGGCACGGGTATATTACACCGCCAACTTCAAAACTCTGAGCTATTACTAATAAATTCCTTACAAAAAAACCCTATAGCCCTTTTAGCCCGACCTGGAAATCAAACCCGAGATCTCGTACTCAGCAGTCAGGCTTGCAACCGGGTAGCCATAGCACCCCTCTCGACTACCAACGAGAAACACACATCTTACACGTTACTTTGATAATTGTCATCGTTGAAGAAATTCCACGTTATCTGTGGAACGTTAGCTTTTTAAATTAAGGAATGAGTTTTCATATAGTGTGCGGCTATTTGAAAAGGGTTAGAAGATTATAATTTTTCAAAATGCAAGTGACTTTGCCTGAAAGTCTAATAAGTATTCTATGTTACATGTGTGTACATCTTCAGCAATTTTTTAATTGTGCCACATCTAGAATTTCTTCTGTACCGTAAGTGCATTTTTAACAAATACCGAGACCTGGAACCACTATTTCTAGGCCATACAAACATTTGTTCTGGTGAAGGAATCAAACCCCCGACACGCAGCACAACAGCCGATCATTCAATCACTGCGCCAACCTAGTCACATGGCATTGAGATGAGAAAAGATTACTACAGACAGATATTAAAGGTACTTCAATATTCAGTTATAACATCCTATGAATATGACCTATAAAAATATTTTACAATTGGCTTGCTTTAACTGCGGTAAACATGAATTCAATTGCTTTGCTCTTTTACAGGCTAGGGACGTCACGGTGTGTGTGGGTTATTGACATCCATAAGTGGGCGAATGACTAATACGTCATCACTTTCCTCACTCCTACACCACACAGCTACCTCACAACATGGTATCAGGTAACTGGATCTACACCGGATACCTGCATGTTAAAATCAAAGTCAAAATATTTTATTTTACATAGGCCTTTTTTTCTGGTCGGGAAGGGAATGTCTGACTTATACTGACTAAAAACCCTGTTCTTTCAGCTGCTCTTATCCGGGGCCGCGGTATCTCTTTAGAACATTCCCGTAACCCCAGATTTCACATAGGCCTACATGGGTACTTATGAAACGTCAGAAGCTGGTGCACAGTTCAAATAGGTCGTTCCCTATACAGAAGAACCGGCATGACAATCCGTCGTTACTTTTCCCTCGGTTCGTCTGTCCGATTATTGCGTTTTCTACAACTGTTGAAAGTCAGGAGAATGTTAAAGATTGTTTCGATAACTGTTCATTTAACACACATTAACAACTGAAATTATTGGCCAGATTGAAACAGAGGTTACTATTTATCCTAACAGCTCAGCAGATAGCTCTACCCGAGCTATTAGAAATAAATAATCTGCCTAAACTAACATAATCATCTTTATGAACAATCGCTTAAAATATTACCTAAAATATCTATGTAACACGTTCGCTAGTACGTCGCACGGTGGGCTGAAAATCGGCTTTCATAGACTTAGGCATTTTATTTTGCAAGTGCGAGTTTTTTTACCGGATATCACTTCTATTAGTTATAACAATATACAAAAATGACACCAGAATTGATTCTGCACAGAAACGAAGGAATTATATTTTTTTTACGAAAATTTTGTATGGAGCTAGTATGAAAAATCGAAATATCTCTAAAACGGCAGCGATAACCGTAATATCCTTATAGGGGGTTATAGTACTAATTATTTATGATTTTTTGACATACGTTACATAATGGTTGTAGATGCCTTTTTTTTTTAAAAATCGTCAAAATATTTTTATTTATTTTTACATATTTAAACGTTCCTTTTAGTGTTTAAGTTGAAGAATTCAGAGCTTTAACAACTCTTATCATAAAATAGCATCACCCCTATAGACCTGAAGGACTAGACAGAGGTGTGTAGTATCTTGTTGATCTTGTAAGATTTCCAACAATACCAAATAGTTGAATATCAGTGTCAAAGTGCCCATGCTGTCGCTTCTTTTTGAAAGATAGGGGAATGAAATTGTTAATTGATCATACCCTAAAAGTATGATTACAACATAACCGGACACATAATAATAATAATATCCTTATAGGGGATTATAGTACTAACATTATTTATTTTAACATATGAAACTGTTCAAAACGATCCATGAACTGTGTCAAAGTTAAGAACATCGTTAGGAAGCATGCTTTTTCCCCAAATATTAAGAATATGTGAAAAAAAAAGACTGTATATAAACTTTTTATTGATAGGTAATTTAAATAAAACAGAAGTAACAAAAATAATATCTAATAAATTCAATTATACAAAATACATATTTGAAACTATAATTTATGAAATTATTAACTAAACATATTGGTACAATAAACTAACATAAATAACAAAAGAACATAAAGAAAAATAATTAAATTTTACAAATTTTCTTTACAACTTTCGTTGTCGGACTCCAATTCCGAGTCAGAACCCAGATCGGATATACCTACAAACTCGAACTCAGTTTCCGGAAACTGTATTAGGTCGAGAGTTTCAGCAAAAAAGGTTGTCTTCCTTTTGGCATCTAACTTCGGCCTTTGTGCACTTAGAAAAGGATCCGAAGAAACAACAAGCATATTTAGGATATCTTGATTAGAATCTTGCCTGCTTCTTTTCCGCGAATGATGTTCCCGGAACCTCCTAAAATCTTTGTTTCGAGACTCTGAGGCTTCTTCCGAGAGAGTCCCAATCGGGACAATATCATTTTTTTCGATTATGTCAGCTCCGTGTATTAATAGTTTATGTACGGTTGATGACATGTAGTACCAGTCGTATAATTCCACGTACTTTTCTGCTGTTTTGCGAGCAAAATCTTTAAATTTGATGACATCGATCTTCTCACCAGATGTTATTGCTTGCAAAATAACAGCAAATCTTTTTATCAGGTTTTGATCCAACCCAGTAATAGCTGCAGTTTTATTGGGAAACTCGAAAAACTTCCTTGCGGTATTCCCGTCATTGGTAGTTCCCGAGCCTTGTTTTACTATATCAATTAACAGATTGAGCTCCTCTTTAAATTTATTTTGAATGTTTTTTTTTCTGTTTTGTAACATATCTTTATGCTCATTACTTCTTGCTGCCCACTGTTTGAAGTCAAGTCTGTACGCAATGTGTAACAGACATTCTATGCAATTTATACGGGCATGTAGGGATGATAGGCCAAATTCATATATGTCAGAACACACAGTTTTTGATGTTACAGCATCTAAGTGGTTCATTTCTGTTGGTTTTGCTAAGCACAGGTAGCATGATGCATTTGATCTAGCTTCAGAAAGGTACGTGCAGACTTTTGCGTCGATCATTGTCATCATTAGTTTATGAGTCACCCTGTTACTATTAATGCACTCTGTGGGGTTAAGGGCCTCAATTTCCTCATCCATTTTTCTTTTGTTATCAATGACAACTGCATGGCTTTCTTTTACAAAAGTGAACTGAACCGGACGACAATAAAAAGTTGAGCATGGTTTCGGGTTTGTCCATATAGTATTATCTCCATCTGTCAGTTTCAGTGGCACCAAGGAGGTCATGAAAATGCTTGAATCATCATGCTCGCCGTCCATTTTCTGCTTGTATCGGCTTTGATTGGAAGCACCATCAAATCCCCACTTCGATATCAGCTTTAACTGCTTATTTTCCACATTATCAGAAAGACTTTGAAGAATCCGCTTCACCGTGATGTCAAGTAAAGCTTGAAGTGTAATTCTAGCTGATGAATCCGTAACTGATACTGATTGATTAGGAGGGTAGCATGCAAGCTTAGTTTGTTGCAGTTTATAGTAGGATGGGTAAATATCCTTAGCACCTTCCCGAATGGCAGTCTCTCGCAACGTAATATATTGCCACTTTGAAAGCTTAAGTGAAAGAAGCAATCCAAGTGCTTTCTCTGGTGTAAATATTACTGTTTTCTTAATGCTTTCCTTGATTTTAACGGCAGCTTCTGGATTTTTGATCATATAATTGATTACAGATGCGATATCTTCATAACCTTCTTCTTTTAAACGTGCTGCAGCTGCATATGCCAATTCACAGGAATCCTCGCCTATGTGCTCACTAGATCTTCTCTTTTTCTGTTTGCTTCCCAGATCTTTGAATGGTTTTCGGGACCTTTTTGTCATTGTTCCAACAGTCGATGATGTCGAAGGTTCTGGAGAGACTGAGCGTGCTCTTGGTATCTCATCAACAGTTGGTTCTTGATTTATTAAAGTTTGCACGCAACTCGGCCAATCAATATTTGCTTGCAACCACTCTCCGTACGTATTTCTAAACTTATCAAAGAATCGTTTAGATTTCTGCCACCTGTTTAAAGCAGCTCGCGTGAATCTCCGGCAAAATTCTTTGAGAGTTACTTGATCTTCGGCAGAAAGGCAATCGCCTATGCGGGACACAATTGCACTAAACAATACTTCATGATTAAATGAAGGACACTCACTTTTTAGAAGAACAAACAAATCTAAGTTGGTGATTAAACTTTCCATTCTAAGATTTTGTAGTCGCAAAGCAAATAGTTTTAGTGTTAGCAGTTACACGGTTGTGAACAATCTAAATTATGGGACAAAATTATAGCCCTTTTATTGTATAAAGTCAATAATTAGTTAACTACCCTCATTAAAGTTATAAAAGATATGATAATAAAAATTTATAATCGTCAAAAACATTTCGTAGAACTCATAGTAGAACTAATCAACATTAGCAAATCACATTAGCTCACTAATTATAAAAAGGTGAATGCAGTTCTTAGTTGGTATTGTTGCGAGATATTTCAAATCATTTAATCACTTAATAGGCTCATTAGAATCAGAAGACTACAACCATCATTCTAATTACTTAATTACTTGTCATCAGACTCATTAGATGACTACACAATATGTTATTTTGTATTTTGAACGTATGCAAGGTTTTAAAATTCCTTTTGTGTCGATATTATTATGTGTCCGGTTATGTTGTAATCATACTTTTAGGGTATGATCAATTAACAATTTCATTCCCCTATCTTTCTAAAAGAAGCGACAGCATGGGCACTTTGACACTGATATTCAACTATTTGGTATTGTTGGAAATCTTACAAGATCAACAAGATACTACACACCTCTGTCTAGTCCTTCAGGTCTATAGGGGTGATGCTATTTTATGTTAAGAGTTGTTAAAGCTCTGAATTCTTCAACTTAAACACTAAAAGGAACGTTTAATATGTAAAAATAAATAAAAATATTTTGACGATTTAAAAAAAAAAGGCATCTACAACCATTATGTAACGTATGTCAAAAAATCATAAATAATTAGTACTAAAACCTCCTATAAGGATATTACGGTTATCGCTGCCGTTTCAGGGATATTTCGATGTTTCATACTAGCTCCATACAAAATTTTCGTAAAAAAATTATAATTCCTTCGTTTTTGTGCAGAATCAATTCTGGTGTCATTTTTGTATATTGTTATAACAAATAGAAGTGATATCCGGCACAAAAACTGGCACTTGCAAAATATAATGCCTAAGTCTATGAAAGCCGTTTTTCAGCCCACCGTGCGTCGTTAGGCGGGAAATTAAAATAGTGCGTTATGACAGTTCGTCGAGAGACGGGCCACTTATTTTTAAGAGTATGTCGTCTCACGATAATTTTTCATATAAGTATTATGAAGAGCAGTATCCACTGTCATATTATGAGTAATTTCATATTTCTTACTGCCGTAATACGAGTATTTTGTAGGTAGTTTCATATTACTTGTTCGACGTTCACCAACTTGCAATGGGCTCGCGTGGTGAATTACTCCATTGCTAGAATGTTTGGAATGCCCTATTCAGCGAAACTGGACAAAGGTAGCGATAGGTTTAAGTTGAATATATGTTTTATTTATTTTTTATTCTTATTATTTTACTTATGTCTTCGTATTTTTTTTTTGTACTAACGTAGCAAGTTATTTTTTTTAGAAAAGATAATATGTTTAATGTAACAAAGTTGGACAGTATATTTAGTCAAAGTATATACAGGCGAAAATAAAAATAAATTATAGGGCATCGAAAAATTCGTCAACATCGCTAACAATGGGAAAGTGCCCAGAACACTGGCCGCATTGCCACGTTGAATGGCAATGCTGATTCTCTGTCCAAACATAGCATAAGGTTAAAGTGTTACTAACACTCTATGGACTAAGTCTGAAATAAATGATTATTTATTTATTTTATTTAATGAGGCTGCATTATTATTATATGTATTTCGATCTGGTGTCTTCATAAAATATATGTTAAAATAATGTCTTATTTCTAAGATACCCGTGCTGTTAACGCGGTCTGTTTAACTGTATCGTTGCAAATAATTCCGATCTTTTTTGGAAATTTGGTGAGGTTCTTGTCAGGATTTTTCAAGCTGAATTTTAAACACTGCACGTAATAATTAAAACTAAAGGTCACCCAGTTGTCGAAATAGGGCTATATGTTAGGGTTCCGTAGCCGAATGGCAAAAAACGGAACCCTTATAGTTTCGATATGTCTGTCCGTCTGTCTGTCTGTCTGTCTGTCTGTCTGTCCGTCCGTATAACACAGCCATTTTATTCCGAAACTATTAAAACTATACATGTGAAACTTGGTAGGTAGATGTATGCTTGAAACTGCTTTCCGATTTTAAGAAAAAAATTAAAAATACTTAAAATAAAGGGGAGCTCCCCATACTATATAACTATAGAATATAATAGAATATAATATAATAAATAGAATATAACTATAGAAGACCACTCAGTTTCAATAAGCAGAATCGAACTCAACCTCAGATCGCAAATAACCAGCCCTTTCGTACCGCATAAAGTTTCAAACTTACATTGTTTTTACCAGAACGTGAGGGGATTAAAAACCAAATTATGTATGTGGCGCAACAATTTACTGTTATTAGAACACAACCTCGTTGCCATAACTGAGACCTTTCTTGACGAAACGGTTGAAGACGCAGAACTAGCATCAGGAGACTGGAGTATTCTTCGTCCTGACAGAGACACACCATGTGGCGGTGTGCTAATCGCCGCGCGGTCGCCTGTTATGTTGCAACGGCGTCGTGAATTTGAAACCGACTGTGGTGAAGATCTGTGGGCAAGTTTCCCGTTGTGTGGTCGAACTGTTTATGTGTGTGTAGTGTATATCAAACCAAGTGCCAAAGACGAAGACTATATGCGTTGGTTTTGTAAAATGGAAAGTTTTTTAAATGATTTAAAGGGAACCGTTTTAATTTTAGGAGATTTAAATTTGAACAGTGCTTCCTTGTCTATTGTTAACTATTATTCTTATTTTTTATCTTTTTGTTGCCTGAATGAAAATAATGAAGTGAGTAATTCGATTGGAGGTATGTTAGATGTGGTATTGATCCGAGAGGATGTTGACGCAGTTGATATTTCTGTCGCTGCCACCGAGGGTTTAGTTAAACCTGACAACTATCATCCACCATTAGATATTAATATTAAAATTAAATCTTCACATATGTCTGATGGCATTGAACCGAGTAACATTGAATCTTGTAAAGACTGGAATTTCAAAAAATGTGACTTAGATAAGCTTTCTGAACTTCTCTCTCGAATACTTCATGGGAAAAGGTTATCCAGACCAACGACGTATATTTAGCCACCAAGTATTTTTATGAGACCATCTATACCATATTCGATACTTGCATACCTAAAAAACGGAGATGTAGAACTTCAACTAGGCGCTATCCGGTCTGGTTCACTAAAGATATAATTAAAGATACTAAACTGAAGCTTAAGTGGCACTCAGTTTGGAAGCGCAAAAAATGCACTATAGCTTATAAAACCTTTTCAGATTTAAGAGCTAGCCTTAAAACACGAGTAGCATTGGCTCATGAATCACACATAAATATAATTGAAAGCAATTTAAGAACCAACCCACGTAATTTCTGCCAACATATTTCTAGTTTGCGCTCAAAAGGTGGTTTTGAACCGAATGTCACCTACAAAGGTCATACATTTACAGGTGTTCACGCAGCCGAAGCCTTTGCAGATTTTTTTGTTAGCGTCTATCTCCCTGAAGTTCCACTTCTTGATGCTGAAAAAACTTTAGCTAGTGATAATAATGTCAACAGCAATTACATAAACATATTTAAATTTTCTCCTCAAGACATCATTTTAGGAATAAACAAACTTAAATTAAGTAGCTCAGTTGGTCCTGATAATATTCCGCCTGAAATATTGAAAAGTTTTAAAAATTATTTCTGTTTACCATTACATCATATTTTTAATCCATCACTAAAAAATGGAGTCTATCCTCGACAGTGGAAGATCTCACGAGTCACGCCCATTCCCAAAAGTCACAAGAAAACATTAGTTGAAGAATTCCGTCCTATTGCCATTCTGTCATCACCAGCTAAAGTCTTCGAGAATATATTACATAATTACATTTACTCCCAAGTTGAAAAATATCTGTGCGACGAGCAACATGGTTTCAGAGCAAAACGATCGGTGAATACGAACCTTCTTACCCTAGTAGACTATATTTCCAAACGTTTAGACCAGGGAGGCCAAGTAGATGTGTTGTTCTTTGACTTCCGGAAAGCGTTTGATAGGGTCAATAACGATATTCTGCTGGCGAAACTTTGTGCTATCGGTTTTCCACCACGTCTCCTGCGGCTCCTCGCTGACTACCTCCGCGATCGTCAACAGTTTGTCAGATTGGGGCTTTATGAGTCCAAGCCCTATCATACGCGCTCCGGAGTCAGTCAAGGATCAATTCTGGGACCACTCCTGTTTTTAATAATGGTCAACGACCTTCCATCAGTCATTCTTTATGCCAAAAGTCTGCTATATGCAGATGATTTAAAGCTTTTTTCTGAAATCCACTCTTAAACCGATTGCTTGGGGCTGCAACGTGACCTAAATTTGATATTAGATTGGAGCATAAAGAACAAAATGGAATTTAACCCTGCCAAATGTTTTGTAATGACATTTACTCGTGCACGTCATCCCGTCAACTTTGCGTACAAAATTAACGACAGCACCATTACCAGGACAAGTACAATGAAGGATCTAGGTGTACATTTTGACAGCAAACTCACTTTCCATGATCACATATTATTAGTAGCAAAAAATTCATTTCAACGTTTAGGTTTCGTACTACGCAATGCTAAGGACTTTAAGAACATAAGTGTTATAAGATGTATATTTAACGTACTAGTTCGCAGTAAGCTGGAGTCTAGCGCATGTGTCTGGAATCCTTTTGAAAAGAAATACACATTAGTTTTAGAGAGGGTTCAGAAGGCTTATCTTGTTTCTATCCCTTTTTGTATCCTTCTAACTTTCTCCTAGGCAGTTTAGGGTATAATTCTCTAGAAGTTAGACGGAAAAATGATCAAATCATTAATATGTTTAAAATATTTCGCGGAAAAACAGATGCTCCTGATCTCCATGACGAACTAAGCCATCTATTTGCTCCGATCAACTTTAACCGAAATAGGAGACACAGATTGTTCGCTGTGTCCAGGAGTCGTACCGTCGCTCGAGCTCAGTCCCCTATTCCTCGCACACTCTCCGCGCTCAACGTTCTCTTGGATGCCAAACCTGATAGTGATGTGTTTTGCGGATGAATGGAAGAAGATCTTGTCTGTATGCCTGGAGTACTGTGAGATGAGTGTATGACTGTTAGATGTTTTTTATAATGTTTTTTATAATGTCTTCAATTAATGTAATTGGCCTTCGGCCGTGTTATTTTGAAGTAAATAAATAAATAAATAAATAAATACATGGAACTAAAACTGAATTTTTTTTTTGTCATGAAACCTATGTGTTTGTGATATTTATGAACAGGTCTTTAAAAATGACATTGAGGTTTCTTAAACCACTTTTTTCATAAAATTAATCGTTTTAAAGATATACGCTTCCAAAAGTGGTAACATCTGTCCCCCCTCTAACTTCTATAATAATGGAGTGAAAAATAAAAAATAAAAATAAACGTCAATAGATCTTAATGTAAACTTTCAAACAAAATTAGTTTGAACGAGATCGGGTCAGCAGTTTTTGAGATACAGCATATTTTCTAAAACTGCAAATATAACTTTGTAATTCATACAAACACTATGAAAAACAAAGTTATTTGGCTTAGTTGTAAAAAATTAAAATAAGCTTGTTTTAAGAAATTTGTAAGGTGTTATTTTTGTCAAATAAATATACATATTATATTATATTATATTATTATATTTAGTACGGAACCCATCATGGGCGACTCGCACTTAGCCTATTTTTTAAATTTGAACAATAAAAATATTTTCTAGGTTTGGTTTCAATTTATTAAGTTACGGATGTTGTTTTAGACTTATAATTTAATATTCTAATTGGGATGTCTGATGTATTGCGCTTAATCTGTTACACCTTGTATATAAAAATTAATTGCTGTTCGTTAGTCTCGCTAAAACTAAAGAACGGATGGACCGATTTCTTTAATTCTTTTTGTATCGTGTTTCCTCTCATACAGGGAAGGTTTAAAAGGTGAAAAAATATCGAAAAGAAAATAATGGTAGTGCGAAGTTCGCTGGGTCAGCTAGTTATACATTTAATTCAGCATGTTACACCCCCACTCACTGCTAAGACACGGGCTTCCTCTCCATGACAGGAACTGTACCTTAGTTCACCATACGGGTCCAGTGAGTGTTGGTGTTGGCATGTCTTCGAATTTTTCGGACCTAGTTTATCCCAGTTTCCTTATCCTTTCTATACACTGTTTTGAGAGCAGTGGTAATCATAAAATTACACAAAGTAATGTTCCGCTCTGGGTTAGAACTCACGAACTATAACTCCTAGGTTGTGCCTCTAAACACTGGGCCAACGCTGCTCTTATCACTATTTAGCCTTAAAAATTTATTATTCTAGCCCCGGAATAGTTCGTAATTATTCGGTCTTTCTATTAGTTGAAGAGACTTGACTGATTTAATTTTTTAGTGCTCTGGTACTCTGTGAATATTAAAAACAGGAAGACATTTTTGTATAGGTATTTATTCAGCGATATCTACTTCGTCATTGCTATCAGATTTTCATGATTATTAATTTAGGATTTGGAAGAACATTTTCCTGAAATGTTCATGTAATTTCGTCCTAGCCCGGTAAAAATCTCGAGATATCGACAGTAAAATTTAATTTATACGGAATTTTTATGATACCAGTAACCTGAATTGCAAATCATTTAATTTCTATTTGGAAAAACTGGGTGTGTAACTGGGTGGTGTTAGCGGTGAGAAAAATAATTGCCACTAGGGCCAGGTATAATGTAAGATTTTGTTTAATATCCTTACTGTTAGTTGTAGATAATCACCAAAAAATTTTTGAAATAAAAACAATTTCTCAAAATAGTATTATTTTGAGAAATTGTTTATTATTTCAAAAATAGTCGACTTCAAGAATAAAAACAAAGTAGAGCAAAAAACAACTTTAAATTCCAAAGTCGGAGTTAAAACACGAAGAATCCAAACCAGAAACACCGGCTACGTAAATTTAAGTCACATTGTATATTAGTAATTTTATTATAGAGTTGAATTTCATTTGAGTAGATTATTTCACTGGGTCGCTAGTCTAACCTGTAAAGAAATTACGAAGTTAGTTTGAATGAGTCCTTTGATTTGATACCCAGTCTGTTCACAAACTTGTTCATTCTTGTTTCATGATGAATCTATTCACCTCGCTTAAGTTGCAGAGACTTTTTGTGCGTTTCTTTTAATAGTGGGAATTTAATTTGATATAGATTTTTAAACAGCTTGTCGGGTGTAGTGGTTTTTAAAAACATAGCCCCCTTCTTTCTGTCTAGTCTAGTAACTAATTAGAATTCTATTTTTTTATTTTTTTTTGTACTAACAATAGCTTTATAATATTTGTGTTACTAACAGAAAATGGATTACTCGTGTGAAATAAATGTCTTATTATTATTATTATATTGTGGGTTGTTACAGTAAATATATATACTTTAGATTTCAGTATAACATAACCGATTATTTTTTTATTAAATAAACAAAGAGGGGATCTCTTTGTTTTATGTTCATAAAGTCCATCCAAAGGTTGTCTGGAAGATATCACTATCAGCGATAAGACCGCTATTGGAACCATAAGATTAGCAATATTGTTAATCAGGTGATTTTAAATTATTGGTGTACAAAAAGAATATTCTATCCATCTATCAATTTCAGAATGAAATAAATATCGGATCCACCATCCCTAATATTTATTTCCCGGCACCCTTGTGTTAGTTTCATCTAAACTAATATTATAAAGAGGAAACATTTGTGTTTTTGTATGTTTGTAACGTTTTCACACAAAAACAACTGGACCGATTTCAAAAATTCTTTCACCATTAGAAAGCTGCATGTTCACTTAGTGACATAGGCTATATTATTTTTTCAAAAAATAGGGATGTTTAATTAAAATGCAATAATGTAACCCAAGGTGTGAAAAAATTAGTCATAAAAAATCTGTCCTCTGTATTAATCCTTATCCCATTAAATGATATTTTATTAAAGACCATTTCAATACGTGAATAATACTTTTTAAATTATGAAAATCGGACATTCCATTAAAAAGATATAACGAATTTAAAAATGTAAATCCGAAGAAAATAATGCAATTAAGTATATAAAACGCTTCCGTTACTGACTGACTGACAGACAACGCACAGCCGAAACTACTGGACTGAAGCTGAAATTTGGCCTTTATTAGGGTGTGTAGGGGAGCACTAAGAAAAGCATTTTTAGAATTTCCCACGGGATCGGAATTTACACGGGAAATACATCCCACGCGAACGAAGTCGCGGGCAATAGCTAGTCAAATATATATAGAATGGAATTAAGCGATACTTTGCAGAAATCTAGAACAAATGAATATTTAAGGACAATATATTTGGTGTTAATTCCGCCAAAAACTAGTATGTGGGAGTCGATATTATGTTTTTTTCCGCGAGAATCCCAATTCTGTATTAATTCCGGGATAAAAATCAGCGTATTTTATTTATTCTTCTCAAAAAATTTACATTTGCGTCGAACAGTGGTTACAAATGTTACAATATAAAAATTAAATAGTCGTCATAAAGCAAACATTACATAATACATTGTTATTAATAATTATGATAATCTAACATAACAAAATTCAAAACAATTATACAATATACTATAATTTTGGAAGTCGGTGCCAAAAACGAAAATACAAAACCAGAGACACCAACTATCGAAATTAAAGTTATTTTTCAACTTGCATTACTTTTTGGAAGTCGGTTTAATTTTTTGTTAAAAAGTTTTTATTTTTTTTAATTAAAGGACCGCTTCAATATGTGGTGGTCAAACGCGAGCCTGGCAGCAATTTAAAAGAAATTTAAAAAATGTTCTTATAATGCATGATCATTAACTGGTTAGCCAAAAACTTTTTACCAAAAAATTAAACAAACTCCCAAAAACACTGCAAAGTGAAAAATAACTTTAAATTCGGAAGTCGGTGCCTACAACGAAAATACAAAACTAAAGACACCGACTACCGAAATTAAAGTTATTTTTCACATTGAAGTGTTTTTGGGAGTCGCTTTAATTTATTGGTTAAAAGTTTTTTTTTTATTATATTGCCATAATCTTGTTATGCTCTTATTTTATTTTCCTCGCTAATTTTATATTCATTCAAATAACGCTATCCTAAAAAACCTGTTACAAATCGCACATTTTTCATCGAATTACCTAAAAATAATCTTTACTTAGTTTAATGTCTTAAGAAAAACGTGTGACGGAAGAAATATAATTGGCCAAGTGCGAGTCAGACTCGCCCATGAAGGGTTCCGTGGTAACTATAATAATATAATATAATATGTATATTTATTTGACGAATAAAAAAAACCTTAAAAATTTCTTAAAACTAGCTTATTTATATCTTTATCTTTATCTTTATCTTTTTTTTTTCTCATATTTACAACTACCTACGCTAAATAACTTTATTTTTCATAGTGTTTGTATGAATTACAAAGTTATATTTGCGGTTTTAGAAAATATGCTGTATCTCAAAAACTGCTGACCCGATTTCGTTCAAACTAATTTTGCTTGAAAGATCACATTAAGATATACAGATATATTTTTTTAGATTTTTCACTCTATTATTATAGAAGTTAGAGGGGGTGGACACACATGTTACCACTTTGGAAGCTTATATCTTTTAAACGATTAACTTTATGAAAAAGTGGTTTTAGAAACCCTTATATCATTTTTAAAGACCTGTCTAGAGATACCACACACGCATAGCTTTCATGAAAAAAATATTTTCAGTTCTAGTTCCATGTATGGGGACCCCCCTTTATTTTTAATATTTTTTATTTTTTTTTCTTAAAATCGAAAAGCGGTTCTACTAAGAAAGAAGCGGTACTAAGTTTCACATGTATAGTCTTAATAGTTTCGGAATAAAATGGCTGTGACATACAGATGGACGGACAGACAGACAGACGGACAGACATATCAAAACTATAAGGGTTCCGTTTTTTGCCATTCGGCTACGGAACTCTAAAAAGTAGTCTTACATAGGTTCAGATTTGCTTTTACGTAAAGTCCAAATCCTTATTAAATATTTTTTATAATATTCTCTTTGGTCTTATTAAATTGATAAAAGAAACAATATGGATAATGTAAGAGATAAAAACTTTTTACCAAAAAATTAAACCGACTCCCAAAAAACACTGCAAAGTGAAAAATAACTTTAATTTCGGTAGTCGGTGTCTTTAGTTTTGTTTTTTCGTTTTTGGCACCGACTTCCGAAATTAAAGTTATTTTTCACTTTGCAGTGTTTTTTGGGAGTCGGTTTAATTTTTTGGTAAAAAGTTTTTATTTCACTCTTTTTAGTTGGATGATTTTTAATTTACCTAGTTACAAGAGCCTAAATGTAAAATAATGTAAAATATTGCTTTTCCCAATGCTGGGCCGTTAATTGTTGAGGAGTTCTCCTGGTACTTCACCATCAGCTCTACATCACCATATGCATTGTGACGAGCATAAAGTGCTTAACATCCATATTCAGGTAATCGAATCGCAATCCACTCAATACTTATTATTGAGTAGTTTCGGCGGCCATCTGTGGTCTTCATCATCAGTTCCACTTCCCCAAATGGTACTTTTTGAGAGCAACTGCACAAGTTACTATAAGAAATACCCAAAACGCCATTGGTGTGCCTATAATATTTGAAGAGTTCCCTCGATTTCTCCAGGATCCCATCATCAGATCCTGACTTTGGTGATAATGGTACCAATTGCGACGTATACCCATTCGAACAAAAAAAGAATTTTCCAAATCGGTTCAGCCGTCTTCGAGTACTCGATGATCATACATAAAAAAAAAAAAAAATATATACGTGTCGAATTGATAACCTCCTCTTTTTGTCGTCGGTTGAAAAGGCTAGGAAAGCCGACCCTAACATAATTGGGAAAGCCCAAATACGTACATTTTTAGGGTTCCGTAGCCGAATGGCAAAAAACGGAATCCTTATAGTTTCGACATGTCTGTCCGTCTGTCTGTCTGTCCGTCCGTCCGTATGTCACAGCCATTTTATTCCGAAACTATTAGGACTATACATGTAAAACTTGGTAGGTAGATGTATTCTGTGAACCGCTTTCCGATTTTAAGAGAAAATTAAAAAAATATTTAAAGTAAAGGGGGCTCGCCATACATGGAACTGAAACTGAAAATATTTTCTTTCATGAAACCTATACGTGTGTGGTATCTATAGACAGATCTTTAAAAATAATATTAAGGTTTCTAAAATAACTTTTTCATAAAGTTAATAGTTTAAAAGATATACGCTTCCAAAGTGGTAAAATGTATGTCCCCCCCCTCTAACTTCTATATTAATGAAGTAAAAAATCTAAGAAAACCATATGTTGTAGATCTTAATGTAAACTTTCAACGAAAATTAGTTTGAACGAGATCGAGTCAGCAGTTTTTGAGATGCAGTATATTTTCTAAAACCGCAAATATAACTTTGTAATTCATACAAATACTATGAAAAACAAAGTTATTTGGCGTAGTTGTAAAAATTGTAAATAATCTAGTTTTAAGAAATTTGTAAGGTTTTTTGTTTTTTTTTTTTTTCAAATAAATATATGTAGGGTGATGGATGACCGAAATAATACACCTTGCTTCGTAATTCTTCTTTTATTAATTTTAAAACACGAAAAAAAAATGGAGTACGTCTTTACCTCTTTTCGCTCACACACATACCTCCCGTTCCTTTATCGCTGCGTTCATCATACTCATTTTATTCAAATTTAGCTGCGTTCCGAATTAACATCCTACAACTCGGCCATTCTGCTTGCAGTCTGCCCTCAGACTGACTCTATTACAATAAGATAAACTAAGTTGAATAAAGGTTACACACAAACTAGGTTTTAACAATCTATAAGGTTTAGAACTAAATTAACAACACATATTCCTGAATAAAATAAACTCACATTATATCACTCCTTACTTATCAATATAATACACTGAAGCAGTCATTCACTCCTTTAACAATACTCCAGCATTTAAGTATTATCAAGTACAATCTAAAATCTTACTTACTACTTAAATGTTTAGGTACATTTGTTACACAGAATCACTATTATGGTTAGTTACAAGGTAGGTATTTTATTTCTTTGTTTATCAAATTACAGATACCTAAGCGTAAGCATATTAAGTTACACTTCCTTACACCTTATTTTACACAGAATTACAGACATTATGTAGTTTATTAGTACTCATTTACATCTTATAAGGATATAAAATAAATGATACCATTTAATTAATTTGCTAGTTATGATACAACAACCTATCAACATTACTCATCCTATTAACAAAATAGCATGGCAAGTCAGCTGTGTTCAACGGTAAGTATGAAATATTATTAAGTATAGTTTTTGTTCTATTTTATGAATAAATAAATTGAAATGTTAAAAGAAGATATCTTTGAATTAAGGCCATCTTTTCATGAAGTCTACTCCTGTAGTGGTGTGTTTTGGTCCCTCCTTACTATTATCCAATTTTATTACTTCGTACCTATCTTTTCCTAAATCTTTTACTACTTTATAGGGTCCAAAGAATTTTTGTTTTAGTTTTAATGCATTTCCAAATTGCATTCTTTGTATTGCTATGATATCCCCTATTTTATATTTCTGTCCTTCCTTCCTTTTACTATTAAAAGTTCTTCTGTTTTCTTCTTGAATTTTTAATATCTGGGCTTTTGCTTCTTTTCTTAAATCATCTCTTTTGTCGATGAATTCTCTTCTATTTTCTTCTTCTAAATATTCTAAAATTTTCATGTCTTCTTTAAGCCTAATTTTAGTCCCTGTTAATAATTCAAAAGGTGATGTTTGGATGGATCTTTGGTATGAACTATTGATTACCCTCTGAAATTTACTGACATGTTTGTACCAGAATGCAGGTTCTTCAATACACATCTTGGTCAATACAGATATAATGATTCGATTCATTCTTTCAGCTTGACCATTTCCACGAGGTATTCCTGTTGTTATCGTAATATGCTCTATCACCTCTTCCTGACAATAATCTTCAAACTCTTTCCCGGTGAATGCTGTTCCTCTGTCAGTCACTATACGTCTGGGGTTTCCATAATCCTTTTGATGTAATTTTAATTTATCAACCGTTTCCTTTGCTGTTACAGTCTTAACAGGGTATATCCATACAAACTTTGTATAACCATCTATGACGGTTAAAATATAGTTATACATCTTCTTGGTAGCATCCAAAGGTCCTAAATGATCACAATGAAGTGTATCTAATGGCAGTTCTCCCTTTGGTATCGGGTTTAAATATCCTTCCTTCTTCCCTGTGTTCCTGCTAGCTAGTATACAGGGTACACATGTAGATATTACCTTTTCAATTTTATTATCTAACTTAGAAATGTAATAATCTTGTTCTACTATGTCTCTTATTTTCTTTTTCCCAAAATGTCCAAAACTGTGAGCTCTTCTAATAATTTCAAGATCCATTACTTCTGGAACAACCAATTTCTTTTCTTCACCTTTATAGATAACATCGTTTTCAAGCACATAGTCTTCATACTTATTTTTCCTGAGAACTTCTTTAATTGCCTTCAATCCTGCATCTTCTTCTTGAGCATTCTGTATACGCAAATGGAGTTCATTTTGAATAACGCATATATTTCGACTTAAAGCGTCGACATGTTGCATTTTCTCTTCAGGTCTGTGCATAATAGTATAGTTAAAATCTTGCAGATACATAATCCATCGGGCTACTTTAGCTGAAACATCTTTTTTTGTTAAAGTCTTCTGGAAAGCTTGACAATCAGTAATTATGGTAAATGGAATTCCTATAAGGTATCTACGAAACTTTTTCACGCCTTCTATCACTGCCAGTGCTTCCAGTTCATAACTGCACCACCTTTGCTGAGTTTCACCAGTCTTTCTGCTCATGTAATGAACGGGGTGCATGCTACCATCTGTAGAATCCTTTTGCATCAGCACTGCAGCATATCCGTACTTGCAAGCATCTGTATGTAGCTCCGTTTTTAATTGTGGGTCAAATATCTTTAAAACAGGTTCACAACATAGAAATTGTTTTAATTTCAAAAATGCAATTTTTTGGTCTTCCTCAAAATAAAATTCTTTCTTCTTTAACAGGTCACTCAGAGGTCTCGCTACCATAGCATAATTAGGAACAAATTTTCGAAAGTATGAGGTTAATCCAATGAAGCTTTGAATTTCTTTAAGATTTTTAGGCACAGGGAACTTTTGCACTGCTTCAGTTTTCTCCTTTGAAGGCTGCACTGTTCCATTGCATACCACATGACCAAGATATTCTACCGATCTTTGTAGTAACTGTGTCTTCTTCCAGTTGATCTCAAGACCATATTCTGCAGCTACCTTCAGGACCTCTTGAAGTCTTTGAATTGCCTGGTGTTCATCTTCAGCCAGGATAATAAGGTCATCAATGAAAATGAGTAGAACTCCTTTTCTTACAAAGTCGGTGAAAATAATGTTGATATATCTGGTAAAGAATTTAGGACAAATTGCTAAACCAAAAGGTGCTCGTAGGAATTCAAACTGACCTTCTGGGTTGCTGGTCACAAACGCAGTATATTTTATTGAGTCCTCATCTACTGGTAAATGGAAAAATCTCAACAATTTATCTATGTGATCATTGATTACAGGCAAGGGATATTCGTCTCTCACCATCTTCTGATTTATCTTCCTATAATCTACACAGATTCTTATACTTCCATCTTTCTTCTTCACCAAAACGAGGGGACTGGCATATTCCGAATAGCTGGGACGTATGATGCCATTAGCCAACCACTCCTCTATTTGATATTTTACAATATCCTCCTCTTGCAAAGCTAAACGCCGTGGACGCTGTACTACTGGTATGTCATCTTTCAATACTATTTTTAATTTTATTGGAGCTTCTTTTATCTTTAAGGGCTTGTAATTATCTACTATATTTTTAACTTGGATTGGTATTTCACTTTCATTAGTATAACTGGAAAGTAAACACTGTAAATACGAACTATCATAACACTGAGGCCTTATCTCAATGATACCTTTGTTAATCATAGTAATAGTATTAACCAGGAAAGTCTGCCCAAGAATAACTGCGTACGGAATGACACCTTTAGGCACTACATGAAAACAAACCTCATAACAATGACCATCTATTATCAAATTGATTTTAAACTTACCCATTGAATACACCTTACTCGAACCTAGACCAGTTAACATCATCGTTTCAGCTTCACATTTAACTGACAGCATCACGTACACATCGTGAGATATTAAATTTAGGTCGCTGCCCGTATCTATTAAACAATTTACTGTGATACCGCCTATAATAACACTTTTAACTGATTTATTCACTGCACTTTTATTGTTTACATTCAGTACACTAAGGTTATTATTTTGACATTGACATTGACAACGACTGTCTTTCCCGTTTGACATCAGCGTGCCATCTCGTTCACTCTCCGTTCCGTTATCCAGTGATTGATTCTGAGCGAACATGGAACGTGCCTTGAAGTTAGCTCCACCTCCGCCATCATTCCGACTCGTCGATGGTTCGCCCTTCCATTTTCCGCTTCCGCCTTCTTGTTGACATTCGGTACCAATGTGGCCGAATTGATTACATTTGAAGCACTTGGTACCTTTTTTGCATGAACTCGCCAAATGACCTCTTTCCCCGCACTTGAAACAACGATACACTTTATCACTTGCATTTTCCTTTCTATTAGAGTCGTCTGCTTTAGCTTGCTTTGAGGGTTCGCGACACTCGCGCTGCTTATCCACCGTACCGCGCGAATTTCCTCGTTTCAACATCTTCTGCTTCATAGCTTCATATTGTGCCAACTTCTCCTTAAGAACTGCATACGTTGTAACACCATATAAACCAATTTTATTCTGCTCGTAATCGGCAATCCCGTCTATTATATACTGAATGGAAACGTAATCAGCGAACTTAGCTCTTTTGCCGAGCTCTTTCATGGTGAGCATATATTGGTAATAGCTCTCATTGTTACGTTTTTTACGAGCCGCCATGATTTCATGCATTTGCTTGGTATTTACCGAATCTGGAAATTCCTTTAGCAGAGCGTTTTTCAAATCTTCATAAGTTCTGAATGGTTTTTCCGTTCGTAACCATAATTCAGCAGTTCCGGTAAGCGATCTTCTGGCTATGATGAGTTTTTGTTGAGCCGTCCAACTGAAGATTTCAGCATTGTCTTCAATGTCTTGTGACCACTTCGAAGACGAGTAGGTCATGTCTTCACCATCGAATTTAATTATGGTGTCCACTATACCATAATGTAAGGGTTGAATTCCTTCTTCCATGGTATCGTCTTTTCCCATGATATCTTCCTTCGTGAAATACTATCCTCTTAAAATATAATATTTTTCCACCGGCGCGAGCACTTGTTTTTTTTCGTAATGGCCGCCGTCTTAGTACCGGTGTGATTTTTTCTTCTTAATTTTTCGTGTTATTACACCTTTATTATTACGGTCGATCCCGGACGAGGCTGTAGGGTGATGGATGACCGAAATAATACACCTTGCTTCGTAATTCTTCTTTTATTAATTTTAAAACACGAAAAAAAATGGAGTACGTCTTTACCTCTTTTCGCTCACACACATACCTCCCGTTCCTTTATCGCTGCGTTCATCATACTCATTTTATTCAAATTTAGCTGCGTTCCGAATTAACATCCTACATATATTAAGTATATTATATTTATTATGGTTACTACGGAATCCTTCATGTGCGAGTCCGACTCGTACTAGGCCAATTTTTTTTTTTTTTTTTTTTTAAAGATGACTAGCAATGTGGGTAGAATTTACATTACTAGCAATCTTGTTAACCCCTCCAACTAAGCTAAATATGCTTGTGTCTGGAGTGGGTTCACGGCAATAGTGTAATGGGTGGGATTCGAACTCGGGACCTGTCGATCACAAGTCTGACACCTTATCCATTACGCTATTGACGCTTATTATTACGAATGAGCCCGCTCTTGACCTCGATCACACCTGATGGTGTTAAAGTCAGCTTTTAGTCTAGTCGGATGAGTACCTTCTAGTGATTTTCATGGAACGACTGCCTATCTAACCTCTCTATCAAAGATGCACAAATGTCTGAATAGTAACCCATCCATATACCAACCTCGGCAGACGTTGCTTAACCTTGAAGATCCACCCGAGCGAATGTTATTATTACGCCACGAGCCCCCTTTATATAAAATGCAGCAGCAAATAACGTACAGACACCAGTGGCGAAGGCTCCATACAACTCGATTCCTACCGGCTTCCCTTTTGAAATATGGCAAATATTAGTCTATTATTTTATATATGAATATATAAATAGTAATCTTTTATTTTCAATTAAACAAATAATTATTTACGAAGTTACAAGACTTCGAAGTCAGCGACAGGGCCACAGTTACTGGAATTCACGCATCACACTTGAGCAAGGTAAGCATTTTTTAGTCCGGCTTCCCTTTTATGAAAATTCACCCTTCGCCACTGACAGACACCCATTCCAATTCTACTATCGCTTTTATCCTTTGACTCAGACTAAACAAGAAGTATACATTTATTGAGTGTACTTGTACATTAATTATTTAAAATTTATGATACTTTGTATACAATCTTTTGCATGAAATATTGGACACGTGTGTTGGCTTCTGAATATACTAAAAATAGACTTGTACTGTATTAAATACTCGTATGGTATGCATAGCTCATATGACGTCACGAACCAAGGCAAGCGCTGAAGCGGATCTCACGTCAGTTTTGCTTGTTGCAATTATTACATTTATTTATTTATTAGAACATTATGCAACACTAAAGGTACAATAAGCATATAGAGTTATTTATGGTGCAATATTCCCGGCGTGTTCGAATGACGTCACACTACACTGTGGGACCACGATCCTTGTACTTAGACATAAATAATTAATTTTCTGTAGACTGTTTGCACTGGTTTATTAGTTTTCTACAAAATCTAAGTATTTTCAGTCAACATTATGAAACTTCTTCTGTGCACTATAATAGACTTAGCCATAGTATGAGGCTTTAACTTTTGCAGTGGAATAAATAGTATAGATTCACAAACGTTAGAAAAGATATTAATTATAATATTAACCAACAAAAGAACAGACAGATAACTGCATATCACTAAAACCGTCGACCAACTGTATTCTACTCGCTTTCGGAAAAATTTGATTGAAAAATATTTCGATCAAGTTCTTATTTCTATACAATAGCGTAGTTTGTTTTTGTTAGAGCGTGGTATGGAGCTCTCGGTCAGCTAATCCGAATCGCACTTGGCGTTGTAGTAAACTACGGAACCCTACACTGCGCGTGGCCCGACACTCACTTGGCCGGATTTTTTTAAATTTTTTAAGTATATCAAAATTTTTTCTGATCTGCGACTGCTTCACACATTTTACTGAAATAAAAGTAGGCAGTGGGCTATTCCAGACTGTAATAATATCCTTTGTACCAAATTTCATCCAGGTCCTACTACACTGTTGGTCATGACCGCTATTTGTGGTTATTTAACCGTCGTTACGGGTAGTTACGGTACGTAATGGCACCTGATCATTAAGCCAAAGTCTACCTAAGCGGTATTAATTAACCGACTTCAAAAAAAGGAGATTATCGGTTAGACCTGTAAGTATGTGATATTGTAAGAATTGGATAATATGTATATGAGCGTGACGGTCTATTTAGGCTTCCAATTACGTGTCCTAAATATCGTAAGTGTATGTATGTTTTTCCACATATTTCTCGGAAACTAAAAGACATATCGAAATGACCTTTTTAATAACATCTCAACTTGTTAACATTTTATTTTTAAACAACCGAGCTTCATCGTTGTCCACATCATCGCTTAATAGGTAATAGTCAATTGTGAAAATATCAATTATCTTTAGTTTTAATGTATTAATATTATAAAGAATGTTTAAACGTATGGATAGATATATGGTTTTTTTTTCAAAGTGGCTGAACATTTTGTTTAAGTAACAAATAATGTATGGATACATTCATCCATTGATACTTTTAAACTTTCGCATTTGTTATAATTATTAGATATATAGATAGAGATATATACTCTTTATTTTACACCATAACAGAATTAAATGAGGCTTAAAAACTACAAAGGGTGTTACAATGGGCGGTCTTATCGCTAAAAGCGATCTTTTACAGACAACCTTTGAATGGATTTGACAAAGCTGGAGAAAATAAATACGCGGGTAGTCAAAAAACAAGTAATAACCCACATACTCAATACACATATACATAATTATACATTAAAAAAACAAAGCTAAGATATATTAAAAAATAGTAACAAATTAAAGAGAGAGATAGAGATCTTTTACTATGTTTTCGAAAGAAGGAAGGGTTTGTGCTTGTCTTACTGACACGGGAAGTGTATTCCATGGTCATACTGCTTGAGCTGCGAACGACTTACCAAAGAAATTGGTGGAGTGACTCGGTACCTCTAGCCTCAAGTTTTTCGATGACCTCAGAAATTTGGCATGTGTGTCATGGAGGAACTTGAAACGTTCTTTAAGATAAGAGGGGTTTTAGGATTGAACAGAATACTGTAAAGCAGAGACAATATGTGTAAGTTCCGGCGAAGACGTATAGGAAGCCACTTGAGTTTCGTACCCTTGTAACTGCTTTAGCATAAAGGTATCGCCTCATTCGTGATCTGCTTAACACGTTGAACGCCAAGAAAAAAAATGCATCTTCACGTTCAGGCCGCGTCGGTCAGTGATGGCGGACAACTAGACTTGCCGTTCGGGCCGCGTCGGTCAGTGCTGCCCGGCGTTTAATATCTCCTTAATTAATGACTAAAGTTGACTTTTGTTAATGAAAACATACATTAGAGATAAGTATCTAATTCTTTTTTTGAGGTTGGTAAACATTTGGTCTAAATTTGGACAGAACTGTGATTTTTGCTTGGCCTAAAGGGAAAGCTCAGTGTCGGTCAGCACTGACCGCGTTGGTGTTCAACGTGTTAATCTATTCCTATTAACGTTGGGGTCGGCTTTTCGTCTAACCGGATCAGTTGAGTTTTAGTATCCTATATGGAACGACTGCCTATCGGAGATTCAAAGCCCATTAGCTGGGTAACACATAATCTTTGGTCTAATTAGTGTCAGAGTTTCAGGCTTCTGACTACCCGTTACGACTGCGTAACATGGCCAAATGACAGCCTGGACCAACGGCTTAACCTCTAGAGCCCCAGCGGCACAAAAACGTGCCAGTAAACAAGTATTAGTTGGGCCCCGCTGGCACAAATTTGTGCCACCAAACCCCGACCGATTTAAAACTGTATTTGTAGTAAAGATAAGTCTTAAAATCGTTTGTGACCGGGGTCAGATTACGCTTACGCGCAGAGGTTAACGTGCTTTCTGAGGCACGGGTGTATCACACTACCAACTTCCAAACTCCGAGCTACTAATGAGAAATTTCTTAAAAAACCCAATAGCACTTTTTGTCCACCTCGGAAATCAAACCCTAGACCTCGTGCTCCGTAGTCACATTTGCGACCACTAGACCAATGAGACAGTCATGTATCGGCTTATTGCAAAAAGTAAAATTAATATAAAATAATTTAAATGCAAATTTACGAAGTCTTTACATAATTTAAAAGTAAGTCCCTTCCCTACGCTTAGAGCTTTCGAATTACCAACGGATTTTGATTCAAGAGGGAGATTTATATTTTACATGCATAATATAGTAAAGAAAAGATAATTTTAAAGATGTGTAATATGATGTCGTGCAAAACATATTTTAGCTGTAAATATTTTAGTATTTATATATATTTCTTCACAAGTGTCATTAGCCTAATGGCAAAGGTGATGGACTTGTGATCGAGAAGTCACGGGTTTGAACCCCACGCATCACATTATAGCCGTAAACCCACTCCAGACTTTCTTCTCTTTATAAAAAAAAAAACAAAACTTAAAAGGTGGATCAAACTAAAGTACTACAGTTTTGTATATCTTTAAAAATCGACTACAAAATTTGCGCTGGCATCTGTCTATCTCCTAACCATTTTTATATTGAAGCTACACATTACGGTATTATTCCTCATTCAATAAATTACGCTAGATAGGTACCGTTTTGAATTTAATGTAGATCAAAATTGCCCTTTTTATAATCAGAGATTTAACATGCGGGGCAGAGCGGCCGGCATGTCAGCCTCTAATTGTAATACATTAGTTCTTATCTACAATACACCCGAGCGAAGCCAATGTGGGTTACTATCGCCGCGGGAGATGCCCCGGGCGTCGGGGATCGCGAGCTGATCTCCGGTCACCGACAAGTTCTAACGAGATACCGCAGTCTCGGACCATGAGAGCAACTGAAGGAATAGGGTAGGTTTTGTTTGCGGCCATCATGCGTAAGAGATGTAGTTCTTTACAGCGCCGCGTACGCGCCAGCCCCAACACCATTCTGAGAACGTTAGCTGATAGGTGGGACTCTCCGATCTTGAGGCGATGGATACGACTGCATGCAGTCAAATAAACATACCCCAGGTTCGGCGTGTCCCACACAGCTTAGGTTTTTAAACTCTATTTTAGTTACAAGTTGTTAATAGGCTATTACTAACACTAGGTTGTAAGTTCACATGTTACTAACAAACAAATATTGAATTATCCGAAATAAAATAAACTGATTGATTGAATTGATTGATTGGATTTTAGTCAGTTGATGTCTGACACTCCATTCCGCTTCACCCATAGCGGAAACGACTTATCATTTGATAATTCTTCCACCAAAACCAAAGGGCGGTTTACTAGTCTTAAATAAATCACTGTATCTTTTGTTCCCAAAGGAATCACGATCTTCTAAGTGAAGGCATAAAGGTGCAGCCGAGGGAAAGGAAGCCTTTTTGTCGTAATAAGTGAGGTACAGTAGCACCGACCGGACCGAACTATGTATTTATTTATTACCGCTGCATGCACATAGGTACAAAGGCGAACTTAATGCTTTATGCTTAAACTGTCTGCTGCGTCCAGCAGTACCAGTGCCACTGCTATTCGTTCTAGGCTGCATTGCTGTAAAAGATCAAGAACATTGTAGAGTTCATTAGGATAAAAACCAAATTCTCGCTGCACTAATTTTTGTGGTGAGGGTTCTTACTGAACATCTATCGGAAGGAAGAAGGAAGAATTTTGGCCAAAAGGTGTTCTGTTCCGGCGATTCCGTGGATAGAGACGCCGTTACAGACTATTCGTGTGAATAGTAGTTTTACTGTGTAATTATAAAAAAAAATGGTTTAGTTTATAGTTAGGTAGGTACTTGTTATGTATGTATATTTTTCTACATGCCTTAGTAGCCTAAGTAAGCCTAAAATAAGTCCGTCATATTAGGAATCTAAGAAAGAGGCCAACAGAAGTACATATATTATATTCAAATCCATTACGCAATATGCTATACACAATAGCTACACGTGTTACAGTTCTGTAATCTCTTCGAAGTATCAATAGCATTAATTAATTACTATTGAAACCAAGCAATAATCTAAAGCGATTCAGTTTATTGGTTTTCTCAGAAATGTTGAGAAATATATTTTGTGTAGGTGGAGGGATTAGTAGAAGCATCAATAGGTGTGAAATCATACCTTTAGAAAGGGCAATTCCCTTTAATTTCTCACAACTTAAGACCCACGTCCACAAAATATGTTACCATCCACACTTGGTTGATATACCGTCTTGTCGCACCGAGATAGATAGATAGATAGATAGATATACTCTTTATTGTACACCATAACAGAATTAAATAAGGACTTAAAAACTACAAAGGGTGTTACAATGGGCGGTCTTATCGCTAAAAGCGATCTTTTACAGACAACCTTTAGATGGATTTGACACAGCAGGAGAAAATAAATTCGCGGGTAGTCCATGGTGTACTATTTACTTATATACAATAAATAAGTAATAACCTACATACTCAATACACATATACATACATAAAAATAACAAAGCTGAGATATATAAAAAAAAAAAAAAAATAGTAACATATTAAAGAGAGAGATAGAGATCTTTTACCATGTTTTTGAAAGAAGGAAGGGTTTGTGATTGTCTTACTGACACGGGAAGAGTATTCCACAGTCGTACTGCTTGAGCTGCGAACGACTTACCAAAGAAATTGGTGGAGTGACTCGGTACCTCTAGCCTCAAGTTTTCCGATGACCTCAGAAATTTGGCATGTGTGTCATGGAGGAACTTAAAACGTTCTTTAAGATAAAAGGGGGTCTTAGGATTGAACAGAATACTGTAAAGCGCCGAGCGCTTTTCTTCCCCATTTATTGTACGTACAGCCAAGCTGTGGAACTCTCTACCGGTTTCTGTGTTCCATGCCACTTATAACCTTTCAGCCTTTAAAGCAAGAGTGAATAAGTATCTTCTGGGCTCGCTCGTTCCATCGTAGACCTCATCTATCGCTTACCATCAGGCGAGATTGAGGTCAAGAGTGAGCACATTGTGAATAAAAAAACATATGTATCTGCGATTGTTTTAATCAAAACATAAACTTTTTTCTAAGTTTTCGATTGACTTTGTTTAGTTGATTATTGTCTTACACGATTATCTTAAATACAACTAAATTATAATGAGTAGTTACCTATGTCGCATCGACCAATGGCAAAATAGCTATGAGCCTCGACCAACACCAAACGTTCTCGTTGGGCAGCTGTATCAAGAACGTGATTCAGAAAGCGATAGTTGGTAGCGGTAGTGTTGTTTGCTGCGGTAGTTGACGGGGCCCAACAGGTCCATTGCCTGCCGGGGTTGCGGTAATATTCTAGCAAGATACCGCGGCCCTAGAATATAAGAGCAACTTAAATAGCAGGGTGGGATTTTAGTCAGTAAAAGTCTGACACACCATTCCTTTCCACCCAGGGCGAGAGGAGTTATTTCATGATTTTCTCACCAACGAAAAAAGTAACCCGCAATAACAGATATATTAAAGATATTGAAAAATTGCAAAAACAAAACAAAAACATATATTATAAGTTTTTGTTTTGTTTTTGCAATTTCGTCGTCACGTAATTTAAAACATGCTGTATTTGAATACCATCATACATCTCTCTTCTAAAAATCATTTCACTGATGTACAGCCAAACACACGCATAGCGATGGCTAAGTAATATCGCCGGTTTTACCCCTTTTTAAACAAAAACCGTAGTTAAATTACATTACTAATCACGTACCACCCACGATGCTTAATTAATGAGCTCGTGCAGCTTTGCAAGTTATTAAAAGAAAACTGTGAAATGTAATTAACGTTGAAGGAACGTGGAGAAAATGTGATGTAAAAATCATTTCCACGTGCAAAATTTTAATTTTGTAACTATTTTTTTTTAAATGTAGAATGAGCTCACTATTGACCGCGATCATACGTGTTGGTAAGTGTAAGATGAGGTCTAAGATCGAACGAGCGAGCCCAGAAGATGCCTGTTCATTCTTGCTTTAAAGGCTGATGGCTCATAGGTATATGGCAGGGAATACAGAATCCGGCAGAGAGTTCCATATCTTATTATATTCAGTAAACGATTAGTCGATTCTTCAAGTGATGAGAGGACTAGCCTATCCTTCAGTCAAAGAATGAGTATTGCCAATCTCTGTGGAAATGAATATGTAAATGCACTTAAATTGTTCATTTTTTTCCTACACTATCACATTGGGAATTCTTGTAAAGATAGAATGTTACATGAAATAATAAATAAATAATAAAATCCCGAAATATAAATAAAAATGCGTTGTACCGTTGGATAATAACTGTCAATAACAAGAGAGCGAGTATTTACTCAGGGCACGATTCATAACATTCATTAATTCATGACATTTTGATTAAAAGCACGAGATTATCACGAGATAATGAGATCATTACTTAATGATAGCGTGAGCTGAATCAGTACTAGTAGTCATAATTAGCTCTATTTTAGAACTAGATGCACCCGTGACTTCATTCGCTAAGTTTAAGTGTTATGTTTCACCGCTTTAAAGTCATAGTTATTTGATAACAAGACAGACGGATTTGTACGGAGTTTTCATAGGTTAACCAAAATGCAATACCCACAATTTTGTTTCCGAATATAAATGACTTTTGCCAGCGGCTTTTCTTAAAATGTCACTATCAAGGCCCTTCAATGCTTCAACTATATATTCACACCAGAAATTACATCAAACCATTGCTCTGTTTTGAAGAGAAAAAATGACAAACAAACTATATTTCGCAGGTTTATATATATTAGTTTTTTTTTTTCGAAAATTTGTTCTAACACACAAAGTATTTGACGTTCTCGTCTATGATTTTTTGAACAAATTTCAGCTATCGTACCTGATTCTGTTTAGCCCTTTTCCGACTGTGTTGGGGTCTGATTACACATGGATTTACATGGAGTGACTGCCTATCCAAGGGCGGATCCAGGGGTGGGGTCATGGGGTCATGACCCTCCCCTGGGCTGGGTCCAGGACCTAGGTGGACCACTAATTAAAATTTTTGAACATTGTTACTAGATTATACTCCAGTTTCTGTCGTTGTAAACTAATATCGGCAGTGGATGGCCAAGTGGCAGCGGAGCCAGGAAATACAAATTATAACTTCTTGTGACTTGACCACGATTATGTGACCCCCCTGGCACCAAAGCTGGATCTGCCCTTGTGCTTATCTGACCTCCGGAACCCAGTAGCTGTGTAACACAATAACCAAGGGTTTATTATGTTACACAGCTACTGGGTTCCAAGGTGCTAAGAGGTAAGACACCCTATTTGTTAGAATTTATAGCTTCTATCTACCCGTAACGACCGTCAAAGATATAAAAATAATATGATTAAAAAAAATTACAGCCGGGACCAGCTTAACATGCTATGTGAATTATGGAGGAATCTGGATTGTTTAGGATGGTCACCCATCCATGTACCGGCCTCAACAAGGATTGCTTAACTTTGAAGATCAAGCCGTTCCGCAGTTATTGATTAGTCAAGCTCCTATACGAGTAATGAATCTGTTCGTATAAAATATTTATAAATGCCTTAAAGAGATAATGGGTTTAGTCCACAAACATTTAGACATTCCGAAGACCTCACGCTATACTACCCAACGAGCACATTAGTGGAAATAGCAGCCTATTTTGTTACTTCGGGCTGTAAAATAGCGGTTTAAGGGTTCAAAAAGCAGTTCAGAGTTGCATATCTGCATCCGTAAACGTCTATAGTTATAAAAGTTACTTAAGGTGCTATAAGCTGAATCAAATACTACCCTAGCCTTCACAGTAGTCCACGGTAGAACTCATTTACCACTTACACCTTTATATGAGAGTTACGAAGGTCATTCTGCCACTCACAGCTGCACAGTAGTTTCCATTGTAACTTGTATAGGTTATAGTTATAGTAACCACTATTATACCACTATAAGTTTCATTATAGAAATAATAGAAACTCTTATGCATACTATAGTTACAAAAAAATCATCAGTGTAACTAAGGCCTTTAGTAGCAATAGTCATTCCTTGCAGGCTCAATCCATTCGCCATTTTACAGCCGCTTTTGTAACTATTATAAAACATTTAATAAAATGGATGCTAAACGAATAAGTACGTAACTAGATCTTATTTATTTATTTATTTATTATATACTTTATTTTACACCTTACAATACACTTAAGGATACAAATAATTAATCTTATAACCTCAAAAACAGGAAAATAGGAGCTTTTTGTGGCTGTGAGTTGCACTAGGGGAACAAAAATCACTGGAAGCGTTAGAAGGGTGAAAATTAGCGCTATGATTCTCAAAACGGAGTTATTAGAGCTCAAACTGCAGGTTATGACCACAGTACAATGACGCCATGATTGTGTAAGAAAACCTATAATTCACTTGCAAAATTGAGTTGATGTACATTGGTTTTTCAGTTAAATGTGCATTAAATGTACCGGTAAACAATCGGCCACTTGCAAATAGTAAGTTATCGACACGTAAAAATACGGAAATAAAATTTATTCTGTATAACAAATAAAAAATATCACATATCTTTTGTTAATTTTTTAAATATCATAAAAGCGCGTTAAAATTACTCGAAAATTATCTTATATATCTACAGTAAACTGGACAGCGTTTTAAGTATCTTTATATATCTTGCTAATACAGAATACAAACATTTACTTCTTTTTGTTTTATTTTCATGATGGCGACGAAAACACTTTACCAAAATATTACAAACAGTGTCAACTGAAGATATACAATAAAGAACTATAATCAATTCATTCGTTCAAAGTAGTTCAAAATCATTCAAAAGTAGCGCTACAAGAGCTTTAGTATAGCGTTAATAAATCGCTATAGCTATTAAGGAACCTTTATGCAACCGTTGTGCAGGTTAAATGGAACTTTAGGTTGCATAAAATGGCGCCCAAATAGCGCTAAAGCGGCTGCTTTAAGTCTGCAGTAGACGCTCTAGCGCTTACGTCTATTACCATACGTAATAATCGGATACGCTCCAAAGCTCTAATGCAGCCCATTTGTGCTAGTTGGGTAGCGTCTCTAGCGGTAAATATTAAATATTTTTTTATTTATTTATATCAGATAGACTAGCCGACCCGGCGAACTTCTCACCGCAATTTTTTTTTTTGGTATTTTCTTACCTTTTAAACCTTCCCTGTATAAGAGGGCACATAATACAAAAATAATTAATGAAATCGGTCCAGCCTTCTCGAGTTTTAGCGAGACTAACCAACAGTAATTGATTTTTATATACAGGGTGGCCTGTTTACAGTGGTCCAAAAATTTCTTCATCTTGAGAGCATCATAAGTGATCAATTAAAACATACTTTAGTTAAGCGAAAACTTGAACTTGACTCTGTTTTGTCTCTAAAAGTTTCCAACTAGGAAGTGAATCAAGATAATATTATTTCCAGTTCGAAAACTCCGTGATACGAGAGCGTTGCCAATCCAAGCGGGACTTTATGACTCCATTTCACAGCATCTGTTTTAACAACAGCTTCAACATTGTTTTTTGAGTGTCTGGATTTTTATTATTATTATCCATTTTTATACTCGTACGTAATAATATAATTTTACTTATATAAAACATATTGGAATAGCCGACTTGAACAATTCGAAAAGTAATCTACATAAATTGAAAGTCTTGAAAACAATATGATTTATTTGGATAAGGATTTAAACAGAAGTATGAATAACATGGTCTAATTTTGGTCGGTATTTTTATCAACTTTTAAAATGTAAAAAACTTATTTAAAAAATCTAAAAAAACCCGACTGCTCTACTGAAGTGTAAGAAACAAGCACATTTTTATTTTTAAAAGTGACAAGGAGGTGGGACCCAATTGAACATATTTTTTTAAAATGGGATGGGTCCACCTGCTTGTCACTTTTAAAATAAAAATGTGCTTGTTTCTTACACTTCAGTTGAGTAGTCGAGTTTTTTTAGATTTTTTAAATAAGTTTGTTTTTCAACTTTTAAAATATTAATTAACAATTTTTTAGTTTTCCCGGTCGTGTCACATTGGCACTCCACCGGATTCAGAAAGCGAGTCCATATTTTTAAACTTTCTCATTGTGTTATTTTGCTAGTATTATACTAATGATAAACATGATATACCTTTTTGAAATCCTTATGTTAAGCCCTTTAATTTGATACCCATATTGTAGTATTTGATAAAAAAAAAATTGTCACCATGTATAATGGCTTCGCACAGCCGCCATGTTTAATTTTTTTAATGTCACCTATCTAAGAACACTCGGGCTGTTAAGACAAATCTAACGATACCTAAATTGTGTGAATCCGTGTAGCGGTTCTGGAGATATGAGGTAATAAAGAATATTACATACATACATACAAGATGCGTATCTTGTATGTATGTATGTAATATTCTTTCGCGAAAAACATAACCCTTCCTTTGCAGTCGGGTAAAAAGTGGTTATTGTAACATAACGGTAATAGTTGGACATGTGGTATCGCTAAGTTTTTTGTAGATATTGCTATGTTCTTTAATATTGTAAAACATACTTTTGTTCTTTCATCAATAGTTTCCGCAGCGCATGCGATGAAAGACGTTTTATGACATTTTTTTACACCTTGGGTAACGTCGCTAAAGTTTTAGTAAGGATCCCTAATCTTTTCTAGCAATAAATATAGCCGATGTAAGGTCGTATACAGAAAGAAAGCTGGTAGCCGGCGCGGCGCCGATCTACAAGCGCTTATCGGCGTTGGTCCATTCTGATGACAGTTACATAAATTCTCTCTGCTTGCTTACTCAGGGTGAATGTAGCTTTCTAATGGTGAAAGAATTTTTGAAATTGGCACAGCAGTTTTTGAGTTTATTAATTACTCGTACAAACATGCGCACACACAAAAATACAAATCTTTCCTCTTTATAATATTAGTGTAGATAAGACTAGCTTTTGCCTGCTACTTCGTTCGCGTGTGAGCTTTTCCCGAGTAAATCCTGATTCCGTGATAAAAAGTGGTCTGTGTTATTCCAGGGTGTCAACTATATCTACTTACCTTTATTCAGATCTGTTCAATAGTCTTTGCGTCAAAGAGTGGTACAAATCCATACACCTATACATTAATTCTCACAAACTTTCGCATTTATAATATTATTACAAGCTTCTGCCCGCGACTTCGTTCGCGAGGGAGGGATTTCCCGCGTAAATCCCGATCCCGTCGCAATTTCGGGATAAAAAGTAGCCTATGTGTTATTTCAGGTTGTCAACTGATCTACTACGTTTTTGTTTTTTTTTCTTTGTGAAAGAATAACCCACATCCATACATCTACAACGTGTAATTTAAAGGGTATATACATACCAAGTGCACGGCTTCTTTGGGTGATATCAAACGATATTGGAAGGGTTTTGTAATCCTAAGTCTACATGTGTGGAGCATATTAGAAATTTCAATACATTGATACCAGACACCGAATTTTTCAAATTAAGAAGAACGAAAGGAATTATCGTGTTATTGGCAAGTGACGTGGAAAGTTATTGACCCTCGTAGTGCTGTGACACGTTTGTTATGATTGGTATTCAAGAAATATATGAAACCAATAATTTGGTATCAATTCTTTGAGTCAGTTATTTTGTGCTGAAACTGTGCATAGAGACTCCATACCAGATGTTGTCTTCAGCCCTTTTGTATAGATATGGGGTTTCCGTTACACGTAGTATCCATACTCAAAAACTTTGGCATTTATAATCTTAGTAAGAAGATAGTAAGACTAACATTTAAAAATAGTAGCCCACCGGTATCAGGAACAGGTTTGAAACCACTACCGAGCAGGGCTCCAGAGAGAGAAACCTCATAATGATACTAGCACTGTCTTAAAGTAGCGCTTTCGTATTTGATTCAGCTGCTTAACAAGATCCATCTAAGTGCCGATCTAGCCACTGGCTAGACACCACACTACACTATCGATACGATGATTGGCGAGTTCATATCCCACATGTCGACAACCGGGTGGAAGCCACTAATGGACAGAGCTCTAGAGAGAGGAACCTTATAATGATGCTAGCAGTATCCAGAGGAGTCAGGCGTTACTTTGCGGAAATCTATACCAAACTTCAGGAAAATATCTAGTGTTAATTCCGTCAAAAACTAGATGATCAATCTTGCATGCAGTATGCAACACCGCCCATAACGTCTCCCACCCGCAAATATGCAGAAGGGATGCATAAAAAAAACATACCACATGCAAAGAAACCACACTCGACACATGTTTCGCCCCTCTACGAAACCCTCCTCGAAGTCCTTGAGTGTGGTTTATTTGAATTTGGTATGTTTTTTAATCTGTATATTGGTCCAGCTGCTCAACGAGAGCCACCTAAGTGCCGATCTAGTCTTTGGCTACACTACATTATCGATACAATGATTGGTGAGTTCTCATCCCTCATGTCGACAATCTCGTGAGCCAAGTCAAGATAATTGATTTGTTTATCTGGCTCGGTTATCAAGGAGCTACCGTCATTAGGGAACGCTATTGCTGTTATTATTGTATAAGTTACTTTGGAAGTAACTTTCCAGTTAGAATATTTGATTTTCGTACGTGGATTTGGAACTGTAAAGCAATATTGTGAACATTACCTACTAATTCAGATGATTGTAGTATAATTAAGCTAAGTTTGACTAAAAATTCCATAGTCAATTTTTCTATAATTAATTTAAATAAAGGAACTTGTAGCTGAAATAACTACTGCCGCACGGGTTGACCTTCAAGAGTAAGCAACACTTGCAGAGGTCAGGCCGTGGAAGGTTCATCATTCGTATTTCGAAAATCATATTAAGCTGTTGATTGTTTCTGCCTTTCATTGTTAATTTGATGGTCGTTACGGGAAGTTAGAAGTCAATAAAGTTAACACCAGGCTGGCCAATAAGTATAGTCTTAAGTATGGAGTTTAGAAGTGAATGGAGTATCGCTCCATGTAAAAACAGGGGCCATATTATGACGTGTTAAAACTTGAGTCGTTCCAGCGAGAAAGAGGGATGAAGCTATGCACGCTATATATGTCTCTAACTGTCTATAACTCCATCCCTCTTTCTCGCTGGAATGACTGAAGTTTTAACACGTCATAATATGGCTCCAGGTGTTCAATTGCACTCAGCTAGACTGGACGTCCACCTCAATAAAATTAGAAAAAGAGACTTACTTATCTAAAATATATATATTATATTATATTATATAAAGCTCGATTACCACTCACTCATTGACCTAATTGTTCTCCCAGATGGTGGATGGGGAGGTGGGTATATTTTGACAGATTCGTAAACAAGTAACTCTCAAACCTACGGGAAAAGTGCCAAACCTCCCCTTTTCACCCCCCTTCTCCCCCCTCCCTATCGTATCTCGGAAACTACGAGACCCGTATTTTTTGTTTTTTACGGATTCGTATAGAGGAGGCTCGGTAAAGTAAAAACCATTTTTCAAAGTCCCCCCCCCCGCCCCCCTTCTCCCCCCCTTTAGGCGGATCTCGGAATCTAAGAGACTTGGAACATTTTTTTTTCAGATTCATTTAGAGGGGCAATGCTTTAGTCGAAATACTTGTGCAACCCCCCCCCCCATCACCCCCCCCCCTCTTTTTTTTTTTTTTTTTTTCACAAGCTCGCGAGGTGCTTGCACCTCGCGCAACACGCAAATACCAATTTCTTTTTTCACAAGCACGTGAGGTGCTTGCACCTCGCGCAACACGCAAATACTAGTTATACTATATAAAGCTAGATTACCACTCACGGACTCACTCACTCATTGACATAATTGTTCTCCCAGATGGTGGATGGGGAGGTGGGTATATTTTGACAGATTCGTAAACAAGTAACTCTGAAACCTACGGGAAAAGTGCCAAACCTCCCCTTTTCCCCCCCCTTCTCCCCCCCCCTATCGTATCTCGGAAACTACGAGACCCGTATTTTTTTCTTTTTACGGATTCGTATAGAGGAGGCTCGGTTAAGTAAAAACCATTTTTCAAAGTTCCCCCCCTCGCCCCCCTTCTCCCCCCCTTTAGGCGGATCTCGGAATCTAAGAGACTTGGAACATTTTTTTTTCAGATTCATTTAGAGGGGCAATGCTTTAGTCGAAATACTTGTGCAACCCCCCCCCCATCTTTTTTTTTTTTTTTTTTCACAAGCACGCGAGGTGCTTGCACCTCGCGCAACACGCAAATACTAAATCCCCCCCATCTCCCCGCCCCTTTTTTTTTTCACAAGCACGCGAGGTGCTTGCACCTCGCGCAACACGCAAATAATAAACCCCCCCATCTCCCCCCATCACACCCCGCCATTTTTTTTTTTTTCACAAGCACGCGAGGTGCTTGCACCTCGCGCTACACGAAAATACTAAACCCCCCATCGCCCCTCCCCGTTTTTTTTTTTTTTCACAAGCACGCAAGGTGCTTGCACCTCGCGCAACACGCAAATACTAGTTATACTATATAAAGCTAAATTACCACTCACTGACTGACTCATTGACATAATTGTTCTCCCAGATGGTGGATGGGGAGGTGGGTATATTTTGACAGATTCGTAAACAAGTAACTCTCAAACCTACGGGAAAAGTGCCAAATCTCCCCTTTTCCCCCCCCCCCTTCTCCCACCCCCCTATCGTATCTCGGAAACTACGAGACCCGTATTTTTTTCTTTTTACGGATTCGTATAGAGGAGGCTCGGTAAAGTAAAAACCATTTTTCAAAGTCTTTTTTTTTTTTTTTCACAAGCACGCGAGGTGCTTGCACCTCGCGCAACACGCAAATAATAAACCCCTCCATCTCCCCCCATCACATCCCCAATTTTTTTTTTTTTCACAAGCACGCGAGGTTCTTGCACCTCGCGCAACACGAAAATACTAAACCCTCCATCGCCCCTCCCCGTTTTTTTTTTTTTTTTCACAAGCACGCGAGGTGCTTGCACCTCGCGCAACACGCAAATACTAGTTATACTATATAAAGCTAAATTACCACTCACTGACTGACTCATTGACATAATTGTTCTCCCAGATGGTGGATGGGGAGGTGGGTATATTTTGACAGATTCGTAAACAAGTAACTCTGAAACCTACGGGAAAAGTGCCAAACCTCCCCTTTTCCCCCCCCTTCTCCCCCCCCCCCCTATCGTATCTCGGAAACTACGAGACCCGTATTTTTTTCTTTTTACGGATTCGTATAGAGGAGGCTCGGTTAAGTAAAAACCATTTTTCAAAGTCCCCCCCCTCGCCCCCCTTCTCCCCCCCTTTAGGCGGATCTCGGAATCTAAGAGACTTGGAACATTTTTTTTTTCAGATTCATTTAGAGGGGCAATGCTTTAGTCGAAATACTTGTGCAACCCCCCCCCCCATCTTTTTTTTTTTTTTTTTTCACAAGCACGCGAGGTGCTTGCACCTCGCGCAACACGCAAATACTAAACCCCCCCCATCTCCCCGCCCTTTTTTTTTTTCACAAGCACGCGAGGTGCTTGCACCTCGCGCAACACGCAAATAATAAACCCCCCCATCTCCCCCCATCACACCCCGCCATTTTTTTTTTTTTCACAAGCACGCGAGATGCTTGCACCTCGCGCTACACGAAAATACTAAACCCCCCCATCGCCCCTCCCCGTTTTTTTTTTTTTTCACAAGCACGCAAGGTGCTTGCACCTCGCGCAACACGCAAATACTAGTTATACTATATAAAGCTATATTACCACTCACTGACTGACTCATTGACATAATTGTTCTCCCAGATGGTGGATGGGGAGGTGGGTATATTTTGACAGATTCGTAAACAAGTAACTCTCAAACCTACGGGAAAAGTGCCAAATCTCCCCTTTTCCCCCCCCCCCTTCTCCCACCCCCCTATCGTATCTCGGAAACTACGAGACCCGTATTTTTTTCTTTTTACGGATTCGTATAGAGGAGGCTCGGTAAAGTAAAAACCATTTTTCAAAGTCTTTTTTTTTTTTTCACAAGCACGCGAGGTGCTTGCACCTCGCGCAACACGCAAAAAATAAACCCCTCCATCTCCCCCCATCACATCCCCAATTTTTTTTTTTTTTTTTTTTCACAAGCACGCGAGATTCTTGCACCTCGCGCAACACGAAAATACTAAACCCCCCATCGCCCCTCCCCGTTTTTTTTTTTTTTTTCACAAGCACGCGAGGTGCTTGCACCTCGCGCAACACGCAAATACTAGTTATACTATATAAAGCTAAATTACCACTCACTGACTGACTCATTGACATAATTGTTCTCCCAGATGGTGGATGGGGAGGTGGGTATATTTTGACAGATTCGTAAACAAGTAACTCTCAAACCTACGGGAAAAGTGCCAAATCTCCCCTTTTCCCCCCCTTCTCCCACCCCTCTATCGTATCTCGGAAACTACGAGACCCGTATTTTTTTCTTTTTACGGATTCGTATAGAGGAGGCTCGGTCAAGTAAAAACCATTTTTCAAAGTCTTTTTTTTTTATTTTTTCACAAGCACGCGAGGTGCTTGTACCTCGCGCAACATGCAAATACTAAACCCCCCCCATCTCCCCCCCACTTTTTTTTTTTCACAAGCACGCGAAGTGCTTGCACCTCGCGCAACACGCAAATACTTTTTTTTTTCACAAGCACGCGAGGTGCTTGCACCTCGCGCAACACGCAAATACTAAACCCCCCCATCTCCCCCCATCACCCCGCCCCCCATTTTTTTTTCACAAGCATGCGAGGTGCTTGCACCTCGCGCAACACGCAAATACTAGTATATATATATATATATATATATATTATAGCAGACTACGTACTCGACTACAGACTACGTATACATATGTGCTATTCCAGAGAATACCACATACGTAGGTATGCCACTTTTTATTCCGGAATAATTATGTGTAAAAATGCCACGCGAACAAAGTCAGGTGCAAATGCTAATAATAAAAAAAATGGCCAAGTGCGAGTCAGACTCGCCCATGAAGAGTTTCGCAGTAACTATAATAATATATTGTAATATTATATGTATATTTATTTGACAAAAAAACCTTACAAATTTCTTAAAACTAGCTTATTTACATTTTTTACAACTACACCCAACAACTTTGCTTTTCATAGTGTTTGAATGATTTACAAAGTTATATTTGCGGTTTTAGATAATTTGCTGTATCTCAAAAACTGCTGACCTGATCTCGTTCAAACTAATTTTGTTTGAAAGTTTGCATTAACGTCTATAGAGATATATTTTTTTAGATTTTTCGCTGCATTATTATAGAAGTTAGAGGGGCGGGGGGGGGGGGGGGGGGGGGGACACACATTTTACCACTTTGGAACTTTGGACCTGTCTATAAATACCACACACGCGTAGGTTTCATGAAAAAAAAAATATTCAGTTTTAGCTCCATGTATGGGGAGCCACACTTTCTTTTAATTTTTTTTTTTAAATCGGTAAGCGGATCACAGAATAAATCTGCTTACCAAGTTTCACATGTATAGTTCTAATAGTTTCGATGATAATAGTGTGATATACGGATGGACGGACGGACAGACAGACAGACGGACAAACATGACAAAACTATAAGGGTTCCGTTTTTTTGCCATTCGGCTACGGAACCCTAAAAACTTAATCTTGGTTGATAGTAAAATTAAAACAGTGACTACAGAAAACAAAATATTTAACATTTTTCCAACGTAACAATAGGTTTCTAGTGCTTTATTTTTCATGAAAAATATTGCTCTTTGTAACACGATCAATGGCCAATGGTCAATCCATAAATTGGATTGTCAAAATAAATGCGATTACCTATCTGTTTTCCAACTCACGTACGTTGCTTTTCGGATCAATCATGTTTTTTCCAAAGCAACATTATTACAATATCAGTTATCGTAAGTGGCTAATCTCGTTGAAAATGAATGAATGTGATGGTGAAATATTTGTTGTGTTTTGTTCTCCACGTGGTCGATATTAGCAGATAATTTATTTGTTTTGGTATATATACATAAAAAGGAACAGTTTCTAGAGTCAATATTCTTTTAAAAGATGCGATGCGACTCTTGAATCTGTTCTTTTTTTATGTACGTTTGCCCAGCAATTATCCATTTTCACTTGGAATCATGGTCACCCCATCAGTTGTAATATGTGATATTTTCGATCCAATTTATCTTTTAAAGTACTAATACAGCAGAATCGCAATTTATTTGGAACGAATGTACTCCTATACATAATTCAGGAAGTCGAATATTGTTTGTGAATAAGCTTCACAGCTTGGCTCATCGTCGAAACGTTGCTGACAGGCAAGCAACGTTTCGGTTTTCTACAGATTGTTTATGTTTGAGAGATAAATAACAAAAAGGAGTAGAAAAGGATTGTAGGAGAACTGTCTGCTACAATCCTTTTCTTTATCTATTATAATAATTAATTATACTTACTTCTATAGTAACGTATGATCAAACTTAAATTGGAAATCCTTACAAATTACAACACTTTATGACATCACAACTTTATGTAGTTGAAAGTCGTATAACTTAGATATCTTGAAAATTAAATCTATAACTTTACGAGCTACATTCGATAACTAGAGACATCGCAAAGGTACCGCTGTCGTAGTTTCCGTAACAAGCATTTAATCACGTCTTGTCAATTTGTTACTCTAGCGTCGGATCCGGATGCGTCCCAAGTTTGCATGTTCAAGAGTATCCAGAAAATGACTTACTTGACTTAATATCCTATGTCCCCTAGATGGGGCAGAGGGCGTCCACACTCGTTCTCCATAGCGATCGGTCTTGAGCTTCCCGCTTCACTTCGCTCCACGTTATCCCGATGCTCACCGCTTCTGCACCACGGTGCGACGCCAGGTTTGTCGCGGACGGCCACGCTTCCTTTTACCCTGAGGATTCCTATCTATAGCCTGTTTACGTATGTGGTCGGAATCCCTTCGAAGCGTGTGGCCGATTCATTTCCACTTGCGACGCTTGATCTGTCGGTCGATCGGGCTCTCGACCCAGATAATAAGAAGGAGATACCTTACACATCATTTTATATTTCATCATAGTATCTAACTAATTATGATGATATATACAGGGTTAAATGTAAAACACTGAAAACCTCTCAGGATTATGTTACTAACATCATAATCAACAACTTTTGTTCTATGACTTTTAAGAATTCGTCATATTTTAGTTCACCAGATTTTCATATTAAAATAAAAATATTTAAATTGAACGCCCTAAATGTTACAAAGTCTATGCGAAGCAAAAGAAAACGATTTATACTATCACTTTTTTTTTTCGCATAGACTCCGTAACATTTAGGGCGTTCAATTTAAATATTTTTATTTTTGTATGAATATCTGGTGAAATAAAATATGACGAATTTCAATGATATTTTATAGTACAGATATGTTGTAGGCGCGCGCGTCGTGAAGACTCGAACACGAGCTAATTGGAACGTCTTGCAACTAGTCTGCGTCGAACGCAACCACAAGCATAACGCACCGTAATACCCGTGTCCTTAGATTTTATTTATCAAAAATGCCATCGTGTGAGTTTCGGAAGTGTACGAATTATACTTCCAAAGTAAACAAAATACAAAGGATCTCAAACCACATGTGAGAATGCAAATATATTAAGAATATTTTTTATATTTCATTTGTTTTCCAAACTTGCCAATAAATTATGCTTAGGAGCCATATCTAGGTGAAGACAGAGAGAGCAAACTTGTTTTGTCGCGAGAGCGATAAGGATGCGTGCGTGCGGACATAGATTAGTTAAAAGTTTACAAGTGTAGAAGCGATATTGATTGAGTTGTTTTAATTTGTTTTGTGTTACAATTTTTTTGACTAAAGTTCGTTTGACTAATTATTGAGGATTATAACTGTTTTTTTTTATTGAATTAGGTTTCCGAGGGATAAGGTTCGACTTCAAGATTGGATCGCAATTGTTCGTGATCAAAAAAGCGAATCAGACTGGATAACATAAAAACAGCAGGTTGTTTTTTTAGCAATCACTTCGAAAATACTAACAAATATGTTTCGAAATGTGGTCGAACAATGCTTAAAAAAATGCAGTTCCAATTATAGAGGTAGGAAACTAAAACATTTTATAAAACATAATGCTGCCTGCATAATGTTTTATAAAATGTCAGCTACCTGTTGCTTGCATTTTCGCCAACGTTGAATTTGTTTGGCCAGTATAGGTACCTACAAAGAAACTGCTACATGACATTTCATTATGAAACCTATAGTTGTGTCATGACATTGATTATTTATTGATTACCAGCTTTCCACCTGCTTCAACCCAGATGAAGTTCCGATTTGACGAAGATCTCGAATCATACAATTATTGTTATGACTGATCATAAATTATTTCATTAACATAATGACTATTAATTTCTACTTTACTTTTGAATATAATGGGCTAAGCTGAATACAAACATTAGTGGTAATACTTGATCCGTGATTAACCATTATGATGTTTAATTTCTTACCTACGTTCTTACTCTTCAATCGAGTGTCCACTCTACGACTATAAAAATTTTATCCTATGGCACAAGGACTCATTTGAAGCGCAATTGTTAGAATTATAGCTATCTCTTTCACTTGCGTGTTGTTTCGTATCTTTTGTTCTACTTATCAGTAAAACTTGTCAATGTGTGCCATAGATATCCGTGATGTGTGCAGTTTTTACTAAGCGGAACAAATTTCAACGCAAATTACTATGAACGTAACATATCTGTACTTTATAATATCATTGACGAATTTTTAAAAGTCATAGAACAAAAGTTGTTGATTATGATATTAGTAACATAGTCCTGAGAGGTTTTCGGTGTTTTACAATTAACCCTGTATAATGCTGACCAAAGAAACGCTATTTAAAAATATAGCATATCCTGGCCTATTCTCAAACGTACCAAATATACCCAAAAAATTTCTTAAAAAAACACAGAGTTCCTGTGAGAAACTGCCTCGTTGGTCAAGTGGTCGCGGCACTGCTGAGCACGAGGTCTTGGGTTTGATTTCCGGGTCGGGAAAAAAAGTGCCCATGTAGGCCTATATCACTACATAGTATAAAACAAAGTCGCTTCCTGCTGTCTGTCCCTATGTATGCTTAGATCTTTTAAACTCCGCAACGGATTTTAAAGCGGGGGGATTTTTTTTTTAATATATAGAGTGAATCTTGAGGAAGGTTTTAGTGTATAACAAGTTAATGTTTTGTGTAAATTGGATGAAATACGACGATATTAGTTCAACAAATCGGAAAAAATTAAGCCGATACGGAGTTTTAATCAAAAACACTGCCAAAGCCTCTTTAGTTGTATCAAAACAATCTATGATGGTATTGTTCCTCTTTTATAGATCTACAAAAAAGTCGGCGATAGCAATGTCTATCTCCCACGGATAACCCATAATAACCATATTTTTCTTTTAAAAATTACAATAAAGTGATGGGTTATTTACGAAGCTATTGTTAACCGTACAGTATTATTTCTTATCAAATTAAATACGTTAGATACGTTGAGCATTTAATGTAGCTTAAAATTGCTTTTTATACTATATCAATAAAAAGAATATCTCACGAGTTATCGCAATACAAAAATTACCGGACGAGAAATTGAATAGTTAAAATATCGATGAAGCGAAGCGAAGACATCGCTCACAATCTAAGCAAATATAAACTCTATTACCCGAGCGAAGCCGGGCCGGGTCGCTAGTGTAAAATAAAACATTTTAAGTTTGAATTGACTGAAGAGCTTGTGGCTAAATGATAACAGCACGGCTCAATTTTCAAGGTTAAGCAACAATTGCCCAGGTCTGTACTTGGATGGATGAACATCTTCACTTTTCGAGATATCTCCGAGTGTAGGAAAGCACGCTAAGCCTCTCGGCAATCTCGGCAGTCATTTGACCATCTTTGACAGTCGTTACGGGTAGTCAGAAGCCAGTAAATCTGACACTGGTCTAGCCAAGGGATATCGTTTTACCCAGTTACTGGGTTGCAGAGGTCAGATAGGCAGTCGCTCCATGTAAAACACTATTACTCAGCTGTATCCGGTTAGACTGGAAGCTGACCTTAACATAGTTAGGAAAAGACTAAGCAGAAGGTGGTGACTTTTGAAGGAGTTCCATAAAAATACTGTAATAAGATTTTTATATAGGTCCTAGTACTCACGCGGGGCTTCGCTCCCGTGGATTCTATCACGGTAAAAACATAACTCTCCTTTTTTTCAGTCGCGTAAAAAGTAGCCTATAACCTTCCTCAAGCTTCAATCTACTTCCATACCAAATTGCATCCAAATCCACCCAGTACTTTCGAAGATTAGCGCGTTCAAGCAAACAAACAAACAAACAAACTTTTCCGCTTTATAATATTAGTATAGATTAGATTTAACTACAATTATATTCCTACTGGTTGCGCTGATATACGATTCTTTTTCGTTTATATTAATTATTGGCAACACGTTCTCTCGTCTTCATTTCTCCTTCCGCTTTACCATCTCCTTCGCACAAACCTTTGGCTATTAAGAATCGAAGAAACTTAATGGCTGACAAATCGTTGTTAATCGCACACGCCCTCCGTAAGAAAAATTCGATATCGAAGAAATTTGGTGTTATTTTAGTGAATACAGTGGTTCCATCGTGCCAGTAGACAACCGGGACGTTTAAGGTTAGTGCATCCACATCCCAGACGACGCCTGGCTTTTATATCTTTGTCCAATCTACGCGTCGAATTCCTAACAACTTTGTGTGAACCAAATTTCTAACTTCGCAATCTTTAGCTATACCGCCCACCCACCTACCTTTCTCTTAAGCAAGAGTAAACCTGTATCTTAACACGTTCGCTGACAGTGAGCACTTACCCTGACACCACATTACGACAGTAGAATTTTCCACGACGTACTCTTAAAAATAAGTGGCCCGTCCCTCGACGTACTGTCATAACGCACTATTTTAATTTTCCGCCTAACGACGTCGACGATACAGTCAAAATACCAACAACTACTCAGAACAACCGTACTTATTGTTACTACATATTTCGTTCAGAAAGGCAAGTCTAGAAATGTGACATTTTTATAATAGATACAGCATTTCTGTGACACTGAGCTCTAACAGATGTCATCTTATTATCATCAGTTGTAGACTTCGTAGAGAAAGGAAAATACGTGGATATAAAACATTCTTGCTAAATACAGAGCATGAGTCTTATACGTATACTTAGAATAAAGTAAAAGAGAGCTCATGGGTAATAATTATAGGTGCAAGTCGATCTTTTAGGTTAAGCAACGCTTGCTGAGGTCGTTCAGTGGATGGGTGAACATCTTAACATCTCCGTAATTACTGTCAAAGATGTATAAATGACAATCGGTATCAACGGTATAACATACTGTTACGAGCTGGGGTTTGGGATAGAAAGAATTTACACCAAAACCAAAATTAACACTTTAATTAAATAAACACAAAACAGTTATTAACACTACAATACTTGTCACTTAACACTTAAATCGCACTGAAAATCACTCTAAAAGCTTCGATTATATCGCGTCGTATCGTCGTAATAAGGCTGCCTATCCGCGTTTTTTTTTAGGTAGGGCCACTCGTAGATCAGCTCACTAAGGCTGTGCGTCTACTTAACCGGTCTGTGCCTCTCCGCGTTCCTTTGCGAGCTATTTATACCGCGATGTGAGTGTTCTAGAAAGATCAAGTATAATCGACACACTGCCTACTGGCAAGAATGTTCCAGAAGCTACTCGCCGCCAGGTGGCGTTAGTGTCTCTAACGTTCTAGAAGTCGATGTCTCTATAGTCAGTACTGCTACTCGCCGCCAGGTGACGTTAGTGCCTCGAACATTCTAGATGTTGGTCGAAGTTTCTCGACGTACTTAGCTAAGCGACTGGCGTAACAATACTTTCTAAGGCATAAAAGATTCTCGATATGTTTAGGTGGTCACTTATCTACAGACCCACTTCGGCAACCATTACTTAAACTTAAGTTTAGATAGATTGATAGAATATACTTTATTATACACCAATAATTGAAACACACTTAAACAAAACTATTGTAAAAAAAAAATTGTTACAATGGCGGTCTTATCGCTGAGAGCGATATCTTCCAGACAACCTTCGGAAGGATTTTACGAGCTGTAATTAAAATGGGGAGGGCTTTATCAGTGTACTACTGTACATCAAAACGGAAAAATTAACAAACAAATATATATATATATATACATAAGTACATAAAATATATAATGTGTTCCTTAGCATCGTGTTGAAAATAACAAAGGAATAGTCATAAGTTTGAAAGAAAATGATCGACCCTTGTCACTGTTATTATTTAGCTACGAACACCTCTTGGCACAGCACTGATATTAATATAAAATTACTTAGGTAGGAATTTGTCTACTTATTTTTAGCGGTAGATATACGAAACAGGTTCGGATGTTCGCATCTTCTGACTGCACCATGATGCTTATTCAAATTGCACGTAGAAATGTAGGACGCTATATATACGGGTTTATGTGACTCTTGGGGCAGCCGAATATGTCGCAGAAGGAAGGAATCGGATGTGTGCCATACCTCTACATATATGTAGGTATATATAAGTTTTATAAGTTTATGGGTATATATAAGTCTTAGTGCATGGTATAGGTAATAATGATGTACCGGATGACTCTTGATCTATCAAAAAATACTTCTTATTTGAAGCATACTTTTAGAATAATAAAAACAGAAATCTAAAAAATAATAATTATAAATCGATAAAGAAACGCACAATTTTACATTTATAATAAAAAAATACTATTGTGGTAAATTGAACAGGGATTAAAACTTGCTTCATTTCAATTTCTACTATCAAACAACGATGTTGCAACTTTTGCGGGGCTGAAGTCACAATTTGAAAGCCAGACCAACATTGTTTTGTAAGTTCACAAAGATCTGGAAATGTTTTGAAGTACAAGTCGTCAACAATTTGGTGGACCATTGTTTACCATTCTTCAATATGAAGTAGGGTGCGATACAATACCATACACGACGTAAATTGTTTTAAAACCGGATACCAGAAAATCTTCAGACACAATATCTTACAGAAATTCTTTGTGAGTACATTGACGAAATCAAAGGAAAGGAAATCTTTAACATCCTTAAAAAAACTGTTCCAGCATTGTTCTGAGACGCATTATTTTCGTGTGGCAATATTTTTATCGGCCGTAAAATTAATCTTCTACTATGCCTGTATAATATTAACATATTTAAAGATCACACGGTAAATTGTTCGTTTACTAACGAACTCTTAATATCCGGAAAAACGAAAGCCCAGATAGGTCTTTAATTCATCAAGTCTAAGAGCATTAACATAATTATTAAAGTTTCAAGTAAATCTGACTACAGACGTAAATATTCCACATATTTTTTCTCATTTTCCCCCTTTGAAGATGAATGTACAATACATTATGTAATATTCCTTCTACATGTCATAAAAGAAACCTTTGTTTAAAATTGCGGCTTTCTTGGTCTGGGGCTTAGCCAGAATTGAACCTCTATAGCCCCAGCGGCACAAAAACGTGCCAGTAAACCAGTATCAGTTGAGCCCCGCTGGCAGCAAATTTATGTGCCAGCGGGGCTCAACTAATAGTTGACGTAAATAATGGCGGTCCTTGAGAGGTTAAGTTGTTATTTTTATGTAATTACTATCAGTTGCGCGAGGCTTTGCTCCCGTTGACTTTATCACAACACAAATATAATCTCCTTTTGCGGTCGGGTAAAAAGCCCTAAACCTTTATTAAGCTTCAATCTACGTCCATACCAAATTTATTCCAAATCCACTATCTCCTGTTTTTTTTAATCTCAGAGACAGAATTGACACATGCAAATGTCATGTTTAGAAATAATGTTGCCCGCTCTTTTGTACAGTGTTATACCTACGATACCGGTTTGTTGAATCGTAACAAATATCGTTAAATAGGTATTTTTATAAAGAGAACTAGTAATGTGGGTATAACTCACATTACTAGCAATCTTGTTGATTACTCCAACTCAGCTAAATATCCTTGTGTTTGGAGTGGGTACACGGCAAATGAGAGGGGTTTGAACTATAATAATAATGTATTTATTTGCTCTTAAAGTACAACAAAGAAAATTGGCTAAAACTATGAACATTACGGAACATTAATTTATGGTTGTACATCAACAAATGATATATGTGATCTACTAACTCCCAAACTAAGTCAAGCTTGTATTTTGGGAGCTAGTGATTCGTAAGTTGAAGGATTTACATAATTTACAACCTTGCAGCCTTCGATTTAAAAAAATAATTAAAATAATATTTAATTTAATATAAAATTTTAAAATTAATATCAAGATGAAAAGTAAATTAAAATTCGTTAATTAACATAAAATAAAAATAAATCAAAAACTGAATTAAATTATAATTAAAAAAAGAAATGTTATTATCATAAATATATACCTTCAACCGCATAGAATGTTATATTTTACTTTTTTATAGCAAGTAGCGTTTCAGTCTGTACATAGTCTAGAGTTTGCAACCAATTACTTAACCTATGTTTAACCTCTCGTTTGGTTAAAGTATAAATATTGATGTTTTTGTTGACCACATTGTACAGTCTTGAGCTAATTGCATCAAATTGCCTACTAGCAGATGTGGTTCTGCAAGGTACACCTGGGCAAACGACAGCACCAGAGCGTTTTTTACTTATTTTGTCATCCAGTGGCAAAAGCGAATGCCTCCGAAGTACTGTTTTTAAAATGTATAGTTGCCTCACAGTCAACACCTGGCATTCAGCATACAGTTCAGCAGTTGGGTACAACCGAGGTTTGAAATGTATCACCTTTAAGATAGCTCTTTGTGCCCTTTCTAATACAAGAAAAAGAGTTTTATATGTTCCTCCCCATACTGGTATGCAATAAATTAATATTGACTGACATAGGGCAGTATACACCATATAAATCGTCGAAGAATCAGCACTGTATCTTAGATTCCTAAAAATGTACATCAGTTTTCTCATGCGACAAGTGAGAGCTTCAATTTGTGGACGCCAGTCGAGTCGTTCATCTAGTAAGACCCCAAGATATTTAATACTACACACTCGCGTTAGTGGCAGGCAGACACAGTCTGCTGTCAACGCACAGCTGATGTGAGCTTTGAGTGTATTGGTGGTGACGGGTGGCTCAGGGGACTTTGGAAGGTAAAAACGGATAAATTTCGTTTTTTCTACATTCAGGGTTAGCAAGTTGTTAGAGAGCCATTGCATCACGTCTCGTAGTCCATTTTCAGCATTTTTTTTTTGCATCAAACCAGTTTTCTCCGTGTGCTAATAGAGCCGTGTCATCAGCATACGTTAATATGTCACAATTTGGAATTGTTAGGTTGCATAAATCATTAATGTAGATTAAAAACATTGTTGGTCCCAAGATACTCCCCTGTGGAACCCCATAATCAATGGGTTCTTCATCACTCATGACCGTACCGATGCAAACAGACTGCGTCCGGCCCGATAAGTAATCTTTAAAAATCCTTAATGTTAGTCCACGTATACCAATGCTTTCCATCTTAGAGATAAGAATAGGAATTGAGACCGTGTCAAACGCTTTTGACAAATCTAGGAAGATTCCAAAACATTTCCGCTTTTTATCTAGTAACTTTATAACCTTGCTACTGAAATTAGCAACCGCATCTTCGGTAGATAGACCACTTCTAAATCCGTATTGGTTGCTTGAGATGATATTATTTTTGTCCAAATAACCAATCAAGCAACTATTTAAGACACGTTCTAGAACCTTAGACAGCGCACTTAACACCGAGATAGGCCTGTAATTAGCCACACGGTCCCTTTTCCCACTCTTAAATACTGGTGTAATTTTTGCTCTTTTAAAAGCCCTCGGGAATACACCCATGGAAATTGCAAGATTACTTATATGAGTGATAGGTGGAACTAAAGCTTTCCTAGAAAGCTTAATCACTTTCGATGGTATATTGTCCCAGCCAGTGGCGCAATCGTCTCTCAGTGACATAATTACGGTCTCGATTTGTTCTTCACTAACTGGAAGAATACCCATCGAATTACACAGCGATTTATTCGCATGGAAATGCACCTTAGATTGCGTACTTGTTCTGTTTTTAGATACTACTGAAGCAAGGTTTTTGCCAATATTTACAAAATATTTATTGACACAGTTTGCAGATTGTTTGTCGTTTACAGACATTTTAAGAAGCTCAACTGGAGTTTGCGAGTTCCTTTTCCTACCAGTTATTTTATTAATTAGGCTCCAGGTAGCCTTGGGATTGTTTTTTGCCTTAGAAAATTCGTTAGTTTCATACACCCGCTTAATTTTCCGAAGTAAGGTTTACAAATGTTGCGGTATCTTTTGTATGTCACAGCAAGTGTATAATTTTCGGGACTTTTGTTCAGTTTCCGATGCATGTCATCACGATTTCGGATGCACCGTAGTAGACCGGGGGTGATCCATGGCTTTAAAATAGTACACTTTGCAGATTTCTTTAAAATCTTTGTATTGTTGTTTATTACAGTTTGAATTTGAGAGATAAAACAATCAGTGGCGTTATTAACATCGGTTTCATTCATAATCTTATTAAAGTTGCAGTTATCGAGCTCATTTTTTATTAAGACATAATTAAGTTTTAGCCAGCTTTTTGGTTTCTTGGTATTAGAGCTAGCTCTATGACCAAGACATAAAACTATTGGCAGATGATCAGTGACATGTGTATTTAATACCATTGTTGTCGCTGGCACTGATGTTTTCAATAAAATGTGATCCAGGCAGTTTCCTTTCCTTGTGGGATGGAGATGTCCTGGTAAAAATCCAAGAGAAGCAGTCAGATTAAGAAAATCACTAGCATTTTTATCTACACTATTATTTTTTATATCGATGTTTAAATCGCCAATAATAGCGATATTTTTATGCAATTTCATGGTATCCATAAGATTTTCTAGGCTACCATAGAAGCCGCCGAGGTCATTGTAAGATGGTGAGCGATAAATAGCTACAATAGTAACGTCACCTATTTTACACACTAAACAGTTCGCATCTAGAAGAGTCGGCTCGTAGACATCGCATGGAATATCGGACTTAATGTAAATTACGACTCCATCGTTTTGGATTGGATTGTTGATAGAAGAGTAAGAAGTATAACCATCTAATAATGGAACATGGTCGGTGCCCTTTAACCAGCATTCTGTCAGAATTACTACATCAAATTTAAACTTTACCATAGTTAAGACTGATATAAACTGATCAAAATTCTTATTTACGCTGCGAATGTTGATATGTATTATTTTTAGATGATTAAAAGGATCCTTTATAATGTTTGAACACTGGTCTGGTAGGCATTCATTAAAATTGGCCACATTGAACTCATCAATATCGCTTGATATAGCTTGTATGTTGTCAACCATTGTTATAGAGTATTAACTCACAAATTAAGACGTATTGGTTGCAATTAAAAAGTTGTACGATATGAGGTATATATTTTATGATCGTGTAAAAGCGTAAAAAGTTCGGTAATAATAAATGGCAACAAAATAAATTGTTAAAAATAAAATAAAAATTAAGGTTAAAAAACTTTTGAAACTTAACTAAGCACAGTCATTGTTTTGGTATTAGATCTAGAATACATTTTTCGGTCTTAATCACGTGGATTTCCTTTGTATCGGCGTTTCTTCGTAGTAGTATCTTGCCATTCGCTATCCAGCAAAAGCTAAATCCGTGCTTTTTTGAAAAATCACGCGCTTGAAAGTAGAGTTTCCTTGCAGATGCAGACAAGTGTTCGTCAATGTAAATCGGCTTTCGATCTCCTACTATCCCTACATTATATGTACTGAGTTTTTCTTCAACTCGTTTTCCCCTGTTGAACGCGCGTGCTGCAGACAGATAATTGTTTCTGACTATTACTGAAGCAAATTCGGCAATTATCGTTCTGGTATTTCCTGCTTTACCAGGCAGACGGTATATGTCGCGGATATCGGATTTTTGAACTGTAGATCCTGTAGCAGCACCAATTTTCTCAACAACAGAAATCAAATCAATCACGTTTTCCGTCTCCTTGGCAGGCATATTTCTAATTTCAATTGTCGATGAACGTGATGTTTGCTGAAGTTCTTGAACCTGTTTCTGAAGACCACCAATAAATTCACAGCTCTCAGCTTGACCTTTTTCAAGACCTGTGACTTTTTTTTCGATCTCCTCATATCTTGCATTTATGTCTTCCATTGACTTTTCTATTTCAGTGTTAGTTTTATGAATTTCAGATAACTTCTGTTTGAGACCGTTAATATCGGACACTAGCTGTGATAAAGTATGGCTTTGTTCTGTTTTCCATTCGGTAAGCATAGTAATTAAATCTTGTCTTAGTTCCCGAAAAAGCTCAGCTGTCAGGTCCTGGGATGGTTTATTAGGTGAATCATTAGTACGAGGTCGTTTGCTCCTATTGGTGATGTTTGTAATTATAGACTCCGACGGTATCGTCTCTGTAATATCTAGTTCAGAGACCGATTGCACGTGAGTGAGATTACTTTGACCTTTGAAGGCGGAGTGCGATTTGTTTTAGGCATATTTAAATTTTTGCCCTTATAAATTCTTCTTGTAGTAAATAAATAGAATGTAATGTTCAAAAAGTGAGAAACTCTCAATATCGATTTCTAAACCAATCATATAAAAAAAAAAAAAAAAAAGTTAAAAATAAAAAGGTAATATATCTGCGTCAGTCTCGAACTCGCGACAGTCCGTTCGGTCTTCAGAGTGTAGTTACCTATCTAACTTAGCCAACGTAACTATTAGTTTAACGTTCAAATAGACGGTTATACCAGTACACTTTGGATAGACCGTTGTTAACGGCCATAAAAATGTGGGTAGAAGGTTCATTAATCACTTATAACAAGTTCCTTTGTGTTGTTTAGCAACAAATTTTAAACACTTTTATAATAAGAATTTTGGCACTTTATGATAACTGAGTCATTAGGCACTGCAAAATATCAACAATTTGTCCTTATTTTTTAATTTTTAACTGCACTAGTTAAGTTTATTTCTATTATTTGGATATAATTTAGACTTAGAAATGGATTGGTGCGTAACAGCGTGCGCTGGCTACAAGGTCGCGCGACGGACTCCTCAAGATCTCTCGATCACAAGTCCGATATCTTAACCATTATTAGGTTCTTTCCTCTATTTTTCATTTAAAGCAATCGCTTAGGATGTATGTATGTATGTATGTATGTCGGGCAGGTGTCCGCAACTCCACGACCATGCGCGTATTTTGCGTGAGGGGTAAGATTTCTCTTCACTCAATCCATGCCAGTTCCTCCAGGAAGGCGAGCAACGCCCTTGTTTTGCTTACCATTTCTCGGAGGGTACCTGGGTTGCCGAAGTATTTAGTCCTGTAATCCGCTACTACAGGGCAGCTTAGTAGCAGGTGTGCTGCTGTTTCGTCCTCCTCCATGCAGGCTCTGCAGAGTGGGCTGTCTGTGACTCCTATTAAATAGAGGTGTTTATTAAATGATCCATGACCGGTTAGGGCGGCTGTCACCAGCCGCATTTGCGGTTTAGATAGTCTAAGGACCTGTTTCGACAAGCGGCCATCAAGGGTCGGGAGAGCCTCTTTGGCCTGCCTGCACTCACCATGGTCCACCCATAGTTTGTGGTGTAGGTCTCTGGTGCGTTTCCTTACCAGGTGACGCAGATAACCGAAGGGGAGTGGTGCAATGGGTTCGGGTCCCATAATCGCCATACTCGACGCCCTTCTAGCGAGTTCGTCCGCTGCATCGTTGCCTCGGGAGTCGCTGTGTCCTTTGATCCATTGAATGGTTATATTGTTGTGTCTACCAACCTGGTTAAGGAGATTGTGACACTCCAAGATCAGCCCGGAGTTAACTATGTGGCTGTTCAGTGCTTGCAGGACCGCCATGCTGTCCGAAAGTATACGTATTGAGTGGTCCTTAACTTCCCTGTTTATGATGGCCGAAGCTGCCAGTGAGATGCCCAGGCATTCGGCCTGGAACACTGTGTTGTAGACCCCCAAAGGTCTGGCTATACGAATGTTGAGATCCTCCGAAAAGACTCCTGCACCCGTACCAGTACCTGTTTTGGAACCATCAGTGAAGACACGCACCTCAGAGGGACACAACCCCTCACAGCGGTGATCCTCGTACAGTTGGATTCTGTATTTTTTGTCAAAGACGATTTGTTTGGGCACCCTGTCATTAACTGCCTTCGTTATGGGGAGCTCGTTGTTGAGTTCCTCAAGCAGAGCAGTGTGCTGTGTTTCTTTCTTACCCCAGAGGTCCAGTGTTTTAAGACGCACTGCTGCCATCGTCGCTTCCTGTTGTATGAACAGATGGAGCGGCGGGAGCCCCAGCATCGCCTCCACAGCTGCTGTCGGGGTAGTTCTCATGCAGCCCGTTATCGCCACGCAGGCCAGCCTTTGCTGCGTTGCAGTTTGTTTACGGCTGTGACAAGCTTGGTGCGGGGCCACCACACCACGGCCCCGTAGGTAATCATCGGCCGAATTACAGCATTGTACAACCACATTGTGTTTTTTGGGGATAAGCCCCACTTCTTACCTATCATTTTCTTGCATTGCCAGAAGGTGATGCATGCCCTGTTTAATTTGTAGTCTAGATGGTTGCTCCAGTTTAGTTTACAGTCCAGAATGACCCCCAGGTATTTAACCTCACTAGACAACTGGAGTTCTGTATTGAACAGCTTAGGTAGGCGATGAAGGCCTAGAGTTCGTTTATGGGTGAATAAGATTAATTCGGTTTTAGTGGGGTTTACCGACAAATCATACTCCCTGCACCATCGCTCCACGATGCGTAGCGCTTGCTGGGTGAGGTTACAGATGGTTCCTGTTACCTTCCCAGGCACGAGGATTGCGAGGTCGTCTGCATAGCCTATTGTGTAATAACGGTGAGCGTTGAGTTGTGTGATGAGGTCATTGATCACTAAATTCCAGAGGAGAGGTGATAGCACGCCGCCCTGTGGACAGCCTCTGGCTATTAAGGCTACCTGCTGGTCTTCCTCAAGGCGAACCACACGTTTGCTTAGCATATTTGTAATCCAATCAATAAGTACCTGCTGTACCCCATGTCTGGAGAGTGCGGCGCTTATGCTGGAGAAGTTTGTTTTGTCGAAGGCTCCTTCGATGTCTATGAACGTACCCAGGCAGGAACCCTTTTGGTTAATCGATTCTTCAATCACGGTGACTACCTGGTGAAGAGCGGATTCGGTCGACTTACCAGCGCTGTACGCGTGTTGGTTGCCATGCAGTGGTACTGTTTTTAGAGCGCCGTCTCGTAGCTCCCTTTCACACACTCTCTCCATTGTTTTCAACAAAAAGGAGGTCAAGCTGATTGGGCGGTATGATCTTGCGTTCGTGTAGTCACTCTTACCTGGCTTTGGGATAAATATGACTTTCACTTCCCTCCATACCTTTGGAACGTATCTAAATGCCAGGCACGCTCTCATTAGGGGCACCAGTCTCGTCACAACAGAGTTGCCCCCCCATTGAAGTAAGGCCGGGAAGACTCCGTCGGGACCTGGCGCCTTAAAAGGTTGGAAGCTTCGGATGGCCCACTGGAGTTTCTCCAGCGTGATCATCTTGCGAGCGTATTGCCAATCTTCGTCCGATGGCGTTCGGGTTACGTCCGTCCATTCGGTTACCTGTGCGAGGACGCTACCTGGGAAGTGTGTTTCGATTAGGATGCGCCTCGTTTCTTCCGGTGATGTGGACAGTGTGTTGTCCGGTTTACGAAGTGAATCTGGCCCAGAAGTGGTCTGCTGTGCCAGTATCTTCCTTACCCTGTTTGCTTGTTGGCATGATTCAATTTCACCACAGAATTTTCGCCACCCAGTGGTTCGTCTGAATCTGATGCTTTTTTTGTAGGCGGATTTGGCGGCATAGTAAACTTCCCAGTCATCCTCCCTACATGTATTCATGGCTCTATTAAATGCCTTTCTTACCTTCTTGCGTTTGCGCTCCAGATCCGCGCCCCACCAGGGCTGTTTACCCGGTGTGTCGCGCGGTATGGTTTCTGGGCATGCAGAGTGGTAGCTGCTGATCAGTGATTCGGTGAGCTGGCCTACATACGCGTCTATTTGATTCGCGTCAACCAGTGTCACCAGGTCGCTTGTGTGTACAAGCCTTGTAACAAGGCTGCGTGTGTATGCCACTCTATCCGTATTTCGCGGGTTACGTCGTGGAAGTCTAGGAGTAACACAGACCTGGATGTCGAAACGGATCCACCTATGGTCAGAACAAGAAGCCTCGTCAGATACCTGCCACCCATTGATGAGTTCCGCTGCACCCTCCGTTGCCAGTGTTAGGTCAATGATTGTTCGACTGCGTTTGGTTACGAAAGTTGGTTCGGAGCCTGTATTCAGAAGGGATAGGTTAGTTGTGAACAAAAATTCTACTAAAGCCTTACCCCGTTCGTTTTGTGTATCCATGCCCCATAAGGGGTGATGTGCATTAGCGTCAGTCCCGATGACGACCTCATCCCCCCTGCATTCACAGTGGGTCACGAGGCGGGCCAGTTCCCGAGGGGGCGGTGCCTCCGCCTCAGGCATGTAAGCCGAGACAAAGACGATCGCTTTCTCCGCTTGCCCCTGCTGTATGGTCATCTTTGCTGCAGAGACATCTCTGCAACAAAAGTCGTATAAGAACTGTGTTTTAACATTACCTGTGACGTAGATGCACGCCCTCGGTTTGTCATGGTTCGTGTTAACAAGAAGCTTACCTCCGAGATTGGAGAGTCCTTGTACGTGGCCTCCTCTGACCCACGGCTCCTGGATCAGGGCAATGGCCGTATGTTGAACCTCCAGCCACTTGCGAAGTTGAGCCGTCGCGGTCTGGCTGTGGTGGAGGTTCGCCTGCACGACTTTACAGTTGGACGAATTGGGAGCCATCTTTGACGGAACCCTCGTCGTCCACCCCCAGTCGTAGCCCGGCTAGCAAGTCGTCGAAGTCACCCCCACCCGGGAGAGAGGCTGGCGACAGTGTGATGTCATCCAACTCCCCTCCCGATGCAAGGACGGCGTCCACATTGGCTGGTTCTGCTTTAGTAGCTGGGTCCGCCGTGGTTGTAGCCGGGTTGTCTTGCGCACCTAGTGGTGGTGCGGTTTGGTCCCATCCTGGAGGGATGTCGGTATACCTACCATTTGCGCCCTGATACTTGATGTATACCGACCCTAGACCAATTGAGAGTCGGCGATCATGCACCATCAGGATCGGTACCTGCTCCTCCGGAATGGCCAGCACCACGAACCAGCATGCTGCTTGTTTTTCGGCGTGCAGAAGAACCCACCTCCTGACGTCGACCCACTGGTTCTGGAACCAGAGGGCTCGCCCGATGTAGGTCGGGTCCTTGTACAGATCCATGTCGTCAGGGATTGCAATACCGCAACGCACGCGTTTCTCGATCTCCGATTGACTCTTGACGACTAGCGAGGTGCTAGCCGGGAGAGTCAGCCCCGAGACTGTCTTCCTCAGCCATTCCAAGGTGTGGTCGTTGCCGCACCACAGTTTGAGGACACCTCCGGCGAAGACGGGCTTAGCGTGAAAGGTAAGCCCTGGAGCGCCCTGTGAAGAGGCGAAGGCCGCAAGCATTAACTGCTCGTGAATCGCCGCTAAAACCTGTTTGGATACTTCCTGGCTGATGAATCCCGTCCGTCCACAGGTAATCGCGACGTTAAGAGACTCGCTAGCAGCCTGGGCGTAGCTTTTGGTGTCAATCCGTTTGGACTGATCAAGACACGGCCGCTTATGCTTACCCCGAGGTGTTGAACTCTCGTTGAGAGCTCGCTTAGCCGCTACCTGATCGTTCCCTGCGGATTGGTGTTTTTTGGTAGCTACCTCGCCTGAACCTCCTGCGGAATTAAGTTGCGGTTGGGTGGGCTTGGGTCGGCTATTGCCGGCTTCATCCTGAGACCGCTTCCCCGCAGAGAAGCTGAGCTTACCTGGCTTGGTCGTATTGGCCGAGCTAGTAGATGCTACCTGTTTATTGGGAGGGGTGATTTTACTCTTGTGTGCCCTCCTGCGTTCCTGACGCCGCTCCTTACGCGTCAGCCTTTCCCTCCTCTTGCCCTCGTCGATGGGAGCTTTCTGGCCTGAAGGGCCTATGCCTGGGCGAAGGGTTTGTTGAGTAGATTTACCCTTGCCCTTGCCTTTGCGCGTAGCTATCCGCCAGTTGCAGCTGAAGTCGTCACTAGCGCTGGCGGCCGTCCCCGTTTGACCGGATGTGACCGCCTCAGAGGCTGTGGCTTGAGGAGCCACATTGGGAGGTGAAGGTTGTTTGGCAAGGCTAGTTCCGGCTGTGACGTTAGTCGACACCGTTTTCGCCTTGGCGTAAAAAGGTTCGGTACTGGTCCCTTGCAGCTCCGAAGTCCTTTGTTTGCGTAGGGACTTAGATTTGGTCCTTGCTGCGGTTTTCGCCACGGCAGGACCGACACCCGCGCTGGGGCCCGCAGCAGATGCCGCAGGATTACCAGGGGCGAGCGAAGTGTCAAAGGCACCTCGCTTCGGAGTATTGTCAGCTTCCGCCGACTCCACTCCTGCAGTATTTTCTGGCCTTAAATCCATGAAAATTTGAAGAAAAGTTTCGTCTATCTGGCTCCCACCCTCCATGGAGCCCGCACCTGGGAACGTCGCACTAAAAGAGTTTGACGTTAGGACTACCAGATAGATATAGGTGCGCAAGGCTGGTTTACAGTGCGACATCGGGTGCTTGATCAGGTCGGCGTAGGGGGTTGAAAAGGCCTCCCCCCACGAACTGATCAACCGTCACTTACACCGTCAGCATGACCTTTACCTACTGCTTCGGCCACCCGAGGGCGACCTCCGCAGACCCCACGCACCTCGCCTGTGGCCCTCTGACGGGACACAATGGCCATTTCCCTACCCTTGGCTAGGGGGTAGGGCCACCGTTTTGCCTGAAATCCAGACCAAAGAGGGCGTGTTGCCTCACGGACACATTACTGCCAGCGCCGATCGGCTCAACCCCCCAGGACTCCTTCATCCCTGCTCACGGCGATCAACTGCGCAGGTCCTAGCGCAGGTGACTAACTTCTCCTACTCGCCATCAGCATGTTGTGACAGCTGAGCCCGCAACCACCTCGTCACAGAGGGGTCACAGTAAGGGAGGTAGAGTAGAAAACCCGCCACTCTAACGGGTCGCCCGGTGGTTTCGGTTACGTCTATTTCTTAAGGAATTAGACCAAAAACGGGGTGGCAACCTCGTGAAGGTAAATCCGCCGGACTTGCCCTGAGGATCTACACGACTGATGCGCTCTCCCTCAGGACCACGCCACCCTCCCCTCTCTGAAGGAGGGGGGAGGGTGGCGTGGTCGCTCTATAATCGCTTAGGATATAATTATAAGTTTTAAAACGAATCAGTGTCATATTCAGGGTGCGGTTCTTTTTCTTTCAAACCCACCGAGTGGGGTATCAAAATAAAGGGCTTTACGAGAGAATATCAAATAAATATGTGATTTATTTGTATTAAACTAAATAGAAATGAAAAATCGTAATACTGTTATTTGATAACTTTATAGGCCAGCTAAAGTTGTCCAAATAAAATCATCACCATGATTTTATTGCCTTGACCCTTTGATGATGCCGCCGCTTATATTGCAATCGTGCTGGGCAGTAACAATACATTGGGCGTTTCTTCATTGGCCGGCCCGGCCCGACACCGATACTGACAACGACAATGACATCGGTGGATTCACAAAGGTCTATATTGTATTGAGAAGAGTAAGGGCACTAGAAGGCTCTATTTGTGCAGTTGATCCGAATAAACTTCTAAATACGCTTTAAGACCACAATTCAATTCAATCAATCTAAAGTTAAGCAGAAATTATGAAGTTCGATGGAATCGGGCGTGAGATGCCAATTAAGTCTTTTGTAAATACCTGAAGTTTGTGTTCTATGGAATAGAAAATTATTATATTTGTGGATTTTTATTTAAAGTCGCGATGATTTAGTACAAAATGCGAGAGAGTCGTCTACGCTGGTATGGGCATGTGATGCGCAGAAGTCAGGAGCACATGACGAGGCGGCTGATGGATATAGAAGAAGGAGTTCGTGGCAGAGGCCGCCCCCCAACCACCTGGATGAGGACCATGGCTAACGACCCGAAAACCCTAAAGTTAACAGCAGATATGACTCAAAATCGCTAGATTTGGCGTGAAAGTATCAGGAGCGCCGACCCGGAACAGGGAAAGAAATTTTTGTTAGTCAGCTGGACCATTGTAGGCACCAATTCCAGCTACCAAATAGCCATATTGCGTTCAGATTTCACTGATGTATGGTGGGTATTGGTTTATTATAAGTTATAAGAGTTACGTTACTTTAGTCTCATCATTTCAGCATGTTGGACTCTCAAGGATGACGGGACGATATATTTTTAATGCAAACATTTTATAGCCTATAAAATTCTATGATTTTAAATTAACATATCACTGAAAACTTGGTTCATTTTGAATCTTTTTGCGTAAGTCGGGTTTCCTTACTCTTCTCAATACAATATAGACCTTTGTGAATCCACCGATGTCATTGTCGTTGTCAGTATCGGTGTCGGGCCGGGCCGGCCAATGAAGAAACGCCCAATGTATTGTTACTGCCCAGCACGATTGCAATATAAGCGGCGGCATCATCAAAGGGTCAAGGCAATAAAATCATGGTGATGATTTTATTGCCTAGAGTATTGAGAAGAGTAAGGGCACTAGAAGGCTCTATTTGTGCAGTTGATCCGAATAAACTTCTAAATACGCTTTAAGACCACAATTCCTAGCAAGAGTTAAATAATCTGTAAAATCTTAAACATATTTAAACAAAAAAAGCTAAAAATAAAAAGGTAATAAAAAAAACTAAAAATCCTGACTGCTCAACTGAAAGGATTTTATTTAAAAGACACATTTTATCATCCACGAAGTGGAAAAGCAAAGACTAGAAATCCTAAATTTCAATGATGTTCTTAATCTGAGAGGTTCCAACTTAAACAATCTTATCTCCTGAGCTAATCAAATTCAAATCCTAGTTATACAAAATAATCAGGGAAATCATTAGTAGTACACCGCTACAAATATTATAAAGCGGAATAGTTTGATTGTTTAAACGCGCTTATTTTTTAAAGCACCCTGTTTTTTTAATCTCAGAGACAAAGTTAACATTACGATGGATAAGCCATTATCGAAACTTAACGTTAATCAAGTATCGGTATTTTACAATACGTTGTCCTGAAATAATGTGTAGGAGCTAATTATTATTTAAAGTCAAATTTTTAGCTAGTTCTAGTAACTAGCTAATAATATGACGAAACTATGTCCACACAGAAGACATATTGAAAGGCAATCAATGGACAATTTTTGTTTTTGTTATCGGATCAATAATAACAAAAATATTTCACAAACAATAATGTAAGTAGGTACCTCTTTATGAAATTTGCGTAGCTAGTTATACAAGTTTTAACTAATTGGTTTTGCTATTAATCATTTTAACGAAATTATTTAATTTAGTTAGTAGTTCATTATTTTTTGCACCGCTTATTGAAATAAATTTTAACTCCAATATGCATCGTCCGACAGTTCGCTACAAACGAGTGCGGTTTTAATTCAAACTGAAATAATAATTAAAAATTCTGTTTGTGGTAAATGTATTATAAAATCTTTTTTAACATGTAAAGCAGTGCAACATGTAAGTCACGCAATATTCGGTATTAATTTTCTTTACCGAATTTTGCCTGACTGGTAGAGAACTAGCAATTTGGGTAGGATTCACATTACTAGCCATCTTGTTAACACCTCCAACTAAGTAGTTTGCCACTACCTTCTACTCCTCCCTGAGTCGAAGGAGACGTTTGATGATTTTCCGTTTTTAAAGAGTTATCAGTGCTTGCGACAAACAGAGGCGAATAGCCTTGTCATATTGGCGCCAATCGTGCGATTGGCGCAATGGTTGAGGTCGTGGATTTGATTTCGACACGAAAAAAATATACAAATATTTGATGATAATTAGGAAGCCAACACATTCGGGTCCAGCTGTTTGTTCCACTTACCCATGACTTATTTCTATTTTGAGGTATTTAGAAAAATAAAACAAATCCACTTGTAGGCATCACGAAACCCGACTTACGCAAAAAGATTCAAAATGAACCAAGTTTTCAGTGATATGTTAATTTAAAATCATAGAATTTTATAGGCTATAAAATGTTTGCATTAAAAATATATCGTCCCGTCATCCTTGAGAGTCCAACATGCTGAAATGATGAGACTAAAGTAACGTAACTCTTATAACTTATAATAAACCAATACCCACCATACATCAGTGAAATCTGAACGCAATATGGCTATTTGGTAGCTGGAATTGGTGCCTACAATGGTCCAGCTGACTAACAAAAATTTCTTTCCCTGTTCCGGGTCGGCGCTCCTGATACTTTCACGCCAAATCTAGCGATTTTGAGTCATATCTGCTGTTAACTTTAGGGTTTTCGGGTCGTTAGCCATGGTCCTCATCCAGGTGGTTGGGGGGCGGCCTCTGCCACGAACTCCTTCTTCTATATCCATCAGCCGCCTCGTCATGTGCTCCTGACTTCTGCGCATCACATGCCCATACCAGCGTAGACGACTCTCTCGCATTTTGTACTAAATCATCGCGACTTTAAATAAAAATCCACAAATATAATAATTTTCTATTCCATAGAACACAAACTTCAGGTATTTACAAAAGACTTAATTGGCATCTCACGCCCGATTCCATCGAACTTTATAATTTCTGCTTAACTTTAGATTGATTGATTGTTTCGGAAATGTTGATCCTTAACAAACTTGGAAACTAAACAATCTTACTTAAATTAATACATTGCATTACTTACTTTTTCTAACAAAGAAGTTAGGATAATAATTTTATTCTTATCACTAAGAATTTTGGGATGTTTTTTTTTTTGTAAAGTATATCATTTTATGTAAAACACCATCACATGCACACAATAAGTGTATTTCTGAAAAAGTTTGGTTTTAACCTAACCCGAGGTCCGTACCCTACAGGGGGTGTACCCCTGTAGGGTACGGACCTCGGGTTAGGGTTTCGCTGGGGAGGACAGCTAGGGCCAGGCTGGATCAGATAACGAAGTAGAGTTAAGGTAATTTATACCGGCCTTTACTTGTCCACAGCTGGGCATAGTCCTCAGTCTAGTCTTGCCAGGAAATCGTTACCCGCAAAACAAAAATTGAATACCCACGGTACGTATATCATTCTAGCACCGTTCATCTTTAGGCAGCGATATTTAATACATACTTTTATTATATATTTTATGTGGTGATCTTTTCTCGTGCAATGTTAATGCAAATATTATTTGAGCCGGGCAGCCTTTTTAGCACCTTTGTCTGCTATTAACCTCTACATAAAATTCTCTAGTAAAAGTGCATGTTATAAAATTCATCGGTAATAATCACAAAATGAAGTTCAATAAAAATAAACTCATACGAAATGAATCATAAATTTTTATATTTTAAGATTTTTCAGCTAAATAAATCACGGGATTATTGTAAACAGTCAAATGAATGAACAAAGTGAATGATTTTAGAATGGGTCTAAACTAATATTCTTTGTGCGTCATCTCTTTTATTATCTGACAGAGAATGTTGAGGTATATTAAATAATATAAGTTATATATTTATGATGAATGAGTTATTATATACAAGGTATATTTTTCGGCCTAAGGCTTCTCATTAAAATATGTATGTATTTGTAAAGGTGTGGCGTATATGAATAAATGAAAAAACAAGTAACGTGGTTAAGAAACGTATCTTCATTAGGCACGTACAACTAATCTATCTATACTTATAATAAATCTGTAGAGAGGTTAATTCTGTACATGAAATATATTTACAAAATAACTATCAGGGGGTGATAAGGGATCGATACTGATGCCAAAAATGCAATCAGTAAAATTTTTGTCTGTCTGTCTGTCTGTCTGTCGGTCTGTCTGTCTGTCTGTCTGTCTGTCTGTATAACCGTTATAGAAACAAAAACTACTCGACGGGTTTTAACGAAACTTGGTACAATTATTTTTCATACTCCTGAGCTGGTTATAGTATACTTTTCATCACGCTACAATCAATAGGAGCAGAGCAGTGAAGGGAAATGTTGGGAAAACGGGAGAAGTTACTCCATTTTTTAAGCTTCCGTCACGAGTGCAACCTTAATGGTTAAAGCTACACAGAAATCATTTATGACGGAAATGTTCTCCTTAAAATTATATAAAAAATATCCCACGACAGCATATATCTATCTTTTATGGTTGACTCACAATAACACGTGTAACTCCCGATAGCTTAGCAGTTCGAAGCTTTCTGATTATTATTCTGCTCTGAAATTTAAAACCACCACAACTTTGCAATGGAACTCGGCTAAAAGTAACCCAGTTGCAACAAAATATAATCGAGGTTCAAATTTTAACAGGTTGAGGTGCAGGAGAAACCGTCTTTATTCCCAGAATTCCCATAATACCAAATAATTTTCCATTCCAATTTAAAAGAACGCAATTCCCAGTATCGGTGTGTTATGCAATGACAATTAATAAGGCTCAAGGGCAGACTTTTCGTGTTGCTGGAGTAGATCTCGGTGTCAGTTGTTTCTCGCATGGTCAGTTGTACGTCGCCCTTTCCCGGGTTAGCATTTCTAGAAATCTTTATGTTCACGTGCCGGACGGGTCAACTATCAACATAGTTTACCCGGAAGCTTTGCGCTGAAGTATTTTCGTTCTATAGGTACTTAAGCCTCATGTGAACGTGATATAAACAATATTACCAATACATTAACTTAATAACACACAAAGAATTACACGCTGACGGAGTCGCGGGGACAGCTATTAACAATAATATTGTGCGGTTCGGTATTGTGATATTTTTCAACAGTATTATAGATTGACATATTATATTTCCCTACTAAATTCTTATACATCAAAATCACTGAACCGTAAGGAAGGACATAGGCTACTTTTTTTTTACGAAAAACGACGGAAACGTGGACGAAGTCGTGGGCATCAGCTATCTATACTAATAATATAAGGCTGAAGAGTTTGTTTGTTTGTTTGAACGCGATAATCTCAGGAACTACTGGTTCGAATTGAAAAAATATTTTTTAATTAAATAGTCAATTTATAGAGAAAGGCTATAAGGCTATATATCATTACGCTAAGGCCAATAGGAGCGGAGCGCCAATGAAGAATGTTTCAAAGTCGGGATTAAATTTAACGTTAGCCCAAAGTAACTTTTCCACGCGGACGAAGTCGCGGGCAAAAGCTAGTTTCAAATAATTTGTTTCGGTTATGCCGTCAAAGGGCGCTTATGAATTTCAAAATAAACAAATTAAAAAATAAAACGTGACTTCAGTATAAATTCCATTCGCAAAGGTAGATCCTATACAGAGTTGATACGGCCGAGAAGCTATCCTTTAAACTCCGTATACTAGGTACCATTTTCAAGCTTTGTACCAAAAATCAATTAAACAGGAGAAGTAGTTTAGTCGCAAATGATTTTGATGAGATGCACCTTAAAGCGATAAATCTGACCAAGGCAAGAGATAACACACGCCGCACTACGTTGCCACTTTGTTACCTAGGTATTTAAGGTCAGTCACATATATTTACAAAGGATGGTTGCGTTTTACTCTGATTTGTAAGATATTTAGTTTATTTTTTTTAATTTTTGGCTCTTTTTATTTTTTAACTGTATCAAATTAACACTAAACACGTATAGTATACGTAGTGTAATTTAATGCCCCTCTGTCGTGTCAACTCTGTATAAACGTAGATAATAATATATACTCCAAGATATGACCTCGACAACCATTGTACTGATAGTCATTTCAGCCAATGGCTCAATACCCACGAGCCTCAATCAATACCTCAGAAGGCTCTCGTTAGGCAGCTGGATCAAGCCACAGTATAAGAAATTATTACTGTAATCAAGGGCTTGATTCAGAAAACGGTTTCTTTAACCGACTTCAAAAAAGGAGGAGGTTCTCAATTCGACTATATTTTTTTTGTTTTTATGTGTGTTACCTTATAACTGGTAGACACCCGGACCGATTTGGACAATTATTTTTTGTTTGAAAGGGTATACTTTTCAATTGGTCCTATTGTCATCAAATCAGGATCTGATGATAGAATCTTGGAGAAATCAAGGGAACTCCTCAAATATTGTAGGCACACCTATAGCAATATGGGTCTTTCTTATAGTAACTTGCACGCACGATTTAGTGAAGTGGATTGATGATGAAACCAGAAATGGCTACCGGTCCAACTCAATAATATCTACGTATTTCATGGGTGGCGATTCGATTACTTGAATATGGTTGTTAAGCACTTTATGCTCGTCACAATGCATATTATGGTGACGTGGAACTGATGGTGAAGTACCAGGAGAACTTATCTACAATTAACGGCCCAGCATCGTAAATAGAAATATTTTGCAAAAGTTGATTAGAAGTTGACTAAGTTTAGACTAACTTTACTAATTTAACTACTAACTACTTTACTTACTAATTTAACTAGATAAATTAAAAACTGACCCACTAAATAGCGAGATATACAAACATTTTAACAAAACAAACAGACTTCAAAAAAAAAAAAAACAATCCAAATATACCGACTACCGAAATTAAAGGTATTTTTCACTTTGCAGTGTGTGTAAATTATCTGGTAAATCGAATCCCTAATGGTGGACGGCTATTTACGTCACACCCTGTATATTTTGACTCATAAAAAGATAAACTCCATAGACAGGTACTCTTTTCTTCTAAAATGATACAATATTTCATATACGTAAGTTAATCAATAAAATATATGTGAGAACTACGAACCTTCAAGAACAAGTACATTAATTAAAGTCTTAAAACAAAAAAAGGCGATCTACGTTATACCTTAGATGATTAATATCATAAATCAAAATTATTTAGAAAATAATCTAACGTAATGATTAATAGGTACTTGCTTCGATGGTCTCGTGTTTACATGCACAGCTTCTAAATGTCTAATCCTGTATTTGATTTTTGGCTGGAAAAAGTGTGATCTAGATTTGAGGTGTGTCACCCACTTACTAGCGAGCAGACCAAGGAGCGCCTAAAGCTATTATGAGGCGGTGCTCCCCGTTTTAGAGGCGTAACTTCTTCTCAAGTCTATCATTCAACCTCAAAGCTAAAATTAAACGCTAATAAGTTGTTATTATAAATGCCTTCTAGTTAATAACCTTTCAATATAATTTTTCATCAAGTTTTTAAATTTTTTCATTTCAATCATCATTCAATTTAATTTTTAATCTTTCTTAAATGACATACCTGTAAATATTACAAAAAAATACTCCAAATAACTGCTGTTAAGGGCTTTCTAGATCGTACTACGATCTAGAAATGATTTAGATTCATAATAAGTGTCACTTTTAATGATAATGTGTAAATGTGGCATCGAGTTGCCGCGACGAGCATACCACGAATAACCCTCGATGGTTATGATGATTAGGTGGTATGTTTAAGTTTGTAACAATTAACGTATTCGATTTTTTTAATAATAAACAATAAAAAAATTAATACATTTAATATTTATTGGATATTATTTTGTATTGAATTAATATTAAGTATTTATGATGTTTGTAAACTGTCGGCTCTACATAAATTGATCTTTGACGATTCAAAGGGTGTCTGTAAGAGTTTACTGATCGCGCATTGTGCACCGGTTTCATGTGAGTTCTCGTATCCTTTGCTTATAATGAGGACATGTATAATGGGGAAATGTTTCTTAATAATTGCATTCACTTTATTGTACAAATAAAGTGGATGCAAATATTAAAAAATATTCTATAAAGAGTAGGTCTGTCAGTAAGTTTAAATAGTTCATATAACAGATTACATATAAATAAAATAAAAAAATAAATTAATCCCTGGGAGTTGCAATGCGTATTGAAAAATTATCTTATATTATAATTGACTTCATTATTTTCTGGAAAAAATATTCTAAGTGCAAGTCGGACTCGCGCATGAAGGGTTCCGTAGTAGCTACGTAAAACAACTTTGTTTTTTCATAGTGTTTCAAGTAAACACAACAAAGTAATATAAAACAAACATCGGTCATGAGTTGGACGTTTCTAAATAATAATAACCCAAAAAAAGAAAAATAATTAAATTAATTATAAATATATTACTTAAATGCCCGTATGTGTGTGTGTGTGATTAAGGTATGTGTGGGTGAGTGTAAGTGTAAGTGTGTGTGAGTAAGTGAGGGTGCGTGCGTGTATGTGTGTGTTCATGATTTAAGGAAGTTCTCCGTGCCTTCATAATCCATTTCAGCCATGAATTTTAAAAGTAGTAATTTAAGTTTGTGTCTAGTCATCGGCAGTACCTAAATCCGTCACTATTTAGTTTAGTGTTGATTAATGATCCCATATAAGCAAAACATCTCTTGCCAAACGTAAGTTTGCAAAATGGTTTCTGCCACTGTGGTTTATTTCCACTTCTAAGCGATCTCATTTTGGGGTATGTTATTGCGCTGTGGGCATTTTTGTGGTACTCTAGGACCACAGCCAGTATGTACAGTTGGCGGACACGCAAGACAGCAGCCTCTCGGTACAGTGTGTAAGTTGGGAATCGCATTGATTTCTTGAAAGCGCTATTGAGAAGAGACCGCTGTGCACGCTCTGCTTTTATTAGATGTGTCTTGTGTGCTATACCCCACGTAACAATGCAGTAGTTGATACCTGATTGGCAAAGTGTGTAGCAGTGTGTAGCATTTCTATTAAAGTTATGTTGGCAATACGCTGATAACATGCTGAAATTGTTTTGACCAGTTAAGGTGTTGGTCTAAGTGCACGCCAAGACATTTAATATGCTTTACTCGCTCAAGGTTTGGGCAGATACAGAGAGTCAGTGGGTTACAAGTGTGCAGCTTAATAGTTAGATGGCTGGGGCATGATGTTTTTGTACTGACACAAAAATTCAGAATCTTGAGAACCTTGGAGGGTTTAACAAGATTGCTAGGTCACGTAAAAAAAAAGATGACAGGGCATGATGTTCTTGTACTGACACAAAAATTCAGAACCTTGGTTTTCTCAACGTTAAGCGTCAGCAAGCGTTGAGGAAACCAAGGATCTGAATTTTTGTGTCATATAACCGAAAATATTACTTTGTTGTGTTTACTTGAAACACTATGAAAAAACAAAGTTGTTTTACGTAGCTACTACGGAACCCTTCATGCGCGAGTCCGACTTGCACTTAGAATATTTTTTCCAGAAAATAATGTAGTCAATTATAATATAAGATAATTTTTCAATACGCATTGCAACTCCCAGAGATTAATTTATTTTTTATTTTATTTATATATAATCTGTTATATTTAAACTATTTAAACTTACTGACAGACCTACTCTTTATTGAATATTTTTTTAATATTTGCATCCACTTTATTTGTACAATAAAGTGAATGCAATTATTAAGAAACATTTCCTCATTATACATGTCCTCATTATAAGCAAAGGATACGAGAACTCACATGAAACCGGTGCACAATATGCGATCAGTAAACTCTTACAGACACCCTTTGAATCGTCAAAGATCAATTTATGTAGAGCCGACAGTTTACAAACATCATAAATACTTAAAATTAATTCAATACAAAATAATATCCAATAAATATTAAATGTATTAATTTTTTTATTGTGTATTATTAAAAAAAATCGAATACGTTAATTGTTGCAAACTTAAACATACCACCTAATCATCATAACCATCGAGGGTTATTCGTGGTATGCTCGTCGCGGCAACTCGATGCCACATTTACACATTATCATTAAAAGTGACACTTATTATGAATCTAAATCATTTCTAGATCGTAGTACGATCTAGAAAGCACTTAACAGCAGTTATTTGGAGTATTTTTTTATATTTACAGGTATGTCATTTAAGAAAGATTAAAAATTAAATTGAATTATGATTGAAATGAAAAAATTTAAAAACTTGATGAAAAATTATATTGAAAGGTTATTAACTAGAAGGCATTTTTAATAACAACTTATTAGCGTTTAATTTTATATCTCTATGGTAACTAAAATATTAAGCAGATCACATTTTCAACAAAACACCCACAGAAAATTATAATAATTATTATTATAGTCATTGAGAACACCACACGCGCATCGACAACGTCAAGTGAGTTACTGGATGACTGGACTAATGCATTGACCGTTACGGTTAGAAAGAGATAGATACAGCGAGCGAACGAGCGCGTGATAGCATGTGCAGGAGCGCAGGAGAGAAAAGAAAGATTTTAGAAATCATTTTTATTTCAACCGCTTAAAATCGATAACTTTGTTTTCTACCAGTACTTTATGCAAAACATATGTACCTATGCAGACTTGTGACGAATTTACACATACTTTTTATGCTTGTGACGAATACACTTTCAATGTATGGAGTTTACAAAATGTGACGAATTTACTTTGTGGCGAATGTACAATAACCCGAGTTGACTAACTGTATTCTACTCGCTTTCGAACAAATTCCATTAAAAATATTTAGATCAAGTTCTTGTTTTGTAAAACTGAGAAGTTTGATTTTGTTACAGCATGGTATGGAACTCTCTGTCAGTTATTTCAACTCGCACTTGGCGTTGTAGTATGTATATTATGGAATCCTATACTACGCGTGGCCCGACATGCACTTGGCTGGTTTTTTTTTTAAGTTGGTCGACCATTACAACTCACCTAGTTAATCTTAGTAAGGGGTGATAGTTTTCCCTTAAAAACAAATTTTTAGCAAAAAATAGAACCGACTTCCATATCAAAACACTACAAAGCCAAAAATAACTTTAATTTCGGTAGTCGGTGTTATTGGTTTCGCCTTCCGAAATTAAAGTTATTTTTGGCTTTGTAGTGTTTTGATAGGGCAGTCGGTTCTATTTTTTGCAAAAATTTTTTTTTCACGCTTTTTAGTGGGTCGGCTTGTAATTTATCTAGTTACAAAAGCCATAATGTCAACAACTTATCACCTTTTACAAAATATAGCTTTTCCCGATGCATAGCCGTTAATTTTCGTCCATACTCGTCGTTCCATACTCGTATGTATTGCGACGAGCATAAAGTGTTTAACATCCGTACTCAAGTAATCGAATCGCAATCCACGAAATACTTATTATTGAGTAGTTTCAGTGGCCATCTGTGGTCTTCATCATCAGTTCAACTTCCCCAAATGGTACTTTTCGGAAGCAACTGCTTAAGGTACTATAAGAAATATCCAAAACGCTATAGGTGTGCCTATAATATTTGAAGAGTTCCCTCAATTTGTCCATGATTCCATCATCAGATCCAAACATGACGACAATGGGTCCAATTAGAAAGTATACCCTTTCAAACGCAAAAAGAATTTTCCAAATCGGTCCAGCCGTCTCCGAGTTATGAGGTAACATACATAAAAAAAAAGTTCAAGACGAATTGAGAACCTCCTTTTTTTGAAGTCGGTTAAAAAAGGTATGCCAACCAACTTTGTGTACATATGTACACACAACATGTATGTGCAGTACCCTAAATAAAGTAAAATACTCCTGATTTTTTTACAACTTTGTAGGCTTCACTTAATTACACGTGCATTTGCTTTAACACGTCATGTTTTTTTTGCGTGTTATGTTCAGATAGATGAGGCCGATGATTCCTAGTTAGGAAAGAGAAGAGAAGAAACACCGAAACAAACTCAGATGTCAACTTCAATTCTCATTGGTCCAATGATGAAAAGCATGTAGGTTCAATGCCTGTGGTGCTCTTTTGAGGAAATAATCACACAAATTTGAGCAGACCTGTCTAGACAGTGCAAGCATTTGTCAGTTATTGTGTAGCTCAACTTCGAACTTAAGGAGCTCAACGATCTGATGAACAATACCAAAGTAAGGACTTTGGGTAGGCCACACAAGTACTCAAACTGCCAGACATCATTAAATAAATTATAACGAAAATAACATAAAGAAGAAACAATAACCTACATAGTCCTCACATTCACAATAATGAAATATAAAAAAAAACAACATAAATAGGTATTACAATACTTTAGATAGCAAATAATAAAGTCAGTAAAACAAAACAGCAATATAAATACGCCCACGTATATCACTGGAGCAGCTCATTCCCAAGCCTTTTTGTCCTCAATATAATCTTCGATCGTGTAAAAAGCTTTCTGACATAGCTTACGTTTTATTAACCGACTTCAAAAAAAGGAGGTTTACAATTCGTCTTGAACTTTTTTTTTTTTTTAATGTATTTTACCTCATAACTCGGAGATGGCTGGACCGATTTGGAAAATTCCTTTTTGTTTGAAAGGGTATACTTTCTAGTTGGTCCCATTGTCGTCACGTTTGGATTTGATGATGGAATCATGGAGAAATCGAGGGAACTCTTCAAATATTATAGGCACATGTATAGCGTTTTGGGTATTTCTTATAGTACCTTGTGCAGTTGCTCTCGAAAAGCACCATTTGAGGAAGTGGAACTGATGATGAAGACCCCAGATGGCCACTGAAACTCCTCAATAATAAGTATTTCGTGGATTGCGATTAGATTACTTGAATATAGATGTTAAGCACTTTATGCTCGTCACAATGCATATGGTGAAGTAGAGCTGATGGTGATGTACCAGGAGAACTCTTCAAAAATTAACGGCTCTGCACCGGGAAAAGCAATATTTTGTAAAAAGTGATAAGTAGTTGACATTTAGGCTTTTGTAACTAGATAAATTACAAACCGACCCACCCAAAAGCGTGAAAATTTTTTTTTTTTGCCAAAAATGGAAGCGAGTTCTATATAAAAACACTACAAAGGCAAAAATAACTTTAATTTCGGAAGTCGGTGTCAAAAAAAAGAAGATACAAAACAAATGACACCGACTACCGAAATTAAAGTTATTTTTGGCTTTGTAGTGTTTTGATATGGAAGTCGGTTTTATTTTTTGCTAATTTTTTTTTTAATAATTTGAATTTATTAATTATTTTATAAATTCTTGAATGTGACTAGGAATTTTATTCTAAAAACGTATATATTGGCATCTAAACGAACCACCTATTTTTTTAACCTTGTTTTAGGAATGACATAGGTACTTTTCTTTGTTCCTTGTATTTAAATTATGGATATTACTGTATTTTTCAACAGATTGACGGACATGGCAAACCTATAAGGGTTCCTTCTCTTACTAAAGAACCCTAAAAACCACGTCTTCTGATGTCACTTGCAAAAAGTAACCACGCCGCGTCCAATCTAACTTCGTTTCGCGATCTCATTAAAATACTCTTGAAGCAAAGTACGGAACTTCTCACTTCTGAACTTGTCGTAATTCGGAACGGAAAGCTCCTTGATTAGGCAAGCCGGCCCTTATTCCATATTACTAATAACATTGTTTTGCTACATAAGTTAAGCCTAACAACGGATCACTACGCTGTCTAACCACAACTTTTTTGCAATGCCTAACTCGACCGAAAATGTATTTGAGACAATTTCGGCTTTGGACCGGTAGTTATCGAAGTTATTTTTGCAAGGCTTTGGAAACTATTCAGTTACAGTAGTAAAGTAGATAAAGCCAATTCAGGTAAAAGTTTTTTAGTTTAAATTCTGTCTCGCTAGTGTTTTTTTGTGCCTTTCGCAGGTCAAAATACGAGGTGCTTAACTGGACCTGTGGCATCCTTAATTCATTTTAATTGAAAACTGATATTTAACTTACAAACTAGGTAACTTAACGCTATGGGGTACAGACTTAAGGGTGTCGCTGGGGAAGGGCTGCTAGGGACGGGCTGAATCGGAACATTCTTGCTAGTGTCACGATACTTTGTAATTGAGAAAGGAAACTGGAATATCCTTTTTTAAAAATCCATTTTAATATGGTCCTACTACTGGGCAAATTATGAATAATAAGTTTTGCAAATTGGTTGTTAAATAACACTTTTACGACACACGAGGTCTGAGGAAGGTCTACCCTATAGTTTTCCACTCTTCCCGGTGTGTGGCCTTTTCTGACCAATCCGTCATGACCACCTCTAAGTCGTCCACGTGTACTAGGTCTGTCTCATGGACGTCACCTGCCCTCTAGCCTAAGAACGAAAAACCAAGATATATGACATCCATCTATCTGCGCTGGGCATGGTAGATTACGGCCTTCTGTGTATCACAGAGAGATGTCCCAACAGAGGAAAAACTATAGGTTATAGGCATTGATATACTAAAAACCCAAGATGCACAATCTCGAAGCAAAGTGACGCTCGAAACTGTCGCCAAACACTCACCACTTACGTAGTAATAGATATGCTATAAGTACAAAATATGTTTTTGGAAATTCTATCTTATGACAATTGTTTAAGGTTGTTTTTACAAAGAAAATTTTGGCATTTTTGACGTGTGTACCTAGACGCGAGTGACGCGATACTATTTGAAATGAGCGCATAATTTAGAATTAAGCACTCATTTTATGTGGATGGTTTTGAGACGTTGAGTGTGCATCTTGGGTTTTTAGTATATCAATGGTTATAGGTCGAGATTGACTATTGGATTACGTGCCCTTGTCCTCATACAATATCAAAAGACAAAATGGTTTATTTTTATTTTTTTTATTTTGATTGAGCCCACTCTTGACATTGATCTCGCGTGATGTAAGCGATAGATGAGAACTACGATGTAAGGAGCAAACCCAGTACACAATGTGTATGAAAATGCATCATATTGGTCATGTAGAAGAAATATTAAACTAAATGACATGCCTATAAGAAACCAAAAAAAAAAAAACGATTCTATTATAATTAAAAATATACAAAATTATAAAATGAGAACGCTTCTTACTATGTTGTCACTATTTAGTGTTTTTGTACGTTTTCTTAAGGACCCACCAGAAACAATAAAATATATAGAAGAAGCTACAGTTGAAATAACAAGTTAACATGAAATTGCATTGTACAAGTGAGAGATTAATTTCACAATTGTACAGAAAATTAGTTTCGTAAGTACAGTACCGTTTTTATCACTACTATTAACCGGAGGATTTTCCTTGTATTATACGTAAATGAGACAAGTACTTGCTATTACTGTAATAACTTTGTAATGAACTTTAAACAGAACAATGTTATTGAAATAGTTTCTCACGTCTGAGCAAGATTCTAAGCAAAGTTACACATTTTAGTCAAACCTCAGTCATTTTATAGAGGAACTCGCTGCTGCTCGCTGCTGAAATAATATTGATTTATGATACTGTTACAAGCTGAGGTTCGGGATAGAAATAATCAAGCCAATTTAACCAAAATTAACACTTTAATTAATTAAACACAAAATAAAAATTTAACACAATTAATCGCACCACAACGCTTGCCACTCAGCTCTAGAACATTCTTGTAAAATCGACTCACTGTTTATACTGCCAAGAATATTCCAGGAGCTACTTGAGGTACAAAGTACTGCTACTCGCCGCTAGATGGGGTTAGTGTCTCGAACATTCTAGACTTCTGTCGAAGTTTCTCGACGTACTTCACTAAGCGACTGGCGTAACAATACGGTCGATATTCAAGATTAAGCAAGACTAGCCAAGGGTGGTCCGAGAATGGGTGATCCTGATCATCTTAAGATATCGACACTCTTTTAAAAGCACTTCAAGCCGGTTTTATGTCATTTGTACATCTTTGACAGTCGTTATGGATAGTTTGATGTCAGAAAATCAAACACCGGTCTTATGAGTAAATTATATTTATTACAAACTAGCTGACCCGCCACGACTTCGTTTGCGTGGTATCCTACCCCTACCCAACCGATACCACTACCCCTATCCTACCGATACCCTACCCATACCTTACTCTACCCCTACCCTACCCAAACCCTACACTACCCCTACCCTACCCTACCAATACCCTACCCCTACCCTGCCCTACTGTACTGTACCCTACCCCTACCCCTACCCTACTTATACCCTACCCTACCCCTACCCTTGAGACCTTTCCTACTTTTTTTATTTTTTTTTCAGAACCTTCTCCTGATAAAACCAAACACAACAAAAAAGAATCAGCCAAATCGGTCCAGCCGTTTTCGTGTTTTGCGCTTAGCAAGACATTTAGCGATTCATTTTTATTATATAGATTCATTATTAAATAACACTTTTATACGTTTTTTTTTCATAAATTTAAACTATATGAAGCCTGTGTTTTCTGACTACTCTGAGATGAAACTCCGAAACAAACTCAGGGGTCAAAGTCTCTTCTTGCAAAGGGGTATCGAGTTACCCGGGTTGTGGCAGATAAGGAGTCGACCCGGGCATAAAGGATCGTGCGTACTGTAGACGTGGGCCTGCGGTCGGCGAGCAGAGGTACCCAACCTTTTAGGACCAGGCCTGAGTCGGTGATGCGCCGTGGTCCACGCGCGCCTCTAAGAGCAATCAGAAGCATTGAGGGGGCCCGATAGGACTATTGCAGACTGGGGCAGCAGGAACGAAAAACATATATTTAAAAATGCTTTATAAAAATTGTAAGTCATAAATTACTTACTACTTATTTATATAACACTGCTTTAAAGGTTGGCTATTGAAAGAAACCTTACAAATACTTGTAAAATGGTAGAATAATGTTACTGGTTAGCTTTAAAATAGGTAGGCTACAAAATGTGTCAATTATTTAGTCCAACGCTGATTTATTTTAGAACTAAAATATATGTTTACATCTAGTTGAAAACTGTTGTTTTAGTATATTAATTATTAAAACAAAAAGGTTTTAGTCACACTGATTACCTAGGATGGAGCTATTGTTTGTTTTTATATAGTTTTTTTTTTGTTTTCTATAGCTTTTATTTTCCTATTTTCTTGGAAAATATTCCTTTTGAATTTAATTACACCGGGGTTGCGGAAATGTACAAACAAGATACCGCGGCCCCGGAACTTATGGGCAGTTGAAGGGACAGGGTGGGTTTAGAAGTCTGACACTCCCTTCCGCTTAACCCAGAGCGGGAGAAGTTATTCGATGATTTTCCCACCCAGACAAAAAAAAGCCCTGAACATTTTACCTTTTTATAAGCGTCTATGAAAAATAGACAAAATTATATAGCTGGAATAAAGCAATATTATTTGGCAAAAGCTGTGTTTTAAAAAATGTCTTACGACATACCGCGGCCCCGGAACTTAAGGGCAGCTGAAGGAACAGGGTGGGTTTTTAGTCAGTAGAAGTCTGACACACCCTTCCGTTTAACCCAGAGCGGGGGAAAGTCATTCGATGATTTTCCCACCCAGAAAAAAAAGTTATAGGTATTACTCGTTACATACAATTACTATTCATAGATTTTAATATATACCTCTTAACATATATTTTTAACTCTTTACAGTTCTTCTAAGTTATATTGGTAGTTTCAAACGATTTATCGTCAAAATGGGTTATGATTAAAATTTGTCAATTGTGCACCAATAATTTCAACACGCCTGCCTATTTCACAGTATTGCTTATCCTATGTTTATAATCTTATCGCTGATAGCGATATCTTTCGGACAACCTTTTGATGGACTTTATGAACATAAAATAAAGAGTGGAGGGTAAGAGAGAAGGGGGTCAATTTCAGAATTCATTACAATTAAACATCACATTTAATGCTCATTAAACATCCCATTATACCAAAATAGGTTTCAGTATTTTGGTGTTATTGGTTTCCTACCCTAACTAGCTCTCTGCTATTGAATAAATGCATCAAAAAGTTGTTATTGAGATTTAATCACCAATTAGTGGTATTATTTGGATCGTATACCAATCAGTGATTGAGGTAAAAATTAGCAAATTATGAAGCATACCTAATGTGCGTTTTTGTACTAAACAAAATCGTTTATATAATATTTAAGCCGTTAGACCACTTTTCGTCATGTATTATTGGGCTAGAAAGCGAAAAACAAAAAACAAAAGAAAATGTGTTAGATTTTTTCACTACTTTTCCCATGAAAAATGACCGAAAACAGCATTAAACTTAAGAGAGGAAAACCTTTATTTGAGACGAGGTTAGTGTTTCCTGATAGCTGTAAACTTGGGGCTCTTTAAGTCAAGAGTGAATAGGTAAACTTTTAGGCAAGCATGCTTCATCTTCGAACACATCATCGCTGACGATCAGGTGAGATGGTGGCCAAACGCAAGCTTATGTAGGACAAAAAAGAATGTCTTTTATTTCACCAAATATTACTTTTCTCAAAATATATATTAAGTTGTTAGTAAATATTACTTCCTGCCGGGATCTCGGAAATGTTCCAACGAGATAACGCGGTCCTGGCAGCTGCAGGAATAGAGTGGGTTTATAGTCAGTCTGGAACTCCATGTTTATTTTCTACTTCTGTGGCAAATCCATCCAAAGTTTCTTTATAAAAGATCGCTTTTAGCGATAAGACCACCCTTTGTAGTTGTTGTTCTTATTTAACTCTGAAATGGTGTACAATAAAGAATATATCTATCTATTACAATATCATCGCAGATATTCCTCTTCTAAAAAAAAAAGTAGTACACCGTGGACTACCCACGTATTTATTTTCTCCTGTGTCAAATCCATCCAAAGGTTGTCTGTAAAAGATCGCTTTTAGCGATAAGACCGCCCATTGTATCACCCTTTTTAGTTGTAAAAACCTTATTGTTTTACTGTTATGGTGTACAATAAAGAATATATACTTGTAAAGAAAGTTATGTATATTTGCTATATAATAAGTAGATTATTGCAAAGAAGTTAAGTACGTGTCTAGGCAAATATTGCAGAGATTTACACATGAACAGCCAATAACGTTCCGACTCCTGGGACACGGTCCTCCTCCTTTCTATAAGAGGGATTGGGCCACGACATAGTACTGGTATAAGTTTGTAGGCTAACATGGTCACTAACAGTATTATTAGAACACGGGTTCATCCGTGATCATGGCGCTTGTAACAGTGCCGAAATATCGGAAACTCGATACAAAAAATACATATGGTAAATATCCTCGTATTAAGTTTTAATAATAGCACTGGTTATAGATAGATAGATAGAATATACTTTTTTGTACACCAAAATTTAAACACACCTATTTAACATAATTTCTTACTTCTATGGTTACAATGGCGGTCTTATCGCTAAAAGCGATATCTTTCAGACAATCTTTGGAAGAACTTTCAAAACTTTAATTAAAGCCCCACTTTAATAAGGGCTAAATCAGTGTACCTACTACATAATTTATATACTCACAAATCAGAATATATATATATATATATATATATATATACAAATATATAAATACAATACAATACGTAGGTAATTATTACACATTATATTGTGTTCATTAACAACATGTTGAGAGTAATCAAAGGAATAATCTTAAATTTGAAAGAAAATGATTAGCAACCGAGCTCTTAAAAGTAGCCAGTGACTGAGCTTGTCTTACTGACACCGGCAATGCATTCCATAAACGAACAGCTTGCACCTTAAACGATGAGCCATAGAATTCAGTGGAATGTGCAGGCATTGAAAGTTCCATTGCGGATTGATGATGTCGCATGTCTTCGGGTTTTCGGTCCTAAAACATGTCTTCGCGATGACTTTCTTCACCGTTTTGAGAGCAGTGATGGTAATGAGAATTACACCAAGAAATCTGTCTAGGTTCAAACTCACGACCTACAATTCCTAAGTCGTGCATGTAAGCACTTAGTCATCACTGCTCTACACTGCCGAGACATATCGATTATAAAATAATATTAAGCCTCATTTTTATACATCATCTACATATTAGTCGCGCGATAACACACACTGCAGATAATCCTTGCTTAAATTAAAACATCAAAATGATACATTAATTTGGGTCCCATAAAACATAAAAGGTTACTGACCCATGTCGGACCATTTTATTAAAAATTACATATTAATTCTTGTCTCGGTTGGACAGTCCGCGTATCTGTACGACAGTCCGCGTATCTGTGCCGAAATAAAGCTGACTACCGACCCTTATCAAACTGTTATATCAAATTGTCTTCATTCAGTTAGGGTATGGTTACAAATAGAGCAAGATTTAATCCCTTGTTCGAAAAAGGGTAGAGTTCATATATATAGTTGAACTTCGTCAAAATCTAAATGGAATTAGACAGTAAAAGACGATCGCTTGCTCTGTCTGGATAGGTCCACGGAAATCTGTGTGGTTACTTTTCTCACAATATCTCATTAAATATATATTTTTTTTATTTAGTTTATTGAGGACTTACAGCTAATAAAAACACAAAAAGAGGAATACATAGTCGCCAAAGAGTACTTATTCTAAGGTTTTCATATGATGTGGTAATTACACTTTAACCCGATTTTTAAAGAGACTACTACTCAACTTCTGCTAGACAACTAGCGAACATCTGCCTCATCTAGTTTTACTAACTGGAAAAACTTGACGTGTAAAAGCGTTAGTTTAACTTTTAACTAAACTAAATATACCTGTCATAACTTAATCTGCAAATAAAATTCTGCTGAGCTGCTAGCACACATGCTTACTGTCTATGAGAGGGAATTAGCCGTTATCCACCAGGCGGACTCAGCGTGGATACAGCAGTACGATAAGTTGTTATTTTGTCTATTGACTATCATGGATGCTGAGAAGTTATTATTTAGCGAGGTTATGAATACAAATCATGCCTAAATAGACATTAAATAGAATATGGAATGTATTTTTCAATTTTAACCATTGCATGAATGTATTTTGAATTATAAGTAAAGCGATTGTTTTTGTTTTAGTCGTCTATCCCATCGTGTGTAGTAAGGTTAATTTTTTATTTAGAGACCCTTAGCTTTAATGTAATATTTTTTTTGAGTCATGTGTCCTACCCAACTCAACAAACTGTTACTACTGAGCATGATTCATAAATTCAGTATATATTTATAAATATAAAGAACCAAGCAAGTAATAGTAGACCAACTTATAAAATGTAATTGGATAAGTTAACATCGCTGAAAAGTATTTAAATAGAAAATTACTTAAAACTAAATGAATTTGTAACTTTTTTGTCGTGGTTTCCACATGAGTGATAGAACCCTACACCAGTTGGGCCGACACGCAATTGGCTTGTTATTTCTATAACGTTCACAAATTATTCCGTCATAATGTATCAAAACTGGTTGCGAAGAAGAGGAAGTCCAATTACATATGCTGAAATGCGTTTAAAATTTATTTTAAAACAGATTCTAAAATTGCTTAAAACAAAACAGATTCACAAATATTTACCTGAGTGACTGGAAATTCTTTGATTATAAACATTTCACGAAGTCATGATCCAAAACAGACGTTTAATACAGTGTTGTATAGAGCAGTACGAAGATAATCAATCAACATCAAACGACGATATGATATAATCTTGTGAGTATCTAAATTTGAGTTTGAGCATTATTTGGCGCTCATAGACATTTAGATAAAATATTGTTTTTATCCAATAAAACACGACATGCATTTAACAATCAATCAATCAATTCATTTATTTCAGGCAAACTTGGCCCATACAAATAAAATACTTACATACTTTAACAATAACAATAAATAAATGAATATATATTACTTAACTAAAACCAAAGTTAAAAAAAATCTAATACTATAGTAAACCAATATATATAAAAATCTTATAAAACTATCACTTTATCACACAATCTTCCTGTCAGGATTGCGGAATTGTTCGAGAGAGTTACCGCGGCCTCGGAACACTACGGGCGAATGATGGAACACGGATGGGTTTTAGTCAGTAAAAGTCTGACACACCCTCCCGCTTCGCCCAGATCGGGAGGCGGACATTGGATGATTTCCCAACCTTAAAAAAAAAGAAAACCGGTCAAGTGCGTGTCGAGCCACGCGCAGTGTAGGGTTCCGTAGTTTTTATAACAGCCAAGTGCGTGTCGTATTCGCTGACTGATCGTTTCCTACCATGCTCTAACTAAAAGCCAAACATGACGACCTAACTAATTTGACTTCCTATACAAATCCTCACCTGATCCGACAATTTTGCACGGAAGGTTTCAATGTTTATTTAGAGATTTGTATACAACTTGTCATAGCCGGTGTTTTGAATTTAAATACGGACACAGAGCTACACTACTCAATCGTCACAAGAAGCTAGCACGATACAACTGGCGCTTAGCGCCATCTATCGACATTTCTATAGAGTTGTTCGAAATTTTCGAGTCAAATACAATTGGTCGACTATTACTCGTAAACTTGTAAAGCCCACTTATGTGTGATAGTTTTCCTTTTAATTTCGTTATATATAGGTACTACTGCCGTGACATTTGAATTTCTAACTATAACCAATAGTTGATAGAGGGGGGGGGACACTTGACTCTAACGAAAATTGGTACTTTAAAGCTTGCTAAGTCACGAACGGTTTACTTAATCAAAAAACGGTCTTACCAAACCCCTAATATTTTTGAAAGACCTATCCAACGATATCCCACACTATGGGAAGAACGAAAAAAAAATTATCATCTCACTTTACATGCATGGGAGGTACCCTAAATAATTGTTTTTTTCAAAATTTTATTTTACCACTTTTTCGGCGTCATTAACGTGTATGCTCATGCCAAAGTACAACTTTCTAGTACCAATAGTTTTTGAGCTAAACCGCAGACAGACGGACAGACAGACGGACATGGCGAAACTATAAGGGTTCCTTGTTAACTACGGAACCCTAAAAATGGGTTGTTCTTCGGTTGGTTAGGCAATGCTTGCTGATCTCGGACCATGGTCGGGTGCCCATCTTAACAGACCGAGATTAATTCGTGCCTCAAAAAGTTATGCGTTGAGCCGTTGGTCCAATTTGTACCTACGTCTCCGAGAGTCGAAACGGGTGATTAAAAATCAGAAAATCTTACACTGGTCTCGCCAACGTGTACCGTCTTACCTATACTGGGTCGTGGAACTCAAATAGGTACTTGCTCCATGTAAAAAACTAGTACTCAGACACAACTGGATGGGCTGAAAACGTGAGCGTCAAAATGGAGGGACCAAATCTCCAATGTCTGTCATACATATATAAAAAATAATACCGTTAATCTACTATTACTACCTATAATTTTAGCTACCTCATCATGTACATAATATTTTAACAAAAGGCTTGGTCCCTCCATCATGATGTCAAGATGGAGGGACCAAACTAATAGACTACTCCTTGAAATTTTCTATCTACTTAGTGTTATAATACATTAATTCTACCTTAATATTATTGATTTTGGCTGCCCGAAACATATATCGTTTTAAAGATATCGATTATATAAGTTGGTTCCTCCAAATTGACGATTCAAGTGGTTAGCGCAATAGGGAAATGGGTGGTTTATTTTCGATCTCCAAAGGATAAATATTTAACACCTATTTAGTACCTTCTAATCGTGCATAATGTCTTACGTTAAAGTTTATTTTAACTAGCCAAAAAAATTAAGAAATAAGTAGGTACAACGTACAAATTTTAATCGTGGTAGAATTAATAAAGGTGTTTTTAACCGACTTCAAAACAAGGAGGAGTTCTAAAATTATATCAAAGATAGTAAATAGTAGATTAATGGTATTTTTTTTATATATGTATGACAGACATTGGGGATTTGGTCTCTCCATTTTGACGCTCACCTGAAAACCAACTCCAACGCAGTAGATAAGGCTGAACAAATGTGGGAGGATAAGTCGTGTTGTTGACGAAGTGATTAAGTTATTCAGATGGGGGCCGCGTTGAAGTGTATTTAAGTGCTCCCAAGCCAACAACGCGATTGTGAGAGCGATCACTAAGTAGTTAAGTGAGTAATTAGAGTCTTACACCTTCGTTCGTCCCAGGCTGGAAGACGTCTTTAAGAATTTCAACCACAAAAAAACAGGTAGTCGTTTCATTGGTTCGTCATCCATATCTTGGTATTGTTCGACAAATCTTTGAGCTCTTTAAAGTTCTAAGTTGAGCTATACGTTTTCTGACAAATACTTGCACTGTCTAGACAGGCACACTTAAATCTGTGTCCAATTTCCTCAAAAGAACATTAAACTACAAGGTTCTCATATGATTTCACCAATACAGATTGTATGGACTTCAATAGAGACTTCTGACTTCTGAGTTTGTTTCGGTGTATCTTCTCAGGGTAGTCAGGAAACACCGGTCTCATCTAGTTTTAATTTGGGGAAAAAACGACGAGTAAAAGTGTTATTTAATAACCAGTGTGCAAAATAAATATCATTTATCATATTTATCCTTGACTGCTGAGCTGTTTCTCGTTTTCTAGTCCCGCAGAGAGAAAATGTTAATATGACCTGGAGATAGTTGTCCCGAGAGTGGCTGATTATACAACGTGTAACGGAAAGGGTACCCAAAGAAGCCGTGCCCTTGGTATGCCAAGGGCACGGCTTCTTTGGGTGATATCAAACGATATTGGAAGGGTTTTTTAATCCTATCTTTACATGTTCGGAAGTAATGAGAATTTTTAATACATTGATACCAGATACAGTACTAGTCGCACAGAATTACGAAAGAGATTTATCGTGATATTTGCAAGTAACGTGGAAAGTTATTGACCTACGTAGTGCGGTGATACGATTGTTATGATTTCAATTTAAGAAACTTACGAAACCGCAAATTTGGTATCATTTTTTAGAGTACCTATTTTATTTTGAGTTGAATCCCTCCCAGTATCGTTTGATATCATCCAAAGAAGCCGTGCCCTTGGTATGTGTATACCCTTTCCGTTACACTTTGTATATGTAAGTTTATATGTTTGTAAATACACCCACGCCATGATAGATGTTAGTAATGGGGAGTTTTTTATAAAAAACTAAAGATATACGAGTACAATGATTAACGGAAACTTTGAGCTAGTTAAGAACTTAACAAAAAACAAACGTAACAAAAAATACCATCAGATTATTTAAATGTAGATACATCAATTTCGATTACATTCAGTCACAAGGTCAAATTATATTATCATCCAACGGGTCAGAGATAAAAGAATAATCGAAACTCAATTTCAGCAATGAATGGAATTGATCAAGAGCTGTCATAATTCTGTGGAATATTGGTAGCGACAACAAAAAAAATATTTAAAAAGAAAATAAATTTAACTGACTCATATGCAAAGGCACACAATAAGTACAGAAAAACTTAATTCATTAAACTAGCATTGTAAGTACAGACGCCAGCACATGAAGCTACCCGAAACTGTCAAATTTTCCCAATCAACCCTGAACCTAATTTCTTTAACAGTAAAGTTGAAAATCTATTAAAGAAATTTGACAGATTGTTGTAGCTTGATATGATGGCGTCTGTACCTCACGGCAGTGCCAAATAAGCCCAGTCCATCAAATACTTTAGAGGTGCATACAGCATACCGTGTTTCCTCTTACTAATATTATAAATGCGAAAGTTTGTATGAATGAGTATGGATGTATAGATGTATGGATACATGGAATAAAAATTACTGAACGTTTCTGAACTTCTAAATAAAGTGTTATTCTATTAGCGAATATGGTTATTTTAATGCCTACAAAGTATCGATCACCTGATATTATTACAGCGTTTGTCAGTCGTTAAATTTTTTGGCATTTTGACAATAGCCTTTGCCTGGCTAATGCGAACTGAATATTTCTTATTAATTATATTTTTTGTTTTGAGCTCCAGGGCCTGTGTTAGAATTAATGATACTATATATCATAAGAGATTGCCTCTACGAGGACACGGCGAAGCTCTGCCCAAGCCGGATACACCTCCACCGTATGCTCCACCGTGTCTTCCGGGTGGTCCACGCAATGCCGACACCCGGGCGTGTCCTCCCGCTGAATCCGAAACAGATACCTCTCGAAACACCCGTGTCCGGTAAGAACCTGCGTCAGGCGGAAGATGGGGACGCCGTGGCGTCTCCCCAGCCACTCCTCAAAGAGGGTATTTATTGCCGCGATTGCAGCGTGCCCAAAGAGTATGACCCCTTAGGATGTTTATTGATTGCCACGAAAACAGAGGCGCAAGCAGAAAAAGTCTTCGAAATAACCAATGACATAGTCTCAATGTGTTAGAATTTCCATCCATCGAAATATGTGTCACAATTTAAGCGTTACTGATCCACAAATATTTTCAATATACATAGATAGGCTTTGACGCGTTTGAACACCATCTTACCTGCGGGTAAGCGATGATATAGTCGAAGATAATGCAAGCTTATTATTAGACTGGAAGAAGGCAATCATAATAATAACCGCCAATATACAACAGATAAAAGTTTAAATACTATTTGGAAATAGAAGGCCGGCAACTAAAGAAAATGGTATACATAGCATACGCATTAGACACGCAAGAATGTTATAATCAAAATTGTATTACAGTTTTATCAGCATTCAGTAGCTCATTTAACTGAATGCCTTTTCGCTGATTTATTTGTTTATATTTTATTTGTTTTTTTTTTTAATATTTAAGGTAGCAAGTGGTTATGGGCGCGACTTGCGAGTTGAAGCACATATGTGTAAACCCAGTGAGGCAGATTATTTTGTGTAGTTTATAATATCACCTTTCCTCTGAAATCAGTAAAGGAAAATATTGTGAAAAAACCACATGTCGATATCGATGACATGTCTTGTGACAATCGACAATTCCTACTAAGCCTGCGTAGTGGATTGCCGCCCAATTAAATTCCTCACACAGAACGGAGACCTGTATCCAAGCAGTGCGTACGTAATTGGCTAAATAATTTGACCTTAAATCTCGTTTCCCAATGGGGCGATGACAATCTGGTCAAAGAAACAAAGGCTTGTCTTTTTACCGCTAAAAGGAACTGATTTGAATTGTCCCCTATATGTACCAGTTACCGACCGCCTCGAGCTCTTGGTCATGGACTTGACGTCTGACCAAGTTCGGCTTAACCATTGAGTTAAAAGCTCTGACTGCAGCCAAGAAGCTGGGAATCATACAAAAGGTGAGGTGATACTTCACACCTAGATTGTTTTTGAATTTGTATAAAGGTCAGGTCCATATGGAGTATTGCAGTCACATGCGGGATGGCTCAGTAAAATACCAGCTAATTGCACTCGAATCGTTCGAACCCAGAGCTAAAAGGCCCATAGGCGACAAGGTCCTGGCAGGCAAGCTTCACATTCTGGCTCACCGGCAAAACGCTACTTGGTTCAATCTTCCTGTCGATCATCTACAGATTGTACTTCGGGGAGCGTGCGCAAGAGTTCCATGACCTAATCCTTACAGCCCCCTTTTACTATCGATCCACCAGACGTACTGCAAGGTACCATCCACACTTGGTCAATATACCGTCTTGTCGTACTAAGCGCTTCTCCTCGGCATTTATTATGCGTACAGCCAATGTGTGGAACTCTCTGCCGGCTTCTGATTCCCTGCCACATATGACCCATCAGCTTTTAAAGTAAGAGTAAACAGGCATCTTCTGGCATCGCTCGTTCTATCGTAGACCTCTAACACTAATTATCAGGTGTGATTGGAGTCAAGAGCGAGCTCATTCTAAATTAAAAAATTTACAAGTATGAAAACACCTCTGTCTGTCTTTATACCTATTCGCGCCTTTACGGCAAGATAGCTTTATGACGCACAAGTGACGGCTAGGAATGGGAAATGTAGCACCATTTGTCCTGGGAGTGTTGTCTTGGGACGATTTGCCGACTCATAGGTGGGCAAAGCAACTAGCTAAAGCTAGCCACCCATAAACAAACCACAGGATACAAAATAACATCTAAAAACAAGCCAAACTGTACTATAAACAATAATATATTATGATATCGATCAAGATATACCAGATACTGTCCAAAGCAACTGATATTGTATCAATGGTTTCAAAATTAGGTATTTTTATTACAACATAATAAATCATTCTGGAGCATCCTATATTGGGTTATCGCTCTTGTGTAAGGTCGAGCGTCCACTTACAGCTGTTAGTCGCTTAGTATTATTCGCAAGTTAATATTTCACTAATAATTTTGGTTCACTGCAGTTATGGCAGGGAGATTTGTGAATCTTAAGTGGGGAATACAAATTACTGTGCCAATGTAACAATTTTCTTGAAATAAAAATTTCTGTTATTATTCAACATAAATGATCATTTTTTGATCATTATTATTATACTTTCCCATTTTAAAAGAGAGTTCGTGGCTGTGCAAATTTGTTTTTTTGAAATTATCTTTGTATATAAAATGTAGTGTGTAAATAATGTAGAAAAATATCAATTTTTAATTCCGGTAAATATCGGATATTCATTCTTGCATGCAGTATGCAGAACCTAACCTTATATGCACCTTATATATCCCGCCCGCTTTATATGCATATGCAGAAGCGATGTGATATTAAAATTCCACATTCAAGCATTACCCACTCGACACTATATTTTGATTAGATCTCTCGCATTCATGACGCGATATTTCGCTGTATATGGAGCTATTCCCTTAAGACTGCTGCCTACGTATTTCTATCGGATTGCTTTGCGTCATAGTTTTATATTTGTATATATTTTTGCAAACATGAGTACTTTTGTACTACGAGTATTTTCTACATAAGATAAATAAATTTTAGTAGAAAATACTATAATGTTTATTGTAGCTAACATAAGTTGTTATGACGTACCAACTGAATCTGTAATTTTATTACAAAAATACTTACATCAAGAAAGTTCAATACTGCTGAATGTATTACAATTATTTCAGTCAAAGTTTTTTGTTGACACATTTGACGCAGTGGTTGTGTTCTCAGCTGCTGCGTTGCCTATCGCTCGTTGGATTCCTGCACAGGTTTTTTTATGGGCTACAGATAGAATACTATTGTTGTTCTGGGACTGGGTTTTTGAGCATGTAAATGCTTTTAAATGCACCCACGGTACAGGAGAAATTCTTAGTGACGATTTCTGAAAAAAATATAAACGGAAAAAATAATGAGAACACAAGTCTTAGAACCAATACTTTATATGTACCAGTGGTAGATTTCATAAGTGTCTGGAAATTCGAGTACATTATACGGCATATCCGGAATTCCGTCGTATTGAGCTCGTTAACGACTACGTTGAGCTACACGATAACTCACAAATACTTGCACTCTGTCTCGACAACTAATTACTCCTACTACCTTACTCAAATCTGTGAAGTGCTTTCACTAAAAATATCAGCTCAAAAATTATTATCCTACTCCTCGCGTCGAATTCCTCAATGCTGAAGGTCGTACCCGTACAACGTCGAAGTAGGTAACCGTGGAATTAGCTTCTCCCTGATAGTATTCCGCCATCTATGCCTGTTCTTGGCATCGTGTAGAGCGACGAGTAGTTGGACGTCCAGGGTGGAACGGACTTTGTCCACTCACCTTAATAGACTGCGGCCTCTAGGTCTGTAGAAATTGTTATAACGACCATATTTCAGTGGAAAATGTTATAAATTGGTTCGAAAAACGGCATTGTTTTCAAATGAAAGTTAAAATTTCAATAGTTGTGGTTGCTTATACTGAGAACAATTATTTCTCTTTGTTATATATACCAAGAACTTAATATAATGTATTATGTAATACGTTTTTTGATTAATTTCATCGTGCGTACGGCTAAGGAGTTGAATTTGCTCCCGGAGTCTGTGTTTCCCGTTAGCTATAATCTAGGGGTCAATAGTGAATAGGTTACTTTTAGGTAAGCGTGCTCCATCTTCTACCACATCATCACTTACCATCAGGTGAGGTGGTGGTCAAACGCGTGTTATCAATAAAATAAAAAAATAAATTTTAACTTTTGACAGTCACCGTTAAAAAGATAGTATTAAAGGTATTTATTTATTTACTAAAACTTTATGCAACACAAAATGTACAAAGGCGGACTTAATGCCATAGGCATTCTCTACCAGTCAACCGTGGGTGGTGAAGAGATAACATGGCAGGTTAGATGTTTACTAATAAACTGTGCCTCCACGGCAACAGCATGTGGGTGTAAAACTAGGCGCTCAGGAAAATAATGTCCTTGATTAAGGATAATTGCAAATTATTTTTTTTAATATTAATAATTTAATTTCCACAAAGAAAGAAAAGAAAATACATGACTTGTTACATATCAAGTGTATGAGTTCTTTTTACATTTAATTTTATGAATAATGTCCCCTATACTAGGAAAGTCCTGTATTATAGGAGACATCCATTCGTCCGTAATTACAATTTACAAGAATTCGGTGAACCAAACGTGTAACCTTAACAATAACTTATGTACGTGTGAGCACGTGTGCGAGTTAAGTATATGTATTTATTCATTTATTTACACACCAACGAGTTATTCACTAGTTAATTAGCAAAAAAAAAGGCACGAATAAAATAGTTTGTAGTGAATTCGTCACTTAAAGGTGTGCACAGCACTTGTATAAACAGTAAATTAAATTAAATTAAAAATTAAGATAACTGTAAAATGTTGAGCTAAGTTGCATTGAAACGAATTAGAGATAACATTGAAATTTCAGTTAGTCAGAATACAATAGATAACACTAAATTATTACAAGATCATTAGGTTTGATTAATATCAATTATAATATTAACAGAAAAAGTAAAATGTAAAAGTAAAAAGCAATTAAATAAATAATAAATTAAAACAAATAAATAAAGATAATTATTTCCTAGTACATTAATTACAATTTTTATAAATCGGGTTCATTTTAATTAAACTTAAATTACAATATAATTTCATTTGATTGTGATCAATAATCACATTAAAATAGAGAACTCTAATTAAAACAAAACAAATAACAACATTTACTAACAAACGAAAATAGTGTAGTGTGTGTGAGTTTGATAGGAAGAGTGTGATGGTGTTTGTGTATGTAAGTAATGATATGTGTGTGATGATGTCTGGGCTTGTGTATGTTTTGTATGATGATTATATTAAAGATTTATATGGAAGAGGGTTTTACCAGTGCTTCTGTCTCGTCATAATTTAGTAGAAAAGTAGAAACGTTTTAACATTTTTTTTTACATTTGTATGTATTTTGGGAGTGGATATCCAGCTTTTGGTGCATTTTGTTGTAGATGCGTACACTTAGGTAAGTGAAGTGTCGCTTAGCAAATGTAGTGTTTGTGTGTGTTGTGGGGCATGGCGGTTTGGATCTTCTTCTGGCTGTTGGGCTGTTATTTGTGGTATACGGAACGGTGACATGTTTTCTCATAACTGTGCGGAGGATGTAGAGTTGTCGGACTGTTAACGTTTCAAACTCTGCATATAATTGCCGTGTTGGGAATCTAAAAGGCTTTTTTAAAATAACTTTTATAACCGCTCTTTGCGCTCGCTCTATCTATATATATAATATATATTTTAGCAGACATTTTATTTTATTTTATGTATTAGGGACAAAAACAGTTACATGCCAAGCTTAATAATAGATTCTTAAATTAACACAACAATTAGATATAGGTTGGTACTGTTATACTTAGTCTATTCTATATTTATGTTACTACACATGTAACCCACACCATTGTCCACGAAATCACAATAAAAATAATAAAAGAAAACAGACATATAGTTTGCATCATAAAAAGAAAGATAAAAAGGTTACACATACTTATGAAGTTAGTATCTCTATTGCTCTTTCCTTAAAACTATGTTTAGAAAAGTAAATATGTCAAGCTCCATGAAGTAAGTGTTGTATGTATCAACAAGGCGACGAAGAGGCACGCGGACCCCGGCATTAAGAGGAGGCTCCGTAAATTGTATGTAACTTTGCATTAATATTCTAAAACAATCACACATAAAATCAAAATGGACCTTTAGTATATGATTTATTGGATCTTTTTCTTTACATGTCTAGACCAGTTACGTAATTGGAACATTTGCGCTCGATTCATTTTTTAATCGAAAATCATGTCTTTTTTAAAGATTATTCAAAATTTAATCAAAATCGGCTTTTATGTCTAAAATTAGTATTGACATTAAGAAAATATAGTTTATTATCCAAATATAGGACATTTTTTCTCTATATCAATTATTACTTTAGTTATAAACGAAATAAGAATTGAGACTTACGACATTTAGTTTCGAACCCGAATATGGTAAAAGAGCGCACGCGATATTCAACTTTATTACTGCTGCGTTAGCGTTTAGCACACAACGGCAGTTTCGAAACCGAACATGGTGAAAGAGCGCACGCGATATTCAACTTTATTACTGCTACGTTAGCGTTTAGTATATATACAACGGCCTAACCGGGGTGCATGGGGGGTGGAGCTTGCGTGAAAATTATTTTATTAGGACTGCCTGGTCTTAATCTTACTGCTAGACTGATATTATAAAAGGAGGAGTTGATGGCTAATTAATAACAGCCGCACGGATCGATCTTTGAGGTTAAGCAACTCTTGCCGCGGTTGGTCTTTGGATGGGTGACAATCTTAAAATAATATATCAAGATTCCTCCGTGCCTTGGACAGTACGAGAAGTCGTTGAATCCAGCTGTCATTTATACATCGTTTACAGTCGTAACGGGTAATCAGTCAGAAAATTTGACACTGGTCTTACCAAGGAGTACCGTGTTACACGACTAATGGGTTGTGAAGGTCAGATATGCAGTCGCTCTATGTAAAACGCTAATACTCAGTTGTTTTTAGTTAGACAAAAAGCCGACCCCAACATAATAACGAAAACTAAGTAAATGACTAATTGGTCGAGGCCATGCTGCGGGGCGAGACGGAGTGGGAAGCGGTCGCCTTCTTCTGCGAAGCAGTCATGCTATCGAAGGAGGAAGCGGGCCGCGTGAGGGAGAGGATAGCGTCCTCCCTCCAGCCCAGCCGCAGTGGTAGACGCCCACGGCGTCGGACGTCGGCCGACGATCTCCGGCCACTGTAGGCGCGGGCATGCGGACAGCGAGTAAAGGGCAACTCGCTGTCCGACCATGGACCATGCCCGGGTCGACGACGCGTTGTGTTCCACGCGCGCCTCAAAGAGCGTCAGCAAGATGATGAGGCCCCTTCTGTAGAGGGCCGAAGCCTGCCGGGGTCGTGGGACTTATCCCATTACCGTGACCCCGGTACGTAAAGGGCTATTGAAGGAATACCGTGGATTTTAGTCAGTACAAGTCTGACAGTCCCTCCGGCCCTGCCCGGGGTGGGAGGACTCATCTGATGATTTTAGAACGTTAAAAAAAAAAGTAAATTACTAATATTATAACTACGAAAGACAAGTGTTTCTTGATCATTATTTTACATCAAAACGAAGCAACGGACCTAATTTTTTGTTCGTTGTTTTCAAGTTGATTGGTTGTTTACCGAACCAGGCATCCCGAATTTGGTCACCAAACGTTGGAGAGTCGACTTTGAAGGGCCACCGCGTCTGCCGTGAAATGGACGTAATGCGCGTAACGTTTTATCATTTGGACGTGCTGCTCAATCGTGTAACTTGCCATGGTGATTTGGCATTAGTAACTGAAGAAATAACAATGCATTTGACAGATGCCGCCAAAACAACATGGCCGCCACCAACTGTCAACATCGACCCGCCCTATTTGAAAGACCTTTTATATCATATTTTAGTGGGACTTGGTTTATTTTCACTGAAAAAAAAAAAAACTCTTCACGCAAGTGAAACAGCACGTAGAAGCTTTTGTGTAATAAATTGTTACGCAGACGAAACCAAATTTAACGAACCTTTTGGACAAACAGAGAGCCTTCATCACGAGAATCCTCAGGCACGAAATATAACAAAATACCAATGATGTAACGACAAAGCTCAGTAAAGTCAGGCGGTAAATGAAAAACGGAAAACTTTTAATTACCGACTGACTGTGCCAAATTGTTACAAACATTGAGTAATAGAGGTTGTAGACGAGTGACATTTTTTTGCTTTTAGCAGTCGTTCTGCGATTATGTCATTATCTTTTTACGGGTAATGCCGAGTGGGACTTTAAAATAAGAAATATTTTGAGTTATAATTAATAATATTTATTTGTTATATACTTTATTGCACACGTCACAATAATTTTATAGTTACAAAAAGAAAAACTAGTTTAAAATGGGATGTCTTAGCGCACAGGGCGATCTCTCTTGCAGACAACCTTTGTATGGATAGAACTTAAATAAAAGAGACAGATTTAGGGCTATAAATACATACATACAGCTTTTTTCTTATGAAAACGGAACTTGCCATAATGGTTAGAGTTAGAATTAATATTACTACCAATCTTGTTAACACTTCCAATTATGCTTAAGACCAGGCAGTCCAAAATCATTTTTACGCAAGCTCCGCCCCCATCCATCCCGGTTAGGCTCAACAGCCTAACTGCTGCGTTAGCGTTTAGTTTACAACTATACTAAACGCTAACGCAGCAGTAATAAAGTCGAATATCCCGTGCGCTCTTTCACCATGTTCGGTTTCGAAACTGCCGTTGTGTGCTAAACGCTAACGCAGCAGTAATAAAGTTGAATAACGCGTGCGCTCTTTTACCATATTCGGGTTCGAAACTAAATGTCGTAAGTCTCTTCTTCAATTCTTATTTCGTTTATAACTAAAGTAATAATTGATACAGAGAAAAAATGTCCTATATTTGGATAATAAAATATCGTCGTTGCGCGTGCAAAAGTCGCTGTGTTATTTAGTCATTTTTGTTCTTTTATGCAGTTTCAATCGTTATTTTAATACACACATGCTGTAAAAACAGCTATCTGATAAACGCAATATTAAAGGTTACTCTTTAAATATTATGAAACTAAATAATCATGTTGGTCAAATATAATATGTGTGTATTACACATGTAAGGGTACATTTTTATTTCTTATGGCTTATACTTAATCTATACATTATATCTACAAATATCATACAGCGATTGTTCTCAACTAAATCGTATGGGGAAACTCTTTAGACGTTCCTAGAGTATTATTAGCTCAAAAAAAATAATGCACTCGTGCAATTTTTAATATGGACTGGACTGATTCTTACAAACCATTATTTAAATCCAATAACCTACTCACAGTTCCTTGTATTTATATATTTGAAATAGCCAAATTTGTAAAAAATAAACCAACACTTTTTGAAGCTAATAAAAATAATAATAAACGTAAAGTTACACAACATCAATTAAAATTGCCTGTACCTAGAATAGAATTATTCAGGCACAGCTGTGTTTATATGGCCCCGCTTATTTATAATTCTATACCAAAATTTATTACCGATCTTCCCTACAAAAAATTCTGCATCGTTTTAAAAAAGTGTCTCATCTCTCACAGTTTTTATTCAATAGCTGAGTTTTTAAAAAAAGGTTCTTGTCAGTCGTACTATTACAGAAATGTATTGTAAACTTATTACCATTGTATAAACTCTGGTTGGATATTTTGGTTGTAATCTTTGGTTTGTTTTATATTTTGTTTTTACTTCATGTTTTTGATATATTATTGTATTCAATTAGTTATAGTTAAGATTATATTATATATAGTTTAACATTTGCATGCCAATTTATGGCGAAATATGTCATTGCACTAAGTATTATATTATGCTAACATCTTGTATACCACATTTTAAGCAAATAAATGGATTTGATTTGATTTGATTAAATTGGCACAATTGCAAACTGTTTCTTAATTCTTTTAGGAAACGAGAACGGCTTAAGGCAAATATAACTACTTTTAGAAAGTGCTTATTATAATTTTGATTAAGAATAAGATGAACAAAATATGGCAGTCGGGACCAGAGCTTAACGTGGTTTCCTAGACATGCAGCACCCATCCGCGGACCAACCTTAGCAAGTGTTGCTTAACATTGAAGATTAACCTGTGCAGCTGTTATTAATAAGCCACCAGCTACTAGTTATTACAAAACAAATAAATTATCAATTGCCAAATGGTGAACTATATTATTGTAGGCACTGAATCCCGAAATACGAGTTCGTCTCTGTTTGGGAATCAGTGTACTGTTTGGTTGCTACCATAGAAATATAAAATACAGGTTGCTACACTGTGCAATGATTAAACCATATACTGTTTGTCATATAATTTTGTTACATATCTACTTTTTGTACTTTTGATGAAATAAATTTATTTATTACTAGCTTCTGCCCGCGACTTCATTAGCATGGGAGGGGTTTCCCGCTTAAATCCCGATCCCGTAGGAATTTCGGGATAAAAACTATCCTATGTCCTTTCTAGGGTCCTAAATTATTCCCATGTAAAATTTCATTGAAATCGGTTTAGCGGTTTAGGCCTGAAAAGGTAACACAGACAGACAGAGTTACTTTCACGTTTATAATATTAGTATGTATTATAGATGATCAAACGAACTTACCTGTGTGAAGTTCGATCATTATTATACGAAGTGCTTCGTTCGAAGATATATTTACCATGCAGCTTTCTCGAGTCACTCGGCAACTGTACGCAATTTTCAGAGCTAAAACTAAACAGAAGTGTTAGTGTGCGTTATCTGTGTCCTTACGCGAACTGTCATTCTTTTTAGATTCTTGCAAGGTTATCTCAATTTTACCTGGGGTGAGGTGGGTAGGGAACATATATCTTCGAACGAAGCACTTCGTATAATAATGATCGAACTTCACACAGGTAAGTTCGTTTGATCATCTATTATACTGCGTGCTTCGTTCTCGATATATTTACCATGCAGATGTTTAGAGATATGGTAAAGTTGAGAATTGAGATGACCCTGACTCCTTGTCCTTTAAAATAAATATATTTAAGTTTTCAAATCAAAATTGTTTTATTCATAAACATCTTAAATTTAATTAACAATCAGTCATCGTGTTATTAATCAATTAATCAGCCTTATCTGGTATATAATCATCTGCTTTTTTTTTTTTTACAAATTAATAATGGCATGCTTAAGATCACAATGTCCATAGAGACAATGGTGTAAGCTAAAATATATATATATTATTATTATGCATTAAGCACAGCATGGGCAAATTCTCCTGAATTCAGAATTGGCCGGTTATAAAATTTCGCAAATGTTAATGAGTTATTTGTCCAACTGGCAGTCTGTCTAATTACATATAATGAAATTCCTTTTGACCTAGCCTTGGATATAGAGGCGTGTCGTGTACTATGGCCTGAGAAGACATACGTATCAATACCGCAGTCTGAGAGCGTATTCTTAATCCATCTACCAATAGTAGAAGCCGAAACCAGTTTATGGGGTTTTTTAACAGACTCCAAAAAAAAAAGGAGGAGGTTCTCAATTCGTCTTGAACTTTTTTTTTTTTTTTTTTTTTTTTTAAGTGATAAAAACATGTAATCATTATGACCTCCTATCTCTCTAGTAAATCTCATGTAATCACACAGTGTTTTGGCTGGACAAATCTCAGTTTTTTTTTTTTCAAAAAAGGGTAGGAAAAGATTAGGCTGGGTTCTTCCCGCAGCCGAAGTTTTAGTTTTATCAGTAATGGCAATATTGACACAACTTTCACTCTGTGTTATATTGGATATTTTTATTAAAGCTAAGGTTAATGCCTGTTGAGCTGTGCTTAGTGCAAGCAAAACCACCAGTTTCTTTGATATACATTCAAAACTTAATGTCATTTTGGGGGTCCAGTTGCATAATACGCTTAGAACATTATTTGGGTCCCATGTACTTTGGTATTTTGCTAATGGCGGTTTCGACTTATAGAATCCTTTGAAGAGCCTCTTAATACGATCATCCTCCCCAATTTTAGAGCCTATTATCAAAGATAGAGCTGACTTATGAGGGTTTAGGGTCCCATAGGCAGCTCCAGAGTCAAATAATTTTGTTAGGAAATACATAACAAATGGTATAGATGGAGTGAATGTGTTTATACCATGTTCCTGACAGAAGGTCCACCAAACAGTATATGTAACATTATATTGTTTTAATGTATTATGTGAAAGGGATACAAACATGACATCTATTATTGATGTTGGGGGAATAGCTCCTTTCAGCCAAGCTTGCCTGATAACATTCCTGCAATCAAGGTAAGTTGATGGTGAAGAGGGTGATGGTCTCTAAAAGGAGAATATAAAAGATATTTTTGAGGTTTGTAATATATAAGCTTTGAGACAAAAATAGTCTGCATTAAGGGATACCAAGGTTGTGATGGCCAGTGGGGCATGATCATAATACCTGTTGCCTTCTCATTTTTTATTTTTTGTAAACATTTTTATATTAAACTGAATGGAGGAAAGGCATAAAGGAGATATTCCGTCCAACACAAGGTAAAAGAATCAATGTTCCTTGCTTCTGGATCTGGTTTCCAGGAAACATAAGAAATACATTTAGAATTAGTGCGGGATGCAAATAAATCTATTTCAGGTTCACCCAGCACAGATACAATTTGTTGAAATGCCAGTGTTTAACTCCCATTCTCTATCTGGATTGATTTTATGCGACTCTTCATCAGCCTCTTTATTTTCACTAAACTTAATGTAGGAGGCAACTAGCCAAATATGTCTCTTTTCACACCACTGCCATATAGACCTGGCCAAGTTACTTACATGAGGGAACTGAATACCACCCATTCTGTTTACATAAGCTATGGCAGTCTTATTATCTACATGCAATAGAATGTTAAGGTATTGCTTGTCCTTTACAAAAACTTTTAATGCCATAAATAGTGCCAGTAATTCCAAATAGTTTATATGGTATGTTTTCTCATATTCACTCCAAAAGCCATGTGCTCTTTTGTTTTTATAAACAGCTCCCCATCCAGACAGGGACGCATCAGTGAACAGTTCAATATCATGTTTATGATGAGCATGTAAAACAGTATGTAAAAGTATTCTACTAATGCTATTACATACTGAATATACTGGTGGAATGTTAATATTAGTACTATTCGTACTAATATTAACATTCCACCATTGCAGATCTAATTTTATATCTGAATGTAAGTATATTTTCACATCATAATAATTGTCATTGTTTTTAACTAAATATTTGTACTTGTGATGTTCAAAAAATGTTGTGTAAAGCCAACCATATGTGGTAGCTGGGCAGGCTGCAATTAGTATTCCAATTAATTTTGCCAGATCTCTTATAAGACAGCTATCCAGGTCTAAGTACTTCTGAACTAATTTTTTACTTTGTTTATGGGCAATTGTAATGACATATTTTTTGTATCAAATACAAAACCTAGAAATTTGCAAGACTGTGATGGTATTATTATACTTTTATTAAAATTTATAACAAATCCCAAGCGCTTCAAGAGAGCTATTGTTTCTTGAACATTTTGTAAACATGATTGATAACTAGATCCTATACAAAGTAGATAATCTAGGTATTGAACTGACCTGTAACCCTTTTATTTTAGATGTGTCACTACAACCTTCATAATCTTTGTGAAAATATTAGGTGCAGAACACACGCCATAAGGGAGGGCCTTAATTCATATAATAATCTATCTTATTGAAAACGTAGGTATTTTCTACACTGTGGATTTATATTTACTAATAAATATGACTCTTTTAAATCTATTTTCGCCATGGGCGATTGCCTGGAGAAAGTAAAGCTATTGCTGTCCTATGGTCCTCCATTTTAAAATGGGATGTTTCTACATATTTATTCAATGACTTTAAGTTTAGTATGAATCCTTTTGTACCAATATGCTTTGGAATCAAAAATATAGGGGAGATAAACTGGTCTTTACATGGCATGCAAGGGAATATAGCTCCCTATTTTAATAAATTGCTGATAGCAGTATGCATATCAGTATATTCTTCAGCAGGTATTACTGAACGGGGGAGTGTCATTGAATTCTGTTAAAGTTTCTTTACAAAGGTAACTGAATATCCTTTGATATAATTAAGTACAGATTCATCTTTGCAAATTTTGTTCCAGCAAAATAAAAAATGAGTCAGTCTTCCAGCATGACTTACCTCTATGTACAAGCAGGAGGTTTCTCCTGTGAGGCTTTAGTTTTCTTGGTAGTGGACTGATAATAGTGGCCGTGATGTTTCCAGGCCTGTACAGAAAACTGGTTCCTTTTGGGTCCATAACTGATGTCCTCTGATTGTAGCGAGGAGGACCTTGCAAGTTTCTCTTATGATTTGCTGTATTCTTGTATTAGATGAATGTAGGTTTCTTGATAGACTGACCACTTTGTTGGCATATTTTCAAAACTTTGATCTTGTCACTAAGATTAACTACATATATATACTCGTCTCTATCAACATCTTTGATAGTACTATAAAAAAAAATTGTCTACAACAGGGAAAATTAAGTTTCTTCTTGACTTAGTCTGTACAAAATGTAGATCCGTCAAGATCCTTCCAGCATCACTAAGTAGTGACGTCAGTTTCAATCTGTCCACTGTATCATTATTTATCAATAATGATATTGCATTACTGACTATAGACAGTCCAATGCCTAGCTGGTTTTGTTCCAACTCTATCTTTATGTCTCTTCCGACAGTTTTTCAAAATATTGCTCCAAATACGAGCCAAAAGGCAGGACCATATGCAGGTTTATCTGGCATGAGATCACCCAGTGCTAAAAGTACCTCCAAAATCATTGTAGGTATTGCTGAGGTAGGCTCAGGATTCACCACAGGAGTTGAGTTGGAATTTTCTACAATCAGAAGTCCAGGTTCTTCTGGGACCAGATCTGTCATAGGTCCTGGTGACATATCTCGTGGTAATGTTTCAATGATTTTGACCTCGTTCGAAGTGTTATCAGTATTATAATCTGAAAAACGAAAACCATAGGTACCACTGGAAATTTGTACTAGCGATTGCTAAAAAACTGCTTATTGAAGCCTCACGGACTTCACATAAGTCTAAAGATCTCGTCCGTATATCTCGTATACGACCCGCATCTAGGGATCTCGTCCGTATATCTCGTATACGACCCGAGTCCAGTGGGAACGTCGATGTATCTCGTACACCACCCGTCCCTTCCGGTACTAAGGTTATGAAAAGACCTTGTGGCTTTTACTGCTATGCAAGCCAGTAGCCGTACCGGTATAATAGCAATCACAAGACAACCTTTTGTTACCTGGAATATTAGAACTTGAAGTATCACTTCCACTTTTATAGTCATCTCGACGACGACAACGACGCTTCAGTTTTTGTTCAATTTTTCTTATTTTCTTTTTGTAGTATTGTATATCTTTTTCTTCGTGGCGCCTTATAGGCATAGTTGTGGTCTAATGTACACAATTTTAACTTCTTAACACTCAAATTTACACCAATAATTCGTAGAACACAGTATCAGTTGCCGCGCAAACGAAAAGAATGACAGTTCGCGTAAGGACACAGATAACGCACACTAACACTTCTGTTTAGTTTTAGCTCTGAAAATTGCGTACAGTTGCCGAGTGACTCGAGAAAGCTGCATGGTAAATATATCGAGAACGAAGCACGCAGTATAATTATGTTATAGGTATTCTGTTTGATTTGCCAGTTTAGCAGTCCATTTCTGGATTTAATTGAACCCTAAGTAAAATTGACTCAGTTGCCTCTTTCAGGATAGATTTGATTAGTATTGGTATAATCCGAGTTTAGTCGAAGATAATCTTCTGTTTGTGCTAGTACTATGCTGCAATGATTTAACGACACGGTCGGTGTAGTACTTAGTTTTATTTATTTATTTATCACACACATGTTTCCTTTGCCATTACAGATCTTAAATCTAATGCGACAAAGTAACTTAAAATAAATTACACTTAACTATTATACCTTACATGCTACACACACAGTACGTGGCCCTTGTGAACTCACTCAGTATACAGGTGAACATGTCGATTATATCCGCCACCGTGTTGAGGAGAGTGCGCAGCGCGCGAGTCAGCGGTGCGCGCCCCAGCAGGTTAGTGCGCGCACGCGGCACCACCAGCAGCTGCGGCCTGCGCCGCCGCGCTGCGTACCCGTCCGGTATACAGAATCCTATTTCTGATAGTATGCCTGAGTTTTGTATACTACCTCTTAAAACTTTAAAAAGATACGTCGCCAGTGTCACTTCACGTCTAATTTCTAATTTGTAGTAGCCGACCATACCGAGACAGAACAAAGTACTCCTCCGACCCAATTGATCACCGACTGGAGGAAAGTAAGTGAAAAACTGAAATCCACCACGTCGCCTCACTTGGACACCATTCCTGACCACATAGTCTCAGTCGCTGACACGACGGCGGCGATCGACTCGCTTACAGATCACGTACAATCCGTCCTGAACGATTGTTCAAGGGAAGTTCCAGTAGCGGAAGACCACCGCTGGAAACTCCCGGACTATGTACGGAATCTGATAACCGAGAAGAACGCAGCCATCCGTGCATACAGCGCTTTTCCCTGCGCCGCAAACAAAGCTCACATGCGCAACTTACACACTTACAGCACGCTTGTAAGGAAACGCATTGCCGAGCAGCGTAATGCGAGCTGGGACAAGATGCTGAGCGAACTTGAGCCCACCCATCTTGCCTTCTGGCAGCTTCAGAGGAAGTTACGATCCACTGAAGAGGCCACAATGCCTCCTCTCATTCGTCCCGATAAGAGTGTCGCCTTCGATAACTCTGAAAAAGCAGAATGCCTAGCCGACAGCCTAGAGTCCCAGTGTTCTCCCAGCTCTCAACCAGTAGACCAAGCCCACCTCGATATGGTGAACGCCGAAGTCGAACGTAGAACTTCCCTTCCGCCCGTCGAAGATCCCGATAATCCACTGGCCCCCATCACTCCTGATGAGGTCCAGGATATCATTAAAAGTCTCCAACCGCGAAAAGCCCCTGGCTCCGACGGCATCAACAATAGGGTTTTCAAACTTTTCCCCGCCCAGCTTATAGTGCTAATGACTGCCATCTTCAATGGCGCATTGAGCAATAATATGTTCCCCGCAACCTGGAAACAGGCCACCGTCATAGGTATTCCCAAACCAGGCAAGCCCAAGTCTGACCCGTCTAGCTACCGTCCCATTAGCTTACTCAACGTCCTCGGTAAAATCTATGAAAGGCTTATATATAAGCGGCTCAAAGATTTTGCCGAAGCAAAGAGTCTAATACCCAATGAGCAGTTCGGATTTAGAACCGAACACTCATGTATCCAACAAGTTCACCGCATAGTAGAACACGTCAGCGCCGGCTTCCAACGGGGCGCAATAACGGGAGCCTTATTCTTCGACATAGCGAAAGCGTTCGACAAAGTCTGGCACAATGGCTTAATCTATAAGCTATACCAACTCGGCGTGCCTGACCGTCTCGTGCTCATCCTACGGGACTTTTTATCGAATCGCACCTTTCGTTATCGAATTGAGGGGGAGCTTTCCTCCCCCCATCCCATTCGCGCAGGAGTTCCTCAAGGCTCCGTACTATCCCCCCTCGTTTTCACGCTATTCACTAGTGATATTCCCAAGCATAAAAATACCCAACTAGCCCTATTCGCCGACGATACGGCTATCTATTATACCGGTCTTAAACCCGATGCCATCGCTCGCACTCTCCAAACTTCCGCAAACACTCTGGCCAAGTGGTTCCGGAAATGGAGAATCGAAGTCAATCCAGACAAAAGCCAGGCAGTCCTCTTTTCTAAACCGCGGATAAACCCAGCCTCCCCCCGTCCGATTACCATGTACGGCAAGCCGATCCCTTGGGAAAAGCAAGCCAAATACTTAGGCGTGGTCCTCGATAGACACCTCTCCTTCGCTGAGCACATAAAGCAGGCACGTTCACGCGCCGCTTTCGCTCTAGGTAGGCTCCACTTCATTCTTAGCTCTCGCAGCAAGTTATCACTCAGGTGCAAGCTGCGTATTTTCACCGCGGTCATCCGTCCCATCATGACCTACGCCTGCGCTGTTTTCGCACACGCAAAGCCCTACCTCCTCCACAAGATGCAGACCCTCCAAAACCGATTCCTCCGTAGAGTCACGGGAGCCCCCTTTTATGTTCGAAATGAGCTTCTTCACGTAGACCTCAAGATGCCCACCATCCAGCAGTTCATGAAACGCGTCTCCAAGCGTTTCTTTGAAACTTCAATCCAACATAGGAATCCCCTTATCGTATCGGCCGCCCAATACGAACCCTCGCGTATCTCTAAGATTCGCCGACCAAGGCATACCCTAGTCACTCCCGATGACGCAATCACCCTGCTCCAAGAGAGCCGTAGGGAAACAAGTACAGTGGCACACAAACACAAAAACCGACCGTCCTTCCGTCCTCGCCGCCGAGGCCCGCCGCGACGTCCCCGTAATAGTCCACCCCGACCCTTGCCAGAGCCAGCGCGCGACGCTGAGCCAGTAGCTTTAAATTCCCTTATTAATAATAATAATGATATGATCCAGCTTGTCCCTAGCTGCCCTCCCCCTGCGACGCCCTAAGCCGAGGTCCGTACCCCACAGGGGGTGCCCTTAGCGTGTAGTCGCATAGTTTGTAAGTTTTTAATAAGCCCTGGCTGGAGGCTTTAATTAATTTATTAATTAAGGCAACCACAGGCAAGCCCGGTTAAGCAGCCGACAACCTCAGAGGTTGACCTGCGAGATGCCACACAAAAAAAAAAAAAAACAGAACAAAGTAGGATATAGTAACGGGTATCCCGGGTAATTGAATGATTGCTGCCCTGTGAGTCACGGGTTCGATTCCCGTACTGAACCAAATGTTTGAATGGCTTACCAATAGTTGTTCCGGGGATGTCTGTAAAAATGCATTCAAAATACAGGAGAATTTCCTACTGATGGGATTAAAGAAGCTATAAGTGGTTAAAAGTAACTTATAATTCTGAGGATTTTGAGGGTTTATGGGTGTCATTTTGCGAACTTGGAGATAAAAACTCACTGTAAAAACTTTTTGGCTTTTGATATTTAGATTACCGGCGCATAGTCTTATCCAAAATTAAAAAAGAAAAAACACGTAAGAAATGGATTTTCATACACTTTTCTCTCCCGCTCAAATGCGTTTTCTCCCCGCATATTTGTTCGATATGCAATGACGTACTTTCTACCGTAAATTTGATAAAGTATCAAGGTACTTTCCAAGCAGGTGTAGTATAAAATACCTTATTTTACCAAAGATGAGTTCGACCGCAAATGGTAAATTTTGTAAGAGCATAATTATTATGTAAAAAAATACACTTATTAATAAATAATGTAGACTAATTTATTAGCATTAAAAAAAGAGAAGATCATGGCTAAATAATTACAGCTGTTTCGTTTTACATTTCCCGAGGTCGGCCGTAGATGAATAATCATTTAATTATATTCCACCGTGTTTCGGGAAGTACGTTGAGCCGTCGGTCGCAGCTGCCATTAGTACAACTTTAACAGATGTTACGGGTGACCCATAACAAGCCTCTCTGACAAGAAGCCAGAAAATCTGATATAATTTTTTTTTATTTTTTTTTTATTTTTTATCAATTTTTTTTTTATTTTTTTTTATTTATTACGGATGAGCCCGTTCTTGACATCGATCTCTGGGTAACTCCATACCCAGCTGCTGAATTGTGTAGGTCAGATAAGCATTCGATCTATTTAAAACACTGATACTTTTAAATTAAATTAAATTAAAATTTGCTCAATCAAAATAAATAGAATGTTAACATTAAGGCCGTGCGCGCACTGCGTTGCGTTTTGGAAACGCAAAATCTGGTGAATTATGGAGTGTCATAGAAGTGCGCGCACTGCGGTGGAATAAACGCGTGCGGTAGAGTCACCGGTGGCCCCAGTCATTCTACCGGTGCGGTAGAACTACCGCAATTGCGGCCACTGCAAGGCAGTGCGCGCGCGGCCTAAATTAACGGCAACAATTATATATCCTATTAAAATTAACAAAAGCAAGTAGGAGATTCTTTTGCTTTTTTTAAGGTTACTAGCATTGTGGGTAGAATTCACATTACCAACAATCCCGTTAACCCCTCCAACTAAGCTAAATATGCTTGTGTCTGGAGTGGGTTCACGGTAATAGTGTAATGGGTGGGGTTCGAACTCGTGACCTCTCTATCACAAGTCCGACAACTTATAAACCCCTACTAAGTTGTAAAATAACTTGTATGAAGGGCAGTGGTACAAGCCCCTAAAAAAATAATAATATAATTATTCAATAATTGCAGGTAGAGTAGGAGTTTATACAACGTATAATTTAAAGGGTATATACATACCAAGTGCATGGCTTCTTTGGATGATAACAAACGACATGGCAAGGGTTTTGTAATCCTATGTCTACATGTGTGGAGCATATTAGAAATTCCAATACATTGATAACAGAGACCGAATTTTTCAAATTGAGTAGAACGAAGAGAATTATCGTTTTATTGGCAAGTGACGTGGAAAGTGACGACCCTCATAGTGCTGTGACACGTTTGTTATTACTGGTATTCAAGAAACATATGAAACCAATAATTTGGGGTCAATTCTGTGAGTCACTTATTTTGAGCTTAAACCATGCATATACACTCCATACCAGATATTGTCTTCAGTCCTTTTGGATAGATATGGGGTTTCCGTTACACGTTGTATATTAAAATTAACAAAATTATAATTTACAAATAAAGTTTATAATAAATTTCAATATCAATTGTGTGTGCAATGGTGATTGTGTGTGAGGTGTGATGTGCGGTGTGTTATGTTTTCCGTAGTTTTCTGGGGATTATTTTCGGAAATGAGTAGGCGTTCAGTATCACAATAGTCCCGTTGAGAAACGTAACGGTCGAAAAAGCTAAGCTGCATCCGATAAGACTAGAAGCTGACTTCAAAATAGTTGGGAAATGGTTAAGCAGATAAATAATGTGCCTAAAAGTAGTATAGTTTACAAGTCAGGATGCTAAGAAACCAGAACATCTGACGTCAGTCTTGGTATAAGGAATCGTGGTACTTAGTAATAATAATACGTGTACGTGTACGGTACGTGGTATTAGTTAGTGGTAGTGTAAGTTAGTGGTAGTTGGTTAGTGGTAGTATAATTTAATTTTATTTCCAATTTTCTATTTTATAAATATCTGTATTATTTTCGTTTTAAGCACATATTCATGTCTTTTTTTTGTTGTTTATTGTATTTTTTTTTTATCTTTTCCATATCGCGTGTTAATTTTTAGAATCTTATATTAATATTAATAATGTATCAAATACAATGTAAATTGTTACTGATAAATAAATAAATAAAAATAGTAGGTGGGTTGTAATCAGATAGCCAGTTGCTCCATGTGAAATAATGTTAGTCAGCCGCATCCATGTTTGCTAGAAGCTAACTCCACCGCAGTTAGGCAGATTATTATATTATAATTTGCCTAGCAAAGGCAAACTGATGAATTTGCCTCATATTATACTATCATCAATAAAAAAACTGAATGCATTGGAAGAGCTTTAAAGAGACTAATACAAATATTAATAATGTCTTACCATATGGAAGCTACATGAATACTTAGTTCTACTGATAAATAAATACTATTCTGTGTGTATATGTAGATTTTACTTGAGTCAATCTACCTACCTATAAATCAAAAGAAGAACAAAAATATATCTGTTTGATTTTCACATTATGTTTGTTCATATTAAGTAATACTAACTTTGCCGAAGAGCTACAAATTTGACGGAAACCAATCAGCGTGTTCAACACTCATGCCAAGACGATCGTTTGACAATCAGGCTGTTTGATTCCTTTGCGGATGACGGATGTCGTAACTTTGTTACCAAAAGCCTGGATGTCGAGAGAAAATGTCACTTCGGATGAGAATTGGCACCGTACGTCAAATCTCTTTAAGGTCGACTGAGGGCAAAGGTTTTATTTAGTTTACTTTTGTTCACTCATTTAATAAGGTGTCAATCTATATCTATGTATGTGTACATGTAAGTATTTCAGTATCTCTTTGTGGTTTCTAAGTAACTTTGTTTTCCCAAGTGATTATATTTATTTTCACGATACTAAAGCATGAACAAACTTTTTAATTTATTTTCGTCGATATAAAGACAAATAGATAGACTGAATGAGTGTCCGTTGTTTTTCTTTGTATTTCAAGGTTATTGCCCAGAGATTACCCAATGGTTACAGGTACGACTTATAAGTTATAAGCTTATGGGTTCGAAGCCAGGCAGGCACATTACTTTGTGTAATTTTTCTCATCATCCCTGTTCAAAACGGTAAAGAAAACATTCTGAGGAAACAGGCACAGAAATGGATGGATTCATGAAATCGTTGATGATGTGTCTTTGTTTGGATATGCGTATGTAATAAAGTGTTTTGTTTATAATGGTTAAGTTGCAGAGGTTATGTTCCTTAGAATAAGAAAATGGGGATCATAGATCAAACTGGCAATTCAATTGCGGTGTTCCTGACCACACAATGTCCCAGCTGGAGTATCCAAAATGGTCAAATACATGTACATTAAAATTATAAATGATCTTTATTTTGCAAATTGGTACTTAAATAACACTTTTACATATCACTTTTTTTCGTAAATTTAAACTAGATGAGGTCGATGTTTCCGAACTGAGTACCCTGAGAAAAAACACAGAAACAAACTCAGGGGTCCGTCTCTTTTGAAGTGCAAGGTTTCAGTCTGAAGCGATCATTTGAGGAAGGATGCTCACAGATTTGAGTGGCCGCATACAGTGCAAGCCTTTATCAGATGACGTATAGCTCAACTTAGAACAAGGAGCTTAATGATGTAGGAACAGGCTCCTAGGACCAAAAAATCAGAAGAGATGTGACCGTATAAGGCCTGGGTAGTAGATTACAGCCCATTTTTTTTAATAGAGAGGAAACCTGCATCCCAACAGTGGAACGTTGTTTTTAGAGAGAGCGCGTTAGTAGCAATGTTTGTAACTGTTCTTAACAAGTTAATGTAACGCATCGATCCCACCAAATCAAACGAAATAACAAGCCATTCAAAGCTTAAATCGCTTTATTTACCCACTAAATGGTAGGAAGTATATCAAGGGACAATATAGTCGAATCACTAGCTACATACACCAATTAAGATAATGAACGTAGTCACAGAGACGTTCATGGAGATATCCCGGTTCACAGGGTACTAGACGGATCAAACAAGGCTAAGTCGAGCCTTGAAACGCAATACCGTTAGGTAAACGATGTCTGGAAACCAATATCTGATAGTTTCCAGTTCTGAAGTACCATCGTTAAAGTGTATTTGTAGTCAATATGTAAATCGTCACTCACTGATCATTTTAACATTGAAATTATCAGCCTCGAAAGACTTCAATCAATCAATCAGTTAATTTGTGAAATATAGGTGTATACAAAAATTGGGGGTACGCTATGTTTTGCCATAAATTAAGACACAAATTTATACGAGTAAGTGACACATTAAGTGTCATTAGATTATGTTACTAGAAATAAGATTTTAAATTAAGTTAATACATGAACAGAAAAAAACGAATACACAATAAACACAACATCGAATTCAATAAAATTCATAAATCATCGTTCAAAAATAATTTAGTAAGAGCTTTTTTAAACTTATATAATGTTATATTTTTCATGTCATCAAGATTTTTATTACAAACTTTAGGTGCCATACCCTTACTTCGTTCCAGCTTCGTTCTGTCGAAAGTTAATACAAACTTTAGTAATATGAAAATCTCACTTTAATTTTTCAGCTGGCTTCCATTTGCGTCAGTCACCATTTCACGTCTTCATTTCACTAACATGATGGTTTTGTACAAACATTTTGTTTTAATCTTCTTTCTGATTTTTGTACACAATGAAAAAGCGATATTTTTCTCATTCCAAGGTTCTATAGTAAAACAATTTAAACTTCGCAAGGACGGGCCATCCACGGTTTAATTCGCAGACTATAATACTGTAAAGCAAGATTTTTTCCTTATTATTGATATGAATCAGGCCTACAAAATTGTTACATGTAGGTAGGCATAATAACAAAATGTTATACAATAATATAAAAAGTAAGTTAATTGTTGCAATTTAGTATTTGACGCCTCTTTTTGGACAAACAATACCTGTATCAGGAGGCTCCGCTCTTCTGTCACAATGCTTATGTAAACTAATTTTACATCTCTCAAATTCGGTAAGTAGGTCCTTATTACCCCCAAATGGGGCTTGTAGGTAACCAATAAGCGCTCTAGGTTAATAATGTAGCTAGAAAAGCCCTAGGGCGGTAAGTAATTTTTAAAAAATCTCTTCACTCTTTCAAAAAGTCCGCGTACATCTAACCATCATACTGGCAGTAGACATCATGCATTCAGCCCAATGACAAAAGAGGTCGCTTCGCTATTCAGCCTTGTCTTCGATCAGTTTTAAATATCGAACGGCAAAGCTCAATTTCGTTCTTGAAAATAAAAAACAAAGATGAAAAAAGGCGGGAATAGAAAACTTTTACTTTATATATTGATTGTTTTTGTGATTTTTTTATAATGACGTGTTAATTAGGAAAAAAACATGAGTTCTGCAAGTGATGAAGATATAAGCTGCACTCCCGATTCAATGAAAATGGAAGCTGAAGCAGCAATTAACAATATTTTGCCTGAAAGTTCTAAAGAGTCATATTTGAAAACTTACGACGAGTTCATGAAGTGGCGAAAAGAAAAACGAGTAAAGTTTTTATCTGAGACTGTATTCTTAACATACTTTAGTGAGCTATCAAAAAAGCTGCAGCCGTCTAGTTTGTGGTGTATTTATTCAATGTTAAAAGCAACTATGAGTACTAAACACGACATCAATATCAAGAACTTTTCAAAATTATCATATTTTCTAAAAAGAGAATCAGCTGGGCACAAAAGCAAAAAGTCAAAGGTTTTTACAGCGCAAGACGTGAAAACATTCATAAATGAAGCCCCTGATATTTAGCTGTTAAGGTACGTTAAATAACAAATCACATAATGGTAATACTTCATCATTTATCTTTTAAATTCTTACAATCCTAAAAAACATACCTTCTTATTTTTATATTTCGCTTGTTTTAGGTGGTTCTTATCTTCGGTATAACTGGCGCATGCCGAGGTATTGAATTGACAAATATAACAATAGAGAACATAGAACAACAGGGTCAGTTGTTAGTAATTAAACTACCGAACACAAAAACTAAAATTGACCCAACATTTGTAGTTCCTCAAGAATTCTCTGAATTCGTACAAAAATACAGAAATCTTCGTCCTAAAAATGTAAATACCAACCGATTTTTTTTTAAGTACCGCCAAGGTAAACGCTACAAACAAGTTATTGGAAAAAATACCATCAGAAGTATGCCGAAGCAAATCGCAAGTTATTTAATAAATAATAAAATATCTCGGGCTGCAATTGATGCCTTACAGCCCTTGGCTACTAATCTACTATTAATTAGTAATACATGTTAGTTTCTTTATTATTAAAGGTAACTCTTAAGGTTAACACTTCATTATTATAGAAGTTAGAGGGGGAGGGACACACATTATACCACTTTGGAAGCGTATATCTTTTAAACGATTAACTTTATGAAAAAGTCATTTTAGAAACCTTAATGTCATTTTTAAAGACCTGTCTATAGATACCACACACGTATAGGTTTCATGAAAAAAAATATTTTCAGTGTCAGTTCCATGTATGGGGAGCCCCCTTTATTTTAAATGTTTTTTAAATTTTCTCTTAAAATCGGAAAGCGGTTCACAGAATACATTTATCTACCAAGTTTTACATGTATAGTCCTAATAGTTTCGGAATAAAATGGCTGTGACATACGGACGGACGGACAGACAGTCAGACGGACAGACATGTCGAAACTATAAGGGTTCCGTTTTTTGCCATTCAGCTACGGAACCCTAAAAACCGCATTAACTTCTAGTTTTCTGCAACTTCGTTCAAGTTTTTGCTGTAAATTAATTTGAAATTACCAGTTACACTGCTCACAGTACATACAGTAACATATTATAAAATAAAACACTTACATCTGCATAGCTAGAAGTGCTGCAGACAGGCTCCTCTTCCAGTGCTTTGTGAGAAAAAAAAATGTTGTGCCTCACATTCATTAAATTGGGCTGGTAACATTCACATTCATTAAATTGGGGTGGTTAAAGGTATAGGGTATGTTATAGGTCAAGTTTGACGCCATAAGTAACAGTATCATTAGAACTTAAAACGCAATATTTACCATGTTTATAAATCGCTGAACAGTGCCAAAACATTGGAAACTCGAAACAAATTATAAATATGGTAAATATCTCGTTTACGTTCTAAGTATGTCGCATTTCTAGTCTTTCATCTAGAAGAGATTTAAATTAATTCGTGTATTCCAACGAGTAAACGGACCCTTTATACACTTAAAAGATCTACTAACTTAATCTTAAAGTAGATCTTTTAAGTGTATAAAGGGTCCGTCTACATCTTTTTTACACAGGAATCTGTTAAAATACCGTTGGAAAGAATGTATGATAGTACTATATATTATTATGAAAGAGTTCAAAAGAAAATCGTTAAAGCCATTGATATACTAAAAACCCAAGATGCACAGTCTCGAAGAAAAGTGACGCTCGAAACTGTCGCCAAACACTCACCACCTACGTAGTAATAGTAATGCTATAAGTATAAAATATGTTTTTACAAATTCCATCTTATGAAAAGTGTTTAAAGTTGTTTTTACAAAGCAGTTTGCGAAAGACAATCCAATTTTACGACTGACGTTGCTCGATAGGACAAGGTCTCGAGTGGAGACTTACACCTTATACAATTTTTTTTTATAAGACATTTTTGTTAGTATTATAAGTTTATTAAATTATGTTCTAAAGACGTAATTATAGCGTAAATGTTTTTGGGTAGAACATGTGTATATCAATAAAACAAATATTAACTGTTAAAATCGTTTAATATTTTTTTTTAATTCAATAAAGCTTATACCTTTTGCCGTGATATACATAATATCTTCGTCAAAAAAAATTGCCATAAAAAAATCTCTCGCAAATGCGAGATATTTTTTTATGGCTATTTTTTTTAAAGGTTGGCTGACTATTGATGTCTGTTCTCCGCATCGTATTTGGTCACGAGAAAAACTAAAGTATAAAAATAATAAGTTTTTAATGAGATTGGTGTTGCGCCAAAGCAACACTCACACACACTTTTATCATTAACATATCGCATGTCGTGAACCATAAGTTATCCCATGATGAATCGATATACTTAAGATATATTTTTATTCTATTATTAAATCATTTAAATTATTCCAGTATGGGGAGGGACGTTTAAAATTGTAATACTAAGAGCGGAAGGTGCACAATGGGCAATACTTAAAGTGATGTCGTTCAAAAAAAGAATTTATCCCACTGGACTGCTATACTCGGAAGCTCAAGTACTTACAGTTCCCAATATATATCCTCCGTATCATACTACGTAGACACAGATTGTTACAAGTAAGCCCAGATTTAATAAGCAAATGCACTGGGTTTCCCGTTTTGTAAAGTTCCCAAATGTCACACTACACTTACGTCTAGATACTTTTAGGCATTAAGTTCTAGGATCTACAATAGATCAAATAAAACTATCCCAATTTAGAAGCTTATGTGACATAAGGTCAAACAAATTTTAAAACCATGGCTTCAGTCTTTGAGCTATGACGATATTCAAAAAATCATTTCGTCACTGGTACAGTAAACTAAGCTATTCAAAACACACACTCATGTTAACGCACACGCGTCCAGAGTTCAAGACACACACACAGCCACACACACGCAATTACGCACATACACTCAAACTTACACACACATACACGTTTCGCTTCTATTTCTTTTGTTCTCAATACCTTCTAGTGTTACTTTTTGTTTGTAATTTATTACATAAAAATTTAAATGTGTTTTAATGTATAGCGTAGGACTCTGATTCCTGTAGCACAAGCTCGCTTAGCATAGGAGTCAGGGGCTTCACTTGCAAGATGTAATATTTTTATGTTCAATAAATTATTTATTTATTTTATTTATGACCATTAAAAAACCGTAAAATTGACAACTTCTTCTCCTTCAGTATATTATATAACGTATACATATTTTCCAAAAACTAAATTAGTATTAATTATTGTAAAAAAGATGTGTTTAACTTTTGGTGTACAATAAAGTTTATTTTAATCTATTCTAAATACTAGCTTTTGCCCGCGACTTCGTTCGCGTAGAGGTTTTTCCCGCGTAAATCCTGATCGCGTGGGAATTTCGGGATAAAAACTATCCTATGTCCATCCTTCCATCCACGGTCCTAAACTATTCCCATGCCAAAGGAGAATGCCAAGGATTCCTTCAAGACTCGGCCAGAACCGACAAAGATGAACTATATAACATAAAAAGGAATAATTATATAATTTGACTGTATAGTTAGTTTTCTATAAGAAGTACACCAAATAAAGTTATAGTTCTTTGAAGTTGACCACTTAATACTTCTAATTTTAACGATAGCATGAAATAAACTATATAATTATTGAATAATGACTATTGAATTCGTTTTCGACAGCCAAGGTGGTCGTTAGTGATACAGAAATCGGAGTCCGGTAACAAAACAATAAACAACACAAAACTCAAAAAACACATAAGACACTTCGTCTCTCGTCATAAAACGCGGGAGAAGTAAAAATTTTTGACAATTATCAGTGACAATGACAACTACAAGATTAAGTTTTACCAGCACTAAATAACTATTCTAAACTGTATCTATAATTGAATTGAATTACTTTAAATTATTATAAGATATTAAAAAATATAACTAAACATTATTAATTATTATAAGAATTACGAGTTATGACTTTAGTAAGTAAGAAATTCACTTACGTAGGTTCATAATGATATTAATGTAATCGATTTGCAAGTGCAATTTCGTATCGATATTATTTTATTTTGGTATTGGCAACATATCTAATTGAAATTGTAGATAGAAAACGTGTTGATAAATTGAATAACTATTTAAAATGACTTTTAAACGGTGTACTTCTACAGATTTTATTTATACTGTATAATTCTTACAGTTTTATATAATGAATTATCATTAATTTAGAAAGTCTGTCGGACACTACATGATTCGAGCCGAAACTTAGCATTCACCTTTAATCTAAATCGGTTCAGCGTGAAAAGGTAACACACAGACAAACAGAGTTACTTTCGCATTTATAATATTAGTTTGGACAATATGGACAATAAAGCATAAACTTATTAATAAAAAATTAATAAATACAATAAAAAAAAATCGACTCCATTATTTGTTCAACAGGGTAATTTTTATTATGCGACTAAAATAAAAAAGATGCCATAATACATTGTTTTGACACTGAAAACGCGGCCATTGAAATTTGACGCGATACTATTTGAAATGAGCGCATCATTTAGAATTAAGCACTCATTTTATGCGGCCGGTTTTGAGACGTTGAGTGTGCATCTTGGGTTTTTAGTATATCAATGGTTAAAGCTAAGAAGGTTTTGAAAATAATTAATATTGATAACTATTTAAAAAACTAGGCACATAAGAAAGTTTCGAAAAAGAAAAAAAAGAAAATTTCGAAAAAAGAATTTCATATAAAATTAATATAAAAGTCTACAAAAAAGAATCTAAAACTATGTATCAACATTTATCTATTTTTTTCATGGGTTGCGAATAACGACAAAGGATTCAATATTAACTTAGTCGGAGCTAGAATTCCTAAACAGCCCATGAATAAAAATTAAAGAAGCTTGAAAGCTACAAAGCTTATGGCTAATATAATAACAGCCTCGTCAAAGTTAAGTAACGCTTACCGAATTCGGTGCACAGATGGGAGACTATCTCAACATATACAACGTGTAACAGAATAAACGCAATTCCTGAAAGTTGTTGGTTCAAAATCAGCTTCTGAATCAATTTCCGTCTTAAAAATAGGTGTTAAATTTTGACGGAAAAAAATGGAAACACAGTTTCATGACAAATTAATACAATCCTTAATTCAAGGAAATGCGCTCGTGTGCGTGTCGGCCGCTAACATTGCATGAGTGTATGCATCTGCGTAAGGATATTGTATGACGCATATACGTTTTGCGTTTAGTAAGGATAACTATTTTCTAAAAAATGTCTAGGTTTGGTTTCATAGCCGAACATCGGCGAACTGTTGCTTGCCTGTCAGTTTTCTACAGATTACTTCGGGGAGTGTGCGCAGGAGCTCCACGACCTGATCCCTCCATCTCCCTTTCACTACCGGTCTACCAGACGCACGGCTGGATACCATCCACACTTGGTTGATATACCGTCTTGTCGTACCAAGCGGTTCTCCTCCACAATTATTGTGCGCACTTTCAAGCTGTGGAATTCTCTGCCGGCTTCTGTGTTCCCTGCCACTTATGACCTTTCAACCTTTAAAACAAAAGTAAACAGGCATCTTCTGGGCTCGCTCGTTCCATCGTAGACCTCATCTATCGCTTACGATCAGGCGAGATCGAGGTCAAGAGTGAAGCTCATTCTGAATAAACCAAAAAAATAATTAGTTACGGGTGTTGTTTTAGACTTATAATTTAATATTCTAATTGGGGTGACTGAGGTGACTGAGGACGCTTAATCTGTTACACCTTGTAGAAACACGTTAAACCGTTGGTGCCGGCTGCCATTGGTAAATCTTTGGCAGTCGTAACGGGTAGTCAGATGCCAAAAAATCTGACACTAGTTTTTCCGATGGATCCTTGTGGTTGTGAAGGTTGTGAAGGTCAGGTAGGCTCTAAAAAACTCTATTACTCAGCTGAATCCGGTAAGACTGAAAGCCGAAAGGCTTTTTTTTTATCGTGGTAAAATTATCAAATAAGGGAAAACAACGAACAAAAAATTAGGTCCGTTGCTTCGTTTTGATGTAAAAGAATGATCAAGAAACACTTGTCTTTCGTAGTTATAATATTAGTCATTTACTTTTTTTTTTAACGTGCTAAAATCATCTGATGAGTCCTCCCACCCCGGGCAGGGCCGGAGGGACTGTCAGACTTGTACTGACTAAAATCCACGGTGTTCCTTCAATAACCCTTTACGTTCCGGGGTCACGGTAATGGGATGAGTCCCATGACCCCGGCAGGCTTCGGCCCTCTACAGGGGGGGCCTCGTCATGTTGCTGACGCTCTTTGAGGCGCGCGTGGAACACAACGCGCCGTCGACCCGGGCAAGGTCCATGGTCGGACAGCGAGTTGCCCTTTACTCGCTGTCCGCATGCCCGTGCCTACGGTGGCCGGAGATCGTCGGCCGACGTCCGACGCCGTGGGCGTCTACCACTGCGGCTGGGCTGGAGCGAGGCCCGCCTCTCCTTCGGCAGCATGACTGTTTCGGAGAAGGAGGCGACCGCTTCCCACTCCCTCTCGCCCCGCAGCATGGCCTCGACCAGTGCCGGGCGCGAGAGGTCTCCGCCTATCGCCGCCGTGAGGACACGTCGGTACTCTGCCCAATCAGACACAGGTACCTCCCGAAACTTCCATGTCCGGTGAGGACTTGTGTCATGCGGTAGGTTAGGACGCCGTGACGCCGATCTAGCCACTCCTCAAAGAGGGGTCTTACCGCCGCAATTGCGGCGTGCCCGAAGCCGAAAGGCTTACCAGATGATGAAGGCAATAACAAAACACACGCACTTGTCTATTTTTAGGGTTCCGTAGCCGAATGGCAAAAAACGGAACCCTTATAGTTTCGTCATGTCTGTCTGTCCGTCCGTCCGTATGTCACAGCCATTTTATTCCGAAACTATTAAGACTATACACATGAAACTTTGTAGGTAGACGTATTCTGTGAACCGCTTTCCGATTTTAAGAAAAAAAAATATTTAAAACAAGGGGGGCTCCACATACATGTAACTGAAACTGAAAATATTTTTGTTTTTCATGAAACCTCTGCGTGTGTGGTATTTATAGTAACGCTATACCTATCAAATACGAAAAGTTGTAAGTACACGTTCATATTGCACCTCCCACACTATCTCTTCACCACTCATGGTTGACTGGTAAAGAATGCCTACGGCATTAAGTCCGCCTTTGTACCTATGTGCATAAAGTGTAAATAAATAAATAAATAGAAAATAATTAATTGTATTTAGTACTCCTAATTTTCCTTTTCACTGTATAGTAAATTAAGTAACTAATTACGACTCGCCAGCACACAGATAAAATTATCAAATAAGTCCTCCCACTCCGGGCAGGGTGGGAGGGACTGTCAGACTTTTACTGACTAAAATCCACGGTGTTCCTTCAATAACCCTTTACATACCGGGGCCACGGTAACGGGATGAGTCCCACGACCCCGGCGGGCTTCGGCCCTCTGCAGAGGGGGCCTCGTCATGTTGCTGACGCTCTTTGAGGCGCGCGTGGAACACGACGCACCGTCGACCCGGGCATGGTCCATGGTCGGACAGCGAGTTGCCCTTTACTCGCTGTCCGCATGCCCGCGCCTACAAGAGGCTTTCGTGTATGGCAAAACATTTTTTAAATTTATTGTGTAATGTGTTTTGGAGAAAATAAATAAATAAATTAAAAATTACGTTGAGGTTTTCAAAACCACATTTTCATAAAGTCAATCGTTTAAAAGATATACTCTTCCAAAGTGGTAAAATGTGGTTCCCCCTTCTCCTCTAATTTATTGAAGTTAGATGGGAGGGGGGAACCACATTTTACCAATTTAATTTTTTTTTTAGATTTTTCCTTCCATTATTATAGAACAGTGGAGGAAAAAATCTAAAAAAATATACGCTGTAGATCTTAATGTAAACTTTCAACGAAAATTGGTTTGAACGAGATCGGGTCAGCAGTTTTGAGATATATTTTCTAATACCGCAAGTATAACTTTGTAATTCATACAAATACTATGAAAAACGAAGTTATTTGGCGTAGTTACCACAGAACCCTTCATGGGCTAGTCTGACTCGACCTTAGCCAATTTTTTTAACCTCGTTTTCAGCTTAATAAAAAGTTCTACTTGAGTTCTTCTTTTGATCCATTAAGCTTAAACGGTTAAACTTTCCTTTATGGCCCGCTGATTTATGGGTCGGGTGGGGGGAGGGGGAGGGGGGGGGGGAGGTGGTCTGCCCCCCTGTGACTCCCCGCACCGCGCAACCCCATGGTTATGGAGATATTCATGGTAAAAGTTTTGAGGTTAGGTTTCGAGGTTAGAACGAAAATTTCCATAAATATCCATCGAATTATGAAGAGCTGCTCCTGCACAGTTTGACTCCGCCTTATCTCCGGCGCTGCGGGAAGAGCAGCCCTTTCGCCCTTGCGTGACGAAGCACGGTCACTGTTGCTCGGCTCCGCAGCTTCGGTTTGTTGGTCGCCTTCGGCGACCAGCCTCAGCCGCTCCTCCTCACACAGCTCCCGCGCTTCGTCACGGCGGGCGAGGGCTGCACTCCCTCCGCGCCTCCGGTTTTTATATACACTCTAGGGGTAGGGCAAACAAGACCACATGGAAAGCGGGGTGCTCTGATTCGGTTTTGGGTATTTTTCGGGTGTTAGGAGGCCGTGACAAGCGGCTCATTTGAGTCCAACACTTGCACATCACTCGACTCTTCAGACACAGAAGCATAGGGCTTCGGAGACGCCATGTTAGTCAAAACGAACGCAATCACAAGAGCAACAAACGATGAGATGACCAAACGATGACTAACATAGCCGGCAACATAACAGAAAATCGCTATACAACAAAATGGCGCCTCTTCGCGTTTATGTAATTTGCATAATACAGCACGGGTATTATGCACATTACACTATACAATTACACTACAAATTTAATATGTGAATTTAAAATTATATTTCAGTAAAAATATGACATAAAATTTAACAAAATACACCTCTGCCGGCAACGAAACGTAAAATGTTCGATTTGACGTCTACCATGACAATTTAGCCAACCTAAAAATTTACAAATGGCGTACTATTTACCAATTTGTATGAGAACTTTAAAAAATGATATCTCGTAAACCGTGAATTTACGCAACAGGACAATATGTAAAAGCTTTTATTTTTGTGAGTACTATTTACAGTAAAACTATGAACTTCCAACTCAACGGGCCATAAAGGAAAGTTTAGCCGCTTAAACATTACAATGTTTTTTTTAACGACGAGCTTTTCTAATCCGAGACATCATAGAATATAGGTAAATTAAATGAAGAATTCTTTGTATGTTCCTGAAACTACTCTGAAAATAAGTGAATGTGGCCTCTCATTAATGAAATTCATACTTATAAAGTAAGTACGTACTGTTGTTAAAAGAAGTACAGTCGAGTCGTTAATACCTACTTCTGTCAGCTTGCATTTTTAGCTAGCTTTTATTACATAAGGCTCGCGATACAAAAGACGTTTTAAGGTAAATTACTTATATTCTTGCTTATGTAACTATATAATTAGTTTATTACTAGAAAACCAATGTCAAAAATTAGGATACTCCAAGCAGTTTGTGTTAATCTATACCAAAATTTTTTCATTGACTGGCCATCTTAATATGTGATATAGTTACGTATTTTATTTCATTCCATTAATTTTTTGCTGTCATACTATACTATTTTAAATCAGAAAGTAGACAAGCAAATTCCAAAATAATTTTAATGCGCTAACACGCGAAAGAGGTTAAAATAAGAAATATATGAGATGAAGAAGACAGTTTTACTTTGACTGTACCTACTTATATCATGTTATTTTAGTGAATAGATATTGCTTCAGTTGACAAAGTCAAAGGCTTTTGTAGTCTACAAGCAAATTGATTACTAAATAAAAGATAATATTACAGACTTTGCTAAAAGAAATGCTAGTAGAATATAGGTACTTATTTTATCCTCAGAAATGTGAAAGTGTAAGAGGAATGACCTACACTTTTGTAGGTTCGGGAAAAGAAGTCTTAAACCGCCTAAGAGCGTATGTACCCACCGTGTTACTAGTCCCATTTAATAAACCATGGAAAATGTTAGGTACTGTAAAATTACAAAGGTAAAAATGCACTCAGTCTTTTATTTTGGACTAGCACTTTACCCGCGACTTCATCCGTGTCGATTTTGAAAACAAATATAGCCTATAGCACTTACATTTAAAGCATCTAACAACTGATGGATTTTTTTCTCGGAGAGGAGGTTACCCCCTCATATATACAAACAAATTTTATCTCTTTAATATAATAGTATAGAAGTAAAGATCAGAGTATATAAATTAATAATATCTAAATAATAAATATGAGAATAATACATGAATCTATATTATAATTATTTAATTAAAAGGACTGAAATTGTATTTTAATAATAATTGTACTGTCTTCGTACGGGTATTATCACAGGCTCAGCAATACACTCGGTAATACGGAGGGTATGCGTCTAACCCGCGCCAAGGCACTCGCGTGACTGCAGATAATCGCTACCGCCTACCAAGAGTACATGAGATAGTGTTATATCTACTTGTATGTTTACGTAGGTACATATACTTCGTGTATGTACCGACGTACACTACAATAATGATAAATAATGAATTATGCATGTGGTAGAATAAAAGACATTTTTATTTTATAAAGATGAGCCAGCTCCTTACCTACCTAATGATAAGCGAAAGATGAGATCCACAATTAAACGAGCGAGCTCAGAAGATACCTGTTCACTCTTGCTTTAACCGTTTTCTGTAGAAGTTATGAAGTAAGAATTGTAGTTAACCAATAACGTTTTATTCGTAGATCGACTTATTACTTTGATACCAGACGGGACCTCCAGTGGCGAGCCGGCACCAACCAGGTGCTTCTTGGAATAATAAATTTATTCATTCAAGTACTCCCGCAGCCCCCGGCGTAAGTGTTGCGAATGAACACAGGGTAATTTAAGTCAGTTACAGTCTATCAGACCCGTTTCCTTGCCCCAGGACGCAAAGGTAGAGGACATCAACCAGATTTCCCACCTCGAGGAAATAAACGTAACGTTAACTATTAGTCAAATGTGATAGTTCTGTACTACTCACATGCCTACTAGCTAGCTAGCTTTTAGCGATAAGACCGCCCTTTGTAGTTTTCAAGTCCTTATTTAATTCTGTTATGGTGTACAATGAAGAGTATATCGATCTATCTACTTCAAACGAATAGCAATGTGGGTAGAACTCACATTAATTCACGTACTAACTATAGGTACAGTACGTACTCAAATGATAATGCCGATTTTAGGCCCAAGACTGCCTACGAAATTCGTTTTATTACAAAAACTTATAAAAAATTTACGTAATTAACTCTGCTATTCACGACACAATAGAAGTTGGAAACATTAAAATATAAATAAAAGTAATTATTATCTTAAAAAGTTAATTAGTCAAGCTCACGTCTATTACCTGTGAACCTTATCTACGATTTTGATATTATCTGTCTCATTCTGTATCTGTGGCTGTACTGAATAAAGTGGAATTACGTTTTTATGTAAATAGAAAATCACAGTTTCATTTAAATATAATCTTAAATCATAATAGCGATTTACAATCGACTTAGAATATTCATTATAATAAATTGAATGATCTACATAATGCGCCAATCTTTACTTTTTTTATGTAATGGCAGCACTAAAACTTGTCAGTTGACAATAGAAGTGTCAATAGTTATTAGTGATGTGCCAACTCGGAATAAACACAACTCGAGTTAACTCGAGTTGAAATTCGCGTAACTCGAGTTCAACTCGAGTTAAGTAACTCGGGTTAACTGGGTGAAATGAAACTGAGTAAATGATTTGTTATCGTAACAACATTTAAAAAAAATGAACAGATTCAGCATAAATATGTATGGGGACTATTATATTTAAGTAGGTAGCATTTAAATAAGAAAAGTAAAGCAATACATGCGTCAGTTGACGCGCTAGGGCGGGAGAATTCAAATCGACTAAATCGAGTCACAGAGAATTCAATTCGAGTTGACTCGAGTTAAGCCTAACTCGAGTTGACACATCACTAATAGTTATTTACTTTGTTTGCATTTGCATCATAGTAATCTTTGCGTGTATTTTGCTAATAAAAATCGACATTTCTGACCATGAATACTGACTCTGGCGACTCTCCTAAACCTGACGACCACGGCCTTAATATGGATTCCGCTCCTGCTGATAACGACAACCCCCGCGATAACTTGGATTTGATGTCAGTACCCATCAATTTATAATCCTATCAGGACATTCAGTGCTGAGCATATGGAAGAAGTAATATGCTAATGCATTTAGATTTTGAAAATATTGTTAATATGCCAGAGCATATTGTTCATTATTACTTGGGCTTTTCAAAAGAACAGTTTCAGCAAATTCTCTTAGAAATTCCTAGACTATCAAATAGACATAGGGGAGCTTTTGCACTAGCAGCATATTTAATGAAATTGCGGACAGGCGATAGTAATGAGAGAATTTCATCTTTATTGCAAGTCCCAAGGAGCACATTAGAAGGTCTAATGAACATGGCAAGAGAAGTATTACATCAAGATTTCGTTCCAAGAAATCTTGGTTTAAATCATACCTCAAGAGCAGAAATTGCACAAAGGAATCTCCTGATTCCTAATTCTTTATATGGAGGGCCTGAGAGAACACCAATTATAATTGCTGATGGTACATACATATATATAGAAAAGAGTTCTAATTACTTGTACCAGAAAAAAACATATTCATTGCATAAATACCGCAATCTGGTTAAACCATTCTTATTTGTATGCAGTGATGGTTACATCATAGATGTGCTGGGTCCCTATCCTGCTACAACCACAGATGCAGATATTATGAGACAAGAGTTTGCAAATGAAAACAGTCCATGCCGTCAATTTTTCCAATCAGGAGATGTATTTATTTTGGATAAAGGTTTCAGGGACTCATTACCATTACTACGAAGTTGTGGCTATAATGTACATATACCATTATCTCCAGAAGATAATGAGTCACAATTGACAACAAGCCAAGCCAATAAATCCAGAGCCGTTACATTATGTCGTTGGGTTGTGGAGGTGGTGAACGGTATTTTTAAAAGCAAGTTTAAAATATTTAGACAAAACTTTTTTAATAGGGCATCTAAGCATCTTATGATAGATTTCTCTGTAGCTGCTGCTCTTATAAATAAATACCACATTAAATTAAGGGATAGGGATGATGCCTCTGAAATAATCCAAATAGTTCAAAGAAATATGAATATCAACAATGATCTCTCAGATTATGTTAGGGATCATAATCTCAATAGAGCTAGGGCAGATTTTCACAATATAAATGTAGACAGGGAAAATATAAGGGACTTCCCAAGATTGACCTACACCGAGCTAATATTGATTGCCTGCGGGATATATCAGCTGAAACAAGCCCGCTCTTACTATGGAGAGCACATCCGATTTAATGGATCGTACTTTATAGAAATATCCAGAGACTCTAGGAATAGAACTATGGAAGAACTCATATTCGGGTCCAATTGTTATTTAATTAGAGCAAAAATTGCAAGTCGCCATATCAGTCGCAAAACATACTTCGTGTATATTTTAATTAGTAATACCGAAACAGGTCGTGAGGCGATAAAGCAGTATTGCTGTAATTGTATTGTTGGCCGTCGTACTGTTGGATGCTGTGCCCATGTCATGACAGTCATATGGTATTTGGGATGGGCACGGCATCAATCTAATATTTTTCCTCCTGCTCAGTTTTTGGACGATGTATTAATAGTGTATGATGATTGATAATACATTGGAAGAATAAAATGTTGACTAGTAATATGGTGTTTTATTTTCAATCATCTAAAATCTTAAATACTATAATATGCTATAATAATTATGTTATGTAGGAAGAGTTTGCAATAACTTTTTAACACGTGTGTACGGCACATTAAAAAACCTTATAATTTGGAAACTCTGACTTTTTTCAATAAGTTTCTTTTGTGAATAAGTTATTTGTGGTGTATACTAATATAAGCATTCGGTCTTACATGTAGGCACTCAAGGCCTAAATCACTATGGCGGCCTGGCATTCCCCTTTATCGGTTATGATTAGGGTTGCCACCCGTACTTTATAATAAAGTATTGTACGTTATTTCAGGTCCTTGTACTCTATACTTTATGAAAACAATAAAGTACACGAAAATACTTTATTTCGCATGATTTGATTTTGAAAACTTTAGTCGTAATAAACAAAGCGTCTCTGAATTTGATAAAAAATGAATTACTTATTTACTTTAATTTAAACATATACTGTAAAGGTGCTGTGCAATTGTTTAGTAGAGATACTAATTTGATACAAACTGCAAAAAGTAATAAGAAATATGTTTTTAAACACAACTAGGTACCCACCCGGACTTCCCTCGGGTGCAATTTTTCTTTCAGCATCATACAGTTTTCTCTCCAAACCCTATCCAGACAATTATTACGAACTCAACAAAAAATAATTAGTCAAATAAATGCAGCTGTTCTGAACTAATGCACTTACATACATATACATTATTCTTTCAACTAGGCTCAAGGAAATTGGGGGCTCACTTAGATGTCAGTGTATACGCTTTTACAATAAACTTCCCAGTCACGTGCAAGAACTAAGGCTCAATAAATTTAAATAATTTGTGAAGCAGAAACTTTGCTAGAAAGCTTTTTATTCTGTTGAAGAATATCTTGCGGAGAAAAATGCTTGGGATTGAGCTGCTCCAATTACATCTGTTTTGTTTGATTTTTTACTCATTTCTTTGTTTCATAATGATTATTTCAAATACATTTGACATGATAATATTAGTTATTATTATTTACTTTTTCAATTAATAGAATATACTTTTTTTACTTTACCATTTTTAATTTTATTTGTACAAGATGACAACATCATTTTCTTAGACAGTGCGGTAATCTATTATGAATAGATTACCGCACTGTCTGGCAGTTTGAGCGCTTTATACGGCCCACCCAAATGTCCTTACTTTGGTATTGTTCGTCAAATCGTTCGAGCTCCTTAAAGTTCCTTTTTTATTATTATTACTGATGGGCTCACTCTTGACCTCGATCCCGCCTGATGGTAAGCGATAGATGAGGTCTTAGATGGGACGAGCGAGCCCAGAAGATGCCTATTTACTCGTGCTTTAAAGGCTGAAAGGTCATAAGTGGCAGAGAACATAGAAGTCGGCAGAGAATTCCACAGCTTGGCTGTGCGCACAATAAATGTGAAAGAGAAGCGCTTGGTACGACAAGACGGTATATCAACCAAGGGTGGGTGGTACCCAGCCGTGCGTCTGGTAGACCGATAGTGAAAGGGAGATGGAGGAATCAGGTCATGGAGCTCCTGCACACACTCCCCGAAGTACAATCTGTAGAAAACCGACAGGCAAGCAACGCTTCGCCGATGAGCCAGGCTATGAAGCTTGTCCACCAGCACCTCGTCGCCTATAAGCCTTCTAGATCTGCGCTCGATCGAGTCCAATGCAGCAAGTTGGCACTTTGCAGAGCCATTGAGCTACGCGATATTAGACAAATATTTGTACTGTTTGGACGGGCCTGCTCAAATCTGTGTAATTCTGTTCTCTAAAGGGCGCCACAGACATAAATCTACATGGCTCTCATATGATTTCATCACTACAGATTGTATGGACTTTAAAAGAGACGTTGACCTCTGAGTTTGTTTCAGTGTTTCTTCTCAGAGTAGTCAGTTAGGAAACACTGGCCTCATCTAGTTTACATTTACGAAAAAAAAGACGTGTGTAAGTGTTATCTATAACCTATTTGCAAAATAAACATCATTATTTCATTCGGCAATTAATTTTTAATAAGCAACCCGCCCTGGCTTCGCACGGGTTCTTTACAGAAAATATAAAATAGCCTATGTTACTCCGAGGAGATGTAGCTTTCGATAAAATTGGTTGAGTAGTTTTTGAGTTAAATCGTAACAAACAAAAAATCAATCATCTTTCCTCGTTATAGGCACATAATATTAATTTAGATGATAAGGATTAATACCGTATTTGTGTAAATACCTTTTACATTACCGGTTATTTCTGCCGCATTTTTAACATATAGACATATGCCATCGCGGACTTTTCTGTAGGCATATATAAGATATACAATTCCACCATACATTGATATACTACATCAACTTTCGGACTCCCTCGGCTCGGAAGCGAGGCGCCCGGTCAAATCACGGCGACACGGAATTAATTTCGTTGCGTATAATTTTAATTTTGCTATATATCTTAAGCTATTCATTTAATTTGGATGGAGTAAAGGGAAAAATTAATTTTCGTGAAATGTTCAAGCCAACTAACGTAATTAAAATGATAAGGATTAATACAGTATTTGTGTAAATAGCTTTCAAATTAGCGCTTTATAATTGCCCATTTTTTAAAGTATTAAAATGGATGTGTTCAAGACTACAATAAAGCCAGTGCAACGATACTGGTGTGTCCGAACTTGTCCACGGTTCGTGGAGCCCAAAACGTTGCTTACAACAATAGTACTTACACAATAGCCTCTGAGGCTTTATCTATAAATAGTTAATACCACCTACCTTCTGCGCTGGGTACGCCAACTTCGACCTTCCTAGGTCACGCCCAAGTGTGGTATGTATGTAAATATGAGGTGAGTAATTGAAAGGTGTGATGCAAGTCAAGTGTTCTAGAACGTTCACAAGGCGCCAGTCTCTAGATGGCGCGGTCCAGATCAGCATCACAGCACAACTTATTTCCAACAACTCCGCGTGCCATGCGGTGGCAACCAACCGGCGATAAATCCCAAAATATCCCAGGTTTTTCATCAAATGGGGATTACGAATTCCAATCGATCGTTAAGCGCGACCCAATTATCGGTTGCAAACGGCGATTCCATACGATATTTCCCCAATTACAATTAACTCAACAGGTCCCAAGGCGGACATTTTTCAACAACCGGAACCAAAGTCTATCTGTCAAGTGAAAAAGGTTATGTCAAGCCCACAGATAATTAATGTTGCCAACCAAAAGGTGCGTTCTGTTTCACGTACGGGACGGAACATCTACCCCCCCCGGACGGGCCTACCCGTCCGCTAATCAATTGGAAGTCTTGACAAGGTTGCAAATTTAACACAGCTTCAATGCGGCCAAATACCGTAGCTAGTTCCTCAAAGGTGAGAACGGTGTCTCCCAACAATCTCCGCTAGCGTCCCTTTGCCGCTTTCACTTACTGCAATGCGCAAGGTCGTGGGTTCGATTCCCACCTAGGACAAATGTTTGTGTGATGAGCACGGTCATTTGTTCTTTGTCTGGGTGTAATTTATCTATAATATGTATGTATTTAGAAATATATATGTATGTTTATCAGTTGTCTAGTACCCATACCACAAGCTCTGCTTAGTTTGGGACTAGATGGCGTTGTGTGAAAAGTTGTGGAATATTATATTATTATTATATTATTATTATATTATAAGTGACCCCTCGGCGGGCCAAACTATTACCAATGTCAACCTGGCTCTCATTAAAGAAGGCGTGTACCTCCTTCAAATAGTTACTTGTACTCTTGTAATTCGTACCGCAATCAGACCTAATCAAAGAAGTTAACCCACGGCGAGACACAAATCTTTCCAAAGTCGCCTCAAAGGCCTCTGTCGAGAGGGAGGTTACCAGCTCCAAATGTACTGCCTTGGTTGACAGGCAGACAAACACACAAATAAGACTTAACAATCTTACTATTACGAAGGGTGGACGTCTTCAACAAAAGGGGACCAACAAGTCCTTTACGACGCCAGCAAAGGGCCTCGTCTCATTGACGCGATCAGCCGACAAAATCCAAATTCTCGCTGCAGAATGGCCAACAGCGCATTGCAACCGGCATGCGAGTTCTTAACGTGACGATCAGTCACCAACAATTAAACCAAGTGGCCCTCCTTGGGCAACAAAAGGGAGTGACGGGCCCCATACGGAAGGCTAGAGAGCCTCAACCGTCCTCCAATACGCCAAAGACCCGTCCTATCCAAGAAGGGATTCAACTTACCAACGGCTCCCGACAACCTGACCCTACCAGACCTCAAGACCTCGATCTCTTTCTCAAAGTGTGCAGCCTGCACAGAGCGGACCCAAAGAGGAGTGACTCCTGTCGCTCTTGAGGAGAGAGAACTGGTGACAGGCGCTTGTCCCCTGGATTCCTAGAATTATGGCCAAAACGCCTGATCCACGAGGTAACGTTCAACAATTTGTCGAGAGAGCTGTATCGATTCAACAAAAAATCAAGATCAAACGGAGGGTCCTTTGTCCCAACAGCGAACACCTTAAGTCCGGGCAAAGGATCCGACATCAAGACTGGCGTTCGAGGCCAATCGTCTTCGGGGCGAGTCAGCCAGTTCGGTCCCCACCAGAGGGGGTGAGCAATCAAGTGGGGGGCCATGCATCCGCGTGAGGCCACGTCGCCCGGGTTCAGGTTACCAGGCACGTGCCTCCAAATCAAAGTCGTTTCAGAACCTTGAATCTGCAACACTCGGTTCACAACAAAGTCCTCAAAAGAGTGGACGGACGTCTTCAACCAACACAAAACAATTTGACTGTCCGTCCAGGCGCAAGAAGCCCGAATGTCAACAGTTCCACCCAAAGTGCGCGCAACGTGGCTTAAGAGACGCACAAGAAGCACCGCAGGAAGTGCAAATACAAGTTGGAGCCAGTCTTCCAACAGGGTTTCCCGAAGTGGCTCGTCCCAACCAAGTTCAGTTATAACAAGGGCAGGAGCACCAATTTTAGGGTAAGGACAACTCACAAGGGTGATTTCAAACCAGGTCCTTCCCTCAACAGTGGTGACAGCCGTTTCGCCAATTCCCAAATCTTGCCTGAAAGGTCGTTCACCTTCAGGCCAACCTGTCGCGCTAACCAAGACGACACAAGGCAACCCTGGGCTCCCGTGTCCAAAATGGCACAGACCACAATCGAGTCACCCTAGGGTCCCCAGACCTTGACCGAGGCCGTTGGCAACAAAACCGTCTTGATCGGGGGGGTCCTTTAGCGGGGCAGGCGTCAATCTCTTAGCGATGCCTGGGCGGCGACCGATCGCCGCATCCAGGCTGCCTTCGTTCACGACGAGGCCAACAATCAAAATATTCGTCCGCGCGGTGTCCCGAGCCGCTCGCCATCACTGGAGGGGCATATCCCACCGGATGCCCGAATGGCGGAGGGCGCGACTCCAACCGGGGACGTTCCGCCAACGGAGGGGAAAGGCAGCGGCGCTGACCCGGCCACTGCTGCCTAGCAGCCAATGCGCGTTCTCCCTGACGAGGGGAGACCAAATGGCGCTCGCGGGACTCCCGTTCAACTTGCGCGGGGGGTGGAGTGCGGCGTACAGAATTGCGGGCCTCAGCCCGGTGCTCGTCTCCGGGGTACCCCCCCCTGCGCGAACCCCCCTCAGAAGCTGGTCTGCTGGAGCGGTTCGCGTTGGCGCACAAAATCTCAAGGTGGGACCCTTCACAAATTCTACACGGGCGGGGGTCGGGGCAGTCCCGATGAAAGTGGGCCCCCAAGCACGAGAAGCACAAACGGCGTGCGTTGACAATGTGGCGGCGGGCACTTACGTGCAAATTCAAAAAGTCCGGGCAACGCGCCATGACATGCCCCGTTGCCTTACAAAAGTCACAATGATGCGGACTCCGGGCGCCAGCAAAACGGGGGGCGGGGCGAACATCAACAGGCCTCCTAGCCCGAGGACTCCGGGCGCCAGCAAAACGGGGGGCGGGCCGATCATCAACAGGCCCCCTAGCCCGAGGACTCCGGGCGCCAGCAAAACGGGGGGCGGGGTCAACATCAACAGGCCCCCGAGCCCTAGTCCGTCCCTGGTCTCTAGGCCGAGAAGGTAGTGGGGGTGACCCCGTGGCGCCACGAGTGTTATCCGAAAACCGACACTCGTCTTCCAAAAATTTGAGGAGGTCGTCAAAGGGGGGAAGATGGGTGGCACTATCCCCACCATACTTCTGCTCAAAACGTGACCTCAACTCCGCGGGGAGCAACTGCAGCACTATGTGCACCAACGAGTAGGACCAATGTTCTACCGGTAACTCCAAGCGTCTCAAGGCGTTGGTCGCTGAGACCAACGGGTTCAGCAAGTCAGTGCGCAACGTCGACGTGCTGACAATGGCCGGTAGCCCCAAAATCTGGTCGATGTGCACATCAGCCAGGCAGCGCTTGTTCTGATACCGTCGGGAGAGAAGCTCCAGAGCGGTCGGGTAAGAGGAATCCGTCACCGGCAAGTGCTGCACCAAGGCTCTGGCTTCGCCCTCCAGGACAGACAATAAATAGACCAGCTTCAGGGCAGGTCCGAGGTCCGAGCGTGCATCGACAAGACTCTCAAAGAGATTTAGGAAGCCCAGCCAGTGGTCCAAGCGACCGTCAAAATGTGGCAGCTCCAGGGTGGGCAGCCTACTCAATAGTCCAGGGCCTGCAACAACGGGGGTCTGCGGCTTGGCCGCATCAGGCACCCGGCTCTTCAAAATTTCCCGGGCTCGTAGACTTATGACATCCCCCAGGTGGACAATCTGGTCATAGTCATCCAAAATCTTATCGCGGGCTGCCTGGTCCATCACCCCCAAATCCACGTCCATGATGAACTCGCAGAAGCGTGTGAGCGCAGCATCAGCTGCCTTGATCCTCTCATTCAAGCGCCTTTTGCAGCTGCCGATGTGAACCATCTCAACTGTGAGGTCAATCCGGCAGCAGCCTCCCTGACTGCCCTTAATGAGGCCATTGCAACAATCAAATATTAATACAACAGGCTAAAATTAACTAAACAAACAACAATGACTTGTTAGCCGACCAAATAATTTCACCAAAATAACAACTTAAATTCAATTATTTCAAGTCCAAATCCGACCCTGCACCTATTCCAAATATGAATCTAGCTTGGTAAAGATGACTAGTTACAAAATAAATAACAATTTAATGTATATATTGTGCAGGATCAACACCAATTAAACAACAATTGACTGTATAATATTGAGCGGACAATCTCTAACAGCTCAATCCAATAAATACCACAAATGCAATAACCAATACACACAATTCAAGTCCTATTATGTTAGACTATGTGTGATTATTATTTAGATAACCTTTTAAATTCAGATCAGTGACATTCAATTATCAATTGCAACAAATATACCAACCAACTCTACAACAAATATACCAAATTATATACCAATAATTCCTAATTTCACAAACAAATCCCACTTGTCAACTCAACAAAAGGGGGCTACAGTACAAATTACAAATACAACTTCAATTGATTCAACTTCAATTAGATAGCCCGGATGACATGGTAATATATTCAAAACTTATTAAGTTATAAGTTATGTTAAGTAATTAAACTAAAGTTATTTTCAAAACTTCCAATTTACTATGTGGATTTTATATTATAAAAACCACGCTCTGCTACCAAAAATGTTCGAGACTACAATAAAGCCAGTGCAACGATACTGGTGTGTCCGAACTTGTCCACGGTTCGTGGAGCCCAAAACGTTGCTTACAACAATAGTACTTACACAATAGCCTCTGAGGCTTTATCTATAAATAGTTAATACCACCTACTTTTTGCGCTGGGTACGCCAACTTCGACCTTCCTAGGTCACGCCCAAGTGTGGTATGTATGTAAATATGAGGTGAGTAATTGAAAGGTGTGATGCAAGTCAAGTGTTCTAGAACGTTCACAAGGCGCTAGTCTCCAGATGGCGTGGTCCAGATCAGCATCACAGCACAACTTATTTCCAACAACTCCGCGTGCCATGCGGTGGCAACCAACCGGCGATAAATCCCAAAATATCCCAGGTTTTTCATCAAATGGGGATTACGAATTCCAATCGATCGTTAAGCGCGACCCAATTATCGGTTGCAAACGGCGATTCCATACGATATTTCCCCAATTACAATTAACTCAACAGGTCCCAAGGCGGACATTTTTCAACAACCGGAACCAAAGTCTATCTGTCAAGTGAAAAAGGTTATGTCAAGCCCACAGATAATTAATGTTGCCAACCAAAAAGTGCGTTCTGTTTCACGTACGGGACGGAACAGGATGTATAGTATGTTATCCGTAAGAGATAAGTATATACCACTGCGGACTTTTTTGTATACCTTTTTAAGGTGTACAGTACTGTAGTACATTATTTTGATCTATCTCGTACGGTTAAGCCAGCGTTTGCAATGTAAGCGCAAAAAAAATTGTTTATTAAGACATCACATTAGAAACCTCTAAAATTATCATTGTTTCTCTACTATATTATGCATGTATTATACATATAAACCTTCCTCTTGAATCACTCTATCTATTAAAAAAAGTGCATCAAAACCCGTTGCGTAGTTTTCAAGATCTAAGCATACATAGGGACAGACAGCTGAAAGCAACTTTGAAAATAAATTGTACTTTATTTTGATGCCATGTACTTTTTTTTCTTACCTATTTTAACCAATGTACTTTAACTGCACAAAAAAAGGTGGCAACCCTAGTTATGATTGAAGCTTCGATATTGCAGTTACAAAAAATATCGCTTTAAAGCTTAATATTTCGCAAACGGACCTCTAAATAAAAAATGGCATTGAATTGAATTGAATTTTTATTTATAACTATCTTCTGCCCGCGACTTCGTTCGCGTGGGAGGTTTTTCCCTCGTAATTCCCGTTCCCGTAAGAATTCCGGGATAAAAAGTATTCTATGTCCGTCTCCTGGTTAATAATAATAATAATAATATATATAAGAATTATTATTATATATATATATATATATATATATATATATAATAATAATTCCGAACTTGACGCCTTGGACAGGCGGGTCCGCACAACGCTTACTGCAAATCGAATGCATCACCCACGTTCATCGGTGATGAGGCTGTATATCCCGCGGAAGTACGGGGGTCGTGGCTTTTTAAATGCAAAGACCCTGCACAACCGCGAGGTATGCAGCCTTAGGGAACATTTCCTAGAAGCCGACGTGGGTATGCATCGAGATGTGGTAGCGGTGGACAAAGGCCTGAATCCGCTCTCCTTAGGTACCGAGAATTGGCGCAAACCTGTAGTATTAGATACTAATGACCGCAGAGAAGTATGGCAGAGCAAGGAGCTTCACGGACGCTATTACCAGGCCCTTCATGAGTCTGACGTAGATACATTAGCGTCCGTAGCCTGGCTACGTTTTGGTGACCTCTTCGGGGAAACCGAAGGTTTTGTTTGTGCGATTATGGATGAAGTTATGATGAAGAATAACTATCGGAAATATATCGTGAAGGATGGTACGGTACGGTAGACACATGTCGGGCATGTCACAAACCGGGAGAATCCATTCGTCACATTATCTCCGTTTGTTCTCGTCTGGCTAACGGAGACTATTTGCATAGACACAACCTTGTAGCCAGGATTGTTCACCAGCAACTTGCTCTTAAATACAATCTTGTGGAATCAGAAGTACCTTACTATAGGTATGTGCCCGACCCAGTTCTCGAAAATGGCAATATTACATTGTACTGGGATCGGTCTATCATCACTGACAGGACTATTGTTGCCAATAAGCCTGACATAGTGGTGATAGACCGATTAGAGCGTCGCACAATGATTGTTGATATAGCGGTCCCTCATGACGAAAACCTCGTGAAAGCAGAGAAAGATAAGCAATTTAAGTATCTTGATCTGGCTCGCGAGGTTGTCGACATGTGGGATGTGGATACAGCAATCATTGGCCGATAGTCGTCTCGGCCAATGGCATAATAGCCAAGAGCCTCGACAAACATCTTAAGAGGCTCTTGTTGGACGGCTGGATCAAGGGCTTGATCCAGAAAGCAGTACTTCTGGACACGGCGCGAATTGTTAGGAGGTTCCTCTCTCAAGAGCCCTGACCACCGGTAGCTTGGACCCTGTTCCCGATACCGGTGGGCTACTGTTTTTTTATATTTTTAAATGTTTTTTGTTTTTATAGAAATATTTAAAAATGTAAATAATATGTTTGTAAAATGTAATAAATGAAATAATAATAATATTCCACAACTTTTTCACACAACGCCATCTAGTCCCAAACTAAGCAGAGCTTGTGGTATGGGTACTAGACAACTGATAAACATACATATATATTTCTAAATACATACATATTATAGATAAATTACACCCAGACAAAGAACAATTGATCGTCCTCATCACACAAACATTTGTCCTAAGTGGGAATCGAACCCACGACCTTGCGCATAGCAGTCAGGGCCACTGACCACTATACCAACGAGCCTGGTTCTAAGCTACCTTATTACCAATTTTCAGCCAAATCGGTTCATCCGTTCTTGAGTTATAAATAGTGTAACTAACACCACTTTCTTTTATAAGTATAGATGATAGTTCCATATTCTCGACATATTACGACGACCAAAAAATATCATCGTCACATATTAGCAGATAGCAGGTATGAACATATTTTAAATAAAAGAGATTTTCCAGATTTTATTCCAAAAACAGCTTTATAACGTGAATAGCCTCTAATCAAAATGGTGAACGGACGGATGAACATGTGAAAATTTTTCAGTTCCTTCTTTTTACTGTGAAACCTAAAAAAGTACTGAAATATTGATCTAATTTAAATACGTAGGTACACAAATATACAGGGACGGACTTAATTTAGGCATTTTCTACAAGTTGAACTTTGAGTAATGCACAGAAAATAGCGTTAAATGCAATGTTGCAAATAAAATCTCGATAAATATTTATTTTATACCAACATATTCATCATTGTCACACTGATGTGGATTTTCTTCTTTCTCGTGGGTGTACAAAAATTTTAAATTAAACACTCAAACATCTGCTAACCGTGTCAGTAAATTATAAATGCATATAATACATACTCAAATAATAAAAAAAACTTGCGAGCGGCTACATATCTAGAGGAATTGAAAAATAAGAACAAGGCAGTAAGCACTATTTGTTTTCTGTTCTGACTTAAAGTCCACCAGATTGCAGTAATTAAAAAGGCAGTAGTATAACCCCCGGCCCGTGTCTCACCGTTTTGCTTTGCGAGCATGGCTGACTTACTGGCGTGGGTCAAATGGCCGAAATCAATAACACTTAGCAATAAGTATATTAGCCCATTAGCGCCGTTAGCATCAAACAATTAATGACGTATTCCTACGTAGTCAGTCATCTAACTTGCTCCATGCATACTTGTTAACCTATAGTAAATCTACGTTAGAGAATTTTGTTCCCTTAGTGATAAGCCAATATTTACCAGTATACCTAACGAAAGGCTAGCTTGTGTTGCCATAAACCAGGCCTAAAGTATGTTTTTAAGAAACAAGAGGAAACCCAATAACCCTTTTCCATAGCGAGAAAAAGTCTTATGAGAAAACACTACGTTGGGGTGTGCTTACAGGTCTAACCAAATGTAGCTAAGTACCAGTATTTTAAATAAAGCGACAGCTTATCCATTATCCAGGATTTGGGTAATATATCCCTTGGCAAGACTGGTCACACAGTTTCTGGTTTCTACCCCGTTTTTTCTGGGTGGTAAAATCAACAAATGACTCCTCCCACTTTGGGTGGAGTGGACGGGAGTGTCACACTTTAACTGACTAAAAACCCACCCTGCTACTTTAGTTGCCCTTACGTTTCAGGCCGCGGTATCGGCGGCATTTCTACCCCTGACCACTGTGATAGAAATACAAATGATAGCCGTTGAAATTTCCTTCCGAGCCACAAAAGAATCTCAATATGATAATATTAATAAATCATTTTTTACGGGAAGTAATTTTAATTATTTTATTAAATTCCTTTTGTCCCCTTTAACGGGGACATGGACTACGGGGACAACGGGAATACACCATTATAATCATCTGTGGCCAATACATAAATACCTAACAAACCAACGTAAAAATTTTATAACACAAATTGTACGAGCGTTGAAGAAGTTTATGCTGACATCGACGCGCAGCGAAATGCATATTCGACTTATAAGTAATTAACTCAACGGATCGCGTCAGTAGCATCAGAAAAGTGTCGCGATTAACACATAGCGAAATACTTATCAAAGACGCTTTCGCCGTCGTCGTGTCGATCAATTATCATTTTGTATATCAATTTTACCTTTTTTTAAGTTGTGTACTTTCAATATATCATTATTTTCATTTATCAATTTATCATTTCAAATTGAATTAGTAAATAGAATCTTAAACCTATGTAAGTAACACATACCTAAGTACTAAGTCAGAGTGCGCTTGTGTTACCAGATTTGAATTTAAGTTGTTAGTTAACAGATTGATACCAGACTGAATTTTTCAAATTAAGAAGATTGAAGAGAATTATCGTGTTATAGGCACGTGACGTGGAAAGTTATTGACCCTCGTAGTGCTGTGACACGTTTTGTTATGATTGATATTCAAGAAACATACGAAATCGATAATTTCGTATAAATTTTTTGAGTCACTTATGTTGTGCTGAAACTGGGCTTAGAGACTCGATACCAGATGTTGTCTTCAGCCCTTTTTGATTGATATGGGGTTTCCGTTACACGTTGTATAAGTATGACATGGATGTATGAGATGTTAATATTTTTATACATACCTCTCCTAGGATCATAGATTGACCTCAGCGAACGTTGTTTAACCCTCGAGGTTGACCCTGACCCTGACCTTCGTCCTAGCGATTATTGTTTTAGCCACGGGCACCTCGATGCAATTAAATTTGTAATTTATCATTCAAGATAATTTGAATCCGACAGCACTAACTTAATTAGTATCGTATATTTTGAGTTTGTGGCGTCATTGAGAGTACTTTTGCTGAGTGCGCTCCTTCAGAGCTCGCCTCGTCACAACCTCGCTATTTGAGTCAGTCGCTACCAAAGACTAAAATATAATAAATGGTAGTTACTCTTAGGGCACAGAATAGACGCGCGTCTAAATATTGTACGCGAATTATATTGAATAACTAAGTGTTAATTTGCGGACTTCTCCTTGACTCATTATTTACATTCCTTCTGTTAACTGGTAATAGCAATATAAGTTTCTAAGCTAACATGGTCACTAACAGTATCATTAGAACTTAAAACGGGATATAACTTCCACCTACAATTACTCCGTGATCATGGCGCTTGAAACAGTGCTGAAATATCGGAAACTCAAAACAAAAAATATACATGGTAAATATCCCGTTTTAGGTTCTAATGATACTGGTAATAGCAACTTCATTAAGTAATTCTCTAAATTCACAAGTGACATAAAACTAACAACTTAATATAATTATATTATATATACTTACTAGCTGTTGACTGCAAGTTCGTTCACAAGTTTTTAGGATTCCTTAGCCGAATGGGAAAAAATGAACCCTTATAGATTCATCATGTCTGCATGTCTACCTGTCTATTCGTATCTTACAGCGATTTCATTCCAAAACTGCAGAGTATAGCTGTAGAGTTAAAACTTGGTAGGTAGACACATTCTGTGTACCGACGACATTCATACAAAAATTAAGGAATCCCCCTTACATATACATATACTTACAGAACTGAAACTAAAAAAAACAGTTTTTATCAAAGTCAATCGTTTGAAGACCATCAGGTGAGATGGTAGTCAAACACGAAACTATTATCAATAAAAAAGCGGTAAAATTTGTGTTTTTTAAAATAACTGTTAAAATAAAAGAGAAAAGTCAGAAAAAAGCTATAGATTTTATTGAACACTTTCAACGAAAATTAGTTTGAACGAGATACAGGGTCAGCAGTTTTTGAGATGTAGCACATTTTCAAAAACCGAAAAAAATAATTTAAACAATATAAAAAACAAACAACTTCTCCACATTTATGGTGTGGTTGTGCGCACAGGCAATGATAAGTGGCATGGAATAAAGAAGCCGGCATAGAGTTCCACACATTGTGTAGAATTCTATGCCGGCTTCTATATTCCATGCCAGTTATGACCTTTCACCCTTTAAAGCAACAGTTAACAGGCATCTTCTGGACTTGTTCGTTCTCTCGTAGCTAATCTATCGCTTACCACCAGGAATGTAGATCGAGATCAAAAGTGGGTTTATCCGGAAAAATAAATCATTCATCAAACCGGTTCAGCCGTTTAGCCGTGAAGGCGTAACGAACATACAGACAGACTTTAGCTTTTTTATATTAGTACGGATAAATATACCTAAAAAGCATGGGCTGCAGTTTGAACATTGTTTTGTATATCTTGGAGTGTTGCTTCAAAGTCTAACATTTTAATTCAGTAAAATCAGAATTTGAGATAAATGCTTAGTTATGTAAAACCTCCAGGCGAAAAGAAAATATTTTTTGTAACAATTCTAAATATAAATTGTTTATTTTGTTATTTACTAAAATAAGGTATTTATAATAAAGCACTGGTAATAAGATTATCTCTATTTTCATTCTTTAAGACAACAGTAATTCGCAATTATAAAATTTCGGCAATAACTGAAAGTAATAAAATTGATTACGACTCGAGCTTTAATTTGAAATATTATTTGATGGCAGTCGTAAAGAGAAACGATTCGTTTAAAGATTGGGTGAGAATTTTATATTAACCTCTTATAGTTAAAGATTATAGGCATTAAACAAGTTATTAAAGAAAAATAAAAATTATGTTTATACAAAAGCAGTGGTAAGCTTACTTAGATTAACATTTTTTATTCAGCCAGCTCTGTCCCACAGCTGGGCAAAAGGCTCTGTCCACTCCTTTAATTTCTCGCGAATCGGGGTGCCTTCCCTCCAGTTCCAACGGAATTTATCCAGTTCGCCCCACCATTTCTTTCGTGACCTACTGTAGGCGCGGGCTTACAGACAGCGAGCAGGGGTAGTTCACCGTCAGATAAAGACCAGGCCCGGGTCAGCGATGCGTCATGTTCCACGCGCGCCTCGAAAAGCCTTCAGCACTAGAGACGGGGATTGATAGGATCATTGCCTGTCGGGGTTTTGGGAATGTTCTAAAAAGATACAACTCCAGGAAGAGAATGGGTTTTTAGTCAGTAGAAGCCTGACACTCCCTGCCGCTCCACCTAAAGTTTAAGCGACATTTGCCCAATGGCTTAGGTGCTGTGTGGCTACTGCCGTCAACCTATTCCAGACATAAGCATATTTAGCTTAGTTGGAGGGGTTAACAATCCTTACTAATATTATAAATGCGAAAGTAACTCTGTCTGTCTGTGTGTTACGCAATCACGTCTAAACTACAGAACCGATTTTAATGAAATTTGGTACGGACATAGTCTAGAGCCTGAGAAAGGACATAGGCTGCTTGTTAATGCGAAAAAGGGCTGTAAGGGATTGAAATATGGGGATGAAAGTTTGTATGGAAATTACGTAATTTTTAAAGCTAGAAGCTTGAAACTTATTTTTTAGACTTTTGATATTAATAAATACGATATTCAAATTATGTATGAGTTTTATTTTCAAAATTATTAGTCTAAAAAATTAAAAATGCTGCCGAAAGTCACTATTCCGCGCGGACGAAGTTGCGGGCACAGCTAGTTAAAAATACAAAGATATAAAAAATAGGATTGCTAGTCGTGTGGGTTATTTGATGAATTTCCTACTGGAAAATAAAAGTTTCCTTCGTGGCGTGCCGCGACCCAGGCTCTCTAGCCCAGCCCCAGTCTCGAAAATTGGTGTCATAGTTTATCATTGGCATACGACAGAAATAAATTTCAGTGTCAGCTAAAATTTACACTAACATTACTTATGTTCAAACGTTTATAAAGGTTGTCGCCGACACCGCTGTCAATGGAAAAAGTAATTTCATCTATAACTAGATACGGCGCGCCGCGCCGCCTCGTTTGCGAGAAAGGAATTTAGTTGTCAGGTTAATAGAAGGACAAAGCCTATTAGTATGTAAATCAAAAATCATATCGATCTCTTGCTACTGAAGTAAAAAACTTCAAAGCTGGTCAAACAATGAAACTCACTACTGTTTATTCTCTTAACTTTTTTTTTTATATTTTGAACAAGTAAGTAAATATTTTAGGTGGCATTTATTTCATGTGTGGCATATATTTACGTCTAAAAGGAGTTATTGGCTGCTAATGCGTTTGTCTAGCTCCTAAGTTAGAGTTTTGTGTAATATGGGGTTACAGTCGTTACAGGAATGTTCTATTGTGATACTGAAAGAACAAATTTAAGGAGAATTTTTTGATTTTTTAGTCAGTAGTATTACGATATTACCTTTCACAGTAGGAGGAGGAAAAAAAGGGTTTTATATGTTAAAGCCAATGAAGAAAGTACATTATATCTGTAGTATCTGTTGTGAATAACTGTTATTGGCTACTCATGTAATTATAGATAAGTACCTATTTAAGAATTGTATGCTGTTGCTATCCCTAATAATAAATAAATATGATTAGTGATAGATCAGTGGTTGAAATTCGACTACAATTTTAATTATGTCTAATGCATCTTCATAGAATAATATTAGCTGTTCTTCTTATTCTTAGCGTGCAAATATATTTTATATTTTATTGGCCGAAAACTCAGCTTTTGCACTTCTTCTTCATATAGTCTTTCCCAGTGCTCAATTTCATATTCCTCCGACCGCATAATTTTCGTAAAAAGGCTTTTGTTTCACGTATAATTATTATCTTTCTACTTCTAATCTTATATTACTTAAAAACAAAATGACGCTTTCAAAATAAATGTTTTCTTAAAATTTTTGCTAAAAAATATGAATTTAGTAATAGGCACTTTATCCGTAGTTTATTTGGCTTTGCGGTCTGCAGAGCTTTTATGAGGGGCGTTCAAAATAAAGTAATTTACTTGGGCTTAATTAGGTATCATTTACCTGTGTAAAACCGATGTTGGTGACTGTATTATACTAAAAGAAAGAAAGAAAATAATTTTATATGATTCCAGATGTAACGGCACCCAATATATCTAAAAAAATAAATTAAAACAAAAAACTAAATTAAATTAAACAGCATTGCGTGTGCCTCACGTGTGTGCCAAATAGGCCAAATACTGTTGTAACTGCCTGGAAGACCTAGTGGTTGCAAGTTCGATTGCTGAGCCAGAGGTCTCAAAAGTCTCAAAGAAAAGTGCTAGAAATGTCTCAGTAGTAGCCCGGAGTTTGAAAGTTGGTGGTGTGAGAGCACTCGTGTCACAGAAAGTACCTTAAGCCGTTGCTCCTGGACATTGACAGTAAAGGAATAAAGAGTACACCTGTACCTTATTAATTTGTTTATTAATGTAGGGAAAATTAACAGTTGCGTACTAAAAAATAACAAAAATATCTTAAACTATAAACTTATCTAATACACAACCCACAACATTTTCCTCAGATTACTGTAAACATTTTGACCGGCCGCTCATTACAACTTTTTGTCACCGTGAATTTTTGTCACTTAGTCAAGTGCTATGAAAACTATACTGAGTGCGCTCGTTATGGTGACTTGATAGGCGGTGACAAAAAGTTGCAGCGACAGGCAGTACCGGAGTGACGTGACTGTCACTCGCACTGTACATTACTATGGGAGTCCGCTCACTGGTGACTTTTTGTCACTCAGCCGTAAAGATGGGCGTTTAAACGAAAAGCATATAATAAAACATGTTATTTAAAATAAGCGTATAAGCAGATTAGTTTGATAACCTCGTTGAAGTCCAGTACAAAAATTAACGCGTTACGTGATTTGTTACCCAAGAAGTCACCTCAGTGAGCGCATCGTGGGTGACAGCAGGCGACAGTAACAATAAGTCACGGTGACAAAAAGTTGCAATGGGCGGCCGGCCTTAAATGAATCTATGAGCAGACATTTGCAGAATTGTTCAACCACGCTATTAATTATTACAATAAACAAACCTTAGCCTAATACATAAAATTTAAGCCATTGTACTAACAATAGTTTCTTATTTTGTGTATGTGTGTGTAGTTGTGTATGTTTACTAACAAAACAATCTGATGATGTGATTTAGAAATAAGTAATTATTATTATTGAAACTAATATAAAATAATCAAACAAAACTGATATAAAAACTAAACTAAACTTCCGGAACATTCTGCCGATCCTTAAGTATTTTAATGATACTATTTTTATAACTAGCTCTACTGAGATGTAAAACATCGATTGCACTAAAATGTTCATTATATGTATAGACCAAACGATGCAGCGGCGAGCGATCACCAGAATTTGTTCTGCGAAGGCTGGTAGCAAATAGATGTCTCGTGCGCACTGCTCGCCTGCACATACTTGTTCACTATAATATTGTGAGATAATAAATATTGAGATTTATCTTTATTTATATTTTTCATATGTAATTCTTATTAATATGCAATTTGAAGTAATAATATTTAATATAATTTATTTTATAACTATTGTATGCCCTAAGGGCAGGACATAGCTGATCTATATTCAATATGTAAGACCTGTATCATGCACTACCTATGATCCACGCGCAATTGCGGCGGTAAGACCCCTCTTTGAGGAGTGGCTAGATCGGCGTCACGGCGTCCTGACCTACCGCATGACACAGGTCCTCACCGGACACGGAAGTTTCGGGAGGTACCTGTGTCTGATGGGGAAGGAAGAAACGCCTGGGTGTCACCACTGCGAGGATCGCCCTGAGGACACAGTAGAGCATACGGTGCAAGACTGCCCCGCTTGGGCAGAGCACCGACGTGTCTTCACGGCGGCGATAGGCGGAAACCTCTCGCGCCCGGCATTGGTCGAGGCCATGCTGCGGAGCGAGAGGGAGTGGGAAGCGGTCGCCTCCTTCTGTGAAGCAGTCATGCTACTGAAGGAGGAGGCGGGCCGTGTGAGAGAGAGGATGGCGTCCTCCCTCCAGCCCAGCCGCAGTGGTAGACGCCCACGGCGTCGGACGTCGGCCGACGATCTCCGGCCACCGTAGGCGCGGGCATGCGGATAGCGAGTAAAGGGCAACTCGCTGTCCGACCATGGACCATGCCCGGGTCGAGACGGCGCGTTGTGTTCCACGCGCGCCTCAAAGAGCGTCAGCAATATGACGAGGGGGGCCTCGTCATATTGCCCGGCAGGCTTCGGCCCTCTACAGGGGGGGCCCTGTAGAGGGCCGAAGCCTGCCGGGGTCGTGGGACTTATCCCATTACCGTGACCCCGGAACGTAAAGGGCTATTGAAGGAACACCGTGGATTTTAGTTAGTACAAGTCTGATAGTCCCTCCGGCCCTGCCCGGGGTGGGAGCACTTATTTGATGATTTTAACAAGTTAAAAAAGAAAAAACCTATGATCCACAATAAAAGATTTGATTGATTGAGATTGGCCGCTGTAGCTGAAATCGGTTAATAGGACTATTATTTTATCTACTATTACTATTTACACAGTAAATATCAATCGAAGAAATAACTTGCAATCTGTAAACTATGCAGTTTAATTATTGTGTTACGAAAAAAAACCTTATTTTTTAATTTTTACTGACGGTCCTTAACATAGATTACTCTGTAATCTAACTAGGACGTCAGATTATAAACTGTTACGTTAATACTACATAATTAAGATTGTAACAAGACTGTACAACACTTAATGAAAAAAATTAGCATTTATTACTTAATGTAAAGCCAATAATTTTAAGTAACAGTGGGTCTTAGAGCGCTAGAGGGAACTGGTGACCTGTAATACAGGTTCTAATGTTAACCTATTTCAAACATCAGTCTCTCTCAAAGTCAAACACTACTTAAAAACTTAGTTTAATTAGTTTTAAGTTATTTCGTGTGGAGAAAATTAAACATGTTAACTTATACGTATACTAGCTTCTGCCCGCGACTTCGTACGCATGGTAAGGTTTTCCTGCGCAAATCGCGATTCCGTGGGAATTTCGGGATAAAAAGTACCCTATGTGTTATTCCAGAATGTCAACTATCTACTTACCAAATTTCATTCAGATCTGTTCAGTCGTTTTTGCGTGAAAGAGTAACAAACATCCATACATCCTTACAAACTTTCGCATTTATCTAGCTTCTGCCCGCGACTTCGTACGCGTGGGAAGGTTTTCCCGCGCAAATCCCGATCCCGTGGGAATTTCGGGATAAAAAGTAGCCTATGTGTTATTCCAGAATAGATAGATATAGATAGATAGATATACTCTTTATTGTACACCATAACAGAATTAAATAAGTACTTAAAAGACTACAATGGGTGTTACAATGGGCGGTCTTATCGCTAAAAGCAATCTTTTACAGACAACCTTTGGATGGATTTGACACAGCAGGAGAAAATAAATACGCGGGTAGTCCATGGTGTACTATTCACTTATATACAATAAATAAGTAATAACCTACATACGCAATACACATATACATATATATACATAAAAAGAACAAAGCTGAGCTATATAAAAAATAGTAACAAATTAAAGAGAGAGATAGAGATCTTTTACCATATTTTTGAAAGAAGGAAGGGTTTGTGCTTGTCTTACTGACACGGGAAGAGTATTCCACAGTCGTACTGTGGAATACTAATAATAATAATGTCATCTATCTACTTACCACATTTCATTCAGATCCGTTCAGCAGTTTTTGCGTGAAAGAGTAACAAATATCCATCCATCCTCACAAACTTTCGCAATTATAATATTAGTAAGAAAGATAGTAAGATTAGTAAGAAAGATAAGAAGTAAGATAATGTGTAATTTATTCGCAAGCTACCGTTGAAGAATTGTCTGAGGCGGTGAAGATAGTCAATAAAGACTTAGCGGGTATTTCTGATGTGAGTCTGTATCATGGTTTGCGGGTTAATCCTGCGAAGACTCAAGTCATTATTGTTTGCAGTCCTAGGCTACGTTCCAAAATTGACTGGATGCCCAATCTCTTCTTCTCCCTATCCTCCACTATGCTGATGCAATTTTCCAGATCTAACTGAAGTACAGCTAGATAAGGTTGAGAGACTCCAATTTTTTTTTGTATCATGTTCACATTTGGTTTGCGCAAATATGACGATGTTTCTGAGTTTCGCATTAAACTCAGGTCTATCCGCCTTCGCCGGAATGCACATATTTTATCATTACTCTACAGTATTCTTTTCAATCCAACGATTCCTTTTATCTCAAAGAACGTTTTAAGTTTTAGAGACACATTTTTAACCGACTTCAAAAAAAAGGAGGTGCTCAATTCGTCTTGAACTTTTTTTTTTATGTATGTTACCACATAACTCGGAGACGGCTGGGCCGATTTGAAAAATTCTTTTTGCTTTTGAATGGGTATACTTTCTAGTTGGTCCCATTGTTACGAAATCAGGATCTGATGATGGAATCCTGGAGAAATCGAGGGAACTCTTCAAATATTATAGGCACATCTATAGCGTTTTGGGTATTTCTTATAGTACCTTAAGCAGTTGCTTCCGAAAAGTACCATTTGGGGAAGTTGAACTGATGATGAAGACCACAGATGGCCACTGAAACTCCTCAATAATAAGTATTTCGTGGATTGCGATTCGATTACTTGAGTATGGATGTTAAACACTTTATGCTCGTCACAATACATATGGTGATGTAGAGCTGATGGTCAAGTACCAGGAGAACTCCTCAAAAATTAACGGCTATGCATCGGGAAAAGCAATATGTTGTAAAAGGTGATAAGTTGTTGACATTTTGGCTTTTGTAACTAAATAAATTACAAACCGACGCACTAAAAAGCGTGAAAAGATTTTTTTTTTTTGCAAAAACATAGAACCGACTTCCATATCAAAACACTACAAAGCCAAAAATAACTTTAATTTCGGAAGGCGTTGTGAAAAAAAATAAAATTCAAAACCAATAACACTGACTTCCGAAATTAAAGTTATTTTTGGTTTTGTATTGTTTTGATATGGAAGTCGGTTCTATTTTTTAGCAAAAAAGTTTTAGAGATTTGAGATCATCTGAAAATTTGACACTTTTGTCGGGTGCAGGCTATTCGGTGTCAGTAAGACAAGCTCATTCACTCTCTGTTTTTAACCGACTTAAAAAAAGGAGGTTCTCAATTCGTCTTGAACTTTTTTTTTTATGTATGTTACCTCATAACTCGGAGACAGCAGGGCCGATTTGAAAAATTCTTTTTGCGTTTGAATGAGTATACTTTCTAATTGGTCCCATTGTTACGAAATCAGGATCTGATGATAGAATCCTGGAGAAATCGAGGGAACTCTTCAAATATTATAGATACACCCATAGCGTTTTGAGTATTTCTTATAGTACCATGAGCAGTTGCTTCCGAAAAGTACCATTTGGGGAAGTTGAACTGATGATGAAGACCACAGATGGCCACTGAAACTCCTCAATAACAAGTATTTCGTGGATTGCGATTCGATTACTTGAGTACGGATGTTAAACACTTTATGCTCGTCACAATAGATATGATGATGTAGAGCTGATGGTCAAGTACCAGGAGAACTCCTCAAAAATTAACGGCTTTGCATCGGGAAAAGCAATATTTTGTAAAAGGTGATAAGTTGTTGACATTATGGCTTTTGTAACTTGATAAATTACAAACCGACCCACTAAAAAGCGTAAAAAAAAAGTTTTAGCGAAAAATAGAACCGACTTCCATATCAAAACACTACAAAGCCAAAAATTACTTTAATTTCGGAAGGCGGTGTGAAAAAAAAAGAAAATCCAAAACCAATAACACCAACTTTTTTTTTTTCAAAAGCTTGTTTGCCAATAATTTTCTTTCAAATTATGATTATTGTTTTGTTTTTTTTTTTGACGTGATGTTAAAGAACACATTATATTTATATTTACTTATGTATCGTATTTATATTTACATATTTTAGTTAGTTTTTCTGTTTTGAAGAGTATTTGCAGTACGCTAATAAAGCCCTGCCCTTTTTAATTAAAGCTCGTAAAGTCCTTCCAAAGGTTGTCTGGAAAGTTGTCTCAGCGATAAGACTGCCATTGTAATTAATTTTTTAGCAGTATTGTTATTTAGGTGTATTTCCATTATTGGTGTACAATAAAGTATATTCTATGTATTTAAGTGAAATATTAAGCTTTAAATTAGATAGTTTTTACGAATTATTATAAAATTTATGCGTGCGAAGGTATCCTTCATATATCGGAAAAGAAAAGAAAACAAGTTATAAGAGTAAACAAGTATTCGATCAACTGATTAAACGTTATATACAAAAGTCCACAAGAAAAATTTAAACTTAAATCAATATAAAAATTCAAGAAGGCATGGGGAAATATTAGCAACAACGAAAAATAATGGAATTGGCGGAATTAGTACTAGATATGTTTCTTAAGTACTGGCTTGGTATGGATATCCGCGAAGTAATGCTTGATTTTATTCTGTATACATCGAAATGACTGAATTCAAATACCGACTTTGTGCCACCATTGTGAAGGTAACTACGGAACCCTATACTTAGTGTAGCTCGACACATACAAAGATTTTTGTTGTCTTCCAGCCTATTTAGGCAGATAAATATGATTTTAAATACGGCCGTATTTAAAATCATATTTATCTGCCTAAATAGGCTGGAAGACAACAAAAATCTTTTATGAAAAAATAACCTTTACTTTTGAAAAGATTGTTAGTAATATTAATATTTACCTATATGAAAACATAAAACTTTTACCGATATTAAAGCCAACAAAAATATATGTAACAAGTCGAATTCAACACGCTATTGAAAAAAAATGAGAAAGGAAAATCATTTCTAGGTAGGAACAAGCAGGCACAATTCTACCCATTACCCTTGAGAGTAATTTCTTCGTCGTTAAGCGTGTACCTAAGCCGTCTATAATCTGAAATGGCGAGCGATACTTAGACGAACGGTTTCCTTAATATGTACTCACTTAAGTACTAAATCTCGTTTGCTAATCTGGTACTTGCGCGGCAAATGAGCGTGTAATTCTAAATTGACTTCGCTGTACGGGTTACCCGTTTACGAACTAAAATGTCCTTGGAAATAATGACGGAAAATATTTCGAGCCTTATCACCTTTGTATCAGATATGTGATCTATCAACACTTATTTGGAATATAAAAATGAAATATAAAAAGATTTATAATATTAATTTTCATACAATTCACTTAATTATAATATACAACATGTATCGTAATTAACGCACACCCTCAAATACCCCAATTAGAAAATTATATTATTATCATAATACATACTCTTAATTTTTAGTTTTACTTGTTTAAACAGTTTTTTTAAGACTAAAACTAAAATAAATTTGATTTTTCTGTAATGTGTACTGAATGACGGAATTTATATAAATCTGCATTTAAAAAGTTACTACTTTAATTTACGGTCCATAGTTTGTTTTTACTATACAGCGAAAGTTTAATAAGTAATTTACGTAGATTTTCGGATAAAAATTTCGATATTTTTTTAAAATTAAAAACGAATATAAGCTATTCAGTAAACGATTCTGAACAAACTAATTTCAGGATGTGCATTAATTATGTTACATGTTGTATAAGCCAACAAACCAGGACGAAATAACGACATCCGCACGAGTCAATCTATAAAGCAAAGCAACACTTGCTCAGGTCAGTACGTGGATGGGACTGTGAACATATCGAGATACGTTCATACCTTGGCAAGCACGTTAATCCGCTGGTCCTGGCTGTCATTTCTACAAATTTGACAGCCGGTCAGTAGTCAGAAAATCTGACACCAGTCTCGAGATGGGTTGTGAAGGTGGCTGCAGTACGCTACGAAGGTTGAGGAGATCATGGAGCACGTGCGAGCTAAGACCAACTGGACTTTGAGGGTCGAGTAGTTGAAGTCGCGTCATGAAACGAAATTTAAATCGTTTGTAATGCGGGTTCTAACTCATCTATTAGAGACATTCCTCAAGCAGGAATTTTAGCCGAAAGGTGTCGTGTATCGACGATTTCGCGGAAGATTACGCGACACCTCGCAGCGCAACACGACGCCGTCTATTCATGTTAACTAGTTTTTGTTTTTAAGTGTTTTAAAATTGTTATTTATTAGTTTATTTATAAGATTTTGTATTTGTTTATTGTTTTGTATGCGCCGAGTTGCCTGAAATAAAGGATATATTATTATTATTAAACACTATTATTTATTATTATTATATTTAAACACTCGTACTCTGTTGTATCCGATTAGACTGGAAGCCAACTCCAGCAAAGTTTTTTTTTAATATTTTATTCTTTATTTATATTACAATTACCCTTTTTTCTGGGTGGGAAAATCATCGCATGCCTTTTCCCACTCTGGGTGAAGTGAAAGGAAGTGTCAGACTTCTACTGACTAAAAACTCACCCTGTTCCTTCAGCTGCCCTTAAGTTCCGGGGCCGCGGTATCTCGTTAGAACATTCCCGCAACCGCGGCGGGCAATGGCCCCGTCTAGGGCTGACGACTCTTTCAGACGCACCTGAAACACGAAGCAATGACCCTAGTAATACAGAAGGAGAAACATGTTGGTTGAAACGTACATAATTATTTATGTTTCAACGCGACCGCATGTCTTATACAACGTGTAACGGAAACCCCATATCTATCCAAAAGGGCTGAAGACAACATCTGGTATGGGGTCTCTATGCACAGTTTCAGTTAAAAATAAGTGACTCAAAGAATTGATACCAAATTATCGGTTTCATATGTTTCTTGAATACCAATCATAACAAACGTGTCACAGCACTACAAGGGTCAATAACTTTCACGTCACTTGCCAATAACATAATTCTGTTTGTTCTTCTTTATTTGAAAATTTTGGTATCTGGTATCAATGTATTGAAATTTGTAATAAGTTCCACATATGTAGACATAGGATTGCAAAACCCAAGCCATATCGTTTGTTATCATCTAAAGAAGCCTTGCACTTGGTATGTATATACCCATTAAATTACACGTTGTATAATGTTAATAGGTTTGGATACTAACCTAACAACCTCAATGGAAAACTTTTGAATGAAACCAAACAAGCGTAAAGCCTAAGTGACCATATCCATTTCCCAACAAAACCACTCGACACAAGTTAAGTAGTAGTCCCATATAATGCAAAACTATCCAGATTAATCTGACCACTGGCAAACACTCCATTGCAATCAATGGAGTGGCTTTCTAATATCTTATCACAACAATTGAATAAAATGAATAAATATTTCTATATACCTACGTAAGTAATTATACTAAAATAATGTTGACAGTTCTTGTCGTTAAGGATAAGCCTTGAATAAGCTATTCTAGGGTTCCACAAAATATAAAATTGTATAAGACTCTTTACAATTTCATTGGGTGTCCAACTAGACCCTTTTTTCTGGCCAGAAGTGCTTAAAATAATTTGAATCAGTCGGACATTATTGCACGTGAATATACTTTTAATTACACTTCACAAAATTGACTTGCTACGCTGTCTGTTAACTGACTGAATAATGCTGGCAATATTTGCTTAAAAGGAGAATATAATCATCAACACTTAAAAATAAACAACGTAAAATTTAATTGGAAAGCAGCGTTAAATATCTTTTATTTGTGTGACATTGTGCTGATCGAGACTTGTCTGGCGCAGATCTGAGATACACAATAATATTATTCTGAATTAAAAAAAAAATAACCGAAGTGAAAACGTGTGCATGAAATATCTTGACACGCACACACACAAATTAATAAGGTTGGCATGAACCTAGTCACCCGGAAAAGTGGAAAAATTTTCGATGGACTGACCATTGCACTTAATACATATGTTTGTACTGAACACTGAGCTTTCGAGATCTATTATCTATACTATTTGTTAAAAAGTTTCATTCTAACCCCTCAAGATACAAAAATATGTTTAAAATATTACTATGGATCACTTTCGTGTTTTTGCGATGACAAACATTAAAGTACAGGTGAACTATCAATTATGGTGCAGTCCGATGTATGGGACAAATTTTTGAAAGATACAACTTCAAACTTATTTAATAATCTGACTTACTTTCGTTAGGCGGATCTTTTACCTACCGATGATTTCTTTATCGACCATAGATATCGATAATGTGGGCGTAAACTATTCGCAAAACTAAATGCGAAAATGCGAATCAATAATGGAAACTCAACTGTGAGAGCCCGTCTCGCTATTTACTAGTTCATTAGATATGTCAACCTTTTTCGTTACGTCTATCAATCTTGTGCTTAGTGGTCGTTACTGATTAGAGCACAAACAATTTACTTTGTCTCAAGTAGCAAAGTAAATCGTGCACTCAAATGTATAAATGATAATAATTATTTTAAGATTTTTGTTTTTGTATTTATTCGTGTAATTTCATCTTAATAGTTTAGCTAAGTTAGTCGTTAGTCCGCACTCGGGTATCCGCATGAACTCACCCGAGACTTCATTTACAAAACTCATTTATTATATGCATATTTATAAAATCGTTAATGGGAATTCTTTATACAAATTGTATAATATTTTAAGTCTGAATTTCTAATAAGCTTCAAATATAATTTTATAAAAAACTAGTCCCGTAAAGATCGCACACGAAGGGTTCACATAACTTGTAAACCACAAAGATTATGTAAATACTAGCATAGTATGAAAGTAGATTTTGGAAATGTATATAAGTAATATTACATATATACATTTTCAAAACATAAAAAATACGTTTTGTAGTACAAAAAGAAACATACCACACAATCGAGAGTTTACCCATGGTAAGCTAGCCACGTGAACTCGATGCCACACTCTTATTTGAACAAACTACGATCTAGAAAGTCTTACTCTAGACCTTTTGAGCAGTTCTTCAAAGTAATATTTTCATAAATATTTATAGGCAAGTCGTTACTTATATTTATAAAAACTCTAAACTTAATATACAATTTAAAATCATCGTAAAATGCATACCTATGCATCGCTGTCCACTGGTAACGTACCCAAAAGAATAGCATTTAATAACAATGCAATCTTTCTAAGGTGAAAACGTGAAGTGTGAACGAGGCGTCTGGAAAGATCTTCAAATAATGAGCACTCGGACCCCACGATCCAAGAGTTGTTATCTATTATTGTTTCCAATTTTTCATATCTCGTTAAAATATTTCCGCAACTTCGGCAGGCAATGGCCCTATGGGGTGTACAATGAAGTATATAATAAAAAAGCTTAAAAATGATCTCAATAATTAAAATTTAATGTGTACATGTTTCGCCGGAGATCGCCGTTAAATAGAAAAAAAAATGTTTTCTTTTCATCTAATTTTCTGATTGTATAGATATTGTAGCGTAAAACCGCTACGGTTAAAACCTCCTCCAATTCTAATCCAAACTTTTCAATAAAAAATTTTTTCTTCATAGCTGTTATTCACATTTGAACCAGGAATCGTGAAAAAATCGTCGGTTTTGTTTGCCTTTTGACGGCGTCATTACATTTTTGGGACTCGATAAGTGATGGTCGACCTTATTTTTTGTGATTAACCCTTTGACGACCACGGGGACACCCGTGTCCCAAACAAAAAAAAATCAAATAATTCAATAACTGTGAAAGTGGTAGGTGTGACTTTAGCTTTAACTACTTTCTGAACATACTTTTTCATTCTATTATCATAGCAATAAAATATTCCAACTGTCAGTCCTTGCTTATGATAATTGGAAATTCATAGTTTGTTTCGCGCGGATTTCATATATTTTGAAAAAGTATTTTTAAGTACAAAATCTGTTCTAAAAATATTATATTGTGAAATATTTACTGGCTGGTAAGTACTCTTTTATTTTGTACACTAATAAAACGTAAATTCATATTGTACGCTTTGATCTGTGATTATAAACATAGAGGGACACCGGTGTCCCTATGGCCCATGAGAGTATTTATCTGTTTCAATATTGCGGTTGTGATTTTTTTTACTATTGCCCACATCTTTTATTTTTATGTGTGCAGATAATGTTTTGTAGAAGATTTACGGTTTTCGAACTCAGGGAAATTGAAATCCAACAGATTTTGATGAATTATAACAGTGACTCTGTAGAAAATTTATTGCTCAACGAAGATGTAAGGCTATTCACACAGGATGATGACCATGTATTTGATGTTGAGATTGAAGTTACAAAACTTTAACTTTATGAATCCAGGAGATCATCACTCAAGCCTTCAACTTCTGCGGTAGAACATGTCAACGAACCACTTAGCGACCATCAACCAGTTTTCAAGTAGACCCAGGGAACATACGCTCTGAATGTATTTGGAAATGTTGAATATGAATTCGGAAAGGTGCAAATCTGTCAAGATTTGGATAACAATAAGTTGACTCCTTTTGAGATATTCCTAAAATTTGACATTTTAGTGCAATTCAAAGTATCAGAATTAGTGCGATACGCTTACCAGAACGGATGAGAATACCATGTTGAAATGCAAGAATTTCTTAGTGTAAACTTAGTAATGGGTTATCATATTATCCCATCGTTGTGAGACTGGGCAACGGAACCTGACATAGCAGTACCTTTCATAGTAAATGTTATGCCATGAGCTCGTTTTGAAGAAATATGCAGGAATCTACAAATTTTGCAACAACGTAGAAGTACGAGACCCTATTAGACCTAATTTTGACCGAGCCTATAAAATTAGACCCGTCAATGAAAATCTGAATACATGATTCCAAAGTGCCCTCAACAACACTAAAGAACAATCAAGAGACGAACATATAGAAGAATAATAATACTTGTGGTTCATGTGAAGTTCACCTCTGCTACACCAAGGACTGAATTTTTTTCGCTGATTACCATAGTCACTAAAATATAACTTGTGAATTAAAATATTATATTAATAATTAAATACGTATAGTAATAAATAATAAATATGTTTTGTTTTTGTAAAAATAGTAAATTATGAATAAATGTAAAAGACGTAAAGATAAGCTGAATAAGCAAAAAGTCAGCCCTTGACGTCCAGAGGGACAAATATGTCCCAAAAAAAATAAAAAAAACCACTAACATTGTTTTTATTTTTATTTAAAAGTATGTTTATTAGATGCCCAATAAATCATCCTAAATAGTCAGAATGATTATTTTACCTCCTATAATCTTATGGTCCTGAAAGGGTTAATATCGAAATTATGAAGTGAAAGTTTTTTTTTCTGTTGGTGTAAACCCAATAAAAAATATAAAGTGTCCTAGCAAAAGGATAGTCTGTGGGTGATTTTCTGGTTAATTTGGTATGTATTGTCGCCTTTTTTCTTTTCGATCCATTTCGCACTAGTTTCATAATTAATCAAAGATTCAGCTTGCATCGGTGGTCTGAAGTTTCTTTTTTGTTTAGATCCCGTTACAAGCCAATTTTTGGCTCCACCCTACGGGCAAGCGACGTCGGTTATCGACGACGGAGGTCGGGGCGCTCTCGCCCGATATCCGAGCACATCCTGTGCCTGAGACGTCCATCTCAAAGGCCTGAAGGGAGTACGAGGTAGATGCGGACTCCGCAGCGCAGTGGCTCCGTGATTTCTACGTTACTTCCCACAGTTGTGTTCAGCCGTCCAGGAATTACCGAGTTTTCGCAGCAGGAGTTCTATTTTAAATAGTGCACCTAATTTGTATATTTCTAATCTAAAAATTCTCACGTCAAAAACTCTTTCTAACCTAAGGCCTATCAAGACGCGTTGGATGCTCTTAGTGTTTTTGTAATTAAAATTACTAATAATGCGTATTCGCCTAGCTATAACCGATTGCAATCGATTTTTTTGTTAGGTAAGTTAAAAATATTTGCATAATACTTTCGATAACATTCTTTTTCTTTCCGCTAAGTTAACCCACGCCATCACTGAAAGGTTTCCAATAATAACTAATATTTAACTTTTTTATATTTTTTAATTAAGTACTTGTTTTCTATCTTTTTCCTTTTAATCAAAATTAAACGTGTTAAGTAGCGGTTTGTGTTTTACTGTGCACTTAATTTTATTTACGCTACAATATGGCGCCCGAATTAAAGTAAGTTCGCATATTAATTATTACTAAAATACCTATTTTTTTTTGTTATCTCGTGTGTGGTTGCTCTTGAGAGCAATCTTTAATTTTCATCTTTCTTGTTGTGAGTTTCAGGTTTTAGAATTGGTCAGATACCCGTATGGAAGTTAAAAGGATTACCTGTTTTGAATGTTTTCCCGATTCATACGACTGGACTACAGAATTGCTAACTGAATTAATGTTCTTTGCTAAATTGTGTGATGTTTGTGAAATTCAATTTTAAAGATTAACTTTGTAACTATACCCAATTTCCAATTCTTTTATTTTCTCCCAAAATGTACGTATCTATCCCGAGTTTTATTTTATCCCAGTAGGTAGCGGTAGTTAGTTTCCCGTAGAGTGTGTTTGATGTGTGGATGGTTAGGCATCGTGACCAAAGGTAAGCTTTTTGAATGGTCGTGTGCTAGTGTCTACCTTTTTTATTTTTTAGCCCGACTGTTTGCTTTTCTGCTATTTGCTAGTATCTGTTTTTGTTGGATTCTTAGCCCAGCGGATTCCTTTGACGTTCATTTTGTTGTCTTCTTCCCGTATCGATATTACGGCACGATATCTAACGATTTCCTGCTAAGTCCCGCTCTCTTTCATTTAATCTATTTCTATTTTGTGTTTAAAAATGTCCGAAGAAGGTTCTATCGGTGAGACTCCTTTACACGAAAGTATTATTATTTCTAGACCTCCTCCCATTCCACCTAGGCCCACTCCGGGTACTAGTCGTTCTAACTTACCTTCTCCTATGAAATCCGAGGACTGTCCCGGTTACTTTCTAAAACGATTTTCGCTAAGAAAATGGAACATAAATTATACTGGAGATACCAGTGTTCGAAATTTTTTTACCAGTATCGAAGAAGAGAAGGATTCAGACGACATAACTGACAGATATCTGCTTAAACGCTTCCACGAAGTGTTATCCGGTCGCGCCTTGAATTATTATAGGTCAATCCGTCGACCTGATATGACTTACCCCGAATTAAAAGAAAATTTCTTCAATACATTCGGAGAAATTGATTTCGAGTTTAAAACCGGTCAACAAGTTAGAAATACAAAACAGAGATCAGATCAACCTGTTTTACATTTTGTGCATCAGATTTCTCAATTGAATGATACATTACGTAAACCAGTCGATAAATCTGAACTATTAGAAATTATCACTCACAACATGCATCCTAGATATTTTCCATGCTTATCGGTACATAAATTTACTGACTTAGATGCGCTCATTGACACTGCATCGCATTTTGAAAGTTTTTTGCCCAAATCTATAAAATTAGTTTCAAGCGCAACAAATCAATCACAAATCTGTCCAAAATGCAATAAAACGGGACACCCCTATCGTACTTGCCCTGATTTCCCTGGTATGCTATGTTTTAAATGCCGCACACCTGGTTTTATAACTCGTGATTGCCCAAAATGCAATCCAAAAAAATGTTTAGCCCACCGGCGACACGCATTACTCCGTACAGTGTCACCGGTGATAGCGTCCGATTCGTCTGATAACCGTCCTTTCATCGAGATCATATTGTGTAACCGGGTCGTTAAAGCCCTACTTGACTCTGGTGCACAAATGTCCCTTATTAGTGATTGTTTAACCCAACAACTGGGTATTTCTTTAAAATCAAACGTTCAGTGCCCACGTGTTATTTCCGCTAATAACTCTCCTATTGATATTTTAGGAACTATCTTTCTCCCAGTTAAGTTTAATGGTACGACTTTTGTCCACGAATTTTTAGTAGCACGTTCTATGTCTTCTTCAGTTATTTTAGGTATTGAATTTTGGAATAAGTTCGCTTTGACTTCAGTTTTTAGTCAAGCTTTTAACAAAAATATCAAAGGTAATATGTACCTTCCTCCCGACTCTAATTCCCTACCTCCTGACTCACATACCCTTCCCTCTGACTCTCAATCCCTTCCTCAGATTAATTGCATTAGCGAGGTTCGATACATTTGCCCTCGTAACGTTTTATTACCAGACCAAGAGCTAAAGTTACAACGGGTCATTGAGGAATTCGATGTCATTTCATCCGATAAAGTTGGCCTTGGTAAGACTACTTGGCTATCACACAAAATAAACACTACTGGACCACCAATTAGACAACGTTTTTACCCTCTTTCACCTGTTAAGTTAAAGTTGCTCAATGAGGAAATCGATAAGATGCTGGAGATGGGTGTCATTCGTCCCTCACGTTCTCCATGGGCCAGTCCTGTTGTGATGGTTACCAAAAAGGACGGTTCTGTACGTTTTTGCGTTGATAGTAGGAAATTGAATAGCGTTACTACTAGAGATTCTTATCCGCTCCCCCGTATTCACGATATTCTTGACAACCTTCGAGGTGCAAGGTATATAAGTTCTCTTGATTTTAGGAGTGCATTTTGGCAGATTCCTCTCGCTGATGATGAGAGTTGTGAAAGAACCGCTTTCATAGTTCCACAACGAGGTTTATTTGAGTTCGTCAGAATGCCATTTGGTCTCACGAATGCAGCTTCCGAGATGCAGCGCCTTACTGATATGATCGTCAATTTTGAATTCACTTCGACCAGTGATAATTGCGTTTTCGGTTACGTCGATCTAATCATAATATCAAAAGACTTTGATAGTCACCTCTCGCTCCTTAGAAAAGTACTAGACCGTCTCAAGGAGGCCGGTTTAACTATTAACCTAAAAAAATGCGAGTTCTGTAAAAGCGAATTGAAATATTTGGGTTATATCATTAACGAAAAGGGTTTACAAACTGATCCCAGCAAGCTCGATGCTATTAGGGATTATCCCGCTCCTACTACAGCTAAGTCACTACGTGGTTTTATTGGGTTATGCTCATATTATAGGCGTTTTGTTGATGGTTTTTCTTCTATAATAGCTCCACTCACTGCCCTTATAGGAAAAAAGAAGGGTCGTGACCCTATAAGTTGGGATGATGCCGCCGATCAAGCATTCCTAAAATTAAAGGATGCGCTCATCAATACTCCCGTTATGGCATGTCCAGATTTCTCGAAGCCCTTCATTTTGCAATGTGATGCGTCAGCTGTTGGACTTGGTTCAGTTCTTTCTCAAAAGTTCGATGGTGTTGAACATCCTATCGCTTATTATTCACGCTTATTCTCAAAAGCAGAACGCAATTATAGTACAACTGAACGTGAACTTTTATCCGTTCTTGATTCCATTAAACATTTTCGCTGTTATTTAGATGGAATGAAGTTTTCTGTTATAACCGATCATATGGCCTTGAAATGGCTCCTCACACTATGTAATCCCTCAGGGCGTTTGGCGCGATGGGCTACTGTGATTTCCCAATACACGTTTGATATCATTCATCGCAAAGGGTCGCAACACGTCGTTCCAGACGCTTTATCTAGAATGTACGCGAGTCCGGTTACATTCGATCAAGGACCTGACCATACCAATGATAGATGGTATAAAAAGGTGTATTTAGGGGCTCGTGACTCCCCTCAAACGTTTCCAGCTTACGCCATTCGGAACGGTGTTCTGTTAAGACGCATGCCAATCACTAACCCATTGTGCTCTGATCCTTGGCGCGTAGTTTTACCCGTTGAAAAAGTTAAATCCGCTATATGGGAAGCTCATAATAATCCTCTCTCTATACATCCTGGAGTTTCAAAGACTTATTTTAAGCTCAAGGATAACTTTTACTGGCCAAATACGTTTCGAGATGTTTCTGAGACTTTAAGGCAATGTGAGGTTTGTAAAGCTTATAAGATCGCGAATTCCCAACCACGTGGTCATATGTGTTATCCAAAGGAAGTTTCTTTACCTTTACAAATGATTTCTATCGACGTTATTGGACCGCTTCCAATCGCTTATTATGGGTTCAAATACATTTTATCTATGTTCTTCAAAGTAATATTTTCATAAATATTTATAGGCAAGTCGTTACTTATATTTATAAAAACTCTAAACTTAATATACAATTTAAAATCATCGTAAAATGCATACCTATGCATCGCTGTCCACTGGTAACGTACCCAAAAGAATAGCATTTAATAACAATGCAATCTTTCTAAGGTGAAAACGTGAAGTGTGAACGAGGCGTCTGGAAAGATCTTCAAATAATGAGCACTCGGACCCCACGATCCAAGAGTTGTTATCTATTATTGTTTCCAATTTTTCATATCTCGTTAAAATATTTCCGCAACTTCGGCAGGCAATGGCCCTATGGGGTGTACAATGAAGTATATAATAAAAAAGCTTAAAAATGATCTCAATAATTAAAATTTAATGTGTACATGTTTCGCCGGAGATCGCCGTTAAATAGAAAAAAAAATGTTTTCTTTTCATCTAATTTTCTGATTGTATAGATATTGTAGCGTAAAACCGCTACGGTTAAAACCTCCTCCAATTCTAATCCAAACTTTTCAATAAAAAATTTTTTCTTCATAGCTGTTATTCACATTTGAACCAGGAATCGTGAAAAAATCGTCGGTTTTGTTTGCCTTTTGACGGCGTCATTACATTTTTGGGACTCGATAAGTGATGGTCGACCTTATTTTTTGTGATTAATATCGAAATTATGAAGTGAAAGTTTTTTTTTCTGTTGGTGTAAACCCCATAAAAAAATATAAAGTGTCCTAGCAAAAGGATAGTCTGTGGGTGATTTTCTGGTTAATTTGGTATGTATTGTCGCCTTTTTTCTTTTCGATCCATTTCGCACTAGTTTCATAATTAATCAAAGATTCAGCTTGCATCGGTGGTCTGAAGTTTCTTTTTTGTTTAGATCCCGTTACAAGCCAATTTTTGGCTCCACCCTACGGGCAAGCGACGTCGGTTATCGACGACGGAGGTCGGGGCGCTCTCGCCCGATATCCGAGCACATCCTGTGCCTGAGACGTCCATCTCAAAGGCCTGAAGGGAGTACGAGGTAGATGCGGACTCCGCAGCGCAGTGGCTCCGTGATTTCTACGTTACTTCCCACAGTCGTGTTCAGCCGTCCAGGAATTACCGAGTTTTCGCAGCAGGAGTTCTATTTTAAATAGTGCACCTAATTTGTATATTTCTAATCTAAAAATTCTCACGTCAAAAACTCTTTCTAACCTAAGGCCTATCAAGACGCGTTGGATGCTCTTAGTGTTTTTGTAATTAAAATTACTAATAATGCGTATTCGCCTAGCTATAACCGATTGCAATCGATTTTTTTGTTAGGTAAGTTAAAAATATTTGCATAATACTTTCGATAACATTCTTTTTCTTTCCGCTAAGTTAACCCACGCCATCACTGAAAGGTTTCCAATAATAACTAATATTTAACTTTTTTATATTTTTTAATTAAGTACTTGTTTTCTATCTTTTTCCTTTTAATCAAAATTAAACGTGTTAAGTAGCGGTTTGTGTTTTACTGTGCACTTAATTTTATTTACGCTACAATATGTTAAACTATGTATTCCTTAGTAACTGTGATACTTTTCCATTTCGTAATAGTGCACTGTTTCGTTGGTTCCAAAGACAAAAAACTACCAGTAAATAGCTAACGTTTGTAATAAAAAAAACTTTTTACCAAAAATAAAACCGACTTCCATATCAAAACACTACAAAGCCATAAATAACTGTAATTTTGGTAGTCGGTGTTATTGGTTTTGTATTTTCTTTTTTTGACACCGCCTTCCGAAACTAAAGTTATTTTTGGCTTTGTAGTCGGTTTTAATTTTTGGTAAAAAGTTCTTTTTCACGCTTTTTAGTGGGTCGGTTTGTAATTTATCTAGTTACAAAAGCAAAAACGTGCACTACTTATTACCTTTTACAAAATATTGCTTTTCCCGATGCAGAGCCGTTAATTTTTGAAGAGTTCTTCTGGTACTTCACCGTCAGCTCTATATCACCATATGCATTGTGTCGAGCATAAAGTGCTTAACATCCATATTCAAGTAATCGAATCGCAATCCACGGAATATTTATTATTGAGTAGTTTCGGTGGCCACCTGTGGTCTTCATCATCAGTTCCACTTCCCCAAATGGTTCTTTTCGAAAGCAACTGCACAAGGTACTATAAAAAATACTCAAAACGCTATAGGTATGCCGATAATATTTTAAAAGTTCCCTCGATTACTCCAGGATCCCCTCATCAGATCCTGAATTCATAACAATGGGACTAACTAGAAAATACACCCTTTCAAACGAAAAAATAATTTTCCAAATTGGTCCACATTAAAAAAAAGTTCAAGACGAACTGAGAACCTCCTCCTTTTTGAGGTCGGTTAATAAGAAATAATCTCGTAAACTTGTCGCATTGTACCTGTCATCTATCTCCTAGGATCTAGGATTTATTGAATAAAACGCCTGTGTTTCCGAATTAGCATGCGAATCGACGAAATTAGCTGAATTTATCCGAAGTTGCCCGATCTTAACATCGTTCATTTACACTTCGGTAGCCAAAGTTGAGGTAGAGTGGTACACTAGTGTGGTACACTACAGTGGTACACAGTGCAATGACTAAATTTGCCCACTATCTTGGAGCATAGCTTTGAACACTGCACAGAACCGAGACACCTCGAGGTAGATTGTGAGTTAAATGATTTATAATGGTGAAAACATTTCATACAAAATAGATGAGTTAGTATGAATAACCATTTATTCTTAAAGTTGACGGTCCGTGATTATTTTGGTAGTTAAACTTAAAGTTATTGCATTATCTATATACAATATAATTGGACTGTCTATCTGTGATTTCAAAATGAGCGTGTTTTCTCAAGTGCTTTTATACTTATTTACTCTAAAACACAAAAAAAAATAGTTTGTTTGTCCAGGCTAATTTCTGGAACGGCTAAATTAATTTCGTTGGGACTAATGGATCATTCTATACTGTAATTTTCATTTAATCGGAGATTATGGTACGGTAGGCGCAGTGGCTGAGCGATTGGTTTCTGTCGCAGGTTCAATTCCGGCTCCAGGACAAATATTTTTATGACCTATAAATAATAGTTACCTCCCTGGATGTTTATTAAGATTACGATACGGGAGAAATTTTTAAGTGTGTGGCAATTTAAAAAAAAGATGAAAATAATATAATTTTGTTTCAGGTTAGCATCGTGTATTGAAGATTTGGATACCTCATCTTGGTTGGCTGTGCAACTTAAGTAAGTACATAAATACAATTTTGATCGTGTCTTAGATATTATGTAGGTATTAGTAGAATTTCGACAAATGAACTATGGGACATGCTCTGACAAACGACATATTTTATTGTATGTAAATCATATTACGCATTTTGTCGTAATGTCATATTTACGATCTGAACGTAGGTCACCTGGGAGAGAATGGTTAATTAAAATGCTTGGCTAAAATAAAAAGCGCCTACATTACTTAATTACAGAGTTTGCTGCTTACGAACCAATTTTTTGTGGCCTCTTAGGTCAACCTTAGGTTGTTGGTTGTAATTAAAACCTACTGCCTGAAGCCTTGGCCTGGGTTTATAATATATTAAATACGCTGAGGGCACCCTGTGGGGTACGGATCTCGGCTTAGGGCGTCGCTGGGGACAGGCTGGATCTGACAAGTTGCGAAAATAAAAGTTACTATCGTCCATATACTATTGCCGGTAGGGAAACTATAGCGCGATCTACAAATACAATTCTCAAGTCTTTTATTCTCTATTTTTAGAATTGGAATTTAAAAAAAAAAACAGTTTACAAAAGTTTGTAATAACCGCATTAGTATGAAATACCGTGTCGCGCCTACGTCCAAGAGGGAAGACAACAGCGTTCGATGAATTTAAAAAAAAAACTGGTCAAGTGCGTGTCGGGCCACGCGCAGTGTAGGGTTCTGTAGTTTTTATAACAGCCAAGTGCGTGTCGTATTCGCTGACTGATCGTTTCGTACCATGCTCTAACTAAAAGCCAAACATGACTACCTAACTAATTTGACTTCCTATACAAATCCTCACCTGATCCGACAATTTTGCACGAAAAGTTTTAATTTTTTTAGAGATTTGTATAAAACTTGTCATAGCCGGTGTTTTGAATTTAAATACGGACACAGAGCTACACTACTCAATCGTCACAAGAAGCTAGCACGATACAACTGGCGCTTAGCGCCATCTATCGACATTTCTGTAGAGTTGTTCGAAATTTTCGAGTCAAATACAATTGGTCGACTATTACTCGTAAACTTGTAAAGCCCACTTATGTGTGATAGTTTTCCTTTAAATTTCGTTATATATAGGTACTACTGCCGTGACATTTGAATTTCTAACTACAACCGTTTAGTTGATAGAGGGGGGGCACTTGACTCTAATGAAAATTGGTACTTTAAAGCTTGATAAGTCACGAACGGTTTACTTAATCAAAAAACGGTCTTTCCAAACCTCTAATATTTTTAAAAGACCTATCCAACGATATCCCACACTATGGGAAAAACGAAAAAAAAAATATCATCGCACTATACATGTATGGGAGGTACCCTAAATAATTGTTTTTTTCAAAATTTTATTTTACCACTTTTTCGGCGTCATTAACGTGTATACTCATGCCAAAGTACAACTTTCTAGTACCAATAGTTTTTGAGCTAAACCGCGGACAGACGGACAGACAGACGGACATGGCGAAACTATAAGGGTTCCTTGTTGACTACGGAACCCTAAAAATAGGACAAAGAAACTTATAATAATTATATGTTTTAGATTTTGGAATGTGTCAGTGTGTGAAAGTGTGGAATGTAACTGTAGTGAATATGTTCGGTGTGTGAGTATGTGAAGGTATGTGTATGTTTGTCTGTTTATACGATTTGGAACGCAGTGAGGAATGATATTTCCACATTTTTTAGGTTTTCACATCACCTTTAATCTAACTTGACCCCAATGCTTTCTAATAAGCAAAAATTACCTTTATCGAATTGTCTACTTATGGATCGCGTTACAATTTTGTTGCCTTTTAATTACGTAACCGCGGTCTTTATTGAGTAAGAAACACTCCACATCGGATAGTATTAAACCATTTTAATCAATTTGTTGATAGTTTCTAAATTGAAACCTAATTAATTAATTACTTTTAAACAAATAGGTATAAGCACATGAACGTTCACACGAATGAGATTACACACTTTCAAAATTAACTAAGTGTTCTTCACGAGAGCCTTAATTAAATTATTGAAGCCTTATCACATTGTCAGTTAGGTAGGCTTTACACAAAGGGTGTTTATCGCTAATCGAGGAGTGAGAATGTCACGCGAGCTACATCAGATTTGAAACACACTTTTGTTTACATAACATATTTTATACATACTAGTTTCGCCCGTCACTTCATTCGCATGTGAGGAGGTACCCGTCGTTTCTCGCATTAATCCCAATCTTTTAGGAAAATAAAATTAAAATTCCGAGATAAAAATTGATCCAGTGAGAGTCCTATTAAAATCGGTTTAATTCTCCTTAGATTAAGCCGGACCAAACAAACAGACTTACAGAAGTAATAATTTTTAAAGTTTGTTTGTGCTTTAGTAACTTGTAAATACTGATAATGCATCTGAGAAAACACAGGTAGTTTGAAATGATAAACAGACACTTAAATTTTATTTGAATGTATGTATCTTTGTATATGTATATGTATACATATAACCCGGGTGTCCCCCTACGTAGTGCAAGCATAAATAACACATAAAAATTTCACGCCACTGCAGTTGTGTTCTCAGCGCACTTTCGTTGCCCATATTTTATTAGAAATGCCAAAAGTGGCTGGCGCCAAGCAATTTCATGCTTAACAGTACCGTCTCTCTCTCTCTCTCTCTCGATTGGTCAAATACGAAGTCATAAAATACAAGAATACACACACTCGCGCCTTGAACATGAATATTTATTCAATACAACTCTACTGGGGCGGGAACATCTCTACCCGTGTTAAAGTATGTGAATATAATATGCGGGCATATATTTCAAAAGCAATTAGCGTGAGATACTGGCAGGAGTGAAAGAGCGTATATGTGATGTGATGTAAGTGATACTAACCGCACAGGGGATCAATGAACAAGGATAATAAAGCCTCTGTTATAATAAAATAAAGGATGTTTCAAAGTTGATTGGTAAAATATAATTATGCTACCTACTATTTTTCAAACTGCTTGCAATGTTTTGTTTGAAACTTTTTATCGTTTTTTGGCGTTGGGATTTTAAAACGTTTCGTTGGATACAGACACAGATCATCATACTCGTAATGTACATAGATATGGACATACATTTATGACACTTGATGTGATAAGATTGAACAGTGATGTGTACTGAGCACTGCTCAATCAACATCACTGGGTCTCAGGCAAATTTACGAATTTTATATCGTCACTTCGAGTCCAGGCAGACACATTACTATGTGTAATTTTCATCAGCAACACTACTCTTAAAACGATGAAGAATAACATTGCAAGGAGGCCGGAATGTATTAGAAGCGAAATTTGGTATACTTTGGGTTTACCTGTCGGAGTTGCGGGAAAGTTTTTAGTCATTAGATGTCTTATACTGCCTTCCGCTCAACCCAGAGCGGCAGAAGTAATTCTATGATTATCAAGCCCAAAAAAAAATTATACAACGTGTAATTTAAAGGGTATATACATACCAAGTGCATGGCTTCTTTGGATGAAAACAAACGATATGGCAAGGGTTTTGTAATCCTAAGTCTACGTGTGTAGAACTTATTACAAATTCCAATACACTGATACCAGAGACCGAATTTTTCAAATTAAAAAGAACGAAAAGAATTATCGTGTTATTGACAAGTGACGTGGAAAGTTATTGACCCTCGTAGTGCTGTGACACGTTTGTTATGATTGGTATTCAAGAAATATATGAAACCAATTACTTGGTATCAATTCTTTGAGTCAGTTATTTTGTGCTGAAACTGTGCATAGAGACTCCATACCAGATGTTGTCTTCAGCCCTTTTGGATAGATATGGGGTTTCCGTTACACGTTGTATAAGTTATATAAAGAAGAAATTGTGTTCTTCAGCAGCAAGAACGCGCGGTTATTGCCGGGGATGCGGGAATATTCTAACGAGATACCGCGGCCCTGGAACTCACGTACAAATGAAGGAGCAAGTTGGGGTTTTCGTCAGAAGAAATCTGAATTTATTTGAAATAAAAGAAAATGTAATGACAATGTCGCTTCACAATTTCTGATAAGCCTGTTGGTGACAGGCTCGTTGGTCTAGTGGTCAGTGGCTCTGACTGCTATGCTCAAGGTCGTGGGTTCGATTCTCATCCAGGACAAATATTTGTGTGATGAGTACGATCATTTGTTCTTTGTCTGGGTGTTATTTATCTATAATATGTATGTATTTAGAAATATATATGTATGTTTATCAGTTGTCTAGTACTCATAGCACAAGATCTGCTTAGTTTGGGACTAGATGGCGTCATGTGAAAGTTGTGGAATCGTATCGTACTTCGTACTATCGTACTTCGTACTATCGTACTAATATTATAAATGCGAAAGTTTGTGAGGATGGATGGATGTTTGTTACTCTTTCACGCAAAAACTACTGATCGGACCTGAATGAAATTTGGTAAGTAGATAGTTGACATTCTAGAATAACACATAGGCTACTTTTTATCCCGAAATTCCCACGGGATCGGAATTTGCGCGGGAAAACCTTCCTACGCGTACGAAGTCGCGGGCAGAAGCTAGTATTATACATTATTATATTCTATTATATTATACAATTTTCTTTTATTTTTTTTTAAACTGTGGAAAAAGTATTTGAAGCCTTCTTTTTAGAAAATAATGCCTCTTTCAGGAGCTTTTGTTTTGATTGACTATGATAAGCTGAAACCGTTACCTATTCTTATTTCAAGTACTAAACAATGCTTCACCACGTTATTGGCTACAAACTAAATCCAAGATATGGCAATATCGATACCGTTATTGTGATGTAGGTACGTGACCCGAGGACAAATTAGTTGGTCTCAAAGGAATCTCTGATAACAAGTTTTATGATGAAGCAATCATCTAAAATACATTCTGGTCTTCTTTAAAGCACACTAGATTCTATCCGCGACTTCGTTCGCTTGGGTTTTGCTGCGTAAATCCCGATCCTTTGGGAATTCCGGGATAAAAATTAGCCTATGTGTTATTCCAGGACTTCAACTATCTACATACCTAATTTCATTCAGATCCATCATGGCGTTTTTGAGTGAAAGGGTAACAAACATCCATCCATTCATCAATAATAACTTTCGCATTTATAATACTAGCTTTTGCCCGTGACTTCGTTCGTATGGGAGATTTTTTCCGTGTAATCTCGATTCCGTGGGAATTCCGGGATAAAAAGTAGCCTATGTGTTATTCCAGGATATCAACTATCTACTTACCAAATTTCATTCAGATCCGTTCGGCACTTTTTGCGTGAAAGAGCAACAAACATACATACATCCTCACAAACTTTCGCATTTATTATATTAATTAAAATTAATAGGAAGTAGGATAAGTAAAATTCGAAGTACCCAGTTCCCAAACGAAATTACATTAAAAGTAAGGCATAAATATATGTATTAGTTGAATGATTTGTCAACAAGACTTTAGACATAACCTACACAGTTCTCATTGTGGTTCTCATTACTATTATTTGATCAATACGAAGTGTATGGAATATAGAATATGACCTCTGAGTTGGTTTCGCTGTTTCTTCTCAGGGTAGCCAGCTAGAAAACACCGGCCTGATCCAGTTTAAAGTGGCCAAAAACATTGACTTTAAAAAGTACTATTTTGTAGATAATTCTAAAAAAATCATTTACATTCTAAAATGTCTTCGATTTCTCACTTATATTACCAAAAAATATTGATCATTTTTTTTATCATGTAACAATAAAATGAGGAAGATGACTTTCAAATTTTGAGTGACGTCATGTCTTGGCATATTATCAAACTAGAAGTGACGTCACTAATCCCGATCTTGAACTTTATTGCGTTTTTATCGATGTTTTTTTTTACAGTATATAACTAAACTAAAAAATTGGAAAATACACTGTACATTATGTGATGAAGACCTAAATGTAGGTTACCAGAGCTTACACATGACTGAAAAGACGTGCTCTGAATATATAATTAGTATAGAAATATGTCTATGTTTTTGTAAAAGTATACAACTGACAAGCAATCAAAACACTGGTAATATTTTATCTTTATCGGCTTTCCCGTTAACCCACAATAGTATAAGCACATCAATTAGATCGCCGCACACGCGGCCCGTCATTCATAAATAACTTGCGACGTTGCCGTCCTTCAAGTACGCGTGTACAGAGTGTTTCTTTTACGTATCAATTTAACATTTTTAGTGAATATTTAAATATAAAAAAAAAACATTTTGTTTTCGAATGGTAATATTTATTTTTAGCATGTATAGATGCTACACTATCCGCAATAGTATAGTATCCATACATACCATGGGTTGAAGGACGGCAACGTCGCAATTTATTTATGAATGCGTACGCGTGTATAGAGTGTTTCTTTTACGTATCAATTTAACATTTTTAGTGAATATTTAAATATAAAAAAAAAAACATTTTGTTTTCGAATGGTAATATTTATTTTTAGCATGTATAGATGCTACACTATCCGCAATAGTATAGTATCCATACATACCATGGGTTGAAGGATGGCAACGTCGCAATTTATTTATGAATGCGTACGCGTGTATAGAGTGTTTCTTTTACGTATCAATTTAACATGTTTATCCTTCCGCTCCGACCAGAGCGAGAGGAGGCATTTGATTTATCTTTTCCTCGTAAAACGGGAATGCCCTCTGTTAGTTAACGTACTTTATTATTATGTAGATTGCCGAGACCAGCCCGTGGATAGGTGAATATTTTAACATATCGAGAGATCTTTAAGCCTCGGAAAGCGCCTTAAGCTGTTCGTCCTATTAGTCATTTGTAAATCTTTGACAGACGTTAAACGAAGTCAGAAATCAGAAAATCTAACACTGGTCTTACCAAGAGGTATCATGTTACCCCAGGATTGTGGATGTGAGTTTTTTTTTTTTAAGAGATTATTAGCAATGTGGATAGAATTCACATTACTGCATTCATTCTTCCACGGTGCAGGCTATTCGGTTGTGGAATGCATTGCCGGTGTCAGTAAGACAAGCACAGTCACTCGCTGCTTTTAAAAGTTCGGTTGCCAATTATTTTCTTTCAAATTTATAATTATTTCTTTGTTTTTCTCCACACGATGTTAAAGAACACATTACATTTATATAATTATGTATTGTTTTTTTTTCTTTATAAGTATTTGTAGTACACTAATTTAGCCCTCCCCAATTCAACTAAAGCTTTTAAAGTCCTTCCAAAGGTTGTCTGGAAGATATCGCTCTCAGCGATAAGGCCGTCATTTTAACCAAAGTTATAGAAATAAGGTTATGTAAGTGTGTTTCAATTTTTGGTGTACAATAAAGTATATTCTGTCTATCTAGCAATCCTGTTACAACTAAGCTAAATATGCTTGTGTCTGGAGTGGGTTCACGGCAATGGTGGAATGGGTTGGGTTGGAAGATAGGCAGTTGTTCCACGTAAAATAATAGTCTAGTTAGACTAACTACATCCGTTTAGACTGGAAGCCAAGCCAAGCCCAACATAATCTAGCTTTATTAAGCCTGCAATACATGTTGGCCGAGCGTTGTCGAGTGAAGGCCAATACCAACATGTAGACAGTATATCTGCATTGTCTTGCTATCGCTCGGTGTTACTTGCCTAGTTGGCCGAGTGTAGGCCAGCGCCAACGTATATAGAGCTCATTTGGTGCAACTTGTCTTCGCTCGCCTTTGCTCGTGATCACTTGCCTCACTTCGGATCGGTGTCGGTTTTGTTCACAAATCAAAGGCGCTCGCCTGCGCTCGGCCAACGTGTGGGCAGCTCTACAGACCCTCTTCTACATTGGTCGTCTGCATTGGTGTTCGACGAACTTGTCGAACGTGTGGACATTATTTCTTGCCTTGCACCAATTTGCCAACGCTCGCGTTGGCCTACGCTCGGCCAACATGTATTGCAGGCTTTAGAAAGTGGTTCGACGACAAAGCCGAACTACGCCCCACTTTCCGCATTTGATGAAATCTATCGTCAAATTGAAGCAATAGAATCTAACATTCTTTTGTCTCAAAATACGAGTAATGATAATAATAAATTTGAATTTTTAAGGGCGGATTCGACCAAACGAGAATAAATTTTATCCTTAGATTAAATCGCTAATTATCCGAGAGTAAATCCATTTTGCGTTTTAACATCTACTATTCCAAGAATAGCGCGCTTATTCGGGAGTAATTCTTATACCCACCCTCATGCGTGGAATAACAGAGTTAATCCAAGAATATTGTAATGGCGTCCGCTCGCCATATGATTCATGCTTTTTTTAGGTTATGTCATACGTCAGCAGAAGCTGTCATTCATTGTTTTGTTGTTTGTTTGTTGGTCGTTACTTCGTTAGGAATTTGACTTGAGTGTTACACCGTCCGATTTTTTTATTTTCAACTAAGTATATTATAGTGAATCTCTACTAAGCCTAGCAATAATTCTTTTTCGGACGGCAACCAATTTGGACTGCGTTTTCGTTTTTCCTCATTCATATTTAACTATAAAAATGCACTACACCGAAAAATAAGAAAGAAAACAATAAAAATTAAGCGAAACTCAAAGCAAAATCAACACATTGACAGCTCGCTATTGAAAGTACCACGCTATAATACGACAATGTTGAGTTGACAGGATTTAAGCCTTGACACCATACCGTTTTGGTGCAACATGGTTTTGCCGGATAATATACTATTCAATCATTCATTCTACTATTCGCGTTTAGTTATTCCAAGTATAGTTATACTTCAGATTGCGTCGAAAAACGACTTTCAGTTACTCGAGTTTAAAATCGTGGAATAAAATTATCCCTGGTATAGTTACGCGCGTGTAAATCAATGTTTGGTCGAATCCGCCCTAAATCGTAAAAGCCTTTAAAACTTGTTTCATTTGATAGCACGCCCAGCAAATGGACAATTTTTCATGAAAACTACAAAAAGTTTGGCGAGTTTAGATTTAAGTGATACCTCTGTATATAAATAAATTAACTAAATAAATAAATAAAAAAAAAGTCTTATTCATGATAATTCGCATCTAATTGCGAAGAAGCAAACGATGATGATTATTATGTATTCAGTGGTTACAGGTACAACCTATGACTTGTAGGTCAGATGTTCGAACCCAGGAAGGCACAATACTCAGTGTAATTTTCATCATGACTATTGCTCTCAAAACGATAAAACATCATGATTAAATCGGTATGTTCGACCGAAAAATCCGGAGACATTCGACATCCACTTTATCCGTATAGGGCTAGCGTAGTGAATTACAACCCGTTCCTTCTCGTAGAGAGGAAGCTTATGCCCTAGAAGTGGGAACATTTTAGGCTAGTTATTCAAATGACGAATCAAAAAAAATTTTTTTTTTATTTCAGAAAACATCCCTATTTTATTGATATTTTTAATGAAATCATAGAATAGATTTTAGAATTTAAAATATACAATTGATTTGTTTACTAAACAACAGCACGGTGGCATATTTATTTTTATTTATTACTGATGAGCCCACTCTTGACCTCGATCTCGCCTGATGGTAAGCGATAGATGAGGTCTACGATGGAACGAGCGAGCCCAGAAGATGCCTATTTACTCGTGCTTTAAAGGCTGAAAGGTCATAAGTGGCAGGGAACACAGAGGTCGGCAGAGAATTCCACAACTTGCATATACTAGTTTCTGCCCGTAACTTCGTTCGTGTTCGCGGGTTTTCCACGTAAATCCCGATAAAAAGTATAATATGGCTAGGTGTTATTCCAGGATGTCAACTATCTACTTACTAAATTTTATTCAGATGCGTTCAATATTTTTTGCGTGAAAGAGTAACTAACATTCATACCTCTTTACATTTATCCTCACAAACTTTCACATTTGTTAAGAAGTAAGATATTGTAAATACATTGCGAACGAAGACGAATTCCAGTGAAAATATACTTCGTTTACATAACAAGAAGTTTCATCTGTGATACTTAAACGAAGCTTGTGAATTATAATTAATTAATTCTAATTATTAATTCCAACTTACATAGTTGTCTTGGCGACTTTTTTATCGAAAATCTCGTGGTTTCCATATATTTGGGAGAAATAGGTCACATTTTTCGGATTTTCTTATCGCATTCTTGAACAGTCCTTTCACCAATCCGAGCCTCATCTTCACTAGATGTCGTTGGAGTAATTTCTAAATCTTTTTGTAGACTTGTTAGAAAGGTTTCTACTGTTTAGTGGCTACTTTGAACTTAGTGATGGTGACACTCTTTGCTAGTTATTTAGCTTGTAAACCTAGTTTTATGTTTAAGATTCAGTTTCGCGTTGCGGGTGGTTTTAACAGATTTGCTGGCCTTTTTTTACGTCTATGCTGTTATTTGATATGATTTCAACTCTTCTATTGCATCAATGATATGGTCAAAAATGAAACACACCTGCCTAAAAATAATCTATCCACTCTTGGCTAAAAGATTTATAGGATATAGCTATAGCTTTCCGGAAACACAGACTCCGGCAGGAAATTCCACTCCTTTGCTGTACGAACAATGAAAGTATTCCCAAAACGTATGAGTGGGATGTTCACCAATTAACTACTTTCTGGCTTGGATGGATTTAATATTTTATAGTGGGCGTCTAGTTATTTTTAATGTATTAAAACTAACCAAATCTATACTTATAATAAATCTGTAGAGAGGTCAATTCTGTACATGAAATATATTTACAAAATAACTATCAGGGGGTGATTAGGGATCGATACTGATGCCAAAAATACAATCAGTAAAATTTTTGTATGTCTGTCTGTCTGTCTGTCTGTCTGTATAACCGTTATAGAAACAAAAACTACTCGACGGATTTTAACGAAACTTGGTACAATTATTTTTCATACTCCTGAGCTGGTTATAGTATACTTTTTATCACGCTACAATCATTAGGAGCAGAGCAGTGAAGGGAAATGTTGGGAAAACGGGAGAAGTTACTCCATTTTTTAAGCTTCCGTCGCGTGTGCAACCTTAATGGTTAAAGCTACACAGAAATCATTTATGACGGAAATGTTCTCCTTAAAATTATATAAAAAATATCCCACAACAGCATATATCTATCTTTTATGGTTGACCCACAATAACACGTGTAACTCCCGATAGCTTAGCAGTTCGAAGCTTTCTGATTATTATTCTGCTCCGAAATTTAAAACCACCACAACTTTGCAATGGAACTCGGCTAAAGGTAACCCAGTTGCAACAAAATATAATCGAGGCTCAAATTTTAACAGGTTGTGGTGCAGGAGAAACCGTCTTTATTCCCAGAATTCCCATAATATCAAATAATTTTCCATTCCAATTTAAAAGAACGCAATTCCCAGTATCGGTGTGTTATGCAATGACAATTAATAAGGCTCAAGGGCAGACTTTTCGTGTTGCTGGAGTAGATCTCGGTGTCAGTTGTTTCTCGCATGGTCAGTTGTACGTCGCTCTTTCCCGGTTTAGAAGTTCTAGAAATCTTTATATTCACGTGCCGGACGGGTCAACTTTCAACATAGTTTACCCGGTATTCGTTCTATAGGTACTTAAGCCTCATGTGAACGTTATCTAAACAATATTACCAATACATTAACTTAGTCGCGGGCACAGCTATTAACAATAATATTGTGTGGTTCTGTATTGCGATATTTTTCAACAGTATTATAGATTGACATATTATATTTCCCTACTAAATTACGAAAGTTAATCTGTCTGTTACATCAAAATCACTGAATCGTGAGGAACTACTCCTTTTTTTACTTACTAGGCTACTTTTTTTACGAAAAACGACGGAAACGTGAACAAAGTCACGGGCAACAGCTATCTATATTAATAATATAAGGCTGAAGAGTTTGTTTGTTTGTTTGAACGCGATAATCTCAGGAACTACTGGTTCGAATTGAAAAATTAATTTTTAATGTCAATTTATAGAGAAAGGCTATAGGCTATATATCATTACGCTAAGGCCAATAGGAGCGGAGCGCCAATGAAGAATGCTTCAAAATCGGGGTTAAATTTAACGTTAGCCCAAAGTAACTATTCCACGCGGACGAAGTCGCGGGCAAAAGCTAGTACTAAAATAAAATGATAGTTTTCTGCAATCCTACTCTATATAATCGCTATCTGTACCAAATTTCATAACCCCCGTTCGAGGTATTTTCCTAAAAACAGGTACTGTAAGCTTTTGCTCACGTATAGGATTTAAATAGATACAATAATAACCTAGTGTATATACAATATAAATTATACAACATGTGCCTTTTGAAATTAAATAGCTTCGAGTTAATATTAATATGAAATAATAATGTAACAGTCTAAATAAGGTGGGCTCTGAATTAATGGGTTAGTTAAGAGGAGGCTCCCTAAATTGTAATTTTGCATTAATATTCCGAAACAATCACGCATACAATCCAAATGGAACTTTAGTATATGATTTATTGGACCTTTTTCTTTACATGTCCAAGACCAGTTACGGAATTGGAACATTTTCGCTGGATTAATTTTATTAATCGAAAATCATGTCTTTTTAAAGATTATTCAAAATTTAATCAAGATTACTCGGCTTTTATCTCTAAAATTAGTATTGACAGTAAGAAAATATAGTTTATTATCCAAATATAAGAAGTTTTTTCTCTAGATCAATTATTACTTTAGTTAAACGAAATAAGAACTGAGACTTACGACATTTAGTTTCGAACCCGAACATGGTAAAAGAGCGCACGCGATACTCAACTTTATTACTGCTACATTAGCGTTTAGCACACAAAGGTCTAACCGGGGGTGCATAGGGGCGGAGCTTGCATGAAAATTATTTTAGAGTGCCTGGTCTTAAACAGACAACACTTTACGTACTTGATAACAAGTCTATACGCGACGTTACCAAACTTATACTGGGATCAAAATCTTATTGTTTTTAACACTAACTCTGATATGCGACGTTGACGTTTTAATGGCAAGTAATATTTTGATGAACTACCTTATCTTACTACTTACTACATGTTTATACTAATTCAAGTTTGTGAGGATGGATGGATATTTGTTACTATTTCACACAAAAACTACTAAGTAAATATTATCTGAATGAAATTTGGTAAGTATGTAAATAGTTGAAATCTTAGAATATTACATACGCTACTTTTTATGTCGGTTTTTCCACGGAATCGGGATTTACGCGGGAACCCCCTCCAGCGTGAACGAAGTCACGGGTAGAAACTAGTTTATAATAAAAGTTCTAAATAATAAACTATTTTGTTTCTTCTTCTTCTTGGGTTTGGTTTTCGCACTTAGTCCCCGCACGGGACCTTAGTGCGTGGGCCGTGTCGGCCGTCACTCCATCCAGCCAACCTCCCTCTAGGAGCACGGGTCCCAAAGTTTCCTATAGGACTACAAAAATAACGTGCGTGATAAATAGGGTGTTTTAAAGTCCGTTATCGTATCTAATTATACAAATAAAAATAGGTAAGAATATGAAAGAAAACTGACATATTTTTAAACTTGTTTAGAAAACTTGCTTCCCAGAAGGTTCATAATATGTTCAAGGCCAGGAGAGAAAAGTCGCGGACACTTAACTAGTAATTTAAAAAGGACCCCGATACTGATTTAAAAACCTATATTTACCTACAGAAATCTTTTCATTCATAGCCATTTTCTTGCCTGTCCGCTATAACAATTTTACGCAAGACCAGTTGTAGAATAAGAACGCCTTCATTTCCTACACCCAATCCCAAAACCACATTACATATGGAATTGGTTAATTTAAGACACACAAAGAGATAAGATTCCCTTTATAAAGGTCTTCGAATTCCAGCTATTGGGTAAGATAAGAAAGTCACACAGGATATATAAGAAACAGAAGGTGAGGTCAATACAACGAGTGAAATCCTACGCACACATGGGCAGTTTACACGTACAGAGATTATCATTGCAGTACGTACTCGTATTATTCCAAATGATAAGTCTCGTTCCGCCAAATTCAAGTCTTCGTCAACCATGTCTTAGCCGTATTCTCGGAATTTACTGGCCCGAGACCATCTCCAATGAAGAGCTGATGGGAAAATGCCACGAAAGCCCGATCGACGGTCAGATCAAGCGACGTAAGTGACAATAGATCGGCCACATGCTTCGGAGGGATTCCGATCTCATCATACCTAAACAAGCAATGGATTGGAATCCTCGGGATAAAAAGAAAGTGTGGCCGTCCCCGACAAACGTGGCGTTGCACCGTTGTGGCAGAAGTGGCGAGCATCGGGTTGACGTGTATTGAAATGAAGCATGAAGCCCAAGACCGTACGTGATAGAAGACTACTGTTTATGCCCTCAGCCCCATCTAGGGGACATAAAAAAATAGGTCAAGTAAGTCAAGTCTCGTTCCGAGGTTGCAGAATTGTTCGAAACAGTAACCGCGGCCTCGGAACATGAAGGGCAAATGACAAAACATGGATGAGTTTTAGTCAGTAAAAGGCTGACACACACTCTCGATCCGTTCAGATCGAGAGGCGATCATCAGATGATTTCCCATATTTAGAAAATTAGTCTCGTTGGCTATTTTTCAAATTTGAGAACTTAAAATAGTTTTTTAAGTGTATGGTCCTTAAAGTATGTTAGGAGTTTTGTATTTTGGGACACCAGATCTTCACTCTTTAGGTAAGGTTGAATTTAAATGAGTTAGTTTTAAAGCCAACACTTTAATTTCAAAAATAGAACAGCTGACTTATTACTTCTAGTGTACGTACAGTCGCCAGCACATCAAGCTATCCGAATCTGTTAAATTTACCCAATTGAGTTTGAACCTTATCATGTTGTAATAAAGTTGTAAATCTATTAAATTATTTTGACATATTGGAGTAGGTTGATGTGCCGGCCACCGCCGTACTTAAGTGATCGTACACGGAGCTAAAACTGATATCTTTTTTATATTCAAAGCTCCTAATATCATCGTCACAGTTAATATTTCACCCTCAGAAGTTAAATATTTATTTCAAAATCGCTGTATAGTTTCAGATAGAACAACAACAACAAATAAGACAACAGAATCAAATAAGGACTTCAAATTACAAAGGGTGTTAAAATGATCATGAATTAAGGTGAATGAATGATGATGAAAGGGTATTTGAGAATACCATTAGTAGGTACATAATATGTATCTGTGTTTGCCTAAGCCTTTTTTGTGTTGCACCTTCTGTGCTATTACGTGGCAGTGAGGTTAATGGCATTTATCAAAAGGGTGTCGATTACATAGAACCAGAACATTCTCCTTCTTTATTCGATTGAAATGTTTGGATTCTTCCGGGCTGTATTAGATAAGTAATTCAAAATAGTTACAGATAGCTCCATAAATAATTTGGGTAGCCATTTAATCTTGCCTCAGTAATGAGGGTAGATAATTGAGTAATGTAATTGTCTAAGAAGTTTTCCTCTTTACGTAATGTATACAACGTTAATAAAAGCGAGAGGCATTAAATGAAACCATTTACTATGTATCATTTTCAGGCTACACACCAAAAATCTGAGCAATGGAAGCAATAGTTTAGTCACAGGATTTTTGTACGTTTTTTTAGAAAATACACTCTTTCTTTTTATTGAAAATAGGTTCGCGTTTGACCACTATCTCACCTGATGGTAAGTGACGATGTGATCGAAGATGAAGCACGCTTACCTAAAAGTAACCTATTCACTCTGGACTTAAAGACTCCTAGGTTGTAGCTGTCGGGAAATACAGACTCCGGCAGGGAATTCCACTCCTTAGCCGTACGCACAATGAAAGTATTCCCAAAACGTTCTGTGCGTATGGGTGGGATGTCCACCACGTAACGATGGCGCTTCGCCGTTTGTCTCGTAGTCCGATGATGGAACGGGCTTGGTGGAATTAGATTGTGTAATTCCATCGCACACTCCCCGAAATGTAACCTATAGAAAACCGATAGACTTGCAACTCGTCGTCGGTGTTCAAGGCTCTGGAGCTTAGACTCGACCAGTGCATCGTTGCCAATGAGTCTCTTGGCCCACTTCTCGATAGACTCAAGCGCGGCCAGTTGGTATTTCGCAGATCCATCCCAAAGATGAGAGCAGTATTCCATACACGACCGAACCTGGGCTTGATACAAATTGAGCAGCTGTTCCGGTGCTACTCTATCGTGTATTATAAGGTTTAACGAAGCCGTTTACGTTTTAATTTGATTATTCAGCCATTTAACTTCTTTGAAAAAAGTTTTTTTCATATATTTCTCGTAGACTTTTTTCAATAGTTTTGGATTAACCATAAGCGCGTTTAGTATAGGTAATATATGTGGTTAAATTTCTCTCGCGTTTATCAACGTTGTATGTTGCTGATACAAATGTGTTTTATAAGTGATGGGCCAAAAGAACACATAAAATTGAGTTGGTAAAACAATTATCTAATTTATCGGAAAAATTAAAAGACGTTAAGCACGAGAACAGAAAAAAATTGGCCAAGTGCGAGTCAGATTCGCCTATGAAGGGTTCCGTAGTAACTATAATAATATAATATAATATGTATATTTATTTGACGAACAAAAAATCCTTCAAAATTTCTTAAAACTAGCTTAGCTTAGCTCAGGCATGCAATCTTGTACGTGTGGGTGTAGGTGTGTGAATAAGAACACCTGTGGGATAGAAAAACGCTGTATACACTATTTCTCGACAGTAGTTCTGAGAACCGTCATGGACCATAGAGTAACAGCCTTGTCTAGTGATTCATAGGTGGTTTTAACCTCTGGCAGGTTCCTATTACACTTAGTTTATAAGGGGATATGCCACGCATTACCTTCTTTTTCTGGGTGTTAAAATCGTCAAATGACGTCTCCCGCTGTGGGTAGAGCAGAATTTAGTGTCAAAATTCTACTGACTAAAAACCCACCCTGCTCCTTCAGTTGCCTTTGGGTTCCGGTTCCGCGGTATCTCGTTAAAACATTCCAGCAACCCCGTAAGGCAATGGACCTATCGGGCCGCGTCAATGCTGCTGACTGCTCTTTGAGGCGCCTCGCCGCCGTCTCGTGCCTGGTCCTTACAGGACTGTGAGCTACCCCCGCAGGCCTACGTCTACGGTATGCCACTCATGTCCTACAATTCCAAATAATCGTGACTACGGTGATGTCATCTGTTATTATTATATGCTCAGCTGAGGCGTTTTGGCATTAATAACGTCGTTTATCTATTTTATTTAGTATTTCTAAGGTCCCTTAATGCCAATAAACACATTCTATTTTTAAATTTTCTGTTAAAATCTGTGAACAATTCCTTTTACACTTTAAACCGGCTCAAGGATTCTTTTGACAGGGTAGGCGTAGCTTAATATATTATTTTACATCAAACAAGGGACATGTAAGCCGACACGGCTTTTGTAAGATTAAAATAAAGCTTTAATCTTGGTGTGTGTTAATTGGATAATTAAATTATAACATGGTGACATTTATTTTATTTTATTGAGAAAACAAAGAATTGTACACTTTGTCTCACAACTAAATTAAGGTCAATGTACAATCAACAACGTTCCCATAGATAACATTATAGAATCGTTGATATAGTGGTGGTAAATATGTAAGTAACATTTAGATTTAAGAGGTAGTATTTAAGGCAGTTAATTTATTTTGTTTAAGGTATTTCTGATTTAAATACATCCTAATGTCTCTAATAACTAATACTCTTACGCCTACGTAAGAGCAAAAATATCAATATTAATAAATTAGCTATTGTATGTCTTAACTAGTCTATGGAGGGGCGCCCTTTCACCCGCATTTGTGCGACAAGGAGCCGTAGCAAATAGCGGGTAATCGCGTACCCCTCGCCTCATCACAGCCCTAGGCACAATATAACATAATTATATCATTAACTAGTTCGGAGCAGTCGAATTTGTTAAGAATTAGTTTATAGAGTATCAGAGCCAGCAGTAACAGGCGTCATGATTTGAGGGTTAGGAGCTTGAACTTATATAATGAATCTTAAGGAAAAATTTTAAGGAATTTGCGCTGCACTCTTTCTATTGTTCTATCGTATTTTGTATAGAAAGGATCCCAAATCATACATGCATATTCAAGTTGAGTTCGAATCAAAGTATTATAAAGATAAATATAAGTGGCTGGACGTTTAAAGTCCGATGACGATCTTATGAAAAAGTTGTACATTTGGAATGCATCACATGTCGTAAGCGTAAGCAACCAGAACGTGATCATGACAGTTTACTCTCGAGCGTTCATGCGGACTTGAAAAATACCCTCAACGAATGGAAGATTAGTTTGGATGCCAATCTATTAGTTATAAACGATAACATTAAAACCATGAGGAGTGATCTAGAAATGTATATAAAGGAGTCGTGGAAGGAAATTCACTCAAGGAAAACATAGCTCAAATATCTTTGGAGGTTTCCGAGTTAAAAGCTTCTACACAATTTATATCGAACCAATATGATGATTATCAAAGGCGATTGCACAACTTAGACGAGCGATCTGGAAGACATCGGGGAAAAAATAGTTTCGCCATACCACGTGAGGAACTTATTTCCGTGCACCATGCACCGCATGCTGTCACTAATGACAGACCCAAAAACATCATAGCCAAATTTAAATCTCGCCCCCTGAGAGACAAGATTCTCAGCGCATATCGCTTAAATAAAGGCCTTAGTTCATCAGATTTGGGTATTTTGGGTTCATCGCGTACTATTTATATCAATGAGCACTTAAGTCTTCAGAAAAAGCAATTATTGCGTGAAACTCGTGAGGCGGCTAAGAAGTATGAATACAAATTTATTTGGATTAAACAATCCACTGTTCTTGTTAAACGATGTGAAGCTGCCCCAACTATCGCTATTAAATGTGCAGGCGACATAACTAAAACAACATCAAAATAATGAACTCCAGAGCTGGTGGCTAACACACTTAATTTTTTTATTATTATTATTTTAGTTTATACTATCAGAATAGTAGAGGTACATGCACAAAACTTAATACTTTGTATATGAATATTCTTTCTAATTGCTATGACGTAATTGTGTTGACAGAAACATGGTTAATCCTCACTATTCCATACATACTCCAACGGGGAATTTAAAGATAATCGCTATGTAGTTTTCCGCTGTGATCGAAATAGAGAAGCAACGAATAAATCTGATAGGGGTGGTGTGCTGATAGCTATAATGCGTAAGTACAATCCTGTAGGTATCCCTATACCCAACCAATCTATGCATGATAAATATGTTGAACAAGTTGTAGTCGCAATCCCTAATAATAATAACACAACACAGAGCATCATCAGTGCAGTCTGAATATTATAAAGATTTATAAATAGTTTAAAAAAGATTTCTTCATCAGAGCTAAAGTCAAACAGCAATAGGTTGTCTCAAAATGAGGTTTTTTTATTTGGAAAACAAATAACGGGTACGATACATAAAACATGTTAATTTAGTTATGTAACCTTTTGTGGTAAAGACCCTTCGTTGGATTTATACTGATACCTGAAAACATTTGACAACACGAGATATGTTTAATCCTTTTATATAACATTTAATTGCCTGTTTAAAAGCTTTTGCAGTTCTTATATTAAAGGAGGGATTATTATAGAAGGAAATTTAATTAATTATGTCACATAAGTTATATTTTGTTTCTGGTAGCCATCTAATTCACAGGGCTCGTAACGTTTTTTTTTTTATTACTTCTTAAAAAGAGAACTAAAATGTGTGGGGGTAGAATTTACATTACTAAGAATCTTGTTAACCCCTATACTTAAGCTAAATATGCTTGTGTCTGGAGTGGGTTCAAGGCAGTACAGTAAGTAATGGGTGGGGTTCGAACCCGTGACCTCTCGATCACAATTCCGACACGTTATATCGTTTTCTGCAGATAATATGTCTTGTTATAGATCCAGATAAAATACATCTGTATTTTTATCGTCAGTCACGCGGGACTTGGCTCCCATGGATTTTATCACGATAAAAATCTAACCTCCTTCTTTTGTAGTCGGGTAAAAACCCTATTAACTTTTTCAAACGTCAAGATAGATAGATAGTTAGATATATTTTTTATTGGACACCATAACAGTAAAACACATAAGGACTTAACAACTAAAAAGGGTGATACAATTACAACTTCTTGAATGTACTACATAAAACTGTCAATAAATGATTATGATTATACAATGGGTGGTCTTATCTCGTCAATGGCGGTCTATACCGAAGGAGAAAATAAATACGCGGGTAGTGCACGGTGTAAACAAAAACAAAGCTATTTCCATAACCGATTCCATCCAAATCCACCCAGTACTGACGAAGATTAACGCTTTCAAACAAACAAATATTTCTGCTTTATAATATTAATTATAGATTTCCTTGATCAGGATTTTCATTACCTATACCTATAGGGTGAACTTTTCAAGTGAGCGTTAATGGTCACATGACAAGACACTCAAATGTCAGGCCCAGTTAGGATGAAAACTAAAAATGCAATATTGGATGTTTAAAAATTCGATTTTCCTCGCAAAATATCGATCTTGTTAGTTTTGAAAAGTACACACATTCTATTATTACAACATCAAATGTATCGTGATAAATTGCTATTGGGGATGAAATGCATAAAATGCGTAATCATAATTTAAAGCGAAATTCTGTGACTGATTTTAAATATAAGTCCAAAAGACCTAATTTGCAAAAAATCTAATGCCGCACCTAGCGGCGGATATGTCAATAATAATAATAATAATATTCCACAACTTTCACACAACGCCATCTAGTCCCAAACTAAGCAGAGCTTGTGCTATGAGTACTAGACAACTGATAAACATACATTATATATTTCTAAATACATACATATTATAGATAAATTACACCCAGACAAAGAACAAATGATCATGCTCATCACACAAACATTTGTCCTAGGTGGGAATCGAACCCACAACCTTGAGCATAGCAGTCAGGGCCACTGACCACTAGACCAACAGGCTTTGGCACTAGCTTGTGCCAGCGGCTTCGCCCGTGTGGGAAGTTTTTCCCGTGCAAATCCCGATCCCGTGGGAATTTCGCAAAATCCTTTCTTAGCGGATGCCTACGTCATAACATCTACCTGCATGCCAAGTTTCAGCCCGATCCGTCCAGTGGTTTGGACTGTGCGTTGATAGATCACTATGTCAGTCAGTCAGTCAGTCAGTCACCTTTGAGTTATATATATTTAGATATACATGCACACTATAAAGAAATTTCATTGCGTACACTGGTTGAAAAATTCAACCTGTATATAGCATGTAGATATGTATGACATTTTTTTTACAAGTAGCTTAGACTAGAGTTTTAAAAATATCGTAAATAGCTCTTGTTTTGTTCTGTCTTAGACAGTACCTTGTGTATGTCGTCTGTATTTAAATAATTATATAGATATGAATCATCAGATCTGTAAATTGAAGCAAATAGATAATCGTTACAAACCCCGATAGTAACTACTCTTGCCTTACTTTAATTACAGAACAATGAAGCTCAACAAGATTAGAAAATAGCAACATTATGAGAATATTCTAAGTTTCACTTAGACGTCTTCTTAGAAGACCTGGGAGTTTTGTTCGATAGGCACGTTTAAACCCCGCATTGAAAATGTAGTTAAAAAGGCCTCTAGAATGCTTGGGTTTGTCATGAGAAATGTTACCTGCTTTTTCCACAACAAGACTAAAATTTTACCTAACAATTGTTTGGTTCATAGCTCGTTACATTATTGCAGCACTGTATGGAGACCGCACTATGCCACCCACATCCTTAGATTAGAAAAGGTACAGAAACAATTTCTGTGGCATTTAGCATACTCTTCCAGGATTGCTAAAAAAAACCATCGTATAAGAAGAGACTCTTACATTTCAAAATGATACCTAGAGAAAAGGAGAGATTTGCTGGATTCAACATTTGTATTTAAAATTTTGCGATATGAAATTGACTGTGCCCAATTGCTGAGTGATTTAAAATTCCATATACCTACAAAAAGCCCACGAGCTCCTATTACCCCATTACGTCCTCCACTTCGTAGAACCATCCCGGGTGATAATTTTGCTATTCCCGTTTATGTAAAATAATAAACAGCTGCAGTAATCTTGTCGATGTGCACTCACTTAGTAAGCTCAAAAGTACTGTGTATAAAAACAAATCGTAAATTTTACATGGATCGCATGCAATTAATTTTAATTTTGTGTTCAATTTTAGTTATAATTTTAATCTGTATTGTGTTGTTTTTTTTTATTTTTAATCTTATTCATTTTGTCTTACTTTGAGGTTTTTTTTATTATTTTGATTGAATTTTTATTACATTTTTATTTTAAATAGGTTTTTTTTATTACGAATGAGCCCGCTCTTGACCTCGATCACATTTGTATCACTTGTTTCTTAGTTTCGATTTTAATTTTATGCTTGTGTTATAAACTTTATTGTGTTCTGTAATAGATAAGTCTTCCAATTGTATGTAGCCACTCGATCAAGTAATATGTACCGAATGCATCAGAATCAGAATTATTTATTTGTTGAACATAAGTGAATACATACTTATATTAATAAGAGGTCCTCCATGTTTTGTCAATAAGAAATACTAATATTATAATTAATACTACTACTAATACTAATATTATAATACACTTAAGTTAGTGAAATCTGTAATTTTAATAGGTGACATTAATATTAATATCGCTCAAGACAGCAATGACCCAAACTGTAATAATTATTTAGATCAGTTGGCATTTCACGGTTTACTTCCTGCCCATAGTTTTCCCACTCGTAATGCTAGTTGCCTAGATCACGTGATGCTTAGATCTGACAGATTTTCTGCTACTTATGTACTTGACTCATATATAACTAACCATGCGCCTCTTGTTTTTTGTCTTGATTGCAAAGTAAAAAGAAATACGTCTAAGACTTCTCTTCTCAAAATTAATTACCCGTCTTTGATTCGAAGACTGTCTGATACCGACTTTAGTTCTGTTTATTTGGCTACAGAAGCAATTTCATTGCACTCAATACAAGTAACAATTCCTCATCGCAAGCAAATCTCCGGGACTAGTACGATGCATCAGACATAGAGATAGATTGCATATGGCTACTAACCAAAATCAAGATAATGCAATAATGAAGGTGACGTATACTACCGTAATTTTTGCAATAATCTCTTAAAAAAATAAAAAACTGAGTATGAAAAATCCATATTCCTCAAAAATAAAAATAATCCCAAGGGTATGTGGAACACCATAAATAAAATTACCTACCTTAAACAAAAGTCACCCACTCCCAGCGAGTTGCTAACCCTAAATCAAGATCCACAGGTGTCAGTCAACTCCGTTAACGACTATTTTGCAGGAATCGGGGAGACTCTTACTAATGCGATACTAAAAACGCGCGACAAAAATTGGCATGATATACAACAAACATCTAGCCAGTTTCAATCACTAAGAGACTCTATGGTACTCTTTGACGTTGACTCTTTGGAGATAGAAACAATCATTTCTAACTTAAAAAATGACTCCGCAACTAGCATTGATAGTATACCTACACTAGTGATAAAAAATGCGAAGAGTAGCCTTGTTGGTCCCATTACCCATATGTGCAACTTATGTTTAGCTACTGGTGTATTTCCGAATCTCTTAAAGAATGCACTTGTACATCCTATTTATAAGACTGGAGACAGAGACAGTCTTGGAAATTATAGACCAATATCTGTGTTGACTACTATTTCTAAAATTTTAGAAAAACTCCTTAATTGTCGTCTTGTAAATTATATGAAGCATAATAACATTATTGCAAGAAACCAATTCGGCTTCATGAAGGGCAAATCCACAGAAGATGCAACTTTGCTACTTACGGAGACTATCGCTAAAAATCTAAATGCTAATCAGAAGGTTATAGGTGTGTTTCTAGATATGTCTAAAGCTTTCGATACTGTATCTGTTCCCATTCTACTTAACAAAATGGAGTCAGTTGGTATTTATTGGAGTTGTACTTGATATTTTCCGTTCTTACGTAACAAATCGAACTCAGTACGTTTGGATAGGAAAATATACAAGTACACCGTTACCTTTATCATTTGGTGTACCGCAAGGTAGCGTTCTCGGACCCACTATCTTTCTCCTCTAAATCAATAGCTTGTGTGAAAAGTCACTACTAAACTGTGAAATTATTACGTACGTTGATGACACTGCATTGATTGTGCATGGAAATGACTGGGAAGAGGTTAAACACTACACAGAGCTTGCGCTGAAGGAGATCATGACATGGCTTAATGATAATCTCCTGACCCTGAACGTAGACAAATCAAAATTTATAACATTTTCCCATCGAATTTACACCCAACCACCCTCAGACTTTGTTGTTACTGCACACTCGTGTCAGTCACACGTCAACTGTAGTTGCCAAAATATGACACGTGCTAGCAATATTAAATATCTAGGTCTCATTATTGATAGCTCTCTAAATTGGTCAGCGCATATAAGACAAAGTTAATCGCCCGCTCCCGTAAATTAATTCCAATTTTCAGGAAACTAAGATATTCTGCCGACTATAGAATTCTCCTATGTATTTATTATGCACTTGCTCAGAGTCTATTGCGTTATTGCATTGTAGTTTGGGGTAGGATTGGCAAGACTACTCTTCTTCCACTAGAACGTGCTCAAAGGGCAATACTTAAGGTCATACTTGGTCGCCCTCGACGGTATAGCACTGTTTCCTTATACAGTGAGTGCCCTGTACTTACTATTAGACAAATGTTTATACAATCAACTATACTACGTAAGCATAAAAACCTGTAATTTACCCCTATATTAAAGCGCAACAAAACAAGAATTTGTCCAGTAACACCTCACAGAACTACACTTGCTAGACGGCAATATTATGTAATAAGCAGTAACATATACAATGTAGCAAATCGCATAAATAATGTATATGCACTAACAATCAATAAATGCAAGACTGTAACACGCAGCTGGCTTCAACGATTGGACTATACTGAAACTGAGAAGGTTATAAATAGCTTTAGTTGATTACTTATATACCAAGTACCCTCTTACCTACCAAACAACTCATTAACACTCACACATATAACTACTTTCTCACTCACTCGCTCAACTCATGACTCACTTACACACAGCTCATTACTCATTTACACACAACTCAATACTCACTCAAACACTTGCACTACTATAACGTAAATTCACACAGACATCTTCTCATTTGCTCTTGGTAATGCACTACTTACTTTATATTATATTAAATCAAAACTCTTACTTACCTTATTTTTTTATCTGTCATTAAATCATATCTTGTTTGTTTATTGGATTAAAATCAAATATGTATTTACCTACAAATTTAGAGTGCCAAAACTATGAATTTTGTGATTTTTACCAGGGTGGAAGGCGTTGTCGACTGTAACACAGTTAAGTAGTAGTAGTAGTAGTAGTAGTAGTAGTACACACACACTAGTACAGTCGTCACCGTGATCTCTTACTATGTACCTAAATTCATTGCCTTGTGTACTTAGATTAAGAGAAATTTGTACATTGAGATAAAATAAATAAATAAATAAATTCAAAATTAAAGATTAGTCATGTCACAATATTAAATTAAAAATTACAAAACAAATATGATTCATTAAAACAAACAGATTCTTGTTAATGTAAATAAAATTTTGTTCATATTGAAACGTCATTCAAGTAGGTAATCCTCTAATGTGTAATAACATTTATCAATAAGTAGCTTGAAGTGCCTATGAATTTAATTAATGGAATATTTTTAATCACATCCGGTACGTTATTGTAAATTTTTGGAGCATTCAATAAAAAACTTTTACGCATTAAGGATGTTTTACATTTAACATTATACATGATGTGCTTACCTATAAGAAGTTGATATACTAGTCCATAACCCTATTGAATCTATTCTCAATTTGTATCAGTGTGCCTAACTGTTCGTGAGACAAATAAATAAAATAAAATAAAGTAACGTACATCTCAGGGTCATGGTGTCCCAGTGGTTACAGGCATGACTTATGAGTTGCAGATCGTGGGTTCGAAGCCATCCATGGTCCGGAGCGAGGAGGCATAAGAAGCAGTCACCTCCTTCTGCAAAACAATAATGTAAATGAAGGAGGTGGCGGGACGCGCGAGGGAGAAGCGGGCCTTAAGGCCCTCACAGTCATATCGCTCCAGCCGCTGCAGGAGACTTACTGGGCTTCGGGAGTCGCAGGGTGACTTCCAGTCACCGTAGGCGCAGACCTGCGGGCTGCGAGCAACGGGTCTTTCGCCACGTGACAGAAACCAGGCCCAGGTAGACGGCACATCGTGTCCCACGCGCGCCTCAAAGATTGTCTACAAAATTGTCGGGGCCCACTAGGCGGCCGTTGCCTACCAGGATTGCGGAATTGTTTGAAAGAGCTACGCACTGATCGGGAGACAGTAATAGGATGGTTTCCCATACTTAAAAAAAGGCAGGCACATTATGTAATTACATCATCAGCACGGTTTCCTCGCAATGTTCTTCAAGCAGTCTCTGAGAACGTTCAAGGAAAAAATCGCGAGGAAATCTTTATCCTTTATCTTTGTCCTAAGACCGTAAATGCGGAGACATGCGACATCACACTGGGCCCGCGTGGTGAATTATGGCCATAATATGGCATATTATATTACATATAATACTTATATGCTGGAATCAATTATTGTAACATCTATTTTCAATTTAATTTGCATGGAGGCATGTGTCCCACTTTATAGGTTAACGATGTTATTCAAGAAATAATATGAAATTTGAACAATGATGAATTTGAAGATGAAAGCAAGACATATAGGTATATAAAGGAAAAAAGATTATGTAAGAATTTGTTTTTTTTTTATTGTTGGCTTGTGTTTGGTAAAAAAAATATTCTTTAGGCACTACGATTTATTTTTTTTATGGATATTGCCACCATCTCGCCTGATGGTAAGTGATGATGTGATCGAAGATGGAGCACGCTTACCTAGAAGTAACCTTATACAATCTTGACTTAAAGAAATAAGTCCCATTCGCAGTTGACCGTTGTGTTGTCAGTCAATCAGCTTGGGTTTCGTATTAAAACACAAAAAAAAACTTAATAGAATTCACCAAGTCCGTCTGTCTTTCCATCCGTCATGACATGCGGTAGTAGATACCCATGCATTATATTACATGAAACAAACAAGCAGCTAATTTAATGCTGATACATCAATAATTTACTGTACTACTGATTCTACAATAATAATGTAGTCTGTCAAAAACAAATAAATCTAGTTTCTGGTTTCCGTCAAATAACATATAGTATGTTATATGTCATACCATAATAATATGAGCTATGCGAGGCTCGTGTTAGCTAGAGTGATCACCCTTTTTAGTTGTAAAGTCCTTATTGTTTTACTGTTATGGTGTACAATAAAGAATATATCTATCTATCTATCTATGACCAGACAACAATCACACAATAATTTATGTATATGAAAACTGACGGCCATTTTCAGATAGAGGCCGTTAGGGTAGTTTGTTGTGTTTTTAAATGATTACTCTATTCGGTTTGTAAGTAAGATTATCAATATATATTGAAGTACAGGTATTTTTCGCCATTTTTATTTATTTATAATAGGCTCGCGTTTGACCACCATCGTACCTGCAATGCAAGGGCGGATCCAGCTTTGGTGCCAGGGGAGGGGTCACATAATCGTGGTCAAGTCACAAGAAGTTATAATTTGTATTTCCTGACTCCGCTGCCACTTGGCCATCCACTGCCGATATTCGTTTACAACTACAGAAAGGAGTATTATCTAGTATCAATGTTTAAACATTTTAAGTAGCAGTTGCGCTTGCGCCCACTAGACCAACAAGGCAGTCACGACACAATTCGAATAGAAAAATAATGCTAGAGTTTGTCTTTCCGGTAAGACGCGAGCCTATTAACAATAAAAAATACATTCATTGTAATATTAGATTAGAGTTTTGTATGAATACCAAAAGTCCTCGGGGGGACTCCCGCGGGGGCGGAGTTTACACACGAGCTTCCTTTTTGGCAAGATCGGGCCGTGTTTTGCCAGGTGATTACTTTAGGTACTGTTTACAAGTCCACTCACCTCTTGCGGCTTAGTGTACATGATAAATGTATTATATTGGACAAATACGTCAAAAATTTAGGTTATAGGTTGTTCACATATTTGGGACGAGAATCGAATACTGAATACCCTCCCTCAATAAGTCCCTCGTTTAACCTAACACACTGTATAACTAGCTAATGCCCACGACTTCATTGGCGTGGAAGTTTTCTGAATTGTTTTTTCGGTAATAAAAGTTGCTTATATGCTATACAGATGCCAAAATTACATGAATATAAAAAGCATCATTTATTTGAATAAAAATGGTGTAAAATAAAATTAGAATTGTAAATACTAAACAAATATTTATTTAATAATTATTATTAAAATGGTATGAATTAGAATTGTAGATCATACACACATATTTAGCTAGGATGAAAATATAGTATGCAAAAGTTTCGATTCAGATTCATTTGCCTTGTGATTGAGTAAAAAACATAAATTATTATATATATTTCTAAACTAATAATTGAAAAGGATACTTCGATGAAAAATCATTGACCAAACTATTTATTATTTATTAAAACTTTATGCAACACAAATGGTTCGAAGGCGGACTTAATGCCTAAGGCATTCTCTACTAGTCTACCGTGGGCAATACCAGTCAACTATCTTTGGTACTTTGCAATCCTTAATTAATCCCCTGTGTGTTAATGCCGATATAAGGAGGCAAGAAATTGTGACTGCGACTTCGCTCCCGGACTCATCCCTTTCAATAGTTTTGCTGCATTGATGGGTCACGGGAAAGTCACATCTCCAAGCTACACGGAATGCGGTATGATTAAGATTTCAATTTTCCTTTTGAGATACGGGACCTTAAAAAAATACAAGATGAACGCACAATGGCAATAATCTTAGAGACATGTTCCGTTTGAACTTATCTGGTTAGAAATGAGTTCATTTTGTTAACAAGACACACTGTTCTCTATTGTACGACTATTAGTCTTTTGTTAGCTCCACAATGAACTAACAAAGGATATGTCATGGCTCTTATACAAATCTTTGTAAGGCATCCGGGAGCCAGCTTCGATTGACCTTTTGTGTTCATTTATAGTAGTACTTAGGTACATTACGGTATTAACGATTCACGTTCATGTAAGTGTTTGTGGATGAAATTGGGATGAGTAATTTTCTTACATGACTTTTGTTTTTGTAAGGGAAATGTTGTGAAAGGTAAATAAACCAGATTTCAGTTGGAGAAAACACTCAGTATATTGTCAGTATAAACAGTATCAATAGCGATGTCACCAGTCTACAAAAGTAAACTAAATCGTATTCCGGCTAAACTACCTTTCAAATTTCAATTTACTTATTACTGAAATATTGCACGTTTTACAAATTTTGCATAATATTTATTAAGGTCTGCAGTAGCTTGTCAATAATTTTACTTTCACACAAACGGTTTTGGATATTAGCGTTTAAAAACCTGCATTTTTATGACTGACTCACTGATAAATTAAAAACCTAAGCTACTTCTAGGTGACCTGGAAACTTGATATTTTTTAAGACTACAATGCATATACAAAGCAAAAATACTGTCTTGACGTTACGACGGTATGTGTACCGTCGTAACGTCAAGACTCATGGATGTTGACTGGTAGAGAATGCCTACGGCATAAGTGCGCCTTTGTACCTATAAAATATAAATAAATGTTTATTTCAACCTATGAGCATGAAGTAATAAATAATAAGCATAAAAGTTAAAACAGCGTAAACGTATAAAAATAAAGTAATTTTAATAATAATTAATTATTATTTATTAATCAATGATATTATAAAGTACAGATATGTTACGTTCATAGTAATTTGCGTTGAAATTTGTTCCGCGTAGTAAAAACTGCACACATCACGGATATCTATGACACACATTGACAAGTTTTACTGATAAGTAGAACAAAAGATACGAAACAACACTCAAGTGAAAGAGATAGGTATAATTCTAACAGTTGCGCTTCAAATGAGTCCTTGTGCCGTAGGATAACATTTTTATAGCCGTAGAGTGGACACTCGATTGAAAAGTAAGTACGTAGGTAAGAAATTAAACATCATAATGGTTAATCACGGATCAAGTATTACCACTAATGTTTTTATTCAGCTTAGCCCATTATATTCAAAAATAAAATAGACATTAATAGTCATTATGTTAATGAAATAATTTATGATCAGTCATAACAATAATTGTATGATTCGAAAACTTCGTCAAATCGGAACTTTATCTTGGATAAAGCAGGTGGAAAGCTAGTAATCAATAAATAATCAATTTCATGACACAACTATAGGTTTCATAATGAAATGTCATGTAGCGGTTTCTTACCTATACTAACCAAACAAATTCAACGTTGGCGAAAATGCAATCAACAGGTAGCTGACATTTTATAAAACATTATGCAGGCTGCATTATGTTTTATAAAATGTTTTAGTTACCTACCTCTATAATTAGAACTGCATTTTTTTAAGCATTGTTCGACCACATTTCGAAACATGTTTGTTAGTACTTTGGAAGTGATTGCTACATATCCTGCTGTTTTTTGATGTTACCCAGACTGATTCGCTTTTTTGTTTACGAACAATTGCGATCCAATCTTGAAATCGAACCTGATCCCTCAGAAACCTAATTCAATAAAAAAACAGTTATAATCCTCAATAATCAGTCAAATGAACTTTAGTCAACAAAATTGTACACAGAACAAATTAAAACAAGTCAATCAATATCGCTTTTACACTTGTAAACTTTTAACTAATCTATGTCCGCACGCAAGCATCCTTATCGCTCTCGCGACAAAACAAGTTTGCTCTCTCTGTCTTCACCTACATATGGCTCCTAAGCATAATTTATTGGCAAGTTTTGAAAATAAATGAAATATAAAAAATAATCTTAATATATTTGCATTCTCACATGTGGTATGAGATCCTTTGTATTTTGTTTACTTTGGAAGTATAATTCGTACACTTCCGAAACTCACACGATGGCATTTTTCATAAATAAAATCTAAAGACACGGGTATTACGGTGCGGCACGCTTGTGGTTGCGTTCGACGCAGACTAGTTGCAAGACGTTCCAATTAGCTCGTGTTTGAGTCTTCACGACGCGCGCGCCTATAACATATCTGTACTATAAAATATCATTGTTATTAATGTTTATATGTGTGTGTTTACAACGAAACCGGAACGCACTAATGCTCGCGAACCGAGCATCACCACAAAAAGATGGAACGCGACGCGATGACAAGATCCTGTGGCGGCCATCTTCTCTTCCCTTTTTTTTCTCTACGGCTGATCGCGCGTACGCATTATGTCGCGCACCCTTTTGTAAAACTAAATATAATTTGTAACGAATAAACGAATGTACACTAAACGCCGTCGACTTTACTTGATCGCCATCAACATTTGGTGACCCCGACGTGATCAAACGTACTTATTTGAAGATCAAGACTGGTGGCATGGCGGCGACGAAACCGCGAGGCGGCCAACTATAATCTCCAACAATTCTTCCACTACGCCTGCAATCTGATGCCTGATGTTTGGTACATGACTGAACAATAAAAAGAAGAAAAGATGACCTGCTCAAAATAACGGATTCATGTAGTGAGTGATTTGGTTTGGCCACAGGGAAGTACGCCCAATTTAGTCATATTTCTACTAACTGCAAAATGAAAATATAGCCTGCAGTATCTACTTTTATGTTTTGCCTATATTACTTGGAGTCAGATTAACGATGAATAATAGGGAGGTACCTAAAATATGACATGCATACCTTCCTAACTTACTTTCTAAGTTTTGCTTGTTCTTTGGAGTCAGATTAATGATACAGATAAACTAATAGTTAGGCACCTACTTATTTAAATGACAATTATGCCTTCCTATCTAATTTCTTATTTACTGAATTTGCATTCTATGGACTCAGATTAATGATAATTTCTTAGTAGGTTGGTACCTATTTAACGACATTTATACCTCCTACCTTAACTTCTTTCTACTTGCACCTCGCTTACGGGAACACCCTGGCATTTTCCAGATTCACCGTGTGCACCTGCTTCTTGGGTCCCGCTGGAATGCGCTGCTATACATCTATCTACTTGCTACAGCAACTGCTTGCTGGTTCTTGAGCTGTGTGACCTGCTTGCTCGTGTGTGTCGCTGACTGAAGAGTTGTTGTCGTAGCTAATGCGCGACTTGCACGGTTTGGCTTTGTTTGTTAACTTCTACTCGTGGTATCTTATACCGGAATAACTTATTTCTTGACGGTCTGTTCAGTTCTTATAAGCTTTCACTATGTCGGCTGAATTGAAAGCTCTTATTCAGCAACGTGGTACGATAAAGGCTAGAATAACTTTATTTTCAAAATACTTAAATACTATAAAACTGATAGAAACTGACAGCATTCCTAAGCAAATACTTGTCGAAACTGAGATAAAGTTATCTAGATTTAAAGAATTGTTCTTACAGTTTGATGATTTAAAAACTAAAATTGAAAGTTTAGATCCTGATCAGTTGGAAGAAAATTACATGATAGAAAGTGAATTTTGTTCTAACATTGCTAAAGCTCAATTGTTGATTGAAAATCTTGGTTCTACTGAAAATACTAACTGCAATTCTATAACTAGCTGTCAGAATAATAAACAAGATTGCCGCAACTATAATATTAAATTGCCTACCATTCAGCTGCCTTCCTTTGATGGTAACTATTTGAAGTGGATGGAATTTCGAGACACTTTCGATTCTTTAATAAATAATAATGATAGTATTCCAGAAATAAATAAGTTCCATTACCTCCGTTCTTCATTAGAGTCAGGAGCGTCTGATATAATCAAGTCAATAGACTTCACTGCTACCAATTATAAATTAGCTTGGAATTTACTTACTGAACGCTTTGATAACAAGAGGATACTTACAAATAATCATTTAAAGGCTATTTTGAATTATGACACTATAAATAAAGAAAATTACAAATCTCTGCGTTCCATGATAGATTACTATTCTAAAAATATTCGAGCCCTATCTACTTTAAATGATCCTGAATCCCGCTGGGATACTTTACTTGTATACATTATGGTGTCAAAACTAGATGGCGCCACGGGTCGCCAATGGGAGGAGCATAGGAATACTATTGCTGCTGCTCCAACAATTGAGGATTTCTATACTTTTTTAAGAAATCGAGCTGATGTTTTAGAAACCTTGCAATACAATACTACTACTAGTAAATCTGAAAAACATTCTTATTCTAAAGATATTAAACAAACTAAATCATTTGTTTCTTCTAACACAAATTATGATAAAAACTGTGTTGTATGTTCACAAGATCATTTACTATATAAATGTAAAAAATTCAAGGATATGTCTGTAGACGCTAGATACGGTGAAGTTTCCAAGCACAAACTCTGTTATAATTGTCTGCGTCCTGGTCATTTCTCTGCTCACTGCAAACATAACTCTTGCAAATTCTGCAACAGAAAGCACAATTTACTGCTACATAAATCACAGTCCAATAATGACAAGACAAACTCATCTGCTGATAAGACTTCTGCAATATCACTTCCTCAAGAGGCAAGTTCTTCCCAGGCAACTTCTACAATTGCTATGTTCAATCCTGTGTCACTCTCTGCGGCAATGCCTGGGCAGATCCTGCTATGCACTGCTCAAGTGAAAATAATTGACAATCAATCCTCTGAAACATACATTGTTAGGGCACTCTTAGATAATGGCAGCCAGTCCTCATTTATAACTGAAAGAATGCAGAGAAAAATGAATTTGTCTTGTTCTAATACAGACATATCAATTGCTGGCATAAATAATAAAGTGACTCATACTAGTAAAATGTGTAAGATAAAACTTAAATCGCGGATTAACTTATTCCAGACAAATGTAACATGTCTTGTAGTGCCTGAGATTACTGGCATGTTGCCTAGCTCCGTGATTAACTCTTCTGATTTAAACCTTCCTAAATCTATAGACCTAGCAGATCCTACCTACTATATACCCTCTGAAATAGATTTACTGCTAGGTGCTGATGTTTACTGGGAAATTGTGGAAACTAGACAAATTAAATTAGGGAAAAATAAACCTACACTACAAAATTCTAAACTGGGTTGGCTCGTGTCAGGCCCTACCGGTGTGAGGCCTACTACTACTACTACTTGTTCTAACTTTTCTCAAGAGATTAGGGACTCTCTGGCTAAATTCTGGGAAGTTGAAAGTATTCCTACTCTGGCAAATAAAAATGTTAAGTTTTCCAATGAGGAAAATTATTGTGAAAACCACTTTATCGAGAATACTGTCCGTCTGAATGATGGAAGGTTTTGTGTAAAAATTCCTTTGCGTGAAGTACCTAATGAAACTTTAGGAGACTCTTATCTTACTGCTGAAAGGCGTTTCTTGAATTTGGAAAAGAAACTGAATAAATCTAGAATGAAAAATGACTATGCTAAATTTATTAATGAGTATCAACAATTAGGACATTTAATTGAAGTAACACGTCCGAACTTCGGATACTATATTCCTCATCATGCAGTGATTCGCGAAAGTAGTGAAACCACTCGCTTAAGAGTAGTATTTGATGCATCTTGTAAAACTTCCTCAAACAAATCGCTAAATGATATCCAATTTGTTGGACCCGTAGTTCAGGACGATTTAATGGCAATTTTACTCAGGTTTCGTCAGTATACCTATGTAGTGACAGGTGATATTTAAAAAATGTATAGACAAGTTATGGTAAATGAATCACAGCGTCATTTACAGCTGATACTCTGGAGGGAAGACGAAAGTCAACCACTGAAAATCTTACAGCTGAATACTGTCACTTATGGAACATCTTCAGCTCCGTATCTGAGTACTAGGTGTCTTGTTCAACTCGCAGCGGAGTGTACTAATTGAAGCTGTTGCCAATACTATTAGACATGACTTTTTTGTTGACGATTTGAATACTGGATCGGACTCAAAATCGCAGTTAAAAGCTAACATTTTAGGAGTAATCGACAAACTTGCTGAAGGCCGTTTCCCTTTGCGTAAATTTAGATCAAATTCACCTGATATTTTTGATGACATACCTACTACTGACCAATCTCAGGATTTCAGTAAACAAGCCTCTGTCTTGGGATTGGGATGGACACCTAGCTCTGATACTTTGCACTATTCAGTCGAAATTAAATCTATTCCTAAAATAACGAAACGCTCTATATTGTCAAACTCGTGTCGAATATTTGATCCTTTAGGTCTCTTATCTGCTTGCACTATTTTTCATAAAATCTTACTACAGAAACTTTGGTTACTTAAAATCGACTGGGATGATGAAATTCCAAAGGATATTGAAAACTCATGGATAGAATTCTATAATGAAACTCAATGTTTCACTCAGATTCAGATACCTAGATACATTTTCTGTAGTTCTCCTATTTATATAGAGGCACATTGCTTTTCTGATGCCTCACAAGATGCATATGGTGCATGCATTTATCTAAAATCAACGAATAGTTTAGTTGAGATTAAATGTAACTTGTTATGTGCTAAAACTAAAGTTTCTCCTTTGAAAACTGAAACGATTCCCCGTCTGGAATTGTTAGGTGCTTTACTTAGTGCAAAACTATACTCTAAAGTACTTCAGTCTTTAAGAATTAAGATTTCACGCTCAGTATTTTGGACAGATTCAACTATAGTTTTAGGGTGGTTACACACTCCACCCAAAACTCTCAAAACTTATGTAAGCAACCGGATTGAACAAATTCGGGAGTTGACTGATATAACTACTTGGCGTCATGTACCATCTGAGCATAATCCTGCTGATATGGCGTCCAGGGGCATTCAACCACGTTTTCTCTATAATAATACTCTTTGGTGGCATGGCCCTTCATTTCTGGCCAAGTCTGAAAATGAATGGCCCCAATTTAAATCTACTTCTTCTACTTTACCTGAAATAAAAATAAGTTTAAATGTTCAAACTATGCCCACTAATATTGTTCCATTTCAAAAATACTCTAAACTATATAAACTGCAAAGGATATTTGCTTATGTACTAAGATTTATAAATAACATAAAAAATATGCATACTAAATTTAATGGTGAACTTACCTGTTCTGAATTGAACAACTCACTGGTACTAATAGCTAAGGCGTCACAGAAAGAATGCTTTTCAAAAGAAATTCACTCACTTGAAACTTTACATAAATTAAATTCTAAATCAAGAGTTCTCTCTTTGAATCCATTTTTGGATGAACACGGTGTGTTGCGTGTCGGTGGACGAATCGATAATGCATCTCACTGTCCTTATGGGAAAAGACATCCTATACTACTGGACTCCAAACACACTTTCTCGAAACTTCTATTTGAGCAAGAACATCTTCGTCTTCTACACTGTGGCCCTCAGCAACTTTTAAATACTATTCGTGAGCAATTCTGGCCTACAAGTGGAAAGGTATTAGCTGTAACTACTGTTAGAAAGTGTGTTCGTTGTCAAAGATTTAGAGCTAAGCCTTTAAACCCCATAATGGGTAACTTACCGCAACCTCGTGTAACTCCTGCTCCACCATTTGCGACTTGTGGCACTGACTTTGCAGGACCCTTTTTAATCTTAAATAGAAAGGGCCGCGGTGCCAAAACCTCTAAGTGCTACTTATGCATATTTGTTTGTTTCAGCACCAAGGCTGTTCACTTAGAAGTCGTAAGCGACTTAAGTAGCGATGCCTTTATTTTATGCTTGCGTAGATTTGTTTCACGACGAGGCAAACCTCACACTATATACTGTGATAACGGTAAAAATTTTGTAGGTGCGAATAATGAACTGAACAGACTGCTTAAGGAAAGTGAACGTTTAGTTAGCGACTACGCGAGCAAGGAAGGTATAACATTTAAATTCTCTCCCGCATATGCACCGCATTTCGGCGGTATCTGGGAAGCCGGAGTCAAAACGGCCAAATATCACTTAAAAAGAATAGCGGGTAACTCAAGTTTAACTTTCGAGGAATTATATACACTCTTTGCACAGATCGAGGCTATCATGAACTCGCGTCCGATTACTTCAATGTCTGTTGATCCATCTGATCTGTCCGCACTTACACCTGGGCACTTTCTTGTGGGTAGACCATTGACCTCGCTACCTTCACCCGTTACTGAACGAATCGGTATCAATAGATACCAACTGATTGAGCGCTTAAGACAGCACTTCTGGTCTCGATGGACAAAGGACTACCTAGTCACTCTGCAGCAACGCGTCAAATGGCAGCAGGCACAGCACGAAGTTCGTGTCGACGACCTGGTCTTAATATTGGATGACCAGCTGCCACCTATGAAGTGGCTCATGGGCCGCATTTTGAAGCTGTATCCAGGAACTGACGGTGTATGCAGGGTAGTCGACGTCAAGACAGAGAATGGCGTCATTCATAGGCCCGCCTCTCGACTAGCCCTACTAAATTCCCAAGAGCTCCTTGGGGAACATGTCCCCAAGGGGGGGGAGGATGTTTACAACGAAACCGGAACGCACTAATGCTCGCGAACCGAGCATCACCACAAAAAGATGGAACGCGACGCGATGACAAGATCCTGTGGCGGCCATCTTCTCTTCCCTTTTTTTTCTCTACGGCTGATCGCGCGTACGCATTATGTCGCGCACCCTTTTGTAAAACTAAATATAATTTGTAACGAATAAACGAATGTACACTAAACGCCGTCGACTTTACTTGATCGCCATCAACAGTGTGTATTAATTCTTTATTTACAAAAAGTTATGCATCAAAAACATAAATGTGAAATGAGAGCCGAGTTCAGTATGTACTGTATAATGCGTCGTTCTCGACTCCACCGTCAAAAGAATCGAGCTCTATATAGGTGCTAAGTTCTGTGTTCACTCGGGATGAAATTCAAGCTGAAGGTTTGACTTGGCTACTTTTTACCAACAAATCAAATATAATTATAAGCTTAATAGTATATGTCCAGTATAAGCGGAAAGAACTCTTACTTACAATTATTATAATAGCCTGTCGTAAAAATATAGCCACATGCTCCTGACGTTCCAGAGTTTCTGAAGGACCGAAGACTACTATTTATTTAAACTTAATGTACAATTATAGTAGTACATGGGCGAACTTAATGCAAAAAGGCATTCTTTACTAGTCAACCTTTGGGTTATAAAAGAACATAACGTGGAACTCACTCTGTCTTTGTAAACATTCGCTATGTATATCGGTAATCTTTTCTCTGCCGCTTTGAAATTTACACTAAAGTAATTCGTCCTTTTAGGCCGCTGAACCAGTCCACTCATTACTATCATCCGATTTGGTAGACTGCCTTACACTATTTTGACGAAAAACGTCGGCCATCGTTATTCCTCTATTTGGGGACTATGTAACACAGTCATTACCGAGTAGTTGCGACACGAGCGGTCCGGCTCAGCTGTTGTGTATCGTAACCGGTTCGCTTTGCTTATGAACACATGAGTTATGTCCTTTTATGTCGACACAATCCTTTTATTTACAAATAACATCGCTGACGGGAGATTTTTTTGTTACATCTTTCACATAACGCCATCTAGTCCCAACTAAGCAGAGCTTGATATGAGTACTAGACAACAGATAAACATACATATCGCACGCTTAATCCAATACTGTCACTATCCAAAATTTTGCCAAATCGACTTTTTAATGCCATCTGTTGGGAAACATAGAACTACGCGTAATCATGCTTACACTAGTCTAAAAGTAAAAGAAATAACCGCTATACGGGCAGTAGTCCGCTTCGTCACTAAACAAAAATGTTCCCATTCTCATTCCATTTTTTGCCTCTCCTGAAAAGTTGATTTTTTGGGATAGTGACAGGTTTAAGCGTGCGATATATATTTCAAATATATACATATTATGGATAAATTACACCCAGACAAAGAACAAATGATCGTGCTCATCACACAACCATTTGTCCTAGGTGGGAATCGAACCCACAACCTTGCGCATAGCAGTCGGGGCCACTGACCATTAGACCAACAGGCCTGTCGAATGATGTTTTAGATGTTTTAGATGTGCGTAATAGACATCCTGTTGATTCCTTGTCTATGCTAGTATCCTTATCAAATATTAGTCCTAGGGGTCCACTGTCGAGTTCACACCCGTAAATATCAACATTTCGATACCCTCCTCTTTTTACCCGACTGCAAAGGAAGGGTTATGTTTTTCGCGCGTATCTTGTATGTATGTATGTTTGTAATATTCTTTATTACCTCATATCTCTAGAACCGCTGAACGAATTCACACAATTGAGGTATCGTTAGATTTGTCTTAGCAGCCCAAGTGTTCTGAGATAGGTGACATTTGAAAAAATTAAACATGGCGGATGTGCGAAGCCATTACACATGGTGAAAAAAAATTATTCGAATACTGCAATATGGGTATCAAATTAAAGGGCTTAATACAAGGATTTTAAAAATGTATATCATGTTTATCATTAGTGTAATACTAGCAAAATAATACAATGAGAAAGTTTAAAAATATGGACTCGCTTTCTGAATCCGGTGGAGTGCCAATGTGACACGACCGGGAAAACTAAAAAATTGTTAATTAATATTTTAATTAAAAACTTGAAAAAAAAATTAAAAGATCTAAAAAAAACCCGACTGCTCAACTGAAATGAAAGAAACAAGCAGATTTTTATTTTAAAAAGTGATAAGCAGGCGGACCCATCCTATTAAAAAAAAATATGTTCAATTGGGTCCCGCCTGCTTATCACTTTTTACCCGACTGCAAAGGAAGGGTTATGTTTTTCGCGCGTATCTTGTATGTATGTGTGTAATATTCTTTATTACCTCATATCTCCAGAACCGCTGAACGGATTCACACAATTGAGGTATCGTTAGATTTGGCTTAATAGACCGAGTGTTCTTAGATAGGTGACATTTAAAAAATTTAAACATGGCGGCTGTGCGAAGCCATTATACGTGGAGAAAAAAAAATTTTTTTTTCATATTCTGCAATATGGGTATCAAATTAAAGGGCTTAACATAAGGATTTCAAAAAGATATATCATGTTTATCATTAGTGTAATACTGGCAAAATAACACAATGAGAAAAGAGGGGGGTAAACGTTGCAATTTTATCGCCACAAAAAAAAAAATTTTCTCAGGATCTACTCGTTTTAAAGTACTTATTATATCTTTGAGGTTACTTTGATTCTTGCCGTCTCCTTTTCGTGTAGTTTTCTTAATTGCACATACCTATTGAGTCAAACAGCAAATTTTTGACCGCATCGATTTCTTTCTCCATGAAGGATGTTGCGCATAGAGGTATAATACTTTCTTCATCCATCACGTCCAATTTTGATTGAATGAACGCTACAACTTCGTTAATCAATATATTGCAGTGAACACAGTATTTGTCGACATTGTCAATCACTACAAAAACCCAAAAAGATTCAAAAGAGTATACAAATAATATATATATATAATTAAATAATAAAATACATGTACTTATATGCAAAAATAAAAAACTTATAAATATGGTGCTTTTTAATCTTTCTGATTACGAGAACTCACAATAATTAGGTATGGAAAATTAAGAATGACAAGTTTTTAAGTAGTGGTTTCTAATTTTACGCTTAATAGAAAATTTTGACTCATTCTTCTTGATGTCAAGGGTCTACTATTCGATAGTATTCAGCTACAAATACCGAAACCGACTCCAAAACATACATCAAGCAACTTCTTCTTAGTCGTTTCACTCTTGATCGTGGTCGTCAATCAGGAACAGTCTGAGTGACAAGTTCTGTTATACGGCGCCATTCTTGTAGGACTGCTGCCTTTCTGGTACATTCATAAACAGGTTAGTTTGTTGCCGCCACATCGTCACATCAAGCACACATCAGTATAATTTCACGCGCAATTCTGGGCGTGCCAGGACCGAACTGGGCTGTCATCTTGTGAAAATATTGCTTTTCCATTCGCGGTTTCATTTCATTTGTTATTTGCATCATTTATCAACATTGATAAATGATGCATGAACTGGACGTATAATTATCTTTATTATTGTTTCATGTTATGTCAAAATATGTGCAGAACAAAGAACCGCTTCAGCGGTATCATTTTCAACACAATCTTCTTTATTTAGAGATAATTTCAATCTTTTCAATTCTTCCCAACAACGAGAACATTGCATACGTAAAACTTACCTACTAATAAACTACCTACCACGAATTATTATGTTCGATGGTTAGTTTCTACCAGCAAGCCGAATATTCGGAATAGTAAAATAAGAACCGACAAGTAACAGGTTTAGAACTTGCAAAGGCTTTAATATAATTCGTATATGAAAACTAGCCAAGTCAGACCTTAGGCTACAATATATTCTCCTAAGTTATAAGAATAAATGATATTTTATGTTGTTATAAATAAATTTCAGGACTGACCATTGAACTTGGCACCCATTTAGATTTCACTTCTTTTGTCGTTGAAGTCAACAACCAAGGCATTTATGATAATATTGGACTTAGCTCTCATTTCACATTTATGTTTTTCATGGGATATCATTACTTTTGGTACATAAATTAGTAGTAGGTACTTACTTATAACAAAATTAATACTAAATGGTTTTTTGTTAAACTACTGTATTTTCCTACGTTTACGGGGTATAATTGCCTTTTTGTGTTATTTTCTATATTTTCTTGTACCTTTGAAATGTTCGAATGAATTGCCCTTTAGTATCCGGAATTCTGTTTACGCTTTTGCCTCCATGGTGTAGTGACCCTCTAAGATAATAGGTGGCGCTAGTGGTTGTAGAATACGGTTAGTTACGCGTAATAAATATGAAAATTTACTATATTCTTTTTTTATAAGTACAAAAATGGAAATATTTGGATTTAAAAAAATTAAGGGTGGTATTTAGCTCGTTATATATTCACGTAAAGATCTTAAAATCCACATATAGAGATTTAGAGGCACTAATTATAAGTTAAGTGAAAATTATAATAAAATGATAAAAAATTACCAGTTTCTGATTTTTTCCTTTGTATTCACCTAATTACCTATCTTCAAGCCAAATTTGAACTCTCTAGGTCATCTGGAACTGAGTTATAGTTTTGATCTATAGGTCAGTCATAAAAATTATGATTTTTGGACGCTAATATCTAAATAACCGTTTGAGATATATTTATAAAATTTGGAACACATATGTATCTCGCTAGTCTCAATATATGAGCCAAATTTGATAAGTTTAGGTGAAATAGTTTTTGAGTTATGAGGGGCTCAAAAGTGGCTCCAAATGGTTCGTGTAATATTACACACGGTGAGCTGCGCGCCAGTTCTTGGCTTGACACGCTCCCGCGTATCTAGATTTATTTATTTATTATATCATCACCCACAATCAATCTTGCCCACTATTGAGCATGTAACTCTGTTTTCCTATGCAAATCCCAGCAATGATATATCACCCGTAGCTGGATTCTATTCTAAAACTCCCCGTCTCTCTTTTTTCGGCAATAAGACAAGTATGCAAAAAATGTTTATCAAAGAATTTTCCGTTCGTTAGTTAATGCATCTATCATATGCTAAAGTCTATATTATATCATATGAAAGACGCATATTATATATGTATAAGTATATCTATAAAGCGGAAAAGATAGTTTGTTTGAACGCGCTAACCTTCGAAAGTACTGGGTGGATTTAGATGAAATTTCGTATGGAAGTAGCTTGAGAAAGGTGTTAAGTTTTTTATACGACTGCAAAAAGGAGGGTTATGTTTTATCATGATAAAGACCAAGGGACCAATCAACTTCCCTTTGCAACTGCTAGTCCAGAATAAGTACTTTTATGTATATTAGAGATTTTATTATAATAAGAAGTTTCATTATACATATAACAAGTTTTTTTTTATTAAAAATATAAATTTTAAATAGTCCTAATTCACCCGAACGCGCTTCTAAGCTGTCAGGATTTTCCACGCTTCTAGTGTCAAAATATGGTAAATTTATTAAAAGACTGACGGCTTTTAAAGTCTATTCACAGCATAAATGGTATTGGTAATGAACTAAAAAGCATATTTGTGCAAATGTAAAAAGTATATTTCTAAAGTTTTTACATAAATTTCTAAAGTATATTTATGTAAAAAGTATAAAAGTATATTATTGTCAACGAAAAATCAGTAGCCAATGTCAGTCTCCAGACGTTTAACTAACTCCACACTGAAAATCACATCCATCCTGGTTGCTTCGTTCTGACGAGAATGAAGGACAAATAAAAGAACACATTTATGTACAGGTAATACTAGCTTCTACCCGCGACTTTGTTCGTTTGAATCAATCGACTTTGAAAGTTTTACCGCGTAAATCCCGATCCTGTGGGAATTCCGGTATAAAAAGTGGCCTATGTGTAATCCCCGGATGTCAACTATCGACTTACTAAATTCAGATCCGTTCAGTAGTTTTTTCGTGAAAGAGTAAAAACTCCATCCATCCATCCTCACAAACTTTCGCATTTATAATATTAGTAAGATATGATTAAGTATAAATCACTCAATCCAATTCAATTCAATTTATTTATTAGCGATAAATGTTGGTACAATGTCGGTCTTAACATATATTATAATAACATTATTATTATGGATCCTGAACACTTAGTCAAATGACTGTGACATGCAAACATTTTGTTTATACTTACTTAATAATATTACTTAATTAATAATTGTTAACAAAATAATATATGATTCTATTAAATTAATTACCTATTAAAATTACAATTGAATAGCAATATTATTATTATTTCATTAATTACACTTTACAAACATATTATTTACATTTTTTAAATATTCCTATAAAATCAAAAAACATTTAAAAATATAAAAAAAAACAGTAGCCCACCGGTATCGGGAACAGGGTCCAAGCTACCGGTGGTCAGGGCTCTTGAGAGAGGAACCTCCTAACAAATCGCGCCGTGTCCAGAAGTACTGCTTTCTGGATCAAGCCCTTGATCCAGCTGCCCAACAAGAGCCTCCTAAGATGTTTGTCAAGGCTCTTGGCTATTATTCTTATTATTAGAATTATAATATTCCACAACTTTTTTTTTTTTTTTTTTTTTTTTACGCAACGCCATCTAGTCCCAAACTAAGCAGAGCTTGTGGTATGGGTACTAGACAACTGATAAACATACATATATATTTCTAAATACATACATATTATAGATAAATTACACCCAGACAAAGAACAAATGACCGTGCTCATCACACAAACATTTGTCCTAGGTGGGAATCGAACCCACGACCTTGCGCACAGCAGTCAGGGCCACTGACCACTATACCAACGGGCCTGTCAAATTATGTCATATAGTTAAATTATTACAATTGTTAATTATTGAATTGAATACTCGAACACGTTCCATTCATCTTTCCATTGGCTTGCCTTACCGTTTCCATCAACACTTAGTTACAATTTCCCTCAGTTGCCCTTGCGTTTGGGGTCGCGGTATTTCGTTGCTCTGTCGTGACATGAAAAAAGGACAAACGAACATACTTTGCATTTATATTAATAGTATCGATTTCCACAGTAATGCCTGTTGTCAAGACCAACAATAAAAAAATTTAAAAAAAAAGTAAAATAAAACTACACTACAGCGTTATGTCATTTCAGCAAACTTATTGTTTTTATTTTTATGGTGACTGCCAAAGAAGCATTAAAAATTTAAAATATTATGTTATGGTTCTATATCCACTCAAATATATAAATATATTTCGACCCCATAAGCCTAAACTCATACATAACGCCAAGCTGTAGGACAGAGAAAGGACTAACCTAACCTAACCTAACCTAACCTAACCTAACCTAACCTAACCTAACCTAACCTAACCTAACCTAACCTAACCTAACCTAACCTAACCTAACCTAACCTAACCTAACCTAACCTAACCTAACCTAACCAAACCACAGAATAAAAACAAATACAGACTCGTAATCATTAAAATTTGGGGAAGGCTTAATGATATTATGAGTTATGAACACGTAATCATATACGTTGTTTCGGTTCATCGATTCAATTTGTTATTTGCACATGCTGTTATTACATTAATTATTTCGTATTGAGTAGATAGAATCTGACGTGTAATATTGGATGTCCTCGTATTATTCATTTTTAAACTGACATGATCTAGCAGTATTATTCGAACTTGAAACGGGATATTTACTGAAAGTAGTATTCGATACTACTCGAAGAAGAAAATTGGAAAGTCGATATAGCAAAAAAAAAGCGATCTGAAGATATACCCGCAAAAAAGAAAGGACTACTAAAATACCAAAAGAAATTAACTGCGAGAAATGTTTTTATAAATGTTATGTTCCCCAGAAATTAGATATAATTTTTTTCGTCAGTTTGAGGTATCCCGAGCACAAAAAATTACATTCTCGGTAATGATGATGAAGAAACAGCGACCGTTCACGAAAAAATGTTTCGGAAAGATTTTTTGTAATCGAAGGTTCAGGTAAATTTGCTTCATTGGTGGATTTGATTTGTTTGATTACGACTTCGATTGTTATTCATTATTGATTGAAATTTATATTAATACATTATTTAAAAAACTTTAATTATTATCGTTTCACAGATTATCTTTGTAAAAATTGATTTCCTTTTCATTAATTCGATCACTTCTGATTGAAGCTTATATACCTAGTACCTAATACATTACAGTCATACTCCCACTAAAACTCTATAGGTAATAAAGGTTAAATGTATCAAAATATAATTATCTCAGCGAATTTCATCAAAAATAATCTATAAAACCGACTTCCATATCAAAACACTACAAAGCCAAAACGAACTTTAATTTCGGAAGGCTGTGTAAAAAAAAAAGAAAATACAAAACCAGTAACACCGACTACTGAAATTAAAGTTATTTTCGGCTTTGTAGTGTTTTGATATTGAAGACGGTTTTTTCTTTTTGCAAAAAATTTTCTTTATACTACACCTGCTTGGAAAGTACCTTGATACTTTATCAAATTTACGGTAGAAAGTACGTCATTGCATATCGAACAAATATGCGGAGAGAAAACGCATCTGAGCGGGAGAGAAAAGTGTATGAAAATCCATTTCTTACGTGGTTTTTCTTTTTTAATTTTGGGTAAGACTATGCGCCGGTTACCTAAATATCAAAAGCCAAAAAGTTTTTACAGTGAGTTTTTATCTCCAAGTTCGCAAAATGACACTGGCCACTAGCTGTGTGTTGGATGGTGTCGGGCAGGCAGTGCGACCCTGCGGCGGCAGGATAAACAATTTGAAAAAAGAACATGTGAAAATTGCAGACGCCATTGGCGCCATTTTCAATTTGTGTGTTGTTTGAGGATTCAGTTTTCTTAGAAAGTAAAATAAAACTATCAAAATGATAAGTAGTGATAGTGATGATGAAGATTTTTTAACTCCGCCGCAGTTGAAGGAAACAGCAAAAATACTGATTGATAACCTTTTACCACAGAAATCAATTAAAAAATATAACAAAACTTATGACGATTTTTTGCAATGGAAAAGTGAAAAAATGCGGCATCTTTTTCTGAAACGGTTTTGCTAGCTTATTTCAGTGAAAAAGTGCAAAAATACAAACCAAATACGTTATGGTCTATGTACTCAATGTTGAAAAGTACTATATTGACAAGAAACGACATAAACAACATCATACATTAAGCTTCACTAACTGCAACAATTTCAATATAAATTTCAATTAGTAAAGATTTAGTTTTTTATTTTCCTCGTAGGTGTAGTATAAAGCACTATGTATCACTCGAGAGAAAGTGCGATTCCCGGTCTCGGGTGTTTTAAAGCCCTCGCCTACGGCTCGGGCTTCAAACGACACCCTCGACGGTAATCGGTCACTTTCTCCTCTCGGTGAACAATGTACTATTCCTGCCCTTTTTCCATTCACGTAGAGTTCGAGAAAAGTTTAGTTCTGGTTGAAAATTTACGAATCACAGTTGGGGCAGCGAGATTAACGTCCTTTCCGAGGCATGGGGAAGTTTCAGTATGTAATTAATGTACAAGAGATCTCCAATCCACGAACCGAAGACAGTAAGCGATGGTAAACCATCAAGATTGAATCGGTTGTCAATTAAGTCTGAGCCATTAAACCATGATCACATCAATATGCATGTCGTTTGTCGGTGGCAATAAATACTTATTCTTTCACAACTCTAACACAAAAAAAAAGAAAGAAAAATATTATAAATATACTTAAATATTATAAACACACGATACTATTTCGCGTCAAAAATTTTAGCGGGGAGAATCTACACTGAAATAAATGAAAAGGCAATAACACAGGTAAAAGTAGCACAAGTTTAAGAACCCTTTGGGATTGATTCACAAATTATCGGTCTGTCCGCTAATCTATGTAAAGGGTATTTCAACAAGAACTTTATTTTTTAATCGGGGAAACACCAAGAACGTGATAGTTTTGACATTTAGTTTTTGGTGGTATTCATAGTAGGTGTCGATAAGAAAGTATCGATATTGTACTCATGAGTAATATCGAAAAAAAGTATATAATATATATAAGCCTAATGCGCAGATAGTACAGTAGGACAGAAGAACTGAACATCAACACTAATGGTATTGGTACACTAGTGTAGTAATCTAAACTAATACTATAAAGAGGAAACATTTGTGTTTTTGTATGTTTGTAATGTTTTCACACAAAAACTACTGAACTGATCTGAATGAAATTTGGTAAGTAGATAGTTGACATTTTGGAATAAAACATAAGGTACTTTTTATCCCGAAATTCCCACGGAATCGAGATTTGCGCGGGAAAACATTCCCACGCGTACAAAGTCGCGCGCAGAAGCTAGTAGTACTATAAAAAAGGCAACTGTGACTTTACAAATTATTTAAACAATATTGTATTAACTTATTCCTTTAGCAATATATTATAATACCCATTCCTCCTCGGTACAATTGCTAATAGATATACAGCACGGAACAATAGGTTATTTTAGATGGCACACATTCACATTTATTAAGTCAAATAATAGTCAAGCACAATAACGATCAACCGGAGAAAAACAAATCGCGAGACGAACGTGAAGAATAATACAAATAATACGGTTTTGTGGGATATCGATGTATATTATAAGAACTACATCATACCTTATAAACAATAAATAAATATTAACAACAAAACAATTTTCTAACGGCGAAAGATTGAGTGATTGATTAGTGAAGAAGAGGATCTAACCTGTGAACAGAAAGACTGAAGGAACGATTTTGAGCTCAATGTAATGATTTAGAAGGTTCAGTCTAATTGAACCAGATGGCGTTGCCGTCCAAGATTTATTCGATACGATACCTGTCAAAAAGTACTCATTGAGTAAAAGTATCAAATACAAAGTATCGAGTACAAAAGTATCGGTATCGAACCAAACGTACTCGATACCACAAAGTATCGATACTTTTTTCGTGTCCCTAAGTAGGTGCTCTGGCAATTGTTACAATGAATTCAATTTCACTCGAAAATCGCATTAAAATAATTCAAATCCACTATGAAAATGGTCGTTCTGTTAAAGTTACATTTCGTAAAATTCGTGATATTTTCGGACAACATAATCGTCCTTCTGAGACCGCTATTAAGAATTTAGTCGCGTTTGAGTCGACAGGCTCGGTACAAAATGTGCCAACACCAACTCGTGTTCGACCGGGTCGTTCAATAGAAAACATCGCCGCCGTGAGCCACAGTGTTGAGGAAGATCAAAATTTGTCAATTTCACGACGTTCTCAACAATTGGGGTAATTTTGGCCTATTATTGATGACATGGATATCACTGAAATGCGGTTTCAACAGGACGGTGCCACATGTCACACAGCCAATGAAACGATCAATTTATTGCAAACCAAATTTCCCGATCGCATAATTTCGCGAAATTCTGCTGTTAAGTGGCCAGCTAGATCGTGTGATTTAACACCACTGGATTATATTTTGTGGGGCTATGTTAAAGACAGAGTCTATACGCAACCAATCGAATCGATTGCCGCCTTAAAACTCAAGATTCGTGATGTCATTACCGAAATATACCTTCCATTTTGCCAAAAAGTAATTAATAATTTTGATGAAAGAATCAACATCTGTCAGCGTGGTCGTGGTGGACATTTGCCGGATATCATTTTTCATCCATAATTGCCAAACTTTTCTCTTTGTAATACAATAAATTTTTTATTAATTTTCCTCTAAATTCTTTGTTTTATTTTGTTTTAGAAAACAAAGTTCTTGTTGAAAAACCCTGTATATGCTTAAGTATTCTATTTCCAATGGTCTTTCCATCTGTATGGAAAGAGGTCAAAATTACTCATTTAGCCTAAAATCGAATCCCACCTGTTTTTCAGAATATCGACCGATTTCCATCCTACCTTTTCTCTCTAAAATCCTTGAAAGCCTTGTCCACATACAGCTTAGTGCTTTTTTGTGCAAGAATAGTCTGCTGAATCCTTTCCAATCCGGCTTTCGTCCTAGTCATAGTACTACTACCGCTGTAGTACCGTTAAGCGTCAGTAGACTAATGGCTAAGGTGTCGGCTTTGAGATCGAAAGGTCGCGGGTTCGAACCACACCCATTATACTATTGCCGTGACCCCACTCCAGACATAAGAATATTTAGCTTAGTTGGAGGGGTTGACAACATTGCTAATAATGTGAATTCTAGCCACATTGATGATAGAGAAATGTATATTTATACGGCAATACGACATGATAGCGTCGTGGATCGCATAATGAACAACAATACATATCAAATCAAACCAATTTATTTTATTTGTGAACGTAGGTATCATTACATATAACTACATGTTATTGACTTGGTTATTACCTGAAGACACAAATTTTCTATGAATTACAGAAGAAGATAAGTTTCCGTTGGTAATGAAATTATTAGGCATTGTTTCAGAATAATTTTTTTTTGGCATTAATAAAATACCGATTTTCCGGTATTTAATTATTGTTTAGCCATTCAAGGAACGAGTTGCTTAACCTGGAACCCTGGAACATTGACCTACATGGCTGTTATTATTTAGATAAATCTTTGTATACTTATTCTTCATTTCTAAATGAGGTTCGGTAAGACAAAGCAACTACAAAATGGGCCATATTGGAAATACTATTATTGTGCGAACAGATAAGTAGTGAAATTCCCTGTCAGAATCTGTGTTTTCTAAGTGTACTAGGCGTAGGCGCAGTCTTGCGAACGGCGAGCAGTGGTAGCTCTCCGTCCGGTAAGGACCAAGCCCAGGTCAGCGGCGCGTCGTGTTCTACGCGCGCCTCAAAGAGCCATCAGCACCATTAACGGGGCTCGATAGGGCCTTGCCAATAGCGCCCTCCACACGTACAGTTCGGACCGCGCATCTTGAACTGCGTTCCAAACCGCAGTTAGATCTATACAGTTTGGACTGCGGATCAAACTGTTGAGATTTATTTATTTCAGGCTTCTAAGGCCCATAGAAAATATACATACACTAGTACCCACGCGGGGCTTCGCTCCCGTGGATTCTATCACGGTAAAAACATAACTCTCCTTTTTTGCAGTCGCGTAAAAAGTAGCCTATAACCTTCCTCAAGCTTCAAGCTACTTCCATACCAAATTGCATCCAAATCCACCCAGTACTTTCGAAGATTAGCGCGTTCAAGCAAACAAACAAACAAACAAACAAACTTTTCCGCTTTATAATATTAGTATAGATAATAAGTAACAATAGACTAATACATATTTTTCTAACTCATACAAAAAAGTACATTCTATTACAAAATAAACTACACACTAACACATATTTTCATAACACTATCACTATGCACGATGTGGCGGCGTCGTGTTACGCTGCGGGGTGTCATGGAGTCTCCCACGAAATCGTCGATACACGACACCCTTTGGCCAAAACTCTTCTTTGAGAAAAGTCTCCAGTTGGAGGGTTGAAACTCGTACCACGAACGATTTGAAATTCGTATTGTGGCGCGGCTCCAACTTCACGACCCTCAAAGTCCAGTTGGTCTTCACACGAATGTACTCCACGATCTCCTCAACCTTCGTGGAGTGATGCAATCTGGGTGTCCAGATGTATGTGTATACAGCTGCGTTGTTGGTACAGCTGAACACAGCAGCATGTTGGGTCCTGCCAGCGCGGTACCGCACTGGTTCTGACAAAGAGGCCTCCTCTTCTTCTTCTTTTCCACTTTGACGAAACTATCTTTGCCACACATGTCCTTCCTTGAATCACGCTGGGGCTCCTCAGGGATGGGCTTATTGCGGCTCTGTTTCCCCTTTTTCGCTTTATGCGATTGCGACACTAAAAAAAATGGACGATCGTTCGGTCATTGCATTAGCTGGATTTGTAGTTAGTTTAAACAGCCGAAAAAACGACGAGTGTGTGTAAAGGAATACAGACAAAGATATGGACATTTATGATTTTTTTCATTCATTGTTGACGAAATCGCGATCAGCTGAAACAAAACCTACTGACTTGCAAAAATCAACGAGCTCGTCATATTATGCTTTGTTTCTCATATTCCTGTTACTATACTCCTTATTTTTTATCTTCCAGAGACACGGATGTTCACGGAACAAACGAATGAACTCTGTGATAGCTTGGATGCTCCAAACCGCCACTTTTGTAATTTACGTTTATACGTGATACGCGCGTAAAACTGTGAGACATGCGCTCGCGTGGATATGCCAGATCGGACTGCAGATCCGCACATCTACACGTACAGTTCGGAGCGAGGGATGGACAGGGTTGCCAGATGCCGAATTTTTTATCTCGTGCTAGGGCTGTCAAATATCTCGTACTTTCAATACGAAATCTCGTAAAAGTATACATTTTAAAAATCTCAGACCTTAATTTAGGTCCACTATGTACTATATGTACTAGCTAGCCTGGCGTAAAAATATTCCTTAAGTTTGGGACCGCCAAATGAAAAAACTTTAGGTGATTCATATTTTTTTAATTATTTTACCAAAAACTTCAAAAAATAAAACAAATATTTACTTAAGTAATATATTTTGTAGGAACTTGCTACTAGTACATATGTGTAGTGTAATACACGAGTAATACATCTAGTGGGGTTCCGCCGGTCAACGACTAAAGATACATTTAGTGATGAGGTAATGAATCTAGTGATGTGCTTAGTGGAGTTTGTGGCATGGACATACATTCTTTTCTTTAAATGTTTTTGGTTTGTATTAACAACATTGTTAAAATCTCGTAAAAGTGTGTACGAGATTTTTATTTTCTCGTTTCTCGTACAGAGACTGCTAAATCTCGTAAAGTTACGAGCTTTCTCGTACATCTGGCAACGCTGGGGATGGAACGGCGCGTGCTGTTTCCCGCGGTCAGAACTTTACGTGTGGAGGGCTCTATTATTGCCTGCAAGGTCTACGGGAATGTTCTGACGAGATACCGCGGCTCCAGAACGCAAGGGCATCTGAAGGAACAGGGTGAGTATTTAGTCAGTAGAAGTCTGGCCGAAAAGCCGTTATGACGCGATTTGGTAGTAAACAGACAGCGTTAATAATTGTATAAAGCACTTTAGTAAATTAAATACATACCTATTTAAATTTGAAGGAAAATTACGATTCTTGAATCGTATAAGCCACCATAAAAACGATACAACTTGACTTGGATAAGGCAGAATTAGTGGCCCAGTGGTAATAAATAGGCTATACTTACGATTATAATCAGTGATCGGAATATGCTGAGTATATTTACCTAAAGTTTAAAGAACAGAGACGGAAATCGGAGCCTTCCTTATGACATTTTTTTTACTGGTAAATTTACCGGAACTTTAATCATGTAACTTTCAATATGTTACTTTATAAATAACATTATAAATACTTCATTAAATCGTAATAAATATTATGATACATAAAACAACCAATATTTAAAAAAAATATTTTTATGTTGGTTGAACATTTTAATATAACATGAATATATTAATGACTTTGAAATCCTTTTTATATATTTATTTTAAAGACAAATATGTACAAACAAAAGAATACAAACCTTTAGGAACAAATAAGTTATAAATTAAAGCGTGTATATTTATTTGTTGGTTGATCAGATACCAATACAATGTTCGGTTATTTTAATAAATAATTAAAATTTTAAATAATACATTTTTTCCATGATTAATTTATCGGTTTCACATGTAGATATTGTTATGTACTAATTTATATTCCACGGTTGTATAACATATTATAAGCAAACATGCATGTCTATATATTAATATTATAAAATGGAAGAGTTTGTTTGTTTTTTGAACACGCTAATCTCTGAAACTACTAGTTCGAATTGAAAAAATATTTTTGTGTCGGATTGTCTATTTAATTCGGTCGATCGATCTAATATTCGATTAGATCGATAAGAGCAAAGTATCAATAGAAATTGTTGCATAATTGGAAAATTATCTTTTGAGAGTTACGACACGGACGGAGCCACGAGCAACAACTAGTCAATCTATTAATTTGAAATAAATTGAATAAATATTAAAAAAGAAAGAAAAGAAAGAAAAAGTATTTATTGCCAACAGACAAACGACACACACACAAACAATAATAAAAACTTATTTAGTTCCTTAACACTAAAGTTCGGGCACGCCGCAATTTTGGCGGTAAGACCCCTCTTTGAGGAGTGGCTAGATCGGCGTCACGGCGTCCTGACCTACCGCATGACGCAGGTCCTCACCGGACACGGAAGTTTCGGGAGGTACCTGTGTCTGATGGGAAAGGAACAAACGCCTGGGTGTCACCACTGCGAGGGTCGCCCTGAGGACACAGTAGAGCATACGGTGCAAGACTGCCCCGCCTGGGCGGATCACCGACGTGTCCTCATGGCGGTGATAGGCGGTAGGGCATGCAAACCGATAACCGATAATCGATAATTTATCGGTTATCGATCCATTCTGACAAAACGATAAATATCGAAAACAAAAACGATAAATACCGATAATCGATAATTTTATATAAAGAATTCTGACACATTTCTGAACGAACGTTGGATGCGTCCCGTTTCCTCGCCGCGCGCGTTTTCTTTCCCGTCACTGTCATTTGCTCATTGCGCAATATTTGTGTGTGACTGTGAACTGTGAACGTGTCGATCGCTGTCGTTCTACCATGTGAGTGAGGAGTTGAGGACGCCCGGATTAACTGAATTGAGAGTTTTGCGTCAGTAAGAAATTAAGAATATTATTGGTAAGTCAGATTTATACTACTTAATTGCAAACATTTAGCGTTGTTATTCGAAATGTTTCCGTTCAAAATGCTACACCATTTAAACATAAATATAGAAAGTAGGTACCTAAACAAGGTTTTTACCTTAAAAATGAAAAAATATATAGTTTGTAGTACGAGTTACGACATACACACAATCAATTTCTACCTATTCATTTCTTGTAAAGTGAACATAAAGCATATTTTATTGTTTTAGGTACCTACTTTTTCAGTTTAGAATCTTGTTTACCACTTAAATGGTTACTTGATGTGAATGTAAAATTCAATACAGAAGTTCTGTCTACAATTCTACATAACTAATCTACATCGTAATATTTTCATGTAGTTCAGTAAATTCAAAACTTCGTATGTTTTTGTTTTAGGTACTTTACGTACTGCACCTACTCATTCAGTAAAGTATATTTAGCATGTCTAATAAAAACACAGTTAACTATGTACCTGTGTACAAAAAGTGTTCGGACCAAACGTCGGTATGGCGGCATTTTTTAAAAGCAGAAACAGGTGACACAGCAAAATGTAAGATCTGCGACAAAGTTATTAAGTGTGTGGGTGGTACAAAAACGGGACTTCGCAGTCATTTAAGGTCCTTACATGCCATAACACTTGACAGCGAAAAGTTTACACCGGAACCGGATGAAGGTAGAAGAGAGATTGCTGGGTCTTCAAAAAGAAAAAACGACGGTCCATCTTTGTTATCGTCTTTGGCGTCAATAGATGCTCCTGTTCCTGTATCAGTTAAAAAAAGTAAAATGTCTGATTATTTTACAGAATCAAACAGATCTTTAGATATTATGATATCAAGAATGACAGCTTTAGACGGAATGCCTTTTAGGGCATTTACAGAGTCTGAAGATCTTAGGCATATCTTTAACAAAGCTGGTTATAAATTACCCTCTAGTGCAAATTCTATAAAAGATATAACTGTTAAGTTTTACGATAAAATTAAGAGTAAGGTTATAAAAGAAGATACAGGAGCTAAAAAATGAAGGACACAAGTTTTGCTTATCTTTAGATGAGTGGACATCGTCAAGAAATAGGCGATATGTAAATGTAAACATTCACTGTGCATTTTTCCAATGTAAGGATACTGCAAAAAACCTTGGCTTATGTAGAACATATGGCTCTGTAAACGCTGATAAATGTGAAGAATACCTTCGAAAGAGGCTAAATGAATTTGGTATAAACTTTGACACTGATATAATTTGTATAACATCCGATGGAGCTTCAGTCATGACAAAACTTGGCCGAAATCTAAACTGCATTCATCAACTTTGCTTAGCTCACGGCTTGCAACTGGCCATAGTAGATACATTTTATGCCAAATCTCTAGAAGTAACTCATTATAACGAAGCTCAAGATGAGGAGGAAAATGATAATGATGACGCACTTGTTATTAATGATGATGCTGGTGGATTAGAAATAGAGGAAGCGTTTTCATATGTTGAAACAAATATTCAATTCAAACCCATTATAGAGAGTTAGAGCAGTCGTACGAATGTTTTGAAAGTCACCTACAAAATCAGATGTTCTTCAGAAATATATAAAAATGGAACTTGGCAAGGAAAACGCATTGTTGTTAGACTGCAAGACACGATGGAGCACACTATGTGATATGATAGGTAGATTCATTAAAGTAAAAGCTGCAATCTTAAAAGCTGTCATTGATGTCCAATGCGCAATTCAAATTTCGGAACAGGAGTGGTCAGTTCTTCGAGACATATATGAGAATCTTGAAATTATTAAGGTCACAGTTGAGGCCCTCTGTCGAGAAGATGCCACTCTAGTTAGTGCGGATGTTGCTACGAATTTTGCTTTAAAGAAACTTGAAGTTCGCAATACGCAACTTAGTCGGGACCTTCATACAAATCTCACAAATAGATTAAAACAAAGACGGCTTCCAATTGCTAGTCTTATGCAGTACCTGCATGATCCAAACCGTTATTTTAATGACGACGAATATAATACAGATGTATAGGTATACCCTCGCTTAACCAATGATCGTTTACAGGACATGATACTAAACCTTTAATCAAAGTATGGTTCTGCTGCAGTGACTGCTTTGGATGTGATTGAAGATGACCACAGTCAAGCTCATTCAAGTGACCAAGTCACTGAAGTCACTGACAGCAATGCCCAAGTGACCAATAAAGACTTGCTTGATCAATATATAAATAAAATTAATTATGACTCGAGAGGCCCAGGCATTTCAGCTTCAACGGAGGACACTTTGACACTTCTTAAAGTTGAAATGCTACTATTTGAAAACGGTGGTGATCGTGGTCAACTGCTAACAAAACTATACCGATGGCTTCGCTCAATTAAGCCAACTAGTGTAGAAAGCGAATGTGTCTTTTCCGCAGCTGGAGTACTATGTAATAAGCTGCGTACTAGCCTAAATGACAAAACAATTGATTGTTTGTCATTTCTGCGGACATATTTTCAGCAGCAAAAAAAAAACAAAAATCTCTTTAAAATGTGATTATTTCAAATGTGATCTCTTTTAATTATAATACAAAATTACTATTTTAAATGTGATTTCTTTTAATTATAATACGGAATTGTTATATGTTAATTTACCTATTGTCGTTAATTAATCGTTAAGAAATCTTGTTAGGATGTGTAATACACATCCTAACAAGATTTCTTAACGATTAACATCTGAGTCAACATACACATTGTGTATGTTGAATTGTTGACTCAGATGTCCATACTGTACTACGAAATTATTTAAAGTTAATTTAATTATACTAAACGTCCAAAAGTTGCAATATTTAACTCATAATTATTATAATTATTTTAAAGAGTAACTTTTTTTTAAATTTAGCTAGAGGTTTCTAAGATTTTATTTAAAAGATCTCTTAAGAAAGAAGAGTTTAGTGAGACAATCCAAAATGTTATGTTATATAATTTAAATATTATAAAGAAATACAAACTTTGATTTAAAAAAAAAACGCCTTGTTTTATTTATTTTTCAGTATATTATATTGTCCTTTATTTTAGGTAAGTAATTGCATCACTTTATCCGTTTATTTACAAGTAAAAAACAAGTTTAGGTATTTTTTTATAAAAAACGATAATTATCGGTAATTACCGGTTTTTATCGAAAAAAAAATCGATATCTTTCATTTTATCGATTATCGGAATATTTCGATAATTGCATGCCCTAATAGGCGGAGACCTCTCGCGCCCGGCATTGGTCGAGGCCATGCTGCGGGGCGAGAGGGAGCGGGAAGCGGTCGCCTCCTTCTGCGAAGCAGTCATGCTTCCGAAGGAGGAGGTGGGCCGCGTGAGGGAGAGGATGGCGTCCTCCCTCCAGCCCAGCCGCAGTGGTAGACGCCCACGGCGTCGGACGTCGGTTAACGATCTCCGGCCACCGTAGGCGCGGGCATGCGGACAGCGAGTAAAGGGCAACACGCTGTCCGACCATGGACCATGCCCGGGTCGACGGCGCGTTGTGTTCCACGCGCGCCTCAAAGAGCGTCAGCAACATGACGAGGCCCTCCCTGCAGAGGGCCGAAGCCTGTCGGGGTCGTGGGACTTATCCCATTACCGTGACCCCGGTACGTAAAGGGTTATTGAAGGAACACCGTGGATTTTAGTCAGTAAAAATCTGACAGTCCCTCCCACCCTGCCCGGGGTGGGAGGACTCATTTGATAATTTTACCACGTTAAAAAAAAATAAAAAAAAACACTAAAGTTAGTAATTGGTACTTATAATTATGTTAGTAGGTGAGGACAAAGACTTAGATATTGACAATTTACGAAGAAAAAGGAAACAACAAAAAACAAGGCAAATGCACATCGTGGTCGTGGCAACAAAGCTCCCACTCAGCATAATGCTATGCCATGGGCATGCCCACAGCATTGCGCTGGTTTTCAGTGGTTGCTTTATAATAATATAATTAAGTAATAGCTATTGACTATCTTTACTATGAAATTAAAAGTTTAGAAGAATCGTCAAAATCGTTACGTGAGAAATGATGCAACATACCTATAAGTTAAAATATTTTATACACAGAAGCTGTTGGTGAACCTTGAATAAATAAATAAAAAAATAAATAAGTATTTTTAATATAGTTGAAAAAAAAAATATGTGCAAAATTTTCTAAGGAAGAATGTTTAGCTAATAGAAACTTTAATTGTAATAATTTGATGTAAAAAATTACATAGTTAAGGTTCCAGCAAATTTACTGGTAAAAGAATTGTCATAAGGAAGTCTCCGATTTATATCTCTGTTCTTTAAACTTTAGGTAAATATACTCAGCCTATTCCGATCACTGATCATGATACTTAAGAACGGCGTGAAGTTACTTTGACAACTGACATTGACACTGTATGCGTGTGACAGCATCAAATGACCGCCAACATCTAGTTTAAAGGTACCAAACATTTACGTGAAAATTTATATTTTTAATCTACTTACAAAATAAATATCACTTTTCATTTCATTTATCATAGTCAAAGAAAACAAGGTTAGGGCGTACCGAATGTCGCCAACAGGCACGTATCAAGCTTCGAAAACGATCCGTAATGATGAAATGAAATAATATTTATTTTTCAAATCTTACTTTTTAGTATCTTTCTAATATTATAAATGCGAAAGCTTGTGAGGATGGATAAATAGAAGTATGTTTGTAACTCTTTAACGCAAAAACTAATGATGTAGGTATGTATGTAGACAACTGAAATACTGGAACAAAACATAGGCTAATTTTTTTTATTTGTAAATGTATAGTCTTTATTTGGAAACATAGACAGTTGATTACATTACAAAGAAAACGATGATAGCTACAAAAGTTTAGAACTGTGTCGCAGCTATCAGCGCCCATACAAAAAAAAGAGGACAATTTTCCAGACTAAAACTAAAAGTGATTAAAATAAAAATTAAAAATACAATAAATTAAAAATAAAATAAAATTAAAAATGATCGTATGTGTCTGTGTGAAATTGTGTGTGTAGATGAGTATGAGGGAGTGGAGTGTAAGTGAGTAGAAACGTGGAGTATTTACGCGGTAACACATATCCGCGAAAGAATCGCGGGCAAAGCTAGCAGGCCACTAATAACGCTTTTATACGAAAAAAATGCCGTTTTAAGTTAAACTATAACGTGGCCGGTGTCCGATCACTAGCGAGTTCTTACCGAATCGTCAGAATCAGTTGCACAAGACATAAAAAGCCGTTTTGTGTCTAAATTAAGAATTATATTTTATTATATCGTTAAGTCGTAAATATGCGATTCACACTTTAATTAGTTCCATGAAGTGACCGTAATTCACTAAGCAAATATTTTGATGGCCATATCATATTAACACTTTCGCTGACAGTGAGCACTTACCCTGACACCACATTACGACAATAGAATTTTGCACGACGTACTCCTAAAAATAAGTCCCTCTACGTACTGTCATAACCAGTGATCGGAGTAGGTAGATTGAAATGGGGTCATTGATCCGAAACGTATATATTAATATGGACATTCCTCCGGAATTGGTGGATTATTAAAAAAAAACCGGAACTTATGTAGGAATTTTATTCTGCCAGAGTGGAAGGAGTCATTTGATGATTTGCCATCCTCAAAAAAAAGGTAGGAATTGTAATAAAATGAACAATATTATTCTTTATTATTCTTCATATTTTTTTTAACGGCACACAGTCACGATTTGACAAAACCCAACGACCAATCAGAACAAAGGATCATGGGTGGTACAATAACCGGTTATCAGAACAATGCGTACGCCCGCCGACGACATGCCAGGTAGCTCACTCGTTTACTTCGGTTCGTAGAGTGCGCATCTTTGTTTGTTACTGTGTTGTGAAAACGTTACTTGACCCTGGCTTGTGTACATACTGACTTCTGGAATCTGCTCTAAACCACGATTTGGCTCGAATATACGGACTCAGATTTTTCACTATTGAATTGGATCTACATATTTAAACCAAGCTTTGGTAAGTAATATTTTACTAGTTACAAGGAGTATAAAGCATGTTTGGATGTACTATAAGAATATTTTTAGTATTGTGTTTGTTCGCTTAACCTGCTGAACATACCATGAGTCTTAATATTGTTAAATCTTTAATAGAGTATGAACCAGTGAGCTTAGTGCGAAACAAAATTATGATATTCTAGTAATGTAGTCGCAATTCAGCTAACTCCACTATTAACCGACATTTTACTGGAATCCGTGTATAATTTGAATGCCCTGTGTGCTGTGTCCTCTTGCAATGTATTGGTAAAATAAATTACTATAGGCCTTATCTACTTCTCTACAAAATATTCTACGTAACAAGATTTGATACCCATATTGATGGGATTGAAAAAAAACTAAGTTGTCCGCCATCTTGTAGCGGCAGCCATTTTGGATTGACAATAATATTGAATATACATAATTGTATTATCACCAAAATCAAAGGCGAATACCAAATTTTAGATCAATCGGTTGACAGGAAGAGGGTGAAATTTCAATGACTAAATTTGATCCACGAAAAATAAAACAAACGGAGTAAGCTAAATAAACTAAATAAAATGTATTTTTTTCATGTCTTTGTTTTAGGTGATATATACGAGGTTCCATCTCTACAACAGAGTTCAGATATGGCAAACGTCAAGGCTGAAACTGTAGAAAAATGGATATCCGGTCATCCCGAACTACTTTACGATCACGCTAGTGGTACAATATACTGTTCAAAATGTGAAAGCCATTTGAAAACCATAAATAAAGGAAACGTTAAAAGACATATCGAAGGAGCAGTACACCAGGGAAAGTTTGAGCGGCCCGAAGAGGAATTTTATTTCGATCTTATAAAATTTCTCATTTTGTGCAATATTCCGTGGTCTCAAATGAAAAATACTACTTTTCAAGATTTCTTTAAAAAATATATGTGTAGTACCTGTTGTTGTACGTGTACTAATCGTACTCTGCCAGATGAATCACAGTTACGAAAAGTTTACTTGGACAAGTTTTTTAAGAATAAAATCAATTCGATTCTGCAAAATTATAAAAATGAGAAACTATGGATATCATTAGATGAAACGACAGACTTTTTAGGTCGCTATATAGTCCATTATTTAATAAAACCATTACATCCTAGCAATTTGACTAGACCTTATTTGGTAGCATGTAAAATGCTAACTGTAGTTAATGGACAAACAATCACGCAATTTGTGTTAGAATGTTTGGAAAACTTTTGGGAAGATTCTTTTGAATCGAAGGTAGGTAACATTCTTGTCCTCTGCACTGATAACGTTGCATATATGCTGTCTGCAGGACGAAATTTAAAACAATACTTACCTGAAATGAAGCACGTAACATGTTTGGCGCACTCTCTTCATCGCGTATCTGAGCAAATTAGATTAGAATATCACGATGTTAACATTTTAATAGCAAATGTTAAAAAGGTATTTTTGAAAGCCCCAAGTAGAGTCAAAATTTTAAAAGAAAAATATCCAGATTTGCCGCTACCTCCCCAACCAGTTGTTACAAGCACTTGGTTAGAGGCAGCATTTTATTACGCTCAAAACTTTGAAAAAATAAAAGAAGTATTATCTTGTTTAAGCAGCTCTGATGCGGTATCTATTCGAGAGGCAAAAAATATTATAGAAAAACTTTTTTGCAAAAAATAAAACCGACTTCCATATCAAAACACTACAAAGCCAAAAATAATTTTAATTTCGGTAGTCGGTGTTATTGGTTTTGTATTTTCTTTTTTTTTTCACACCGCCTTCCGAAATTAAAATTATTTTTGGCTTTGTAGTGTTTTGATATGGAAGTCGGTTTTATTTTTTGCAAAAAAGTTTTTATTATCGCGCTTTTTAGTGGGTCAGTGAATTTTCCAAATCGATTCGTAAATGACGGAGTTATGCGCGAACAAAAAACGCAATGCAGAGTAGACGAAAAGATCATCAAGGTAAATTATTTTTTTCGACTTTTTTTGATTTTTCAGAAACGGCTCGTCCGATTTCGATAAAATTTTCATGGGACCATTTGGGAAGTATATTCTTTCCAACAAAAAAAGAATTTTTCAAATCGGTTGGCAAGCGACGGAGTTATGCGTGGACAAACATAAAAAAAAAAAAATACAAACATACGAATTGAGAACCTCCTCCTTTTTTAGAAGTCGGTTAAAAAGAAAATTTAAAAGAAGATTTAAATTACATTAAAGACAATTATTTTATAATTCATTTGTCTTTAAAAGAATTGCAAAAGCATAATTTATCGTTGACAGATTCACTTTTAGCATTTGACAACGTCAGAGATGCTATAAATCAGTGCAATTCAGAAAATATAAAAAATAAAATAGAATGTGTTATCGAACGAAACCCAGATTTAGACACACTTAGAGAATATAGTGAGGCCATTGAAAAAAATGAAGCACATAATTTAATACCTTTTTTAAAATTTGCTCCTTTGACATCGTCAGATGTAGAACGGTCTTTTTCCATTTATAAATGGATTTTAGATGTTAAAAGAAATAGGTTGAAAATTGAAAATATAGAGAAACTCATAGTTATATATTTTAATTGTAAAGATCAGGATTACCAGGATGCTGACATTGTAATCGATGAAGATTAAAAATGTGAATAAATGTAAAATGTACATATTTAACGATAAACAATGTTGATTTTTATCTTTTTCTTTATTCTACCCCTTTTTTTTGGTCCTAAAATCTGACTAAAATCAAACTGTTCCTTCGTATGCCCTTTACGTTTCAGAGTCGTGGTGCATCCTTAGAACAGTCTCACGACCCCAGCAGGCATTGGCCCTCTATGGAGCCCCGTCATTTATTCTACCCTTAATGCAAATTACCATGACCACTATGAAAATATTTAAATTTAAGTGCAACAATTTATGTCTATCTATAAAAGTTCTAGCCATAAAAGGCTAAAAATAAAAAAATAAAAATTAAAGCTTCGATCGGAATTAGATTGTTTTTATTATTCAACAGATAAATAAATAATTAATTTAGTTTTTATACCTTCCTTTAAATTTTGAATTGAGTAGGAATAATATCACTACCAACATTAACAATGTTTAAGCCTGCGCCGAGTAAAATAACTCAAAACGGTCTTCACAACTAAAGGAATATAACCTATAATAGTACTTTAATTACCATACAAAAATATGTAATGAACACTAGAATAAATGTGTTAGCAAACATAGTTGGCAAAATTTAAAAATATTTTATAGTTTATTAAACAAAAATACATAAAGTTGGACAAAAATCCTTACAAAACATGCTCGTGCGTCGCTGAATTTTGATAGTAAACTGTTGAATTTTTTTATAAACTTCAATTCATATTATTCTCTAATTATCATACTATCATTTACAGCTTTAACATTTCAAAAATGTCGCTTGGTTGTTTTAATTTTAATTTTTTCTTCTGATTTGCGCGCTATTTTGAACCATACGCAACGTACACCGGTCGAAAATTCAGTCGTCCACGGGAGCTCAGAGAGGGGTCACGTCTCATCGTGGAGCGTTTCGCCGGTAACGATAATTCGCGATCTATTGTGTACGTATGTATTGCAGCAATCCGTTGAATAACATAAGTCATATTTTTTGATTTTTGAGTACGATTTATTATGCATACCCAACAATTACTTTTTATTGTTCAATATATATTTCTTTAACATTTTGTTTCAATATTTGTTTTATTATGGGAAAATGTAAAAAAAAATATTATTAGAAGAAAGTTGGCGCAAATTTTCGAAAAAAAAGCTATTCTCATAAAAAGTACGTATTTCTATTTTGTGATGTTATTATTGGTTTTTAACCGACTTCAAAAAAAAGGAGAAGGTTCTCAGTTCGTCTTAAACTTTTTTTTATGTATGTAACCTCAAACTCGAAGACGGCTGGACCGATTTGGAATTTTTTTTTCGTTTGAAAGGGTATACTTTCTAGTTGGTTCCATTGTTATGAAATCAGGATCTGATGATGGGACCCTGGATAAAGCGAGGGAACTCTTTAAATATTATAGGCACACCTATAGCGTTTTGGGTATTTCTAATAGTACCTTGTGCAGTTGCTCCAGAAAAGCACCATTTGAGGAAGTGAAAGTGATGATGAAGACTTTTTTCAAACATTCGATATGGGTATCGTGTAGTGGGTTTTTGGGAGTGGTGATTGCAAATCTGGAATTCATTTTTAAATTCAAGATGGCGTATGCAACTTTTTCTCACAAATTCGATATGGGTACCGTGTAATGGGTTTTTGGGGGTGGTGATTGCAAATTTGACATTTATTTTAAAATCCAAGATGGCGGATGCAACTTTTTCTCAAACATTCGATATGGGTATCGTGTAATGGGTTTTTGGGGGTGGTGATTGCAAATCTGGCATTCATTTTAAAATCCAAGATGGCGGATGCAACTTTTTCTCAAACATTCGATATAGGTATCGTGTAATGGGTTTTTGGGGGTGGTGATTGCAAATCTGGCATTCATTTTAAAATCCAAGATGGCGGATGCAACTTTTTCTCAAACATTCGATATGGGTATCGTGTAATGGGTTTTTGGGGGTGGTGATTGCAAATCTGGCATTCATTTTAAAATCCAAGATGGCGGATGCAACTTTTTCTCAAACATTCGATATGGGTATCGTGTAATGGGTTTTTGGGGGTGGTGATTGCAAATCTGGCATTCATTTTAAAATCCAAGATGGCGGATGCAACTTTTTCTCACACATTCGATATGGGTATCGTGTAATGGGTTTTTGGGGGTGGTGATTGCAAATCTGGCATTCATTTTAAAATCCAAGATGGTGGATGCAACTTTTTCTCAAACATTCGATATGGGTATCGTGTAATGGGTTTTTGGGGGTGGTGATTGCAAATCTGGCATTCATTTTAAAATCCAAGATGGCGGATGCAACTTTTTCTCAAACATTTGATATGGGTACCGTGTAATGATTTTTTGGGGGTGGTGATTGCAAATCTGGCATTCATTTTAAAATCCAAGATGGCGGATGCAACTTTTTCTCACACATTCGATATGGATATCGTGTAATGGGTTTTTGGGGGTGGTGATTGCAAATCAGGCTTTCATTTTGAAATCCAATTTAAAACACATACGATATCCATATTGAATGTTGAAGAAAAAGTTGCATCCACCAAGGATGCAACTTTTTCTCCAACATTCAATATGGATATCGTGTGTGTCTACTAAGTTAAATACACTGATAACCTTCAAGGGTTTATTGCTAAGTATAATTAACAAAGTAACGTAAGGGCTAAAATTATCGCTAAGTGATGAAAATGAGTGCACCCGGTTGCTGTTCGAAATACACTAAGCTCGCGGCGAACTTAGTGCAACCGCATTATATCGTTTGCTCAGCAAACGTGGTCGATTGCAAAATATTACATCAAACATCGTGTAATAGGTTTTTGGGCATACCGATTGCAATCCTGACATTCATTTTAGAATTTACGACGAAAGTTCATTGGCTACTTTGTTAGCTTACAATTTACACTGGGTTATTGACAATTTAACTGATCCTAGGTTACGTGACTATTCAGTATTATCTAGGGTATCTAATAATACTGAAATTAATTGTTTAAACCCTTAGATGTGACAAAGGAGAATTATAATAACACAATTTTACTATATCATCAGAATATAAATCGTTTCTCCGGCAAAATATTAGATGAGGAAATGTTAATAGATAAATATGATATAGATATCTTATGTTTTTGTGAAACCTGGCTAAAACCAGATAGAATGTTGTTTAAAATTAATATTTTTCTGTTACTAGTGCATACAACAGGTCCTCAGTAGAAGGTGGTACTTTAATATTACGTAGTAATTCTCTTAAGATATAAGGAACAAAAATATATCACCGCTTGCTCTGTTGATTGCTTGTGTGAGGTAGCATGTACAGAAGTTGAAGGCCAAACTTTCTTAAGTGTTTATAGACCACCAGCATCAAACTTGTCATCATTCTTAATGATAATGGGAGAAATTTTAACTACCTAAGCTTATAAGAGATAATAAATTAGTTTTCGTTTGTGGTCACCAGTGGCGTGCCTAGGGTTTCAAAATAACGCAAGCCCAATAAAATATTAACCGATTTCAAAAAAAGAAAGTTCAGTTTTCGACTGAGTATGTAGGTACCTACGTATGTATCATCGCAATTTTCTCATAATCATAAACTACTGGTTAGGTACAATAAATTAAAAGTGAATTCATCCATCTTCTTCTTTCCTCTTCTTTCTTCAATTTCACTCTTGCTTGTCGTGCGGTGAATGAGGTAAGCATAGTGCTAGATTGAATATAATAAACATATCAGCAATTGCATACCTCCGGTGGCTTTGAAAAAAGCCGTTTGGTTTGCTTCATTGCTTGAGGGAACAAAGTTATGGTAAGTAGTTGCTTCCTTCGTAACAGGACCCAGGTTACAGACAAAAAAAAAACAAAACAAAAAGTTACAAAACGAAAGTTAAAAAATAGCTAGATAGAATGTAATAAGGAATTTAAATAAATTATTTATATTCTAATTGGAATCGTCTAGCTTTCTTAAGAAATGATTTAATTACATCAGAGTAAAATGTTGGTGATCGTTTTAATTCTACCAACAACTGTTTTTCAATAGCTATCATTGATAATTCGGAAAGACGCTCTTGACCTTGTGTATTTCTCAGATAGGTATGGATACGTTTAAGAGACGAAAAAGCACGTTCCGCGGAAGAACTTGTAGCCGGAATAGTTACAACAAGATACGCTAACTTTAACAGCTCGGGAAAGGCATCTTCGAGGTTATTCTCATGAATGAAATCAATTAATTCGAAAACATTACGATCTTTCAGATCAGGACTAGAATACAAGCAAATCAATTGGCTTTTTAATGTTTGTTTGTCGAAATAGTTTGCATAAATGTCAAATAATGAATCTAATTCCTCTGTAGGAAAATGTGAGTGATAATTGTCAAATTTTTTGTTGTTGAGCAGTTGGAAAAACTTTTATTTATAAATTTCAGAATATCGGTCAGTAATTTCGGTATTAATGTTATCAATTACTTCTACAAAAAGTCGTCTGTATTCCGTTTTTGCACAGCGTACGTTGCGTCTCAAACGAGGAGCCGAGTTATTTTGCAACGTGTTACAACTAGTTTTATACACTGATCTATTAAATTTTCGTTTATGCGATTTACTAGTCTGAGAAATACACAGATTAGGCGTCGGTTTTAATGAAGAAATTAACTGTTTTTTCTGAGCAAAGTTTAAAGATTTTACCTTATCTTCGCCAATCAAAACTTGAACGCATTTTAAATCCTCACAAGGTACAATTACCTCCATTGTTGTAGGTAAATCACCAAAACAATTGTATTACTGAGGAAATCTTAGAAAACAAACAAAAAACTTTAACAACAAAACCTTTTCCCACTCAAGCAAATGAAACTGAAGTTAGTTGCACTCTCGGATGTCGGGAACTACTCAGTGTTGTCATTTAGGCAAAAAAAGTCGCCAGGTATATGAAAAATCTAGCTAAATTTTTTTTATTTTTAAGATCGTGCTTGAATACAGTCAAAATCTGTTATAACAACATCCAAGGGACCACTCATATATGGTTGTAAAAACCGATAGTCGTAATAACCGGTGATGTTTTCAAGGTACAAAGTATTTTGTACCTATGATTTTGGTCTATATAACCGGTATGTTGTTCTAAATGATGTTGTTGTAAACGGTTTTGACTGTATTTAATTTCGTTATTTTAAAAGTCGCTAGTTTTTATTGTTGCTAAATGTTAAAAAAGTTTCCAAACTCGTTAAAAATCTCCAAGATCTTTCAACGTGTGGCTAAAACGGCAACACTGCAGAGTTGGCAAGCTGACAAGGTCACGCATACGCATGCAACTTCATACCAAAAGCCCTGCTTAAATCTGCCATAGTGATCGATTTGTTCTATGCACAAGGCCTAACTCGTTATACGGCACATCGCTATAAGTGCGAAAGTGACAGATATAGTATTTGAAAGCCCGGTAAAAGCCGGTGCGTGTAAGCGAGATAGCAATATGTAGATCATTAGATGCTACAAATGCGAAACTCTGCGCGCGAACAATCGCGATGTGTAGTAGTGTAGCAGGCAGTAGATACATTGTGTTATTTTGATAAGAATTAAGCGCGCGAACTTTTAAATAGTTCGGGTTTGACATTGATTCTCTATCGAGCATTTTTTAGTAAGGCAAGTAAGGCTTTTGGGCTTATATGAAGGTACCGCCACTGGTGGTCACCTAAATATTGATTTGTTAGTAAATTCACCTGAACACTGCAAGCTTACTTCATTGTTTGGTTCATTTAACTTAAAATGCACATACAAGGAAGCAACAAGAATAACAGCAACATCAACTCAATGCATAGATAATATTTATACTAATTGTGCCATAAAATACTCGTCTCAAATTAGTGGAGTTAGGTCTGACCATACAGGTCAACTAGTATCCTTTGAGTTGGTTAAAAAGCGGCAATTAAATAAGACTATTAAGTTTAGGCCACTAACTAAAAAGAAATTAATGTTTTTAATGATAACATGTTAAGTAATCTTTCAATGGCCAATTTTGACTCCCATGATCCCAATGAAAATTACAGGATATTATTTTCTTCACTATGCCACGAATTTAGTAAGGCATGTCCAGTTAAAAAATTTCAAATGAGTAATAAATCTAAATTTAATGAATGGGCCACTACTGGATCTTTTTTTTGGAAAATTTGTCTTTGCAAAATACACGGATTTACCAAAGTCAGCCGTCACCATTCAAAAACGTGTCATGAATTACAGTGAAAAAATCAGAAAGCAAGTAACTGCAGAATTGAAATATTTGAAAAGTGCAGGTGAAGGATTTAGTCTTTCTTTCGACAAGTGGACTTCAACATCCAATAAACCATACATGGCTGTCAACGTTCATTCATGTAAAAAAAAATTGGAATTTAGGACTTGTTCCTATTTATGGAAGTATGAAAGTATGGCTGAAAATTGTCTTCGTATATTGAAAGAGCGTCTAAGTATATTTGATATTTCCCTGGATACTGGCTTTATGAAAAACATAATTATTTGCAAGACAGCTCTACCTCAGATGATACTATAAATGAACCACCTGTGGCTGTTGATCAATTGGACGACATCCATGATGATGAACATTTAGAAGACTTAGACAGTCCAGAATCAGACTTAATCTTAATGTCACAAAATGACCTTGCGCTATAACACATACCAGAGTTAACACAAGATGAAAACATTAATGAGCTGATAAAGAAAATCCGCAAAGTTGTAGAGTGTATTTCAAAAGATCACCATTGAAAAATGAAACAGTACTTCAAAAATAAATGAAAATTGAACATGGAAAAGAGCTGTCACTTCTTTTGGACTATAAAACCAGGTGGAATAGTCTTTTAACAATGCTGGAGCGATTTTATCTTTTAAACACCTTCATTCAAAAAGCTCTTATAGATCTCAATCATCCAATTCGTTTGGAAGAAGTTGATTTTGAATTGGTAAATAAAATTGTTGATGTGCTGACCCCAATTAAATTGACAGTAGAAGCAATCTGTCGGCGAGATGCTAATTTATGCACAGCTGATTCCGATTTGAAATTTCTTATAAAACAGCTATCTAGCATAATCATTTTTTGGCAAGTGCTGACACTTGCCAAAAAAATTAAAATATCCTTAGTGGAACGTATGAAGCAACGACGAAGTGATGATTTGACTGGTGTGTTTAATTAATTACAAAATCCATGAAAAGATGATGGAAATCAGTTATTATCGGATTTGGAATGGCATGACTTATTTCCAGTTTCTACACAGGCTTTAGTTTGGAAGCAAATAAAGTGTATTGTTAAAAAACTTAAAAGTCGAGATGACACGGAATAAGAAGTAGGAAGATCAGGATCACAAACAGATGATGAGTTAAGGCCACAAACCTCCCAATCCCAACCCCAATTGACACTAAAGGAAAAGTTATAGCTGGAAATTGATAAGAGTATGAAATCCCCAGATCGTGAAGTACAAACACAAAATTAATCGGGGTTGGCAAAATATAGTATTAGACGTGAAATAAGCCTGTTTGAAAATGGAGGAATTAGTGGATATCACTTAGAAACAGCATATAAGTATCTATTGTCTATTCCTCCAACCAGTGTAAAACCTAAACGAGCGTTTTCAGCTGCTGCTTATGTTGGTAATAAACGAAGCAGGCTTGGAAGTCAAACCTTGGATGCATTGATATTTCTACGATTGTATTTTCAAAATTCGAAATAAGTTTTATTGTCTTTTTATTTCTTACAAAGTATAGTATCTTTTTGTCATTTTTTCTTTTTTTACTATACTGTGATATGTGTAGTGTACCAAAATTAAAAATATATATTTTAAGAAATTACTCTTTTTCAACCGACGACAAAAAGAGGAGGTTATCAATTCGACGCGTATATTTACATTACTTGAATATGGATGTTACGCACTTTATGCTCGTCACAATGCATATGGTGATGTAGAGCTGATGGTGAAGTACCAGGAGAACTCCTCAACAATTAACGGCCCAGCATTGGGAAAAGCAATATTTTGTAAAAGGTTATAAGTAGTTGATAATTAGGCTCTTGTAACTAGGTAAATTAAAAATAGACCAACTAAAAAGAGTGAAATAAAAACTTTTTACCAAAAAATTAAACCGACTCCCAAAAAACACTGCAAAGTGAAAAATAACTTTAATTTCGGAATTCGGTGCCAAAAACGAAAATACAAAACTAAAGACACCGACTACCGAAATTAAAGTTATTTTTCACTTTGCAGTGTTTTTTGGGAGTCGGTTTAATTTTTTGGTAAAAAATTTCTTTTAGAGTTCAGTTGCCGAATGGCAAAACACGGAACCCTTATAGTTTCGTCATGTCTGTCCGTCTGTCCGTCTGTCTGTCCGTCCGTCCGTATGTCACAGCTATTTTATTTTATTAGTTACTACGGAACCCTTCATGGGCGAGTCTGACTCGCACTTAGCCTATTTTTGTAAAATGTTATAATAAGCAATATAACATTAGATTTATAGATTTCTTTTATTTATTTTTTTTTCTTTTAAATTAAGTTACACTTGATACATATATTGTTATGAAATAAATTACGCTTATATTTTCTGCGAAGTAAGTTCGCTAGACAGCATTAATGAAAAAATGTTTTTTTGGTATGGCCCCACGTATATATAATAAAGTACGGAATGTTATTAAAAATATGACAGTACATCAGAATTTAAACGAGCACTAAATGAAATTTTAATAAACAAAACTTATTTCAGTCTGGTTTTGTTATGACATTACATAATTATATTTTTTTTTATTTCATACTGGTTTTATTATTCAAATAAGTACTGCATACCCATCTACCCTAACTTGCTACTTACCCAGTTTCAAAGCGTCAATAATATGGTGTCGGACTTGTGATCGATAGGTCGCAGGTTCGAACCCCACCCATTACACTATTGACGTGAACCCACTCCAGACACAAGCATATTTAGCTTAGTTGAAGGGGTTAACAAGATTGCTAGTAATGTGAAATGTACCCACATTGCTAGTATTCTTTAAAAAAAATCTGAGGAGTTTAATATATAAAATCAAAGTTTTATTGCAATAGGATGAATAGTGAGGGAACGGATAATGTATTACTACAGTAAAAACAAACGTAAATTTTTATATAATAGGTATAATTTATTAAATTTATTTTTGTGATTTATTTACGTACCTACTTGCTTCATTTAGATCCATCCAGCCGTTTGAGCGTGAAGAAGTAACAAACATGCAAACAGACAAAACAAAACAAACAAACAGGTAAAACTTTCGCCTTTATAATATTAGTGTGATAAATAAAACCATCTAAATAATTAATATTCGTTTTTCAAGTTTATTCAACATAACGACAAAAAATTAAAAAATGCAAAGTTAGCAAACTTCGTCGTGCAACGGCAAGCGGGCCTCGAGCGAACTTGTCATTGTGTGTGTGACAACGCACACGACTAGCCCGGTGCAGTAAATACCTATTTTCCGCGCGTCTCGTAGGCTCGACACCCTCTTAATTGAATCCGGAAATACCGGAATTACTTTCCGGGAAAATGGCTTATCCATGTTATTCTTTCTGTGTGCATTTATGATACAAGTACCAAAAATCAATCTACCTACTCCGATCACTGGTCATAACGCACTATTTTAATTTCCCGCCTAACGACGTACTGTCAGCGAACGCTTTAAAATTTATGCTTCACAACCTCATTTTGTTCACCTATTTCCAAAGAAAAAGTTTAAATAATGAGCACGCTTCTTTATCTTGTCTCTGGCTCTATTCTATATTTTAACATTATTCACTAAAACTGCGCTACACTTAAGTCGACACGCGACGGTGGTGCACTTCAGAGGTCATTGACACTGCACGTGTAGAGGTTGCAGTCTGCAAATTTGAAACGTCACATAAATAGTATTCATACACCAACAATTCTATATAGGTAGGTACTAATTGATGTTAACGACTTAAATGAATAAAATAGTTACCGATACAATTATTTAATGAGTTTTAGTGATTAAGCTGTGTTATTATAACTTACATTATGTTACTAAGAGTTTAATTTTAATATCAAAATGGATTTGTATGGGCTACTAACACATAGTTCTTTGTCTGTTTGTTAACCGACTTCTAAAAAAGGAGGAGGTTCTCAATTCAGATGTTTTTAAAAATTCACTCACGATACAGGAGAAGTTTGGAGTGAAGGATAATGTTTTAATTAAAAATAATACCACATCTATATTTTATATTATACTATATAAAGCTAAATTACCACTCACTGACTCACTGACATAATTGTTCTCCCAGATGGTGGATGGGGAGGTGGGTATATTTTGACAGATTCGTAAACAAGTAACTCTGAAACCTACGGGAAAAGTGCCAAACCTCCCCTTTTCCCCCCCCTTCTCCCCCCTCCCTATCGTATCTCGGAAACTACGAGACCCGTATTTTTTTTTTTTACGGATTCGTATAGAGGAGGCTCGGTAAAGTAAAAACCATTTTTCAAAGTCCCCCCCCCGCCCCCCTTCTCCCCTCCCTTTAGGCGGATCTCGGAATCTAAGAGACTTGGAACATTTTTTTTTTCAGATTCATTTAGA